>CAMTDV010000023.1:39099629-39716718 GCA_947069175.1 Scalesia atractyloides | reverse complement strand
TACTAAAATGTTTCATATTTATTAAATTCAAATTTCAACTTAAATATCCAAATCAAAATTCATACAATTACAAGGAAATGAAACTATGTAAATAATCCAAATCTTAAACTGGTTTATTCTTCTAGGCCTTCCTATGTGTTTCTTGCCTCAGCTGGATCACCTGTATCATGTGTAAAACGGGGGATATTTTGGGTCAACAAAAGTTGGCGAGTGAACCTTGATAAAACATTGTTATTAATTTCTTGTTTTATTTAATATGGAAAATTTGTGCAATAATCACATGTGAGCAAACATATATAAGTAAACAAACACAAACCACTTTGGATGAGTATATGACATGAATGATGATGAATGTGAGATCAAGGTTCAATCAAACGGAGCCGATCTTTTGAGGCACCTGATGCTCAACCCGTCTCCCACGGGGAACTGATGGGCCTAATGAAATGCGTGCACTGAAAATGATAAATCCAAACTACATATAATCCACACAACAATTGATACACATTTGATACACATTTGATCACGGATATGATGTATGCACAAGTGTTTAAATATAATAAAGAATTAAACGACACATGATACACCCCAAAACATGATTAAAACGGGGAATTGATAGAGATTCACTCACAATGGGTGCGTTCTTTGATGATGATGAAGGCGCACGAATTTATGATTCGATTGACGAGGGAAGAACTAACCTAGATAATAACAAAATGATTTGATAAATAAATAAATTTTGGTTGAGATTAATATTTCTAATTAGTGTTCTTAAATGGGATTTTTAGAATTATTTTTGTGAGTTTAAGGAAGTTTTCTAACCTTAATAATCTTATTTTTAAGTATTTTTAAATAATTTTCTAATTAAATAAATAACTAAAAAGAAATAAATAAAATAAAAAAATTGACTTTTGACCGTTGACCGTTAACCGGTCTGACCGGTCAGACTGTGTTTTCTATGCGCTGAGTGAGGTTCGAACTCGGGACCTCTCGTATGCGTGCACGCAGCTCTACCAACTGAGGCTACATGTCTAACCCGAAATAAACTCAGATTTAATTATATTTATATACTAACTAGAATATTTCAGAAATTAGTTATTTTAAAAAGGTTTTAAAATCTGCAGAACCGGTGCGTATAACCCGCGTCGAACCCGTGACCATTGCTTTGATTGGCACCCAGCCCAACCAACTAGGCTGGGTGTCTAACCCATTTAAATTAAGATTTATATTAAACTTAAGTACTATCTGAGGGGTGTTCTGCTAAACTTAAAAGAAAAAAAATGTTTTGTTATTGCGAGAACCGGATACGTACACGAATCGAACTCGGGACTTGAACGTTAAAATTGCACACAGTCCACCGCTGGACTGTGTGTCTAACCCGTTTAGTTTTCTGATTTTAATTATACTAATACTTATTTGCGACTTCATCTTCTTCGTTTATAAGAACACAGAACAGTGAAATCCGACTGTTCTGTCTAAATCGATCATCAAAACTTATAATTGGTTGGAATGAAATAGATAACGAAACTAAGGAATAGAATGTACCAAAACAGAGCGTTTACTTCAAATTTCCAGCAAGAGTCGTCGGCTCTGATTTGTGACTCTCGGCTGAGTGAATTGTTTGACAGTTTAGATCCTTGTGTTATGAAATTAAGTTACTGAGCAAGAGATATCAAGAGGGTTTAGTTGATTATACCGATCGACAGTGAGACTTCGGATTTTCAGTGATATTCCGGTGAGTGTGGGTTTTTCCGGCGGCGTAGTCTGAGACAGATTCTGGTTGAATGATTAAAGTTAAGACATGCCGAATAATGGATTACAAACAAAATAGTCGAGAATTTTACCGATTTGAAGTAAGCCTCGGTTTTCCGATGAAAGTCCGGCGAATGCAAAATATCTCCGGCGACGTGTTTTGGGATGAACAAAGCTTCGGAAACGATCGTGGTTCTGAGCGAAAGGATTTCCAGAGTGTTCAAGTGGGTATTTATAGTGGAAACAGGCTGAATTGGGTTTGAATTGAGTCTGAATTGAGTCAAGGTTCGCGATTGAAGATTTCCGTCGGTTATGGCGGAAATTGACTGCCGGCAACGGTTATAACCGACATCGGGATTAAATTGTGCGTTTCAATCAAAAAGGATTTGGCCAAAATCGCGGATTGCCGGATTTTCCGGTGATTGCGAGTTCTGGCGCGCTGATGTCCGGTTTTGATTTTCTGGTTTTACCTTAAGTATTATTTGTTTCCTTGTTTATCACAAGTGAAGTGTGTGGCGGAGCGGTGTGTTGTGTGTTTGGGTTTGTGGGTGACCCGGGTTCAAAACCCGGCGTCTCCATTATTTTGTTTTAATCCACGTTTTTTTGTTATTTAGTAATTTTGGTTTAAAATTCATATATATATATTATTTATGTATTGTTTAAAATTTATCTGAGCAATAAATGCGCAACGAAATTTATAACTGAGTATTTGATTAATAAACGAAGCGGGTTTGGAAACCTGTTTTTCGACGAATGTTACAGTATCCCCTACTTTTAGAAGTTTCGTCCCGAAATTTAAGTAGTAGTGGTAACAGGAAAAAGATGTGGGTATTTCTCGCGCATTGAGTCTTCACGTTCCCAAGTAAACTCAGGTCCTCGTTTTGACTCCCAACGTACCCTGACAATTGGAATACGACTTCGTCTTAAACGCTTCTCTCCGAAGTCCATGATTTATACTGGTCTTTCAATGAAGTGCATAGATTCATCGATCTGAATTTCTTCTACAGGAATATGGAGGTTTTCATCGGCGAGGCACTTCTTCAAGTTTGATACGTGGAATGTGGGGTGAATTCTGTTGAGCTCTTCTGGTAGGTCAAGCTTGTATGCTACAGGACCTACTCTTTCGAGTATCTTGAAAGGTCCTACGTAGCGTGGTGCTAGCTTTCCCTTCTGGCCAAAACGAACCACTCCCTTCCACGTGATACATTTAAAAGTACTTGATCACCAATGTCAAATTCCATGGGCTTTCGTCGTTTGTCTGCGTAACTCTTTTGATGACTTTGAGCCGCTAGAAGATTGTTTCGAATTTAAATGTCCTTGTCGGTTGTTTCTTGAATTAACTCTGGACCGGTGATTTGTGATTCCCCAATTTCGTGCCAACATACCGGAGATCGGCACTTACGACCATATAAAGCTTCGAAAGGAGCCATGCCGATACTTGAATGATAGCTATTGTTGTACGAAAATTCAACTAATGGTAGATGTGCGTCCCAGTTCCCTTGAAATCTATGACGCATGCTCGCAGCATGTCTTCAAGGTTTGGATGGTGCGTTCAGACTGACCATCAGTTTGAGGGTGAAAAGCGGTACTGAGGTCTAATCGTGTACCCAAGGCGGTTTGTACGGCTCGCCATGTTCGTGAAGTGAAACGACCATCACGGTCTGAAATGATGCTTAGTGGTTACCATGACGGCTTACGATCTCGCTGATGTAGATACGAGCTAACTTCTCGTTCTTGAAGTCCTCGCGGATTGTAATGAATTGAGCTGACTTTGTAAGGCGATCGATTATTACCCATATGGTGTCATACCCACTGGAGGTGCGAGGTAACCTGGTAATGAAATCCATGGTTATGTTTTCCCACTTCCATACAAGTATTTCGGGTTGGACTAGAAGTCCTGAAGGTCTTTGATGTTCAGCTTTTAC
Source organism: Scalesia atractyloides (assembly GCA_947069175.1). NCBI lineage: Eukaryota > Viridiplantae > Streptophyta > Magnoliopsida > Asterales > Asteraceae > Scalesia > Scalesia atractyloides. The sequence continues at coordinate 39,713,044 of CAMTDV010000023.1, read as the reverse complement.
TTTGGAATAGGTAAGGCACTTGGAAACAAAAACAGCGATATCCTTTTTCATGCCCGGCCACCAGTAGGTGTATCGTAGGTCTTGATACATCTTGTCGGCTCCTGGGTGTACAGAGTATCGTGTTTTGTGCGCCTCATTCATAAGGAAATCACGAAGGTTATCGCGATCGGGAATCCATATGCGATTTAAATAGTATAGAATACCGTCGGATTTGGTTTCGATTTTGAGTTCAGCTCCACATGACAGCTCATCGCGTACGTCGTTTTCTGTTACAGAAACATGTTGAGCTGCTCGGATTTGATCTTTGATGTCGGTTATGATTTGCGAACAGAGAAGACGAATGGAGTTCGCATAACCTTTTCGACTGAGCACATCGGCCACTACGTTTGCCTTGCCAGGTTGATACCGAATTTCACAGTCGTAGTCGTTGAGAAGTTCGACCCATCTTCGTTGCCTCATATTCAACTCCTTTTGGTTGAAGATATGTTGGAGACTTTTGTGGTCAGTGTATATTTCACACTTGGTACCGTAGAGGTAATGTCTCCATATCTTGAGAGCGAACACAACGGCTCCAAGTTCCAGGTCGTGGGTGGTGTAATTTCTTCTCATGAACCTTGAGTTGCCTAGAAGCATAGGCTATCACTTTTTCTCTTTGCATCAATACACAGCCTAGTCCTTGCCCTGATGCGTCGCAATATACTACAAAGTCATCGCAACCTTCAGGGAGTGTGAGGATAGGTGCGTCACAAAGTTTTTGCTTTAGAGTTTGGAAGGCTTCTTCTTGTTTAGGTCCCCATATGAAGGGTTTTCCTTTATGAGTCAATGCCGTGAGTGGTACAGCAATACGGGAAAAATTGGCAATGAAGCATCGATAGTAACCAGCCAAACCAAGAAATGACCTTACTTCGGTAGGGTACGTGGCGCTTGCCATTCCTGCACTGCCTTGATTTTTGAAGGATCAACATGAATTCCCTTGTCGTTGACGACATGTCCAAGGAATTGTACTTCTCCTAACCAGAATTCGCATTTTGAGAACTTAGCGTAGAGCTTTTCAGTCCTTAAGAGTGTAATGATGAGTCGAAGGTGTCATTCATGATCGCATTTAGACTTGGAGTAGATAAGGATGTCGTCGATGAAGACTATGACAAAACGGTCGAGGTAGGGTTTGCATACCCTATTCATTAGATCCATGAAGACAGCGGGGGCGTTGGTTAAACCGAATGGCATGACCATGAATTCGTAATGACCATAACGAGTCCGGAAGGCGGTGTTTGGGATATCTTCTTCATGTACTCTGAGCTGATGATAACCAGAACGAAGATCGATTTTTCAAAAACAGGTGGCGCCTTGAAGTTGGTCTAGGAGGTCATCGATACGAGGTAGTGGATAGCGATTTTTAACCGTTAACTTGTTGAGTTCTCTAAAATCAATGCACATGCGAAACGTTCCATCTTTCTTCTTCACAAATAGAACAGGTGCACCCCAAGGCGATGAGCTAGGACGTATGAATCCTTTGTCAGTCAGTTCTTGCAGTTGACTGGCCAGCTCTTGCATTTCGGATGGGGCTAACCTATAAGGAGATTTTGCGACTGGTGTAGCGCCAGGTACAAGATCGATGCGGAATTCAACTTCTCTCACAGGAGGAAGTCCTGAAATGTCGTCGGGAAAGACTTGTGGGAATTCTTTCACAACTGAGTATCTTCGAGTTTCTTCTCCTTGTTTCCCTTTTGGACGACGTAAGTTAGGAATGAGACATAGTTCTTGCGGAGATATCTTCGGGCTTGAAGGCAGGACATTAATTTGAGTCCTTTTGAAAGGGTTTCTCCAAAAATACGGAGGGTCTGACCGTCTGCAAGAGGATTGCGAATGAACTTTTCGCGGCACACTACTTCAGCGTGATGCTGGCTGAGCAGTCCATACCGATTATAATATCGAAATTTCCCAACTTCATAGGAATGAGGTCAACTGGAAAATCGTGATCGTTTAGAGTGAGGGTACAATTTCGTATAATAGAATTTAATGAAACGGGCTTTCCGTCAGCAACTTCCACCGTTAGTGATTCCATGAGATTATCACGAGTTTGGTTGAGGATAGGTTCGAATTCTAAGGACACAAAACTCTTATCTGCGCCCATATCGAATAACATGGATGCATAACTACCATTGATGAGAAACGTACCGTTAACCACGTTGTTGTCAGCCCTAGCTTGGTTGGCATTGATGTTGAAAGCTCTTCCTCTGGCAGGTGGAGGAGCTTGGTTGGCTTGGTTTACTGGGTTCGCTTGAGCTTGAGCATGGATGATGTTCACCAAGCATGGACAAGTGTTCCTGAAGTGGTTTGGGTCCCCACAGTTGTAACAAGCTCGCATGGGTTGCATCATGGGGTAGTTGGGTTGGTAGTAAGTTTGGGCTGCGTGTGGTGCTGGTGGTAGAAATAGGGGTTGTTGAGCTTGACCCACTATCTGATTTTGGGTTTGGGTTTGAGGTTGATTGCGGTTCATTCATTGAAGGATACGGCAGGTTTGGATGGTGTGACCTGCACGGCCGCAGCTTGTGCAATGTTGGCAAGGAGCTTCGGGAGGATGATGGTATTGACAACGGTGTCATTTTGGGTGTGGGCAGGTGTATGGCTTTTTAAATGGTGCAGCTGAAGGAGCAATTTGGGTGATCGGTGTAGCCGTGATAGGAGGGTTGGTTTGAATGACAGCAAAATTCTTGCCATTTCGTTTGCTCTTACCAGCAAACCTTGAGGATGAGACTGAGTGGTTTGTAGTTGAGGTCTCTATGGGTGCTTTCTTCTTTTCATCTTTGAATTTGCCGTTCCGAATGCGATTTTCAGTTAGTTCTGTAGCTAACTCCATCGCGGCTTCAAGTGTTGCAGGCGAAGTGCTTAAAACCGAGTCTTGAATTTTCGAGGGAAGACCTCGAATGTAATGTTCAACCAAGCGGTACACGGGGGTGAACAAATTTGGGATCATCTGATTTAGCTCGAGAAATCTTTTATTATAGGAAGTGTGATCTCCTTCCTTTTGTTTTAGTGAGTGGAACTCGTCTTCCAGCTTTTTGATTTCTCTTCTTGGACAGAAGCGTCTTGTCATGAGTTCCCTTAACTCTTCCAAGGTTAAGGCCATGGCATCTTCAACTCCTCGTTTACCCTTTTCCGTGTTCCACCAGGTAAGGGCTACCCCAAACAGTCTTCCTGTTGCATAACGTACCTTGCGATCTTCGGGACAATCGCAATTGAGGAAAGTGTTCTCCATTTCTTCAGACCAGTGAAGGAGAGTAGTAACACCTTCGGTCCCTTCATACTTTGGGGATCGCAAGATTTGAAGTGTTTGTAGGAGCACTTTTTGGAGGGAGGGTTGGCGACGCTCTGGTCTTCTTGATTGGGAGGGTTGATGGGATTTGCGGTGAGGGCTTGTTGAACTTGAATCACGATGTCAGGAAGCACTGCGGCATTTGTTTAGCAATTTGTGTGGCCAAGCGTTCGTTTGACCTTCCTGACTTTCTACCTCCACGTAGTTGCCTAGCCGACATCTACAGGAACATACATAGGAAGATTGTGAGTTTAAGAATTTTTTTCTAGGTGTCATGTGTCGTAAAAAGAATGAAAAATAACATAACTGACAACAATTCAACTACATCCATAGGATGTCTTGGGTTTGCTCATGTTTGGGCCTCCAATGTCCCCCATACCATCGCCTGTGTAGTCATGTGGGCCCCCATGACTATTGGGCTAGGTAGGTTTCACATTGGTGTTGGCGGATTAACACTCGCACCACCCGAATGAAAATCGGAAAATATAATTGCGAGATGTATGGTAGGAGGGTGTCCAGGTGTAGACACAATGACATCTCAAAGTGGGGTTAGCTCACACGACGTTTGGTATAGCATGCTTTGGCCTAATAGGTCCTTCGTACTCTCATCGTTAGTCCCCAGGTAGGCAAACTGGTCCTTTATTTTGGATTTATACGAATGCCAAGCCTAGACAGGACGTTCCGACTACCGGTACTCGTACCCTTCCAGTTACTACATGCCTGTCATGAGAACTCACTTTGATGTGATTTGAAAAATACAAAAATCATTGCAAAAATCATGATAATCGTGAGGTGTGTGCTCTCATGGATATGATATGCTATGAGGATATGATTCATGATGAGCATTGTATAATAACATGTATTTGTGAGCATGCTTGCATAACATTGAGTGTAAAAATAAACATAAAGCATATAAACATCATGAATTTTCTATGTAACTCATAAACAATTTAAAATTTTTATCAACTATAGTATAGGCTCTAAGGGTCTAATAACCTATCCTATATCCCTATAGTCATGGCTCTGATACCAATCTGTCACACCCCGACCCGCAGTGGAATAAAGTCGAGGCATAATTGGGTTATCACCAAAGCTCATGATGTTTACTAAATGTTTCATATTTATTAAATTCAAATTTCAACTTAAATATCCAAATCAAAATTCATACAATTACAAGGAAATGAAACTATGTAAAAAATCCAAAGCTTAAACTGGTTAATTCTTCTAGGCCTTCCTATGTGTTTCTTGCCTCAGCTGGATCACCTGTATCATGTGTAAAAACGGGGGATATTTTGGGTCAACAAAAGTTGGCGAGTGAACCTTGATAAAACATTATTATTAATTTCTTGTTTTATTTAATATGGAAAATTTGTGCAATTATCACATGTGAGCAAACATATATAAGTAAACAAACACAAACCACTTTGGATGAGTATATGACATGAATGATGATGAATGTGAGATCAAGGCTCAATCAAACGGAGCCGATCTTATGAGGCACCTGATGCTCAACCCGTCTCCCACGGGGAACTGATGGGCCTAATGAAATGCGTGCACTGAAAATGATAAATCCAAACTACATATAATCCACACAACAATTGATACACATTTGATACACATTTGATCACGGATATGATGTATGCACAAGTGTTTAAATATAATGAAGAATTAAACGACACATGATACACCCGAAAACATGATTAAAACGGGGAATTGATAGAGATTCACTCACAATGGGTGCGTTCTTTGATGATGATGAAGGCGCACGAATTTATGATTCGATTGACGAGGGAAGAACTAACCTAGATAATAACAAAATGATTTGATAAATAAATAAATTTTGGTTGAGATTAATATTTTTAATTAGTGTTCTTAAATGGGATTTTTAGAATTATTTTTGTGAGTTTAAGGAATTTTCTAACCTTAATAATCTTATTTTTAAGTATTTTTAAATAATTTTCTAATTAAATAAATAACTAAAAAGAAATAAAAAAAATAAAAAAAATTGACTTTTGACCGTTGACCGTTAACCGGGTCTGACCGGTCAGACTGTGTTTTCTATGCGTTGAGTGAGGTTCGAACTCGGGACCTCTCGTATGCGTGCACGCAGCTCTACCAACTGAGCTACGTGTCTAACCTGAAATAAACTCAGATTTAATTATATTTATATACTAACTAGAATATTTCAGAAATTAGTTATTTTAAAAAGGTTTTAAATCTGCAGAACCGGTGCGTATAACCCGCGTCGAACCCGTGACCATTGCTTTGCTTGGCACCCAGCCCAACCAACTGCGCTGGGTGTCTAACCCATTTAAATTAAGATTATATATAAACTTAAGTACTATCTGAGGGGTGTTCTGCTAAACTTAAAAGAAAAAAAATGTTTTGTTATTGCGAGAACCGGATACGTACACGAATCGAACTCGGGACTTGAACGTTAAAATTGCACACAGTCCACCGCTGGACTGTGTGTCTAACCCGTTTAGTTTTCTGATTTTAATTATACTAATACTTATTTGCGACTTCATCTTCTTCGTTTATAAGAACACAGAACAGTGAAATCCGACTGTTCTGTCTAAATCGATCATCAAAACTTATAATTGGTTGGAATGAAATAGATAACGAAATTAAGGAATAGAATGTACCAAAACAGAGCGTTTACTTCAAATTTCCGGCAAGAGTCATCGGCTCTGATTTGTGACTCTCGGCTGAGTGAATTGTTTGACAGTTTAGATCCTTGTGTTATGAAATTAAGTTACTGAGCAAGAGATATCAAGAGGTTTAGTTGATTATACCGATCGACAGTGAGACTTCGGATTTTCAGTGATATTCCGGTGAGTGTGGGTTTTTCCGGCGGCGTAGTCTGAGACAGATTTTGGTTGAATGATTAAAGTTAAGACATGCCGAATAATGGATTACAAACAAAAGAGTCGAGAATTTTACCGATTTGAAGTAAGCCTCGGTTTTCCGATGAAAGTCCGGCGAATGCAAAATATCTCCGGCGACGTGTTTGGGATGAATAAAGTTTCGGAAACGATCGTGGTTCTGAGCGAAAGGACTTCCAGAGTGTTCAAGTGGGTATTTATAGTGGAAACAGGCTGAATTGGGTTTGAATTGAGTCAAGTTCGCGATTGAAGATTTCCGTCGGTTATTACAGAAATTGACTGCCGGCAACGGTTATAACCGACATCGGGATTAAATTGTGCGTTTCAATCAAAAAGGATTTGGCCAAAATCGCGGATTGCCGGATTTTTCGGTGATTGCGAGTTCTGGCGCGCTGATGTCCGGTTTTGATTTTCTGGTTTTACCTTAAGTATTATTTGTTTCCTTGTTTATCACAAGTGAAGTGTGTGGCGGAGCGGTGTGTTGTGTGTTTGGGTTTGTGGGTGACCCGAGTTCGAAACCCGGCGTCTCCATTATTTTTTTTAATCCACGTTTTTTTGTTATTTAATAATTTTGGTTTAAAATTCATATATATATATATATATATATATATATATATTATTTATGTATTGTTTAAAATTTATCCGAGCAATAAATGCGCAACGAAATTTATAACTGAGTATTTGATTAATAAACGAAGCGGGTTTGGAAATCTGTTTTTCGACGAATGTTACAACCTTCACACAAGTATCCCCACATCTTCCCCACACTTAAGTGTTGCCATGACCCTGGAACACAGAAAAACAAAGGAATAGAAATAATTAGTGCAAAAATCCCGGGTTGTCTCACGAGCAGCGCTAAGTTTTCGAGTCTTCAGCCAGACCGTGCCACCGCCATTTATCCATCACTGCATTGTGCCACTGGGTAAAATACATCCACCACATGTCCAATTGGTGGGTAATCAAACACACCCTGCTTGAACCATTATACTTTTCTTCACAATTCGGTGGGTTATTTGTTTTCATGCTTTGACACACACGTTTCATATGATCACTAGACTAACTACCCTTCTCCTCAACAGACTCATAATTAATCACCCTAGTCTGAACATCAAAGGACAACTTACAGTTCTTTTCGGTCATAGTAATGATCCCGTCTTTATAATTGATTTGAGCATTTGCTGTGTATAGAAACGACCGACCTAAGATTACCCTTTGTTGTGCTGCCACTTTGGTAGAGCAGTCTAAGACTAGAAAATCCACCAGATATTCAAATTCTCCTAATCGAATCATAACATTCCTTACCACTCCCCTTGGACGCCTCCAACTTTCATCTACCAAGCTCACTAGGGTGTCTATATCGTGTAACAGACCAAAGTCATACATGTCATATAAGTCACCTAGTAGCACACTCATGGCGGCCCCGTAGTGCAATAATGCCTGAGGAATTTTTAATTTTCCCACTCCGATAGGCATGATTGGTGCTCCATGCTCTTTGTCATCTTCTACCTTGGCATCTTTTCCTATACCTGCACTCACTTGACACGAAGACGATAGAAATGTTTCATTAAATTCACTATTGGCAACGGTGTTTACCATATTAATGTTCACACTTTTGATGTTTTAGGATTTGTCACCTTGTCACTTTGTAGTTGACCTTTGTTCTTTTTCAAAAGTGCCACGTCACTTGCAAGTTGACCCATTTGGTGGTCAAAGATTGAATTGCCTTGTTACGGATTTCATCTTTTTGAAGACGAGCATCATCCATTTGATTTCTTCTTTGCATCTCTAATTGCATGTCTTGAGCAAATCCATGTTCATTTCCACTTGAATTGGATGGTCCCGACCACTTGATTTGCTCATCGTTTGGTGGTTGATATTGTCTTTGATAACCTTGATTTGTGATTTGTTGACGAGGAACATAATTTGCCTGAGGAGCTCCTTGAAAGTTTGGATTGGATTGATTCGCCGGATTTCCATAACGGAGATTTGGGTGATTTCTCAATTCGGGGTGGTATTCGAATTCATGTTAACGTTCCTACCACCCCTTGGCCTTGAATTGCATTCACTTCTTCAAACTATTCTTGAACTCCCAAACAAGTATCCGCCGAATGGCCCAGTTCATTGTAATTAATACACATATCATAAATGGGTATTAGGTTGAACTCCCCCATCATCTACGACATGCACTTGCGGTCTCGTGATAACCGGCCTTGTTCGTCTTGAAGATTGAAGAAACATTGGCTGAACCGAGAGGTATCCGGGGATATCTTAGTCACAACCTAATAATTTTGCATGAAAGGTTGTCTCTCGTTCGCACTTCTGGATGATCTCACTTTGAACTAATTTGCAAAACTAGCAATGCCGTTGGCCTCGTCACGAGAGAAAGGGGGAGGGTTTTCTCCGTGACCACACTCCGGTTGACAATAAGTATTTGGTGATTGCAAGGTAAAAAGCAATTAGCAAGTAATTAGTAAGTAAGCTCGTATCTGAATATAGATCATTTTACCTTGAGGTATGGCCCTTATTTTATAGCCGAAGATAGGTGTGTTTAGGAGATGGGCTGATGGGCCTTGGGCTCGGCTCAGACGACCAGGGATATCCGTTCTGTCTCCTCTACTTCGATCATTAATGATCTCTGGCAGGAGGTGTGCTTTGTCAGATGCTGAATGGAGCCACGTGTCATGGCAATTGTCCCTGGTGTCAGACCTGTAATCAGCCGAAAGTGGAGAATGTGTGACACTCATTGGCATGAGTTTGGTTGGTGTGCAGTGTGTCCTCTGCGTTACTGTTCATGCGATGCAGTCTGACACAACCTGCCTGTAATGCCTCATTTTTTCGTACTTTCCTTAATTAGAAAGTGTAATAGTATTTCTATTTATGGAAACTTGTATTCGTATCGCATTCGTATTTTATTTCCAAATCTTATAATCTGAGACTTTGATCGTAATAAAATTCATACCTGATACATACTTGCCTTACATGCATCTAATTGTTAAATACGTGTTTACATACAAACCGATATTTGTTATACGTGCAAATACTCATACGTTCATATTTGATACCTAAAATATACTTACATATACATTAAACATGTGAATATCACGTTTTACCATGAAATGAAAGATAAACTAAGTTCAAGGACTAAAATAGCATAATCCGGAGAAAGTTCTTTCTAGCTCATGGATTTGGCAAAAGTGTGTTTGTTGGATTGTGTTTCTTGCATTTAATACTCACCTAACTCAACCTCAAACCTCAACTATAATTACCCCACTCCCCTTCACTCTCAACTCACACCTAAATCTTTTTTCTCTTCTCTAAAAGCTCTAAAGAGCTCTCTTCTTCTCTCAATGATCAAAGCTCCTAAAAAGTGAGTTCTAACTCACCTCTCTCTTTTATCTTTCCTTTTTCTTACTATTTGGAAATACCTTTGGAATGTTTCCATAAGTCTTCCATGGAAACTAGCTTGGAACATCACCATGTCTAAGGTCCCAAGGATAACGACTTTCTTTTGGTTTTATTAGGGTTTTACCCACAAGTGTTGTATCCTTCCAAGCTTGTTCTCGAAACGAGACTTTAGTTGGTAGAGTGAGATCACTTGGAAGCCTTGGCGATCCTAAACTTCGATCCACCACCTCACTTGATGTTTTCATTTACTTTTTGTCTTTTACTTATATGTTCAAACGTATTCATGACCATCCTTGTCGTCCTTGTGACGACTTGTGCATTGGTATACTATACGAGAGGTTTTAAAAGGAAGGTTCTCCTCTTACCTCCATGCATGACTTCTATGAAATTACATGATATTTATGAATTACCGATTGTTATACTAATATATATATAATATATATATATAATATATATATGAATACTAACCGAACTCTTGATGGTAATCAAATGATTATTCATCATGGTACTAGGTTCCATCACCTAAGTACTTAATTTCTCATTACGATTCTAATGGGTATCCTAACCCATGAAAACACATCAACCCGAATGGGTCTTATAGTGTCAAAAACGAGTATTAAGTCTAAGTGATTACTTTCTCGTATAAACTAATTTATTGATTTTAATTCTTAAATCCTTCGTTATCGTTCGAATACTTACCAACCTAAGTTCTCCTCTTGTAGGATAACTCGGCGCTCATCCCACCCGTCAACCCACTTTGCGAACTCGTCAAGTTTGAAGACTACGCAAAACCGTGAGTACACTCGACCCACTTTTCGTTTACAACAGGTGTAACATGTTTACTTATACCAAAACCACAACACTTAAACTTTATGAAATGCACAAAGAATGCTATACACATGAATACTTGATACGCTTACGTGATGCTTATATTTTGGATATTCTTTATGATATACTTTAGTCATTAACTTGTTTTGAGCCTTCGTTTGACATGTATAGCGCTATAGGAAGTCACGCATCCCCCTCCATCGCATAAACTTGAGGCCATGTTAAAACAACGTGTTTGCGTTAAGGGTTTGGCTAGTAGTATTGCATGCCTTGTATATGCTCTCGTAAAATCATAGTTGCCATGAGGATTCGTTTAAACGTTAATCATATACGTATGCTATGCTTAAACTTGTGTACCCGTCTTTGCTTTTGCATTGAATTGTATTTTAAAACATGTTACAGGTTGATGAAGAGGATGCTATGAAATCAAATAGCAAGGACTTAGATACACACAAGTAGACGTTTAGGCTAAATTTGTTGTATCAATTTTTGTTGTATTGTGTTACTTGTATTTGCTTCAATGTTGTACATGACAATTGTTATTGAAATGAAATTTGCTTTAATTAAATAGTGTCATATTAGCATTGTGAGCAATGAGCAATCTATTTCGTCTCACTCCGATGTTTCCGCCATCGGTTTGGGTGTGACACTGCCGAGCGGCCATTGGGTCACAGCTCTGTGACTTTGTACCCTTGTATGTAGTCAACGCCTCTTTGCGCTTTTCCCTTCCGCGTGGCATTTAGTGCTTTCTGGCCAGCGTAGAGTTGTAGGGATTAAGTCCTTTTGTTCTCAAGACTATGAGTTGCTCTCATGTTGGTCTTGTCCTTGTGCAAGGTTTTAGGACTTCGCGACTAGAGGGTTGTTTGATCCGCGCAGGGTCAAGGGGCCTTCGTTTCTAGGTCTAACTTGCCGTTGCGCCAAGCACGCAAGGTTCGTTGTGCGACCTGCTAGTGTCGGTCAAACTTGCCATTGCGTAGTGTGCCCAAGGTTCGTTGTGCGACATGATAATGTCAGTCTAACTTGTCGTTGCGCAGTGTGCGCCAGGTTCGTTGTGTGACCTGCATGTATCGGTTTAACTTGCGTTGCGGAGTGTGCGCAAGGTTTGTTGCATGACCCGCATGTGTCGGTCCTAACTTACCGTTGCGCAGTGTGTGCAAGGTTCGTTATGTGACCTGCATGTATCAAGGTTGCAATACCATTGCACATTACGCGCAAGGTTGTTAGGCAACCAGCTGGTTTCAAGAATGGCGCACCATTGCACATGCGCGCAAGGTTATTCTTGTAGTATGTTGTTATTTAGGGTATGGTTCCTTGCGCAGGCGCAAGGTTTTTAGGACCATACCCCTTTAAAGATTGTGCCTTCCTATTCGATGTGACTGACATTTGTTCCTAAAACGCCCAATCGTCTTGCTCATAATTGGTACCAAATGTACCGTTAGTAATAGACATCAAATCACGAGCATCTTCCGAATTCAACCCCTCATTAAAAGCGTTCAACAATTCCCAAAGCTCAATGCCATGATGTGGGCAATTTTTAATCATTATGTTAAATCTTTCAAACGCCTCATGAAACATCTCACCCGACTGTTGTTGGAAGCTTCTTAGACTACGTCTTGCATAATTAGTCTTTTGAGCGGTGAATAACTCTTCCAAACACCGTTGTTGCATTTCAGCACAAGTATAAATAGAGGCGGAAGGCAACGTATAAAACTAACTTTTCGCTTTATCTTCCAAAGAAAATTGGAAAAGCACCAATTTGACATCATCGAACGAAAAACCTTGCCCTCCAATAGTGTTGCAATTGGAGTCATAGTCTTCCAAATGGAAGTACGACTCTTCCATGGCCAACCCCTTGTACTTTGGCAAACTTTGGAGTAATTGGTTCTAACCTCAAACGTTCTTCCCTAGTGATTTTGAGGAATCACCACCGGAGAAGGGTTATTAGTAATGACCGGTCTGAAGTGAGCTTTTATTCCCCTTATTACCTCGCGGTTATGTCTTCTTGGAACACCCAATGGTACTCTTGGTTGTTGACCCGCTTGCCTTGGCATTTGCCTTTGAGGTGCATACGGTTGAGGTGGCTATTAAGGAATTTGTTGTTGGGGCATTTGCCTTTGAAATTGTTGTCTTTGTGTGGCATTTGTGGTTGAACAACTTGGGGCTTCGGTCTAACAAACTCTTAAACAACCGGTTTTTGCCTTTGCGCATATACAAATCCACCTTGAGTTCCCATTAGAGTCCCATCATCCCCCGTGAAGTTTTCCTATTCATAACCTTCGAATTCATCCTCAAAACCATTGTCATACCCGTTCTGTTGTGTCACCATTGATTGTATAAATGAAGGTTTTTGGTATTGAAATCTTTGTTGTGGTGGTCGTTGAGGTGGGGGGTTGGTATGGATTATGGGTTGGTTTTGTTGGAAGGAGGTGGTTGGCTATGTTGGGATGATATTGACCAGAAGTTGGGATAAAATGGCTAAATGGTGGAATGATTGATGATGGTTGGTAACTGAATGTATGTTTGTGTGCTCATGGGAATTGTGGTGTTGGTGGGTTTCACCTCACTCGATGATGTAGGAACTGCTGTAGGAATTGGAGGAGAAGTGGTTGGTACTGTTTGACTAGTAGTGGGAGTTGGTGGATCCATTATGCTTTTTGGTGTAGTAGGAGACCCACAATCTTGTTCTCCTGAAGCTTCTATGTGTCCGTTCAATTTCAGGATCAAAAGCTAGTGGTGATGACTTGTGAGAGCCTCTAGTATGCATACACCTGTAGGTACCTGCATACTAACACAACCAGCGTAAATCTGAAAATAACAAACAAAAACTACCAAAGAAAACACACGTTGCGCACAACTCCGCGGCAACAGCGCTAAAATTTGACATGAGGTCGAAGTCTCACTGAAAAAATAAACCAAATACACTAAATAGATAGTGGTAAATGGGTATCGAACACAAGGAGTTTGTGGAAAATGTGCTTGCTAAGTAGTTTGTGAATTACGACTAATTAATTAAAATTGAAAAAAAGTAATCTCAAAGTTTGGTTGTTTGGTTTGTAGAACGAAAATTAACTAAATATCACTTAACAAGATTTGATTCAGAGATGAGAAGGAATGTTCTCCCCGATTTCAGGTTTCTACGAATGATAACGTTAAAGTTTAATTGGGATGAACTACATAGACCTAATTCGTGAGTGTGTGTTTAATTGTGATAAAAGGAGACCAAGTACTTGGATTACAAGAAGGCAAGGTGGTCACCCAATAACCAGTTTCATATAGCCAACCCCGAATCCCTCCCAATAAATCCTGATTGCCTATGGCATCAGGAACAATTACCATAGCAATACAATCAAAATGATCAAATTACTATCCCACAAATAACATATACAATAACAATCATTCAATAAGAAACCTTAATCCGAGGGAAAACATAAAGGAAACTAGCCGCACATTGTTCGGTTGATCATCATCACTTCAATCCCATTGTTCATATGAATCAAAGATCAAATAGCAATGATAATTTCTCCCCTAACAAGTTCTGTAACGAGAATAATGAACAGGATCACCAAAGGTCATTCAACACCAACTATTTTGAAGAAAACAAGAAATTGTGTGTGGCCTCCACCGTAAGCTACGATGGCTACCGTAGCTTACAGTGGCCTTTAAATTGCTACGGTGGGTAGTTACTATACTAAGTGCACATTTTTGGTCAGGTCTATGTGACAACCCGCAATCTCAGGTTAATTCTATAACCTAACCACAATTGATTTAAACATACATTCATAGCACTGCATTTAACTAGGGTTAGTTAAATGAGTCTACGTTAGTAATTCGGGGAATTACCAACACACACACACAAGTTAATTCTCGAACGTTGGTGACTAAACACGAATAATTAATAATTATAATCTGATGGTTTATGTGAAACTTACATGTGGCATGACAATACGTGAATTATGTGTTTTAAATGTGAACTATATGATACTGTGTGTTTCATGTGTGAAAGTTACATTGTTAGTGGGTGTTTAGAGTCAATAGTGAGACTCTAATAAACTCCTGCATAACCCTAAAACCTCCCCATAATCTCCGTACAACAGTTTAATTTCTCAATCACTTTCTTTGATCATCTGGTTACACAAGCTTCATTCTCAATCATCACTCTCGACCTCTTCAATTCTTTTAGAACAAACCCTACATAAACGTAAGGTAAGTGTTATGTTGTACGTTGTTATTTTGTTCCTTTGATTCATGCAAAACCCTAGACACCCAACAATCATCTGTGTTTAATTGATTATGCCTGATGAGTATGTAATTGTTGATTACATTGAATGAACATATGATGCTAGATGTTAGAGATGCTATTGTTATAATAGAACTGTTAAACTGATGATTTGATTGGTGAAATTGTTGAAATTAGGGTTCTGATCGTACACTGTTATGTTGAAAACTATGTTTCTGTGCTGGTTGTTCCAGGGAGCAGTTGTCAAACTTTGTGAAGTCACAAAGTCCGAACTTGATAACTGGCCCGAGTTTACATGTTAGATGGAAGTCCGGATTTAGTCTAGTTGTCCGAATTTGTATATGAAACTTACATGTTTCCGAATTTATTAAGTCCGTGTTTAAACTTGCAAGGGTTTTTTCAAATTTAGGGATATATGTATGTATTCCCGGACTTGAGTAACTCGCTTGTATCCGATTGTATATGAATGCTGGTATGTTGTCCGAACTTAATGAGGGTACAAGGGGATCCGACTTTACATATATGCTTGGTGTAGTCCGAGTTTGATGAAAGAACAAGGGAGTCCGAATTTATGTGTATACAATGCTTTTCAGAGTTTAAGTGGACTATGTTTTTCAGAGTTTAATATGTTTTTAAGAGTTTAAGTTGGGTATGTTTTTCAGAGTTTAACTTAGGTTTCAGATTTTAGCTTGGGTATGTTTGTCCGAGTTTGATTGTATGAATTCTTGTCTGAACTTAACTTAAGAATCCGAGTTTAATTGTTATGATTGAGTCTGAGTTTGGTTTGTTTATAGTTCCAGTTATGTATATGTAATGTAGATGTGTTATCCGTTTTCTCCCGAAGTCACTTTACTTGTCACCAACTAATGTCACCAAATAGAGAGAATCTAATGTGTGTTACTGTATGATAAACATGTTAACCTGATCACATGAACACTGGGTTGTTTGGAACATTTGGGTATTGCAAACCCTACATGTACACATACTTACGCTCGTTATACATCAGGTCGCTTGTAACAGGCCTAACATTTACTTAACGGGTAGAGGCACGTTAATACTTACTGAGCAAACTAAGGTGAGTTCACTACTCTTTCACAAGCATGCGTCCCTGGGGGAAAAACTACTATTCCTTGGAGGAATACTTTTTACAATGTTGTAGTTTAATTTGATGTTAGTTAATAAACTCAAACTCTATCATGAAAGTCCCTACTTACTACCGAAACTAGTTGCCTTGGAGGCAACGGGGTATTAGTTGATAGCGCTATTAGGCTTGACAAACCTCAAACCGGGCTGGGAGCCGGGCGTGAACTAAGGACCTTAAACACCGGGATCAATGCTGATAGACATTGATGAGGGCACTACAAACATAACAATCACTTTGGTATCGGTTTTATTATTGGCATGTCTTTAAACTAAACACCAATATGTTTTACGTTAAACAAAACTAAGAACTCGCCGGCTTTATCGCTGATACATTTTTTCTGCATGCTTGTAGGTCGTTAGATACATTATGCATGGGAACTTGTAGTCTAAGGAGTTTGAAGTGTCATGGGGCGTGTTACTGGATTGCAAACATTAATACTTTACGTTTTAAAACATTTTGATTTCAATTGGTTAGATAATTACATTTGCTTCCGATGAACATACACTTGGTTTGCACCGTTTATTTTGAAATATATTATTCGTGTTGGACTTGACGTTAGTGTTTTATATTAATTACTATTAGTTCGACATGATTAGTGGCTGGATCCTGGTACGTCATACGCCCCGCGGTAAAACTCTGTCGGTGGAAATTTGGGGGTGTGACAGTTTGGTATCAGAGACACTGGTTATAGTGAACTAGGTTTTAAAAAGTTTTTGTAAAACCAGACTATAACCGAATCAGTTCCAAAAGCGACCATGACACTACGCTCCATATTGCAAGGTTCGTCTTTTGTTATTGTATACACTATACATTTAGCTTATACATATGCATTGCATTGCATACGGTTACACACAACATTATAGTACGATTACATGTGTTACCTATTTATGCCATAACGGATCATTAGTATGACATTACCTCTAGACCTTTTGCGATCCTTATCACTTTGACAACACTCACTTTTGACATTCGAATCTGATGATCTTTGACACAAGTAAGGAGGAACTGGGGTAAACATGCAAATTGAATTATCATTACGGGTGCACACGTAATAATAATTCGGGGTGCATGTGAGTCCCAGTGAGACCTAGAGTGTGTAAGGAGACTCTGACCCGTTATCCGACATAACTGGGAACTCGATAATCTATAGGAGCCATAACGATGGTTGACTCCTACTCTATCTTAATTTTTACTCTTTCTACTTTTCTTGTCTACCTGTACTGAATATGGAGGTAGTATGCGCGGTGGATGTGGCAACATTGTCATGACTCAGGCGGAATCGATGGATCTCATCAACACGCGAGCGATAGAGGCTTTAGCCGTTTAGCAAGCTGGTACGACACTTATAACAAGATGATTTTTGTTCTTTATTCATGTATTCGAACTCATATTCGTGCGCCATACATTCTTTTCCTTACCGCCACCTCAACCAGTCTCCTTCTACTAATCAGAATCAAGGCTCTAATCAGAATCAGGCTCATACGCTGGTAAACAGCCGAAGTGTAATAGGTGTAACTACCATCATCATAGGCACTCCACTAGAACATGTCAAAGAACAACAACAATAACAACAACAGTGGAAATGGTGCTCGCGGGAGAGCATTTACGATTGGTGCGGGTGATGCCAAGAATGATAACAACATTGTGACCGGTACGTTTTCTGTGAACAATATTTTGGCTTCTGTTTTATTCGATTCTTAGATCGGATCACCAATTAGTTTTAGTAAACGGTCGCCAACCATGGAGTTTGAGTGTACAAGGGGGCTTCGACAAGGTAACCTGTTGTTGCCTTTCCTATTTGTGACTGCCATGGAAGCCTTGACTGGGATCATGAAGTAAGCTAATTCAAAAGGTTTATTTAAGGGTATTCGGTGCCACTATGGGTCGATCTTTACGCATTTCCTAGTATACGGATGTGTAATCTTTCTTGCAGAATGGACGAATACAAACACCGTAAATCTTTCGAGGATCATGAGGTGTTTTTATTTGGAATCTGGTTCAAAGGTTAACTTACAAAATGAAGTGTCTACGGTAAACATGGCTAACACTTTACATTGCAGGGCACGATCGTTTCCTTTTAAATATCTTGGTTTGGAGTAGGTGCCAACATGAACCTGGTGAAGAATTGGAGGCTAGTAGTGGATTTACTCAAGTCTCGGTTATCTATATGGAAGACCAAAAAGTTATCTTATGGGGAAGAATTACTTTGTTGAAGTCGGTTCTGATTTCGCTTCCAACATACTTCTTTTCTTTGTTTAGGGCTCCGATACAAGTGTTGGAAGATTTGGAACGGCGTAGGAGAACGTTCTTTTGGGGGAGAGGAGGACGCAAAAATGAACTGGATGGCATGGGAGAATGTTATTGGGCCGATTGAATACGGGGTTTGGGGCTCGGAGCACTATGTGATGCGAACTTGTCAATGATAGCAAAGGTATGGTGGAGGTTCAAGGTAGAAGAAAATGGATTATAGAGGAAAGTTATATGGACAATTCATCACAGTTCTAGATCATGGAACTATATTCCAGTGAAGACTTCTCTAGTAGGGCCATGGAAACAAGTCTTCGGTATATCAAATGCTATATTGGATAGAGGTGTGGATTTATCTCAAAGCATATAGTGAATGGTAGGTAATGGATCTGGGATAGCGTTATGGGGAGATGTTTGGCTAGGGTCGGTCCCATTATATGTGCTTTTTCCTAATCTTTTCAATGTTGAGAGAAATAAGGAGTGCACAGCAGTGGACATAATTAGAATGACAACGGGTAAGGCTGCCTTTACTTGGGATTGGAAGAGATCTTTGGCGAGAAACGAAGAAAGGGTCGAGTTGCGGAATTTGATGTTCTTCCTGCAAAATATAGCACTAAATGATACACTAGACAAGTGGAATTGTAATATACATAAACTGGTAGTTCTTCGGTCAAAAGCATTAGAGAGGTTATTAAAATTCATGGATGAGTGCTACCAAATTATGTTATTCGTTAGAACAACTGGATTCCAAAAAAGGTTGGGATCGTCACTTGGAGAGCGGTGGTTGAAAGACTGTCGATACGGGTGGCGCTGCATAAGGGGGGGGGGGGGTTCTAGTGCAACACTTGGAGTGCGTTTTTTGTAGGGACTATCCAGAGACTTGCAAACATATCTTTACAGCCTGTGGCCTGGCACAAATGGTTTGTGCATAAGTTTTTCAACGGTGCAAAGTTCCGTCTCAAATAATTTTCAGCATCCGCGATATTCTTGACGACCACTCGTTCGTGGGTGGTTTGGGCGAGAAAAAGAAAGCGTTTCATGTTGTAGTTCTGGTCGTTATCTAGAACATCTAGAAGACTTGAAATGAATCTTTATTTAGGGGCTAGGATGCGTCAGCTAATAAGGTAATCGAGAAGGTGAAAAGTATGAGCTTTCTTTGGACTAAAGAAAGGACTAAGGATCAATCGTTGACTTAGGAAGATCGGTGCAGATTTAAAATTTTAGAGATAATGGCTGATGCTTAGTTTATGCTTGGCCAATTTGTAATCTTGCTTTTGGTTTGTATCTTTTCTTTTTCTAATTGGCGTAACATATGTACTTTGGTGGATGTAAGTTTGGTGCTAACGCCTTGCTAGATTTAATATAATTTTTTTTGTTGGACGTTAAAAAAACTATAATTTACATTAAACGTGGTTTTGTTTGAATCCGGTTTCATTAAATGCTCACAAACACATTCAAGATGCATTCTTCTATTCAAGATTATTTACATGTGAAAGAAGATAAAAAGTAATATGGTCATTTTTAATCAACGAACTACTAAAATACAAAAGAAAACTCAAAATTAAAAAAATAGTAAAAACATGAATCATATTTATACGAGTCAATTTCTAAAATAATCTATGTGGTTTCGTGATAGTTGTATCTTATAAGTATAAAAAGTTTAATGTTTAGGTGATAAAGATTCTAACTTTTTTTAATATCAGGGTAAAATAGTCATTTTACACAAAGTTTGATAATTTTTAATGAAACTATATGTCACTCCTGTTAAATAAGAAAAATATACGAAATGTATATCTCAAAGGCGTGATTATATTCAAACAATAGACTATGTGTAATTAACTTAATTCATAAATAGTTTCCAACAACACAAATTTCATGATCTTTACTATTACTTTGATTATTTTGTACTTTTAACTGAAAATTTGAAATATATATAGTCAGACACTAAACCAAGAGTGTATTCAGTTGTTATATCCCAAAGCATGGCCTCTTAAATATATAAAGTGTATCAACTCAATTATTAAGTATCACAAAACTAATTTGGGAACATGAAAACATGTATCCAAACACTCTGATTTTCAAGTTTTTTTGTTATTTGAAAAAGGGAAATATGAGGTGGAGATGAAGGTTGAAGAAACTACTAAAATGGATCAGTTGTATAGAGACAAACCCAACTATACAAAGTTTTGGTTGAATGTGCCGACCTCTAAAAGTGATAATAACTACACCTTTAAAAAAGCTATAGAGTTAATTATTGTTTTCGTCCCTATGGTTTGTCAAAAATCACCATTTCAGTCCATTAGTTTAAAAATTGTGATTTCAGTCCCTGTGGTTTCACTTTCGTAACCATTTCAGTCCACCTCGCAACCATTTCAGTCCTTGTACTTACAGAATAAATGGATTGAAGTGGTTACGAAAGTGAAACCACAGGGACTGAAATGGTTACGAAAGTGAAACCACAGGGACTAAAATCGCAATTTTTAAACTAATGGACTGAAATAGTGATTTTTGACACATCACAGGAACAAAAACAATAATTAACTCAAAGCTATATATTATATTACTGTAGGGATGAAGGCTCTTATTCATACTTTTTGTCTCAAACAAGTGTCAAAATTTGAATCAAGACCAATATACAATTTGATGTGATGGTTCAAATTGCTAACTATGATCAGTACACTGTAATGTTATTTAAACATATAGTCTCCTAAAAATAGAAAGTCTTAGGAATGGTATCAAACGAACTTCGATTAAACTCATTCTAACGCATTTGAACCATCCCGTCAAACTCTACGAACATGGCCTCTGTTCATGTTCGTTCGTTTATTTATTAAACAAACGAACATAAATGAACTTTCTGTCGAATACTTTATGAACTGTTCATTAAATGTTCAGTTGCAGCCTTGATGATGAATGCTAAAATTTAGAGTTAGCAAAGAGAGACTATGCGTATGACTTATTCTTAATTTATTTTAGAGTTAAATGCCTGGTTGGTCTGTGTGGTTTGCAAAAATTGCAGAGTTGGTACCAAGGGTTCACTAATTACAGAGTTGATACCAGCGGTTGTAATTTTTAAACTCGATGGTCCTTATCACTAACTTTTATTAAATTTTGCAGTTAAGTCTTTATTAAATGACTAAATTACCCCTGAAAAATTAAAAAAATGGTCTACCCCGTTTTTTTCTCCCCCTTCTCCTTCTCTCTCTCTAACCCACCTCCACCTCCACCTCCACCTCCACCGTAAACCCACAATCACTACCTCCACCGTCTTATTGTGATATTAATCGTTTTTTCTTACGTTAACATGAGATGCCAGATTATTTGAGGGAAATACAAAATGATCCTAATGAGTAAATAAAGAAATGTGATAAGAATAAATCAGTTGGCATTTATTTTCGTAAGTGATTGGATTACCTAACCTCCCCAAATTAATTAGGGCCTTGTTCGTTCCATCATCAACTACCGTTTTTCAATCAAACCATTTTCTTTAATTTGAGTCAGCATAATAATGGAATCCAAACAAATTCATCAACGGAAAAGAAGCATTTCAAAGTATTCAGCGAACTATAGTTGCACGAATTTCAAGATAAATTCATCATCAGATCACTTCAATTTCCCGATCGAGCCTTTTCTATCGCTCGCTCCGATGGAACCTTTCTTAATTTTCACGGGTTGTTTCATTTTTCTCATTCGTTATTATTTGATCTTATTTGCAGAATAAGTTAATTGTTATATGAGAGAGAGGTGTCCCTTCTCTTTTTGTTTTTTATTTTTATATTTTTAATTGTTCAAAGGCAATTTAGTTATTTTATAAAGATTAACTTTAAAATTTAATAATACTTAGTGATAACGACCGCCAAAGATTAAAAATTAAAACCACCGGTATCAACTTTGTAATTAATGAACCATTGGGATTAGCTCTGCAATTTTCGCAAAACACAAGGACCAATCAGACTTTACATTGTTTACTCTTTAGAGAAAATCCTTAACACATCCGTTTAATTTTAATATATTATGTTTTGTTAGGATTTGAGTTTCAACTTTTGTTTGTGAGTGAAATGTTGTTGATGAATTATGGAAGTAGAAATGATATGATCAGAGCATAATTAAACACAAACACAAATTTGGAAAGTTGTCATAATGCTTTCTGATTATAATCAAAATATTACAATTTTACAAATATGACTTTTACTTCCCCTCAGCTTGATCACTTAATTCTGTTCGTACAAACGGAATTTCAAGTGATAATTAGATTTCTAACAGGTGAGATCTATATATACAAATAGAACATTTGTTGGCAATCAAGGCTAACATCACCCTAAAAGCGACATTTAACATTTATATCAGAAAAGATTCCTCATATTTTGGAAACATCTGATGGATCTTAACATCTTGTTTAAGATTCGTAGACACTGGTTTATAAACATTGTTCTATTGGTAATCATATGTTCTTTAAACCTCTATTTGTTGTTACCAAACATTTGTTTAGGTCTAAACAGATGTTTGGCCTTCTTCATTCGTATTTTATTCTTCAACACGGCTTTGGCCTTAAACAGACTTTTACACTTTATCAATAAAGTTTTTAGTCTTCAAACAGATTTCTGAGTTCTTCAAACATATGTTTTATTAGTGTTCAAGATTTATTATCTTTGAGAGGAGATGAACTTCATAGCTTGTTTATTTTTTATCAGATCAACATATTTTGACTTTTCCAATCATCTAATCTTTGTAATTCCAACATATTTTTTCCATATTCCTTTTTATTTTATCTTAAGTAATATTATATCAATACAAATATAATTGTTTACTAAAATAAACTAAACGTAATAATTATTGCATCATTGGACTGTTGTATCAGCATTGATGTGATTATTATTCATTATAATAATTTCTTAAATTTCTAATTATTTCATTTTTTCATCTGAAAAATGTGTTTAGAGTAAGGTTGTTCAAAAAACTCGGGACTCGTAAAAAGCTCGGGGCTCGTAGCTTTCTCGAAGCTCGCTCGATATGAATTAGTTTGAAAGTGAGTCGAGCCGGCTCGGTTAGAAACTGAGCCTAACTTGGCTCGGCTCGAAACGAGCCGAATTGGCTCGCTTTGTAGCTTGGCTCAACTTATTTTACTTATAATATATATTATTTTTATATACATTATAATATGTTGTAGAAAAACTTATTATTTACGTGTATTTAGGAGTGTAATTTGATATGTATTTTGCATATTGAAGGTTGATTACCATACTAATGAACATTATTGTTTTTCGTTGGAATATAAAACTTATTTTGTGTTGTTAAACTTGATTTTGGCTTGTAATATATTAAGTTGAACTTATTTGGATAAGTTCTTTTGAAGTATTGAATAATATTTTAGACTACTGAAATTTGAGAGCTATATATTAATTTTTCTTTTTAAACTCGAGTCAAACCAAGTCGAGCCGAGCTAGCTCAGTTTAAAACCAAACGGAGCCTGAGCTAGATTTTAGCTCGATTTCAAACTCGAGTCGAGTCAAGCCAACTCGGTTTATATCGAGCCGAATCCTAACTTGCCATGACTCGGCTCATGAACAACCCTAGAGTTTAGAGCAATCCTAGACTTTAGAGCAACCAAAGATGCTATAAGATTCATGTTTGAAGAGGGAAAGAGAAGGGAATATTATAGTACCAACCATCGAATAAATCTAATCTTCGTTTTGTTTGTTCATGGTTGTTTTGTAGTATACAAATCACGATGCTTGCATTCTTGCTTGTTTGATTGCTTTTCCGTTAATAACATAACTTTATGTGTGAATTTCTAGTGATATTGATAATTTGTGTGTTTAATCAAAGATACGCATATGTTTGTGTTTATATATCATTGTTATCATTAGTAATTAGTGGTGCATGCCATAGGATTAGGTTTAGGTCTTAAAGATACTTTGAATATGAAAGTAATCATATATAGAAGAACCATAGCGTAATTAATCAATAGGAGCATAAAATCACACTAATCCCAATCATACAATTAATTGACATATTAAAAGAAAAGTTTGACATAGAAGAACTTAGTAGTAGCTTTCCAATAGTCTTGGTTAAGAGGACTCGTGAAAATCATCAGTTAAGTATATTGACCAATGCTTTAGTTAATTTTTAGATCTTAGCTTTTTACAAATTCTACCAAATCACAACATATTAGAGAACATCAAAATATAATTAAGGAATCTACAAAAGGGCTTTTATTTTAGTGGTATCAAGGTGTATGTATAAATTGATGTTTCTTACTATATAAGGTTGAGAGTTCGAGTGAGAAGAAATAATTTATGAGTGCAGATGATTATATCAAGTCACGCTGAGAAGGCGAGGGCTATAAAGAAGAAAGTGGAAAATGGGGACGACACAATGTTTGGGTAGGATCTGTGGTTGATGTAAAACTCAAATATATTAAATCATATATGTATATATATAATAGGGTCATTTAACCTACTTGGTGATAGGAAAAAAATAATATATATATATATATATCATAATTGTGATTCTCTTGATAATAAACTAAATATGAGAGACTAAATGTGCCAAGAGGGTAAGAGTTGTTTTATTAAAACTAAACAAAAAATAATAATAATAACACTCTTGTGTGTGAAGTGTATGTGTGCGTGTACAGAGATAGTGAGTTTAGGGTGAACTTGAGTTCATCACAATCTTCAAATAAATCTCCAATTCAGCTTAAAATTGGAGGAATCTTGAATGCATGCTTAATGATTTTGAATGCTTTAGATCATCTGATCACAAATATATCAAAATTTGTGATTTGGTGAACTATTAAACTAGATGATACTCCATGGTTTCAATCCATGTATGAAATTCTGATTAATTGTTTAAAATTTGAGTAAAATGTATCGTAGGAACAAACCCTAAGTGAATTTAGTAAAACAAATGCCATGATTTGGGGTTAGGGTGGATTACTCAAAGAATGCAAGTGGGTTATGGTTATGAATAGAACATATAGATTTAAATAAGGGCATTTGATGTTATTTTGTAAAATTCTTGATGTTAGTTGATCATATTAGATATAATAAGTTAATGAGATGCAAATCTTGGCTAAGAGTTGAAATCTATACATAATAGAAGTGTTGTGATGTTCATGCCCATAAAATGCTTGATGAAATGCCTAAGTAAATTTGACTAGTGGAAATTATGAGGGAATCATGATATAGATCTTGTAATTGAAATTTCGACAAGATACGTGTCATAAGTTGTGCTATGAGTTCTAAAATGGTAAATCGAATTGAACTCTATAGGCAATTTGGGTGAAGCATCAAGTGGACAAGCTGAGGCGGACGTGCGATCGAAAGGAAAACTTTAAGGTACGTGGCTTTATGCTTCATATAATTTTCTTGTTTGTCTTGCATAAACATATGTTGATCATCAAAATGATAATATAGATTGGTTGAATAAAAACGATGGATTTTGCTAAAGCAACCAAACGGGTCAAAATGATAATATAGATAAAGGTTTGGTTGAATAAAAGCGATGGATTTCGCTAAAGCAACCAAACATGTCAAAATGACATAATCAATAAAGGTTTGGTTGAATAAAAGCTATGTATTTCGCTAAGGCAACCAAACGGGTCAAAATACATAATCAATAAAGGTTTGGTTAGGATAAAAGCGATGGATTTCGCTAAGGCAACCAAACAGGTCAAAATGACATAATCAATAAAGGTTTGGTTGACTAAAAGCGATGGATTTCGCTAACGTAACCAAACGGGTCAAATTGACACAATCAATAAAAGTTGGGTTGAATAAAAGCGATGGATTTCGCTAAGGCAACTAAACGGATAAAAATGAAGTATTAATGCATACCGGAATGGATGCGTAAATGGCTATTTTGGTTTAAACCCGGTCAAAGGGTAAAACCACAAAAACTAACGTAAACCGAGTAAGGATGCGTAGATCATAAGGTAGTTATCCCGAAGAATGGGGTACATTTATATAATTAACAATTTTGTAAAACTAATGAGGCATATCAAGTTCGTTGCTCAAATGTGCAAACGGGTCAAAACTATTGGATTTACAAAATTTAAATCGATAGCATAAGTACTCGTAACGAAGGTACTATAGTAAGGGAAACAGGAAATAATATTTTACGAACGTGCTTCTGCAAGTCCCGAGTCATGTTTTAATGTACGGAACTTGAAGCGGGTCGAACAAACAATTAAAATAACAAAGCAGCTAAACTACTGCAGCAGGTGGCGTCGCTGACGCAACAACTTGCCCGACGCCCTATACTACTGCCTACGGTAGTCCAGTTCTGTCACACCCCGGATTTCCAACCCAAATCCATACACCGGTGGGCCCGGGTCGGGAGTATTGTGACGTCAGTTGATAATCATCATAGTCAATTAAACACGACACAGCGGAAGTCTTGGAGTAAAATTACTATTACAAACCGAATGTTCCAAAAATACAAAATAATATACAGGCTCGTAATAGAAGATCCACAGGCGGATCATAAATTGTACATGGAAAGAATATAAAACAGACTTTGGGCAGATTTAGGATTTGCAAGATCCTCTATCACTACCGAGCACTTCCGGCCTATTTTCGTATTGTACCTGCAGTTTAGTCTTTTAAAAATATGTCAGGTTTCGCTGGTAAATACACCCAACTGACTCATTTTGAAAACATTTCAAAATTGTTTTAAGTGCATATCAGCACAAAATCTTTTATAACTTGGGTTAATTGACCGTCCAACCTTGTTAACAGGTTCACATATTTGTCCATACATACGGGGCCTGGTACGGAGACCGAGACACAATTAACGTACACACCACTTTGGACTCATGAAGGAGTCAATTCCTCCCAACCTTGTGGGAATGCATAATTGAGCGTCTATCGGTGTATGCTACACCTGCGCTAAAGTCGTGGCCATTTCTATTGCAATGAACCGAGGATATCCAGGACACGGTAGTTAACCCCCGATATTTAAGTTATCAAACAAAACTGATTAAAATAGAATATGAGGATTTACTATCCCCGAACCGGCGTTCGATTGATCCCATTTCCGACCAAGCGGTAATAATTTACCGTAACCCAAGCCCGTATAGGGGAAATAAGTCGAGAGTATTTACCTGAGCTAGTCTTCTTTAATTTTAATAACTCAGCCGTACACAAAAGTACTAAGTGCAGATAGCATTTACCGGCAAGTCTCTAGTCTGGATTATGGCATAAATTAACCAATTAAATACTAACGGTCTTATTTAAGTCATTGACTTAGACCGACTAGCGTACTTGATCAAAACGTACGACGCTAGATTAAACGATGATTGAATAGAATGTAGTTTGACCCAACAAGTACCTTGACTTGTATAATATGGATAAACTATAAACATTATGGATTTTGAGACTTAAATTACAAGGTTAAATCCGTTTCGGTTAATTTCCGTAAACTAGTTACGTATAATCAACCGTACGCATATTAGCGATATCGGGTAACCGGATAAGTCATGGACAAGTTCTATATGCCATTATATTTTAAATAAGTTGTAATATCAATAGGATTATCAACTTATATGCCCGTTATTGTTTTAAATTGAAACTATGCCTCAAAAGAGCATTTTGGTAATTTCATACCATATAAAAGAAACTTGAGTACAATTTAATGTTATAGTTATAAGTATTCTAGAAAAATACTTTATTTATGATATAATATCAGTAGGATACCAATTATTTGTGTAATTTATCTTTTATGACCAAACTATGCACCAAAGGGGCATTTTGGTCATTTTACACAATAGTTTATAAATTATTTGGGATTCTGAGTTTGTAACATGTACCTACTGTAAATATGTTTAAAACAAGTTTTACAATCAGTAGGTAACAAGTCTTGGTCGATTAATATAGTTTAAAACCATACTACGCGTCGAAACGGCGCTTATGTCGTAATATGACGTCTTTATGCGATGTTTATGAAAACTGATGTTAAGGTTAGATAAAAATGTTTTAAAAATGTTATTTAATATAACGTATTAGTAGGTAAATGATTTATCTTGAAAAGATTTGATTAAAACTATTTTATAAGCCACAAGGGCTAAAATCGTCATATATCGACATAGTTTAAGGACCTGTTTAAAAACTCAATTTATAACTTGGTTTAACATCCCAAATAATCCTACTTATAATATTACATCAGTAGAAAGCTCATTTTCAAGTTCATTACCATTTAAAACCTTGTTTTATGCAAAAATGGCATTTTGGTCAAAGATGGCATAATTATGGAACTTGCGCATAAACTTGGATTCTGATTATGATCATGTAATATAACCTAAGAGGGTTACGCTACATTCTATTACGATCATAATGCAACTTTAGATCAGTAGGTAACTAATCTAAATCGGGTCAGAATCGAAAGTCAAAGCAGAAGTCAAACTTCGCGACTTTCGGTTGCGAACCGACCCTAGAACTGAAATTGACGAGCCGAACATGTTCTTACATATTCCAATAATTATTACCGAATTGTTTAAGTGTCAAAACAGGTTTCAGAACATCTATAAGATCAATTTATAATTTTCCGAAAAATGGCCTGTTTGACTTTTTAACATCATAACTTTGACCCGTCAATTGGTCTAGCAAATGCGATCTTCTGGAGGTGCCCTTTATAGGGATTAACACCTACCTTATTACGATCACTTAGCCATGTTCATTTGAACGATGGCTGGACCATAATGGTCTTAACCGAAAGTCAAAGTGTTTTCCGTAAAACACTTGACTTTTGGCTATAAAAGCCTATAAACGAAAATGCACAAGGAAGGTACACTTACCAGTGATTCCTAGGGTCAAAAGAACTATGTTGGATGCTCCTTTTAGCTAGGAACTGAGGAGGGAGTAGAGTGAATAAATGAGAAAGGTGCAAGTTGGAATGTGAACTTAAGCACCTATTTATAGTTGGAGAACTCAAAGGAGGTGAAGCCAGGTGTTTAGGGGTGTAAGAGGAAGCTTACAAGTGTCCCAAAACGTGGCATAGCTGATTACAAGTCCATGGTTTCGAAAACATGGTTTTGTGGAGTTTTGCTTGCCAGCCAAACAAACTTTCTGCAACAGAGGCTCTCTCGGCCCCGCGAGAGACACAGGCCATGTCTCTCGCGGCTCGCGACCGCCCCATGGCTACTTTAAACTTTGACACTTTTTACCCCTTAACTTATTAAAGCTTCTAAAAACCTTTTTAAACACCTTTTTGGCACTTCTAGCCCTCCGTAGCCAATACTTGGCATACCCGGGATTATGCCCAGACATTGTCGAGCTCTCGGTTCGTTAAAAGGTCACTCAGAGGTATAAATTAAAATGTTGACACTTTAATCCCTCCATCATCCAACTTTCACATATTTACAAAATTGACCCCTCTCGTCCAACAATTGGCACGTAAGAGAGTTAGGACTTCGCAAAGGATCACTCAGAGGCTTATTATAAGCATGTTGATTCCGATGTCACTCAGAGGCTGGGCATGTTGACATATCAGTCACTCAGAGGCCAAGTTTTAAGCATGTTGACATATCAGTCACTCAGAGGCTAATGATTTAAGCATGTTGACGTATCAGTCACTCAGAGGCTGTTATTAATGCATGTTGACCTCAGACCGTCACTCAGAGGATCAGTTTGAGCATGTTGACGCCTTAGTCTTTATTGGTCTTGAATAGACTATATTTAAGATACAACACGTGTCACTATACTATTGGACATGATTTTATAGGGAGTTACATCCTCACCCCCTTAAAAGAAATCTCGACCTCAAGATTTTATTAAAAAAGATGGGGGTATTTTTGTCGCATAGTGGACTCAACCTCCCATGTATACTCGGGACCTCTAAAAGCGTCTCACTATGTTGACATTTCAGTCACTCAGAGGCCAAGTTTTAAGCATGTTGACATATCAGTCACTCAGCGGCTAGTGATTTAAGCATGTTGACGTATCAGTCACTCAGAGGCTGTTATTTATGCATGTTGACATCAAACCGTCACTCAGAGGCTCAGTTTGAGCATGTTGATGCCTTAGTCCTTATTGGTCTTGAATAGACTATATTTAAGATACAACACGTCACTATACTATTGGACATGATTTTATAGGGAGTTACATTCTCACCCCCTTAAATGAAATCTCGACCTCAAGATTTTATTCAAAAAGATGGGGGTATTTTTGTCGCATAGTGGACTCAACCTCCCATGTATGCTCGGGACCTCTAAAAGCGTCTCACTTAACCTTTACTATAGGTATCATTTTTCTTCGGAGCTTCTTAACTTGTCGATCCTCGATCGAAATCGGTTTCTCAATAAACCTCAGGTTTTCATCTATTTGCACATCTTTATGTGACATTACTAGCGACTCATCGGCTAGACATTTCTTAAGGTTACTAATGTGGAACACATCATGGATTCCACTAAGTTCCTCTGGCAACCTGAGCTTATAAGCTACAGTGCCGACACATTCGACTATCTTGAATGGTCCAATATATCTTGGGCTCAACTTGCCCTTCTTTTCAAAACGCATCACACCTTTCCAGGGTGATACCTTCAGCATGACCTTGTCCCCTACTTGGAACTTAAGAGGTTTACGCCTCTTGTCAGCATAGCTCTTCTGCCTAACCCTGGCAGCTTTGAGACGATCACGAATTTGCATAATCTTATCCGTGGTCTCCAGGACAATCTCTGGTCCTGATAGTTGGGCTTCCCCAACTTCTGCCCAACACACCGGTGTCTGCACTTTCTCCCATACAAGACCTCAAAAGGAGCAGCCTTGATGCTCGCATGATAACTATTATTGTAGGAGAATTCTATTAGCGGTAAGTGGTCGTCCAAACTTCCACCTAAATCAATCACACATGCTCTAAGCATGTCTTCCAGTGTCTGGATAGTACGCTCACTTTGACCATCCGCCTGCGGATTGTAAGCCGTACTAAAGTTTAATCGTGTGCCTAAGGATTGTTGGAAACTTTTCCAAAAGTGAGATGTGTATCTAGTATCTCTGTCAGATACAATAGATACTGGCACACCGTGTAGGGACACAATCTCGTCCACATACAACTTTGCCAATTTATCTGAATTATACATTTCCTTAATTGGCAAGAAATGCACTGACTTAGTCAGCCTATCCACTATGACCCATATAGTTTCATTTCCACTTTTAGTTTTGGGTAACTTAGTAATCAAGTCCATAGTTACCATTTCCCATTTCCATGTGGGAATTTCCAATTGTTGTAGAAGTCCTGACGGCTTCTGATGTTCGGCTTTAACCTGAGAACACGTCAGACACTTAGCTACATAAGTGGCTATGGATTTCTTCAAACCCATCCACCAATAATTCTTCTTTAGATCTTGATACATCTTGTCACCTCTCGGGTGAACTGAGTATCTCGAACTATGCCCTTCTTGGAGGATTAGATCTCTAAGTCCTCCAAAGACTGGAACCCAGATCCTATCATTAAATCGAAGGATTCCATCTTTTCTAGTCGCTAACTGATCAACAGTTCCTCCTAATCCCTCATTAGGGATATTAGCCTCTAATAGAGCTTGCTTCTGCGCATCTAGTAGCTTCTCACTTAAGCTATTTTTAAGCTCAATGCTCTTAGCGTTAATTCGTATAGGTTTAACTCGTTCTTTGCGACTTAAGGCATCAACAACTACATTTGCTTTGCCTGGATGGTAGCGAATCTCGCAATCATAGTCATTAAGTGTTTCCATCCATCGGCGTTGTCGCATGTTCAATTCTTTCTGATTGAACAGATGCTGGAGACTTTTATGGTCATTGTATATAATACACTTTGTGCCATACAAGTAATGTCTCCACAGTTTTAGTGCAAATACAACGGCAACCAATTCCAAATCGTGGGTGGTGTAATTTCTTTCGTGCACCTTTAACTGTCGTGATGCGTAGGCAATCACTTTGCCTTTTTGCATTAGCACATAGCCCATGCCAGTGTGCGATGCATCACAGTAGACTACAAAATCTTCAACACCCTCCGGTAGGGATAACACAGGAGCATTGCTCAACTTGTGTTTAAGAATCTCAAAAGATTCTTGTTGCTTTGGACCCCAATTATACTTAACATTCTTACAGGTCAAGGTAGTTAAAGGAGTGGCTATTCTTGAAAAGTTCTCAATGAACCTCCTATAGTAACCAGCCAATCCTAGAAAACTACAAATCTTCGATGGGGTTTTGGGTACTTCCCAATTCATGATGGCTTCAATTTTGGCGGGATCCACTTGGATACCCCTACCACGTGTCCAAGAAGTTGGACCTCTCTAAGCCAAAATTCTCACTTAGAGAATTTAGCATAAAGCTTATCTTGCCTTAGCAGTTCTAGGATGTACCGAAGATGTTTCTCGTGATCGGCTTTATTACGAGAGTAGATAAGTATGTCGTCTATAAAGACAATGACAAACTTATCCAGATATGGCTTGCAGACTCTGTTCATGAGATCCATGAATACTGCAGGTGCTTTTATGAGCCCAAAAGGCATCACTAAGAATTCAAATTGACCATATCGGGTCCTAAAGGCAGTTTTATGAACATCTTCACTTCTAACCTTCAGCTGGTGATATCCAGATCTTAGATCAATCTTAGAGAAGTAACTAGCCCCTTGAAGTTGGTCGAATAAATCGTCGATCCTGGGCAGAGGATATCTATTCTTGATTGTTAACTTGTTTAGCTCTCGGTAATCGATACAGATTCGCATCGAACCGTCTTTCTTCTTTACAAAGAGGATAGGAGCTCCCCAAGGTGAGGAACTAGGCTGTATAAAGCCTTTCTCCAAGAGTTCGTCTAGCTGCGTCCTCAATTCCTTCATCTCCGTTGGTGCTAGCCTATATGGAGCTCTATCCACTGGCGCTGATTCTGGTAGGATATCTATTCTAAACTCCATTTGCCTGTCTGGAGGTAGGCCTGGTAATTCTTCTGGGAATACATCGGGATATTCGAGATGACTGGTAGGTCCTCCATGTTTGGCTTAGGCTCATTTATGGTAACTTGTGCCATGTAAATGACACATCCTCTTCTCAAACACTTGGATGCCTTAAATAACGACACCTTGTTCGGCAATCCATAGTGTGAGTCTCGGGGGATGGTGATCATTTCACCAGACGGGGTCTTAATCTCGATGAGCTTCTTATCGCAGTAATGCGGGCTTGGTTATGAGATAACCAATCCATGCCTAAGACAATATCGAACCCCGCCAGTTTCGTTGGCAGTAAAGAGATAAGGATGGAATGATTCTTAGTGGATATAGAACATCCATCAAGAATGGAAGATGCTATCTCTAATGTTCCGTCATCGAGTTCTATCTCATAAGTTTTATCTAGAGTTCTTATGGGTAAGTTTAATAGTTTACTAAACTTATGGTCAATAAATGATTTATCCGCACCCAAATCAAAAAGAACTCTTGTGTAAATATTGTTAACGAGGAATGTACCTGTTATGACGTTGTTGTCATTAACGGCCTCCCTGGCATTCATTTGAAAGGCACGGGCACTCCCTTTCTTGACCTCTCCAGGCTTTGTATCATTACTTTTGGGTTTCTTCGGGCAATTGTACGTTATGTGCCCTTTTTCGTTGCTGCAATCCTTAAAATCCTTGCAATCTAGGGTCTTATGCCCTCTTCTCTTGCAGATACCACAGGGTTTGGTTTGTGGATTTATACTACACTATCCCCAATGCCTATATTTACAATTCTTGCACAGAGGTTTGTCATTAGACGCATGCTGGTTCTTCTTGAACCCAAAATTTCATTTCTTTTTAAATATTTGGGAGTTATTATCCTCCCGTTTCCTCTTTCCGTCAGTTTCAGTTCTAACTGCCCTTTGTCTTACCAGATCTAGGGTGAGGGAAAGAGATAGGTCTACAGCGGACCTATAGGTACTATGCTGAGCAACCTTTACCATGCCCTCTATTTCGGGCGCCAACCCATTTATAAAACGCACAATGCGTTTGGATTCGGGGGTGATCAAATAAGAAACTAACCTAGATAGGGAGTTAAAGTCTGATACGTACTTCCGACAATCTAGGTTTTTCATTGAAAGAGAATAAAAAGTCTCTCTCTAATTTCTCCACCTCATGGGGTGGACAGTAAGTTTCCTTAACAAGGTCCACAAATTTGGACCTTCCCAAATTATACAGGTGTATCTTACCTGTAGATTGAATCATGGCTTTCCCCCATATTAGGGCATCACCCTTGAAGGATTGTGATACGTACTTGACCACATCCTTATCAGCACAACTGCTGATATCTACAATCGTTTCCATCTCGTCTAGCCACTTTAGGGTCTCTACAGCTCCTTTCTCCCCGTTAAAGTCTCGGGCTTACAGGAGACAAAGTACTTATAGGTACATCCGTCTTTAACAGAACGAGACTTTTCAGTAAAATCTATTTTCTTTGTTCACTCTTCGCATTTGAAGAGTGAACGGAGCTCTCCTTATGAGCTGAAGATGGTGGAATAGATAAGGGTATAGAGCGAGTGGCACTCGATTCTCTTAGCCTTTCTATGGCCTTTCCCATGGCCTTTTCAATAGCCGCATCAATGCGAGCTTGAAAATTATCATCATCAATATTTTTGTTTTCAGCTTTGTTAGATTCAACATTCCTGTGGCTACTTCGTGCTTCTTTTGCGTTAGCCAACTTTAAGTCTTGGTTTCTATATACCAATAAAACTTTATTTAGCCATGGTGTATCAACCATATCGGCTTTCAAAATTGGATATAACAATCCATTGCCTATACTAGTGTGAATAACATCACAACTCTTAGGCTTAACATAACTATATTTGGCCTAGGTCTTAATAGGACCATCATAGGCAAGTTACAATTTTGGACGTAGTCCATATATTATTGGACAGTGGATCGCAATGTCACAACTGTCATTGTCACCATTGACAATTATATAGATCATAGGCTTGTCCCTAATGGACATAATAATTGGGCATATTGGCCTACATGTACGATATATTTGGCATATCAGCTGTCCATTGGACAATAATTGGGCACATGCTACACGATCAGATGTTGCTATCACCTTCCCATTGGACAATAATTGGGCACATTGGCCTACATCATATCAGATGTATTTGGCATATCATCCTGTCCCATTGGACAATAATTGGGCACATTGGCCTACATCGTATCAGATGTATTTGGCATATCAGCCTGTCCCATTGGACAATAATTGGGCACATTGGCCTACATCATATCAGATGTATTTGGCATATCAGCCTTAGATGCTAGTGTGGTTCCTCAAGTCACACTACCAAGAGTATGAAAATTTCTTAATGTTAACATAAGAGTACCTTAATGATTGATTAATGGTCCCGTTCACCTTCGACCTTAACGACCTTGGAGGTTTGGACCTAGTCCCTTACCTCTGGATAGAAGGATAACTTCCCTTAACTATCCTGATAGAAGACCCCTTCGTACTTAACTATCATTTCTTGGCCAATATGTGGTCTACGCCACTTGGCATAATCATTCTATTAAGGTCTTTTGGAATTATATAGCAGAACATAAATTTCGAGTAAAATCGAGACGATCGTTTTCAAGATGACGAATACATATATATAATTCCAAAATACTTCATTAAATTTCAATAGAAGTTATAATACTAGAAAAATGAAATAAATTGTCCATGCAAGGACTTAAAGGAAATAAACATGTCCACACAGGGACTAAAAGAAATAACTATGTCCTTGCAGGGACTACATATAATTAGAACAGACTTCACTCGTCCTTCTTTCCCTTGACCAACTTGGAGAGTTTCTTGAAAAATTTGTTTGTTTTATTCTCTGTTTTCTCCGTTTGCTGCTGCATTTCTTTCATTCTTTCTAAGGCCTCCTTAATGGCCTCAAGTGGTGGCGGAGGTTGTGGCATAACCGGATACTGGTACCCATAAGTTGGATATTCAGTTGGTGGATAAGTAGGTGGGAACGGGGACGGGTAAAGTGCGTTGTGCATAACTGCCTAAATGTAGGGGTCTTGCGACCATGCTTGATAATCTACCGGTGTAGACGAGTTAAAAGGATCATATCCAGACGTGTCTGGATATGTGGGGATTGGGTTAGTATAACTCGTTGGTGGTGGTTGAACAGCAGGTGTTGGTGTTGGTTCCACTATAGGTGAAACATTAGAGGGTCCACCCATTTGTGGGTCCTCTTGAATTGTGGGGTAGAAGTTGGGCAAAGGTGGCAGCGATCCCGGCCTTTGTCCGGCACGTACCGATATACGTGCTCCACGCTTCCTTCTTGGTGGTTCAGGTGGTGGTTGAGGTTGGTCCACCGGTTCCATGTGGACATCTTCTTGAACAGGAGGTGGTTGAGAGTGATGAGAAGGAGTGTGGGCGAAGGTGAATTGGTTCCAGTATTGGTCCCACTCATTAGGACCTTAGTAGGGCAATCCGGCGTATGAGTTTGAATCGCTTGAAATTTCAATGGGTTGCATATTTGATCCCGACGGCGGCATCTCCTGGTCGGAGTCCTCGTCCATGGGGTTTGACTAGTCCAACTGATTTTGATCGCTGGAGGCGTGTTAAAGTAATGGTTAGGGTTAAATTCTTCATGGTAAGAATGTGAATGGGAATGATGGGTATGGTGTGAATGATAGGAGTGGTGATAGTGATAAGAATTTAGGGAATGTGAGGGCGATTGTCTATTAGAGACAGAGCGTATCGCTGGTTTCCAAGGAGATGAATCTCCTGATTCTTGGTAAGCATCTGAGTTATGAGGTTGAGGGGGAATACGCCCCGATGGTCCTCCCCTCATTGGACCTTTTCCTCTCCCACTTTGTCCTCGTACACGTGACGACATTCTCCTGTTAAAAATTCAATTAAAAACAATACTAATAACTTAATAATGAAATGAGTAATCCTAGGTCAATGCCTAGACTCAGAAGTCTAAGGAATGTGCTCGTGTAAGTTTGAGATTAAACACAAGGAGGATAATGTTTAATTCTCTCAAACGTTGTCTCTGATACCAACCTTGTCACACCCCGGATTTCCAACCCAAATGGGCGAAGGTGAATTGGTTCCAGTATTGGTCCCACTCATTAGGACCTTGGTAGGGCGATCCGGTATTTGAGTTTGAATCGCTTGAAATTTTAATGGGATGCATATTTGATCCAGACGGCGGTATCTCCTAGTCGGAGTCCTCGTCCATGGGGTTTTAATGGTCCAACTGATTTTGATCGGCTGGAGGCGTGTTAAAGTAATGGTTAGGGTTAAATTCTTCATGGTAAGAATGTGAATGGGAATGATGGGTATGGTGTGAATGATAGGAGTGGTGAGAGTGATAAGAATTTTGGGCGAGTGTCTATTAGAGACAGAGTGTCTCACTGGTTGCCAAGGAGATGAATCTCCTGATTCTTGGTAAGCATCTGAGTTATGAGGTTGAGGGGGAATACGCCCTGATGGTCCTCCCCTCATTGGACCTTTTCCTCTCCTACTTTGTCCTCGTACACGTGGGGGCATTTTCCTATTAAAAATTCAATTAAAAAACAATACTAATAACTTAATAATGAAATGAGTAATCCTAGGTCAATGCCTAGACTTAGAAGTCTAAGGAATGTGCTCGTGTAAGTTTGAGTTAAACACAAGGAGGATAGTGTTTAATTCTCTCAAACGTTGACTCTGATTCCAACCTTGTCACACCTCGGATTTCCAACCCAAATCCATACACCGGTGGGCCCGGGTAGGAAGTATTGTGACGTCAGTTGATAATCATCATAGTCAATTAAACACGGTACAACGGATGTCTTGGAGTAAAATTACTATTACAAACCGAATGTTCCAAAAATACAAAATAACATATAGGCTCGTAATAGGAGATCCACAGGCGGATCATAAATTGTACATGGAAAGAATATAAAACAGATTTGGGCAGATTTAGGATTTGCAAGATCCTCTATCACTACCGAGCACTTCCGGCCTATTTTCGTGTTGTACCTGCAGTTTAGTCTTTTGAAAATACGTCAGCTTTCGCTGGTAAATACACCCAACTGATTCATTTTGAAAACATTTCAAAATTGTTTTAAGTGCGTATCAGCACAAAAACTTTTATAACTTAGGTTAATTGACCGTCCAACCTTGTTAATAGATTCACATGTTTGTCCATACATACGGGGTCCGGTACGGAGACCGAGACACAATTAACGTACACACCGCTTTGGACTCACGAAGGAGTCAGTTCCTCCCAACCTTGTGGGATTGCATAATTGAGCGTCTATCGGGTGTATGTCTACGCCCGCGCTAAAGTCGTGGCCATTTCTATTGTAATGAGCCAGGATATCCAGGACACGGTAGTTAACCCCCGATGTTTAGGTTATCAAACAAAACTGATTGAAATACAATATGCGGATTTACTATCCCTGAACCGGCGTTCGATTGATCCCATTTCCGACCAAGCGGTAATAATTTACCGTAACCCAAGCCCGTATAGGGGAAATAAGTCGAGAGTATTTACCTGAGCTAGTCTTCTTTAATTTTAATAACTCAGCCGTACACAAAAGTACTAAGTGCAGATAACATTTACCAGCAAGTCTCTAGTCTGGATTATGGCATAAACTAACCAATTAAATACTAACGGTCTTATTTAAGTCATTGACTTAGACCGACTAGCGTACTTGATCAAAACGTATGACGCTAGATTAAACGATGATTGGATAGAATGTAGTTTGATCCCAACAAGTACCTTGACTTGTATAATATGGATAAACTATAAACATTCTGGATTTCGAGACTTAAATGACAAGGTTAAATCCGTTTTGGTTAATTTCCGTAAACTTGTTACGTATAATCAACCGTACGCATATTAGCGATATCAGGTAACCGGATAAGTCATGGACAAGTTCTATATGCCATTATATTTTAAATAAGTTGTAATATCAATAGGATATCAACTTATATGCCCGTTATGGTTTTAAATTGAAACTATGCCTCAAAAGGGCATTTTGGTAATTTCATACCATATAAAAGAAACTTGAGTACAATTTAATGTTATAGTTATAAGTATTCTGGAAGAATACTTTATTTATGATACAATATCAGTAGGATACCAATTATTTGTATAATTTATCTTTTATGACCAAACTATGCACCGAAGGGGTATTTTGGTCATTTTACACAATAGTTTATAAATTATTTAGGATTCCGAGTTTGTAACATGTACCTACTGTAAATATGTTTAAAATAAGTTTTACAATCAGTAGGTAACAAGTCTTGGTCGATTAATATGGTTTAAAACCATACTACGCGCCAAAATGGCGCTTATGTCGTAATATGACGTCTTTATGCGATGTTTATGAAAACTGACGTTAAGGTTAGATAAAAAAAGTTTTAAATATGTTTTTTAATATAACATATCAGTAGGTAAATGATTTATCTTGAAAAGATTTGATTAAAACTATTTTATAAGCCATAAGGGCTAAAATCGTCATTTATCGACATAGTTTAAGGACGTGTTTGAAAAATCAGTTTATAACTTGGTTAACATCCCAAATAATCCTACTTATATTATTACATCAGTAGAAAGCTCATTTTCAAGTTCATTACCATTTAAAACCTTGTTTTATACAAAAAATGGCATTTTGGTCAAAGATGACATAATTATGGAACTTGCGCATAAACTTGGATTCTTATTATGATCATGTAATATAACCTCAGAGGGTTATGCTACATTCTTTTACGATCATAATCCAACTTTAGATCAGTAGGTAACTAATCTAAATCGGGTCAGAATCGAAAGTCAAAGCAGAAGTCAAACTTCGCGACTTTCGGTTGCGAACCAACCCTAGAACTGAAATTGACGAGCCAAACATGTTCTTACATGTTCCAATAATTATTACCAACTTGTTTAAGTGTCAAAACAGGTTTCATAACATCTATAGATCAATTTATAATTTTTCCGAAAAATGGCCAGTTTGACTTTTTAATATCATAACTTTGACCCGTCAATTGGTCTAGCAAACGTGATCTTCAGGAGATGCCCTTTATAGGGATTAACACATACCTTATTAAGATCACTTAGCCGTGTTCATTTCGAACAATGGCTGGACCATAATGGTCTTAACCAAAAGTCAAAGCGTTTTCCGAAAAACGCTTGACTTTTGGCTAACAAAGCCTATAAACGAAAATGTACAAGGAAGGAACACTTACCAGTGATTCCTAGGGTGCAAAAGAACTATGTTGGATGCTCCTTTTAGCTAGGAACTGAGGAGGGAAAAGAGTGAATAAATGAGAAAGGTGCAAGTTGGAATGTAAACTTAAGCACCTATTTATCGTTGGAAAACTCAAAGGAGGTGAAGCCAGG
This sequence comes from Scalesia atractyloides, assembly GCA_947069175.1. Lineage (NCBI taxonomy): Eukaryota > Viridiplantae > Streptophyta > Magnoliopsida > Asterales > Asteraceae > Scalesia > Scalesia atractyloides. The sequence goes on along the minus strand of CAMTDV010000023.1, from coordinate 39,672,679 downwards.
TGTTTTGGGGTGTAAGAGGAAGCTTACAAGTATCCCAAAACGTGGCATAGCTGATTACAAGTCCATGGTTTCGAAAACATGGTTTTGTGGAGTTTTGCTTGGCAGCCAAACAAACTTTCTACAGCAGAGGCTCTCTCGCGCCCCGCGAGAGACACAGACCATGTCTCTCGCGGCCCGCGACCACCCCATGGCTACTTTTAAACTTTGACACTTTTAACCCCTTAACTTATTAAAGCTTCTAAAAACCTTTTTAAACACCTTTTTGGCATTTTTTTTCCCTCCGTAGCCAATACTTGGCATACCCGGGATTATGCCCGGACATTGTTGAGCTCTGGGTTCGTTAAAGGTCACTCAAAGGTATAAATAACATGTTGACACTTTTAATCCCTCCATCATCCAACTTTCACATATTTACAAAATTGAACCATCTCGTCCAACAATTGGCACGTAAGAGAGTTAGGACTTCGCAAAGGATCATTCAGATGCTTATTATAAGCATGTTGATTCCGATGTCACTCAGAGGCTGGGCATGTTGACATATCATCACTCAGAGGCCAAGTTTTAAGCATGTTGACATATCAGTCACTCAGAGGCTAATGATTTAAGCATGTTGACGTATCAGTCACTCCGAGGCTGTTATTTATGCATGTTTACATCGGACCGTCACTCAGAGGCTCAGTTTGAGCATGTTGACGCCTTTAGTCCTTATTGGTCTTGAATAGACTATATTTAAGATACAACACGTGTCACTATACTATTGGACACGATTTTACAGGGTGTTACATCCGACGCCACAATAGACATGGTGTCGCTGGCGCGGCACATAGCCGTCGCCGACGCCATCTCGGAAATTGTAAAACCAGCTGATTTATCATTTGTGTAATTAGTTATGATGTATTTTCCTCATCCAATATTATGCTAACAAATTTTCAAAATTTTCGCTAAAGGGAAATCGTAAACAAAAAAATCACGGACGATGATCAAGCTCATGACGAAGAACCGAACACTTATGAACTCCAAGCTTCCGTTTTGTTTTGTTCTTTTTATGTATCAACTATAGTTAAATTGTCCTAAGGTGTTTTAAATACTTAAAATTTTTAAACAATTTGGTATTTTAAATGTAAGTTGGAATTGCGTTAATTTAAATGAATGCAAAATTTTGTATAAATTTATAGAAGAAAGTATGAGCCTTATAGTTGACTGATAGATTTCTTAGAAGTTCTCGTTTGTATTCCTATCCCGATTGTATGATTAGTTTAGAAGAGGTGAAGAAGGATGGAGGTGGTCTTGGAGGTAGCCAGTTAGAAGGTAAAGAGGTGGAGCAGTTATGAACTTGTTAAATTTACTGTCTTATGTATCTTTTGATTCAATAGGAGATAAGTGGATTTAAGATTTTGATTGGGAGGAGTACTGTCTTGGTTAAAAGTAGGGGTACAAACGAGTCAAGCCGAGCCTGAGCTCAATCATGCTCGAGCTCGACCTCGTTTAACATATGAAAGCTCGAGCTTGAGCTTGGCTCGATTCGAGCTTTATTTCTAAAGCTCGAGCTCGGCTCAGGCTCGTTTAGTATTTATTAATTAATTTATATTAATTATAATTAACATACATATAATTTATTTATTTTTTTATATTTATATAAACGGTAAATATTATTATTTAAATATATGTTTAATATATTAATAAAAATATATAAATAGAAAGTTCGTAAAGGCTCACGAGCCGGCTCGAGCTCGATAAGCGAAGTTCGGGCTCAGGCTCGTTTACTAAACGAGCTTGTTTTTAGGCTCGGGCTCGAGCTCGAGCTCGTTTAAGCTCGAGCAGCTCACGAGTAGCTCGGCTCATTTGCAATCCTAGTTAAAAGCATTTGGAAACAAATTGCTAACATGTTGCTTTTAGAAAGGAATATGGAAACGAGGTGGAATTAGTCGGTCCCGATTAAAGTTAATACATTGGGTTGAGGGTGTTAATGAATCGGTTGCTTAGTAGGCTAAATTTAGTGGAAAAGGACGTTGATATTTATTCTGCGTGTGTGACTGATTTGTGATTCGTCGATAGAGTAGTTGGATCATTTATTCAGGTACTGCGATGTTGTTACAAGGGTGTGGGAATCGATTATTATGTGGTTGCAGCTCCCCCCCACCCCCCAATTTTGTTAACGCCAAGGATGATTATTACGTGGTTGGATTTGAGTAGTTTGCATAAGTTGAGGAAGTAGTTGGTGAAAGTAGTGTTAGGTAGCCTTCCCTCATACTAAAGTGTGTAAGATGTGTAAAGCAAATCTCAAACGTAATAAAGTGTACACTATTCAGATATATATGATAAAGACTATGTTTAATTAAAGCACATATAATAAAAGAGACATTAATGACTGTTATATACTGTTTAATAATGATGTAAATGTTGAAAATAGACTCAATTTGACTTGTATTGTTAGCGTTACTTTTGATTTGATAACTATCAAAAATTAGGTTTTGATCGAAAATCTATAACATTGTACGTTCTTCTTTTCAGAAGTTTTTAAAATGATTGCAGATAGGTTGTAAAAATCAATTACATATTAAGATAATTTATTTATTTATATTAATAAACAAAGTTATATATATTATTTTATATCAGCATGTGAAACTAAGTAGATTTTTATATATATATTTTTTTAACGGCTAACACTTCTAAGCACTTTCCAGGCATGCATCGGCCCAAATGGAGGACTCTAAAAGTAACCCAAGTTCACAACCAATTTTAGGAAAAGCCTGATAACCCATCCATACATAAACACGACGGTAAAATTTACTAGATATTTACTCGGTACTTTTTGAACGATGTGTAAGATAAAATTTACTAGATACTTGCAATTTAATTCCTATTAGTCAGATCATTAATTATATACCTAATATATACAGTTAAGTTTTGTCTCTAAATAATAATAATAATAATAATAATATATTTCTTTTCATTCCTTGAAGGAATGAAAAATAAATATACCATTACTAAGAAATGGAAATTGTTATATTTAAAAGTAGTTACATTCCTTTGTAATGCTTTATTCCATTATCACATGATAATCAAGCATGTTTCTTTTCATTCTATAAGAATGATCCATTTCATTGCACCTTCTCTTCCTTCCTACCAAACGCTACCTATTAATCCTTTGCTTTGGTTTTGAAAGTCTTTTGTTCTTGATTCAACTCCTTCATGCCATTGATTGATGCAAGGATAAATATTCCATCAAGTTTATAGAGACTGAAAGTTTCCTAAATTGGATAAATATTTAGTTAATCCTTTGTAGTTTTATCTCACTTCTATTTCTCGTGGGGCATTGCGATAGGAAGGAATGCCTTGTATACTTTAGCCAAGAGATCACAGGTCGGGGGACAAGGTACTCAGTTGTGGAAGGTGATAAACTTCAAAAGTTACATATTTTTATCTTATTTATCCCTTCATTTTAAGGGGTTATTCATTATGAATCCAGATGATTTAGGTACTTATTTAATTATTTGATTGATTTGTAGTGTTTGATGAGAAATTGTAAGGTTTCAAAAGGAATTTGGATCCGACTTATTTAATTATTTGATTGATTTGTAGTGTTTGATGAGAAATTGTAAGGTTTCAAAAAGGAATTTGGATCCAAATAAGAGATAGAACAAAAGATAGAAGGAATATAAAGAATATGCTTTTACCATCCCAAGGAGGACTCAATGGCACTTATTGGGCTCTGATTACAAGGCAGGCCCGCCAGGGCTTGCACTACCTCTAAAGGAGAGCCTCCTTTCTGAAGGAGGTCTTCCTTGGCCCCCCTTTTCTTCTACCACCTTAGTTTCCTAAGGAGGATCTCCTACTACCGTCGGAGGTCCTCCTTGGAGCCCTCGAGACAACTTTTAATATCCAGCCTTGCCTATATATTTTAGGTTTTCTTACTTTATAGAGGCTGGTTCAGGACACGTACAGGGACATTTTGAGTGCTTTTGTTGGGTTATGTCAGATCTACTGATATGAAAGTTAAAACCCAAAGGATTCGTCTTCCTTAATGTGATCAATAAGGTTTAAGCATTTATAAAAGTACCAGAACTTCCCCCTTGAAGGCTTCACAAACAACCACCCAAAATAGCTGGAAGTAGAACTACTGGGTCAAAGAGCAGAAAGACAAGTAAAAGTGCTAATATGACGCTGGTCAACAAGTCAACAACTAAAGACTAAAATGGTGGACTCTTCAAGTAGTTTTGGTTTCCCAACATTTCCCTTTGTTATTTCAGCCGTCTTAGCCTTTTAGTTGTTTTAGACTACTGTCCAACAGTTTTGCGAAATACTGGCAGTTACAACTTTATTAGGTTGTTTTAGGTCACTTTAATGGTGACGTCACCAGCAGTTCTCTCTTCTACTATAAACGAAAAAGTACATGATGTAATTCATGACTCTTTCATCTTAATATTCTTTAATCAAAGAATCTAGAGAAAGAAAAGCATAAATAGTAACAGAGGGAGAGTGTGATGTGCGCAAAATGTAACATATAAATTACATCAAACAAGGCATAAAATCAACCATTTTTCGGTAATAATGTTGGAAAAAATATGTTTCTTTGTTTACTTTTAAATTATAGGATCAAAAGAGCTTAAACGAATAAAAGGAACAAATTAACAGCAGAAACCAACACAAATACAAAGAAGGAGGATTGACATGACCTGCCGAACCCCATCCGCATCCAAAACAACAAAAATAACGAAGACAGAAGCTCAGGCACAGGGCCGTTCCCACCAGGCATGGCGCCGTGCCGAGTCAAGATTCTATGTAGAACAAGACAACAACAAAAGACAAACCAAAATGGGGCCGTGCCAACCTAACATGGGCCATGGTCAACTCTAAGATTCATAGAATCTGTGATATTACAACAAGTACACTGACCACGGGGCCACGCCTTGTCACCACGGGGCATGTTATTACAAGACCTGACATCTACAGTTAATGAAGGGAGAGAATGTGAAGCCCACGGGGCCGTGCAAGGTGGGCACGGAGTTGTGGTCGCCTTTTATCTCCAGCTATAAACAGAGGTGCTTGGTTTATGAGAAAGGCATTCTTTGGCAAACCACTTCTCTCACACTTGCCATCAGTCCACCACCACTACCACCACTACAACACCAACACCCACCACTATCATCCATCTTTTATCTTTTAGAGTGTGTAGTAGTCTCGGGATCCAAGATTGATTGTAAGAGTTCTTGTCAAACAAAGGTTATGCTTGGCTAAATCTCTTACATCACTTGGGGAAGACAAATCTTTTATGTATTACTCTTGATTTCCAATCTTTTTGCGACAAATCCTTTTTGCGACACATTGAAGACAATGTGTAAGTTAAGTGTGGGGTGGGGAGGGGGGGTGTTAAAGCCTTGAATCTTTGGTACTAAAAACAAGCCTTACACAAAACTTAACTTGGAAAACCGCTAATCACCCCAAAATTTTTCATTTTTTCTACTTATCTTGGTTTAGTTTGGTAAAAATAAGTTCTAAAAATTATGCTTTTATTAATTTACACCTGACAGCATCGTGAAAAAAAAGAACCAATTAAGAAAATTATAAAAACATGCATAACAAATCTTTGTAAAATTTGATTATATATACACTTTTACACTACACCCTTTTCCCACAAAAAGCGAGTTTTGTGCCTTTACCGAGCATACAAATACATATCTATACTAATTGCTCAGTTTTTCGTTTCTTGTGTGAATAGCCCGTTTGGTTCTTAAAAATCTAGAACTTGCCAAAGCAATACATTCCCAATCCTTACCGACACTAATCCAAATAAGTAAATGATGGAGTCATTAGGACTATAAACCATTTTATTCAAAACCATTGTTTTTTCTGTTTATTCCTTATCAAAAATAACCCTTTAGTTAAACCCTTTGATCCTTTACCCTTTCGTTTATGAACCCGCAAAAACATAAAGGTTTGCAAAAACAACCATCCGAATCCAAAAAACTTCTTTTTATGTACACCCTTTATTTTAGTAAAAAGTTCGGTTATAAAATACGAGCATGGCTTAGTTCAACTTTGTTTAAAAAAACATTGGCTAAAGTTTACTTTCTAAGCGACAAAAATTTCTCGAAAACCCGACGCATTTTACACTTTCACCGTTTTACCCAAAAATACCTACCCCTAGTCAAAACCTACCCTTTTAAAGCCCTCTTGATATTTACAACGATTAAACATCACAAAGGAGGATGTTTAATTGTTTGTCAAGCCAATGGTAGGAGTAAGCTCCACACCGGGTCCGAGCGCTTTCACTTAAACATCTTTGGCCGAGTGTTTAGTGACCACTTGTGAGGTGTGTGAATTTTTATATAACTAAAAAAATTTTATAAAGGCATGTTATGCCCAAAAAAATAATTTTTTTCTAAAAATATGTTCTAAATAAATTATGACGAATAAGATTGTAAATAAAATAAAAACAAAATAAATTTAGAACTTGGATTCCCGACATTCGAAAGATAAACCCAAAACTTCTCTTTTACCAATTCCATTTGGATGTGTAAGCCACATTATTGAGTTTTGCTTGAGTAAAAGTAAAAATTCAAGCATGGGGGTATTTGATGTTTGCAAAACGCAACATATAAATTACATCAAACACGGCATAAATCAACCCTTTTTTGGTACTAATGTTGAAAAAAGCATGTTTTTTTGTTTACTTTTAAATTACAGGATCAAAAGAGCTTAAACGAATAAAAGGAACAAACTAACAGAAGAAACCAACACAAATACCAAGAATGAGGATTGCAATGACCTGCCGAACCCCCATCCAAATCCAAAACAGCAAAAATAATGAAGACAGAAGCTCAGGCACGGGGCCGTGCCCAGTCAAGATTCTCTACAGAACAAGACAACAACAAAAGACAAACCAACACGGGACCGTGGTCAACTCTAAGATTCGTAGAATCTGTGATAGTACAACAAGTACACTAACCACAGGGCCGTGCCCTGTCACCACGGGGCGTGTTAGTACAAGACCTGACATCTACAATAATGAAGGGAGAGAATGTGAAGCCCACGAGGCCGTGCCATGTGGGCGCGGGCCGTGGTCGCCTTCTGTTTCCAGCTATAAATAGAGGTGCTTGGTTTATGAGAAATGCGTCCTTTGGCAAAACACTTCTCTCACACTTCCCGTTAGTCCACCACCACCACTACAAACACCAACACGCACCACTATCATCCATCTTTTATCTTTTAGAGTATGTAGTAGTCTCGGGATCCAAGATTGATTGTGAGAGTTCTGTCAAAGAAAGGTCATGCTTGGCTAAATCTCTTACATCACTTGGGGAAGACAAATCTTTTATGTATTACTCTTGATTTCCAATCTTTGGCAACTTTTTATTTGGGTATGTATTAATGACTTTAATAATTAGTTTTATATATTGAAAGTGAACTTTATTTAAACATTTCTTCATGTTTCGTTGATTCACTCATTCGTGTCTTTACGGTCTATATAAAGCTCACTAACTACCTAAAAGGGGTTATAAGGGTGTTTGGGTGAAGTTCTTGTCTCATTCAGTGTATAGATTCTGCGAGGACTTGGCTCAAGCTTAGTAGGATTACCCTTGAGGTAGATAGCATTAAATCGTGGGAAGTAAGAACGACTTGAACCCCTTATAAATAAACTACTATTAAAACTTTATCCGGCCTTGCGGGAATGTATCCCTGCTGACTCAGACCAATATGGCCGAGGGTAACGTCGCCTTCACAAGAAGGGCCTACCACTTTTCGCATTAATAACTTATTTAATTATATTTCTATATTCCGACCTTGCGGGATTGTATCCCTGTTGACTCAGACCAATAGGTTGAGGGTAACGTCGCCTTCATAAGAGTGATGGGCCTAATACTATAACTAAGATAATCTCTTAAAAAGGCCAAAGTGCGGAAATCATCAAAGGATATATAAAAGAGGAGTTGGAAACAAGTGATTCTTTTTTGTCTATTTGTTTTTCCTTTTTATTTACGTTTTTACTTACATTTTGTATATTTAAAGCTTTCAAAACTTTTATCAAAATTTGGTTAGATTAGAAGTTAACGATAAGACGGTATTAAAAGCTCTTGTGTCCTTGGACGACCTTGGTATCTTACTATCACTATACTACTTCCACGATGGGTGCACTTGCCCTAACGTGTGTAGAGTGATAGTATTGTATTGTGTTTTTATAAATTTAAAGCTTGATTCACGAGCAAAAAGTGCTTAAAATATAACAAAAATTATAACCACGCTCAACCACGTCAAGTTTTCTGCACTTTCGAACCCCATTTTGACCCCTTTGAAGTCTCGTATCATTCCCTAACATTCCGTAATATTCCTACTCAAGTAATTCTAGTGACACTTTCACAATTCCTTTCCGTTTCCAAATTCTAAAAGCATAAGCGTTAAAACTTTTAAAGAACACTTACCGAATTGCGCTTCGGAACGAACACAAACTTGCGTGAGCTTTCGGTTTGAGTTCAAGTACCCTGGTTCGGATACTCGAATCCCTCAAACCTTGGCTCTGATACCAACTTGAAATGCCCATAGTCCATTGAAAGTTAAAACGCCAAAAGATTTGAAGCATTACCTTCATAACATGAGTTTTGACCAAAATACCCTTATAATTGATTTTAGCAATCGTCATCGTCAAAGCCTTTTTAATAAGGTTACACCAAACTACCAGACCACAAGTATCAATTTATTGTACTTACAAAAGACACAAGTATAAAATTTACATTTTTACAATCGAAAAGGAGTTTTGACCCGTTTGACAAGAAACATAACCAGAAGCGCATAAAGGGCAAGGTGTGTTCGTCCCAAACTCACCTATTCTAGATATGCGATTTACCTATCATTCACATTACAAAAACATAATTAGTAAGTACGCATCACTAATCATTTAAACTACATTATTCATTATCTTAGATTGTTTGACCCATTCATATCAAGTCAACATAACGACCATTTCATTCTTATAGTAATTCATTCATCTTAGCTGGTTTGACAACAAATTATATCATACCCAAAACAATATTCGATGACCTCTATCCATCCTCATTCGTTAGAACGGGTCCAAATGTATCTTTTACTTTCTCATTTCTAACGGTTACTTCAAGCTCAACTCATCAATTTACTATATTTATACAACCACTTTTGATTAGAATTAATATAATGGAAATATCATCTTATATCACATTAAGAATAGACGAAGTTCATATGAACTTACCGCGATCTTGTGTTTCAAGTGCTTTCGATTGGCTTGTATCTCCTTCTTTCTTCACTCCTATAAGGTGCAACATCACATGCTTAGCTTCTACAATATCCATTACATACACATAATTTGACTTTCTATTATGGCGTTAACTACCCGCATATAATCCCATTTCCATACTAATTAATCGATTTAACAAGATTTAGTGCTAAAACCCAAATAATTCAATTCCAGGCATTTCATCAAACATGTGGTGTGCGTACTATCAATTAAGCAAAATGTACAAGTAATTCAAGCACATTATTCCTAATTCATCTATGGATTAACATAACTATTCAATTCTCATAAATCATTATCATAACCATGTATCTTATTTTTCATATCAAATTACCCACCAGGCACGCCCCCGTGTCCACCTGTCTGATGCAAAAAAATTTCTATAGAAAAGGTGGCCCCGGCCGTGCCCACCAAGCACTCCCCGTGTCCACCACATTGTAAGTTTCTGTTCCATCTCGTTACTAGCACTTTGGCCACGGGGCTCCAGGCACGACTCCATGTCCAATGCCTAGTAACCTTAAAATTTTGTTGTTTTAGCCCACTTTTTACATATTTAATCAAAACAAATCCTTTTTGCAACATATGTAATCAAAACAAATCCTTTTTGCGACACATTAGAAAAATGTGTAAGTTAAGTGTGGGGTGGAGGGGATGTTAAAATCTTGAATCTTTGGTACTAAAAACAAGCCTTACACAAAACTTAACTTGGAAAACCGTTAATCACCCCAAAATTTTTCATTTTTTCTACTTATCTTGGTTTAGTTTGGTAAAAATAAGTTCTAAAAATTATACTTTTACTAATTTACACCTGACAGCATCGTGAAAAAAAGAACCAATTAAGAAAATTATAAAAACATGCATAACAAATCTTTGTAAATTTTGATTATATATACACTTTTACACGACACCCTTTTCCCACAAAAAGCAGGTTTTGTGCCTTTACCGAGCATACAAATACATATCTATACTAATTGCTCAGTTTTTTGTTTCTTGTGTGAATAGCCCGTTTGGTTCTTAAAAATCTAGAACTTGCCAAAGCAATACATTCCCAATCCTTACCGACACTAATCCAAGTAAGTAAATGATGGAGTCATTAGGACTATAAACCATTTTATTCAAAACCATTGTTTTTTCTTTTTATCCCCTATAAAAAATATCTCCCTAGTTAAACCCTTTGAGCCTTTACCCTTTCGTTTATGAACCCGCAAAAACATAAAGTTTTGCAAAAACAACCACCCACCCTTTATTTTAGTAAAAAGTTCGGTTATAAAATACGAGCATGGCTTAGTTCAGCTTTGTTTAAAAAAACATTGGCTAAAGTTTACTTTCTAAGCGACAAAAATTTCTCGAAAAACCCGACGCATTTTACACTTTTCACCATTTTACCCAAAAGTACCTACCCCTAGTCAAAACCTACCCTTTTAAAGCCCTCTTGATATTTACAAGGATTAAACGTCACAAAGGAGGATGTTTGATTGTTTGTCAAGCCTATGGTAGGCGTAAGCTCCACACCGGGTCTGAGCGCTTTCACTTAAACATCTTTGGCCGAGTGTTTAGTGACCACTTGTGAGGTGTGTGAATTTATATATAACTAAATAAAATTTTATAAAGGCATGTTATGCCCAAAAAAAATAATTTTTCTTAAAATATGTTCTAAATAAATCATGACGAATAAGATTGTAAATAAAATAAAAACAAAATAAATTTAGAACTTGGATTCCCGACATTCCATAGACAAACCCAAAACTTCTCTTTTACCAATTCCATTTGCGTGTGTAAGCCACATTATGAGTTTTGCTTGAGTACAAGTAAAGATTCAAACGTGGAGGTATTTGATGTGTGCAAAAAGCAACATATAAATTACATCAAACACGACCTAAAATCAACCATTTTTTGGTACTAATGTTGAAAAAACTTGTTTTTTGTTTACTTTTAAATTACAGGATCAAAAGAGCTTAAGAATAAAAGGAACAAACTAACATAAGAAACCAACACAAATACCAAGAATGAGGATTGACACGACCTGTCGAACCCCCATCCGTATCCAAAACAACGAAAATAACGAAGACAGAAGCTCAGGCAAGGGGCCGTGCCCAGTCAAGATTCTCTACAGAACAAGACAACAACAAAAGACAAACCAACACGGGGCCGTGGTCAACTCTAAGATTCGTAGAATCTGTGATAGTACAACAAGTACACTAACCACGGGGCCGTGCCCTGTCACCACGGGGCGTGTTAGTACAAGACTTGACATCTACAGTTAATGAAGGGAGAGAATGTGAAGCCCACAAGGTCGTGCCAGGTGGGCACGGGGCCGTGGTCGCCTTTTGTTTCCAGCTATAAATAGAGGTGCTTGGTTTATGAGAAAGACATTCTTTGGCAAACCACTTCTCTACACTTGCCGTCAGTCCACCACCACTACAACACCAACACCCACCACTATCATCCATCTTTTATCTTTTAGAGTGTGTAGTAGTATCGGGATCCAGATTGATTGTAAGAGTTCTTGTCAAACAAAGGTCATGCTTGGCTGAATCTTTTACATCACTTGGTGAAGACAAATCTTTTATGTATTAATTTTGATTTCCAATCTTTGGCAACCTTTTATTTTCGTATGTATTAATGATTTTGATAACTTGCTTTTTATATTGAAAGTGAACTTTATTTAAACATTGTTCATGTTTCGTTGATTCACTTATTCGTGTCTTTACGGTCTATATAAACCGCGTTAACTACCTGGAATAGGGTTAGAGGGTGTTTGGGTAAAGTTCTTATCTCGTTCAGTGTATAGATCCTGTGAGGACTTGGCTTAAGCTTATTAGGGCTTCTCTTGAGGCAGATAGTATCAAATCGGGGATGTAAGAACGGCTTGAACCCCTTATAAATAAACTTCTATTAAAACTTTATCCGACCTACTACTGATACTGATTTTGGATTAAAGGTTAGCTAATGAGGGGAAATCACTAGAAACCTCTCGTGAGCCAAACACACATGATGAACCACAATATGATAACACAAACACACTCAGATCACTATAAGTTTCCCTAGATTCAATTTCATTAAACTCAGACAATCTTGAGGTCTCTCCGACTAGAACCCTAATTCAAGAACCTTAAAGAAACCTTATATCATCCACCACATATACCTATGTTCCCAAGGTTTAGGTCCTTAATGAGTTTTAGTAATCATTAGGGCTCTAATTCAATTTGGAGCCCAATAAGATAATTACAAAAGATTAACATCTAGCTATTGTTATCATAACGTACATCTACATAGTTTATTATATATATGGGCTCGTTTTATTTACTCGCACAAAACCAATGAGTTCTGAGAAACAACCCTAGAGATCATCTAATAACAATAGTGAAAATCCTAATAAAGGTGATAGTGAACCCGGAAGTTCAATCAAGCTTACTGAATGACCTATAAGATGAGTAGGTGGACATTTGAACTCAATATATGCTATGATGATTTGGCAATGGCAATATATGAATTGCCAAAACCGTTGACATGCATGTAATTCCATTATTTGTTTTAAAGTATATATGTTTTTATTCATATCATGACTAGGTTAGAACCCCATGTATTACATAGATTGAATAAAATAATTTTATATACTAAATAATAAAAATATATTTTTAAAAACATCGTTTATTACAATGGTTGAATAAATGTAATTTTATATACTATTTAATAAAGAAATTTTATATACTATTTAATAAAGAAATATATCTTTAAAAATCTCGTTTATTACATGGGTTGAATAAATGTAACTTTTTATACCATATAATAAAGCAATATATCATTTAAAATCTCGTTTACTACATGGGTTGAATAAATGTAATTTTATATATTAAATAATAAAAAATTAAAATTTTTTAAGAACCGGATATATTGTACGAGTTGAGTAATTGTTCTTAAAAATATCACGGAAACATAGTGAATACTGTATTTGAGTTGAGAGTTGAATACGAAAATAAATGTATAGAACCAATAAACATTGATTAATATTTTTGTTTACCCTTATAAACAATTTTGAAATATGTACTACCCATAATTACTTTAATTTAATAAAATAAATACATCATTTACATTATATTAATTTATATTTAGCATACTGTCTTGTGTTAATTACATGATAAATAATTTTGAAATCCTATGAATATTTTAAAATATTATATTATCTCCTATACGAATTGATTAAATTTATATTATATTTAATTTTATAATTATCTCTTAATTAATATTAATTATCTATAATTGATTAGGAAATGTCTCAATAAATGACATCTGTCCATCCCTTGATTTCTTTTATTATATAGTATAGATAGATATAGATTTAGAAAAATTCTTAGATGATAAATCAAACATTTTTTATTTTTAATTCAAGTATACTATTTTTATATTTAATTTTTAAGGTGTGTTAATCTAAAAGTGCTTACAATGATGCGTTGAGATTTTTTTTCCATGATGCGTCTAAAGTCAGTGACGACCAAGAATAACATGGGTTTGATCCTTCTAAAAGTTCATCAACCCATGTACATGTTACGCTTATGATGCTTTATTACCATTTACAAGATTTTGATTCTTTTTAGTATATAATCCGTCCACATTTATACATGCAATGCATTGTTTTTTATATATACAAATTTTAAATAAACTTAACAATAAAAAGCTAGGATAATGGATGATAAGTGTGACGTAATGGATATATGAATGGAAACTCATTTTGAGCATTACTTTTTATCACTATAAAGAGCAAAGATAGTAGATAAGGGATAGAGAACTCATATAGAATTTTTTTTATTAATGATATTCATAATTATATGCATTATCTTGAAAAATCATCAACGTTTACATCACCATTCTTTATTTACATGAATAAATACAATTTACAACTTTTTCCCACATTCAAGTGTTAAATAAACTATAACTGATTCCTCGCATTGTGGGGTTGATTTTTTTAATGTCACTTAAACGTGTTGATTTTTTTAATGTCACTTAAACGTACAGTTGTTTTTTCTTTCAATTGTCTTTGAACAAGTCAAATGGGTTGAATAAAGAATAATGTTTGATTGTCATAGATGATGGATTTCACACGAACAAGTCAAACGGGTTGATTAAAGAATATGTTTGATTGTTCATATGTGATGGATTTCACATGAACAAGTCAAACGACGTAAATAAAGAATAAAGTTTGATTATTCATAAGTGATGGATTTCATACGAACAAGTCGAACGAGTCAAACAAGTCAAATGAAATATAGTTATTGAATATAAGTGTAAACGCAAACCACGTAACGGGAGCGTTAAAACAAAAGAATAATGAACCCGGGTAATGGGACGTAATTAAATATAATATAAATATAAACGCAAACCAAGTATTGGAAGCGCAAAACATTAATGAGCCCGTGTAATGGGTCATGAATGGACATAAACGAAATGTAGACGCAAACTGAGTGTAACACCTCGTAAAATCGTGTCCAATAGTACAGTGACACATGTTATATTTTATTATTAGTCTATTAAAGACCAATAAGAACTAAAAGTGTCAACATGCTTAAAACTTGGCCTCTGAGTGACTGATATGTCAACATGCCCAGCCACTAAGTGACTGATATGTCAACATGCTTAAACATTGGCCTCTGAGTAACTGATATGTCAACATGCCTAGCCTTTGAGTGATTGATATGTCAACATGCCTAGCCTCTGGTTGACTGATATGTTAACATGCATAAAATGAGCCTTTGAATGATCCTTTACGAAGTCCTAACTCTCATGCGTGCCAGTTGTTGGACGAGAGAGGTTAATTCTGTAAAAATTTAGAAGTTGGACATTGGAGGGATTAAAAGTGTCAACATGTTAATTTATACCTTTGAGTGACCTTTTAACGAACTGAGAGCTCGACAATGTCCGGACATAATCCTGGGTACACCAAGTATTGGCTACGGAGGGCTAAAAGTAATAAAAATGCGTTTTTAGAAAGTTTAAAGGGGTTTAATAAGTTGAGGGGCTAAATGTGGCAAATTTTGAAATCTGACATGGAGCGCTCACGGGGCGCGAGAGGCCTGTATCTACAGAAAATTGCCTTGGCCACCACACAAAGTGCCAAAAACCAATTAACTCGAAACTATGGGTTCCCAAACTACTATGCCACGTTTTAAGACACTTGTAAGCTCCCCCTTACACCTCTTAGCACCTGGCATCACCTCCTTCAAGCTCTCCAACTATAAATAGGTGGCAAGGTTCACCATTTGAACTTGCACCTTTCTTATTCGTAACTCGATCTCCCTCCTCTGGAAGTTCCTAACTGAAAGGAGCATCCAACTTAGTTCTATTGCATTCTAGAAACCTCTTGTAAGATTTCCTTCCTCTTGCATTTTCGTTTATAGGCTTTTATAGCCAAAAGTCAAGCGTTTTACAGAAAACGCCTTGACTTTCGGTTAAGACCATTATGGTCCAGCCATTGTTCGAAATGAACATGGCTAAGTGATCGTAATAAGGTTGGTGTTAGTCCATATAAAGGGCACCTCCTGAAGATCACGTTTGCTAGACCTATTGACGGGTCAAAGCTATGTTATTAAAAAGTCAAACAGGCCATTTTTCGGAAAAATCATAAATTGATCTTATATATGTTATGAAACATGTTTTGACACTTAAACAAGTTGGTAATTATTATTAGAACATGTAAGAGCATGTTCGGCTCGTCAATTTCAGTTCTAGGGTCGGTTCGCAACCGAAAGTCGCGAAGTTTGACTTCTGCTTTTACTTTTGATTCTGACCCGATTTAGATTAGTTACCTACTGATCTAAAGTTGCATTATGATCATAATATAATGTAGCATATCCCTCTGAGGTTATATTACATGATCATAATCAGAATCCAAGTTTATGGACAAGTTCCATAATTATGCCATCTTTGACCAAAATGTCCTTTTTGTATAAAACAAGGTTTTAAATGGTAATGAACTTGAAAATGAGTTTTTACTGATGTAATATTATAAGTAGATTATTTGGATGTTAAACCAAGTCATAAACTGAGTTATGAACAAGTCCTTGTAATATGTTAGTAAATGACGATAAAGCCCTTATGGCTTATAAAATGGTTTTAATCATATCTCTTTAAGGTAAATCTTTTACCTACTGATATGTTATATTAAATAACATATCTTAAATATTTTAATCAGACCTTAACATCAGTTTTCGATAAACATCGTATAAATCGTCATTTTTACGACATAAGCGTCGTTTCGGCGCATAGTATGGTTTTAAACCATAACTATCAACCAAGATTTGTTACCTACTGATTTTAAAACTTAAATTTAAACGTATTTATAGTAGGTACATGTTATAAACTCAGAATCCCATATAATTTATAAACTATGTGTAAAATGACCAAAATGCCCCTTTAGTGCATAGTTTGGTCATAAAATATAAATTGCACATATAATTGATATCCTACTGATATTATATCATAAATAAATTATTGTTCCAGAATACTTATAATTATAACATTTAATTATATTCAAGTTCCTTTTATACGGTATAAAATTACCAAAATGCCCTTATAAGGCATAGTTTCGTTTAAAAACCTTAACGGGTATATAAGTTGATATCTTACTGATATTACAACTTAATTAAAGTATAATGGTATATAGAACTTGTCCATGACTTATCCGGTTACCCATTATCGCTTATAAGCGTACGGTTAAATATACGTAACTAGTTTACGAAATTTAATCAAAACGGGTTTAACCTTATCATTTTACACTCAAAATCCAAATTGTTAATTGTTTAACCATTTTATACAAGTCAAGGTACTTGTTGGGTTTAAACTAGATTCTATCCGATCATCGTTTAATCAAGCGTTATATGTTTTAATCATGTACACTACTCGGTCTAAATCTATGACTTAAATAAGACCGCTAGTATTTAATTGGTTAGCTTATGCCATAATCCAGACTAGAGCCTTCCGATAAATGCTATCTGCACTTAGCTCATTATGAATACAGCTGAGATATAATCTTGCATTTTAAACAAGGCTAACTCAGGTAAATACTCTTGACTTATTTTCCCTATACGAGATTGGGATACGGTAAACTATTACCGCTTAGTCGGAAATGAGATCAATCGAATGCTGGATTGTGGCTAGTAAACCCGCATATTCCATTTTACTCAGTTTTGTTTGATAACTTAAACATCAAGGGTTAACTACCGTGTCCTGAATATCCTCGGCTCATTACATTAGATAATGGCCACGACCTTAGCGCGGGGTGTAGGCATACACCTGGCAGACGCTCAAATGCAAATTACCCAAGAGTTGGGGATAACTCTTCTGTGAGTTCTAAGTGGTGTGTACTTAATCATGTCTCGGTCTCTGTACTGGGCCCTGTATGTATGGACAAACATGTGAATCTGTTAACAAGGTTACAAAGTAACTTTCCCAAGTTATAAAAGATTTGTGCCCTGTGCACTTAAATCTAATTTCTAAAATGTTTACAAAACGAGTCAGTCGGGTGGATTTACCAGCGAAAGCTGACGTATTTTCAAAAGACTAAGCTTGCAGGTACAATACGAAATAGGCCGGAAGCTGCTCTGTAGTGAAATAAGAGGATCTTGCAAATCCTTAGATCTACCCTAAAGTCTGTTTTATATTCTTTCTTTGTACATTTTATGATCCGCCTGTGGATCTTCTATTACGAGCTTGTATATTATTTTGTATTTCGAATATTCGGTTTGTAATAGTAATTTTACTCCAAGACTTCCGTTGTGCGGTGTTTAATTAACAATCATATTATCAACTTACGTCACGATTTTCCCCACCCGGGCCCACCGGTGTATGGATTTGGATTGGAAATCCGGAGTGTGACACCGAGTAACAGGTAGCTTGAAACAAACTGACGCATACATGACGTGCGAAGTCATAGAAGCGGAGGAGTTGTCTAAACAAAAAAAACGATATATTCATGGACTACGATCGCGCGGTCGCGCACGGATACTATTAGGTGATGTCTCATATGTGTATGAGAATGAGTATTTAGGCAACATACACAAAATGTGTGGTTGCTACTAAAGATTGTAGTTATGACTCGGTGGTGACGAGTGGTCAATGACATTTGATCCTTATGCCAGGCTTAGGCGCAAGTGACCATCATCCATTTGGTATGAAACAATTGACAGATTCGACAAGTGAATGTGACACAAAAATGACTCACGGAGTTATAGAAAACGAAAATATTACAAACTCGGATCAAACATAGTTTGACGGCCATAATTGTAATAAAAAAAAATTAGTCTTCATGGTCAAAAGAGCCATGATTGGCGAATAAAGAAAAGACAATGTAAATGATTTTCCTTTCAAACATAAAAGAGGTTCATTGACACTAAATACATTTACAGAATGACACGGGTAAAAAGGATGATCTACGAGATCACCACGACCTTCGGTCATAAATGGTGTAAAGGTCTACGGGACCAAAATGACCTTCTGGTCACGAATCGAGAGGAATGAACCTCAAAGGTCTTACTTTAAAAAGGAGAAGGCCTAAAGAAATAGCCTACGAGGTTAAGTGAAAGGGCTTACGAGTTACTTAGACAAAGTGAGGGAATCGGTTACGATTCCCCGCGTAAAATAAAAACAGTAAAAGAAGAAATGCTAAGTTGTCAATTTCTCGATGCGAGTAATTGACATAAGTTAAAAGGAAAATGATTAATATAAAAGAAAACAAGTCTCGACACCAACAGGTGCAAGATGATAAATTCGAAAAGAAAATTTTTGAAAACGAAAGGTCCATATAAACTTAAACATGACGTAACGCAATCATAGTCAATAACAAAATAACATGGTTTATGATTACCTTTTAACACGAGCTATGGGACTGGGGTCTCGAAAGCTTGTAAAAGCTTTGCAAAGACAATATGACGTAACCAAACTATGAGGTATAAGGTAACTGGTGACTGATAAGTCTAACCGCTAAGACCGGTCAAGGTCCAAATTAAATTTAAAACTTGTTTAATATGCTTATCAATATATGATTAGCATGAAAAAAATGATCACAGACTCATACGACCGAGTAGCCAGATGGTGACTCGCTCTAGTGAATTATAAATAAGAGGAATGTTAATCGGATTTGATGGCCTAGAAGGCCTTACACAAGAAAGGCGCACGCGACAAGGCATATGACAACCTTTGACTGAAAGATTAAATGCCTTGAATACAAAATATCAATCAAGAAAAAGAGCAAGAAAGGAGTCGGACACCATTTGGGAGTCCGAAGGACATTGTCACATTTTCCTGGTAAGATTACTGAATAATTAAAATATGAGGAACGCTCAGGTGAAAACGAAACCAAGTCCATTGGGTAAAACCCAAGGAACTACGTAAGAAAGGTTTCGAGGATGAAACCTCTTTAAGGGGGTTTGGAAATCAAACCACGTAATATCAAAGAGCGGGTAAAAGACCGTTAATGGTAAAAGTGAACCCGTAAACAAAATAACTAGGAACAAATTAACCTAGTTAATAACATGTATATAAGTAACAAGACTATGAGTTGTAGTCTCATTTATAATAAAAAAAACTAAACTAGAGGGACCAAAGCTGCAAAAAAGGAAACTTATTTTAATAAAACATAAAAATTAACACATAACAGACCTTAGTGTGTGTATATGTCGATCATCAGAAGGTGCAACAAGGGCAAACTCTTGTTCAACCAAGAACATCAAAATTGAAGGAGAGATTGGACCTCAAAGTCTTGCATGAACATGAATTATCGATCACCTTGATTAGGGGATCATAAGGTATGTCTAAAAACATAGATTGGTGAAAGTTATAATTGAGACAAGTAGAATACTTGCAATTTGGTTGTTGGATTATGATCCAAAGATGAAATTAAGTGTATGTATATGCTTGATTTCGTTAGACATAAAGAAATTATGCACTATTTGATGTAAGATTAGTTGTTAGTGATTAACAAGTAGATTATGAAGTGGGTTTTGATTATATGATGAAGTTGATGATAAAACTATGTTTAGAATCATCATGCATGATAGTAGTAGGAAGATACTTGAACAATTTATGAGTTTGAATACATATTCATACTTGCCTTGGAATGGGTTTTGTATGAAATGATGAAAATTGATGTTATATTAATATTAATAGGTGCTTGAAATCATGTTGTCTACTAGTTTGTATGTAGAACTTGATTATAGTAGGTACTGGATGAATGTCTAGTAATGTGACAAAATGGGTTTTACATAGAGATGAAAACCCTTAGTTCTAGCACAATGAATGGATAAATTAGCTTTGATAATTGGCAGCTAAGTTAACTTGGTGTTAATGATCACTCGAACCTGTCAAGTCAAAGAAATGATATGAACTTGATTGGGAATCTAGTTAAAATGGTAGCCTAAAAATTAATGGCTACCGGGTATTTGAGAATTGGCTAAATGAGTTGATTGAACTTATTTGTGCATTTGCATATGTTAATAGGTAGTTGACTTTTAAAATTCGAACTGACCTATAATAAATCAAATGGTACTTTTGATGTAAAATGGCGTATGTCACACCCCAACCGATGGTGGAAACATCGGAGTGAGACGAAATATATTGCGCATTGCTCACAACGCTAATAATGACAATATTTAATTAAAGCCAAATTTCATTTCAATAACAATTGTCAAGTACAACATCGAAGCAAATCCAAATAACACAATACAACAAAATTGATAAAACAAATTTAGCCTAAACGTCTACTTGTGTGTATCTAAGTCCTTGCTATTTGATTTCATAGCATCCTCTTCAGCAACCTGTAACATGTTTTAAAATATAATTCAATGCAAAAGCAAAGGTGAGTACACAAGTTTAAGCATAGCATACGTATACGATTAACGTTTAAACGAATCCTCATGGCAACAATGATTTTATGAGAGCATATACAAGGCATGCAATACTACTAGCCAAACCCTTAACGCAAACACGTTGTTTTAACATGGCCTCAAGTTTATGCGATGGAGGGGGATGCGTGACTTCCTATAGCGCTATACATGTGAAACGAAGGCTTAAAACAAGTTAATAACTAAAGTATCACATAAAGAATGTCCAAGATATAAGCATCACGTAAGCGTATCAAGTATTCATGTGTATAGGATTGTTTGTGCATTTCATAAAGTTTAAGTGTTGTTGTTTTGGTATAAGTAAACATGTTACACCCAAAAGTGTTGTAAATGAAAAGTGGGTCGAGTGTACTCACGGTTTTGCGTAGTCTTCAACCTTGACGAGTTCGCGAAGTGGGTTGACGGGTGGGATGAGCGCCGGGTTATCCTACAAGAGGAGAACTTAGGTTGGTAAGTATTCGGATGATAACGGAGGATTTAAGAAATTTTAAAAGAAATAAAGTAGTTTATACGTGAAAGTAATCACTTAGACTTAATACTCGTTTTTGACACTATAAGACCCATTCGGGTTGATATGTTTTCATGGGTTAGGATACCCATTAGAATCGTAACGAGAGATTAAGTACTTAGGGATGTAACCTAGTACCTTGACGAATAATCATTTGATGACCATTAAGAGTTCGGATATTCATACATATATATATATACATATATATATATATGTATATATTATATAGTATGACAATAGGTAATTCATAAACATCATGTAATTTCATAGAAGTCATGCATGGAGGTAGGAGGAGAACCTTCCTTTTAAAACCTCTCGTATAGTATACCAATGCACAAGTCGTCACAAGGACGACAAGGATGGTCATGAGTACATTTGAACATGTAAGTAAAAGACAAAAAGTAAATGAAAACATCAAGTGAGGTGGTGGATCGAAGATAGGATAGCCAATGCTTCCAAGTGATCACACTCTACCAACTCAAGTCTTGTTTCGAGAACAAGCTTGGAAGGATACAACACTTGTGGGTAAAACCCTAATAAAACCAAAAGAAAGTCGTTACCCTTGGGACCTTAGACATGGTGATGTTCCAAGCTAGTCTTCTATGGAAGACTTATGGAAACATTCCAAAGGTATTTCCAAGTAGTAAGAAAAAGGAAAGATCAAAAGAGACAGGTGAGTTAGAACTCACTTTTTAGGAGCTTTGATCTTTGAGAGAGGAAGAGAGCTCTTTAGAGCTTTTAGAGGAGAGAAGAGAAGATTATGGTGTGAGTTGAGAGTGAAGGGGAATGGGGTATTTATAGGTAAAATGGGGAGGTTGGTAGTTGAGGGTAATTAATGGAAAAAGCACAAAATTGGCCAATCCATGAGCTTTAAATGGACAATTCCGGATCGCGCCCCTCTCGCGGGCCGCGAGAGGGTGAAGGCATCTCGGTCGCGGGCCGCTAGAGTCCTGGCGGCCGCGAGAGACTTCCAATGATTCGGTCACGAGGCGCAAGGCAAGGTATTCCAGAATATTCTTTTGTTGTTAACACTTTTAGTCCTTAAACTTTATTTATTTTACTAATTTAGCATGTTTTAACGTATATAATGAATAAGTGTCGTGTGTGAATGCGCGTATAAGTATAAGTTTGCATGTATTCAGTGTTTAAATATATATAAGACAAGTAAGTATCAAGTATAAGTTTCATTATGATTCAAGTCTCGGATTTCAAAAAAAGAAATACGAATACAAGTTTCCAAGAAAAGAAATACGACAAAACTTTCTAATTATGGAAAGTATGAAAAAAGTAAGGCGTTACAGTCTCCCCTCCTTCAGGAAATTTCGTCCCGAAATTTATTCAGAGGAAGGTGTAACGAACAGGAGCGGATACTTAGTCTTCATATCACTTTTGAGTTCCCAAGTAAATTCGGCGCCACGTTTACCTTCCCATCGAACCTTGACTATGGGAATTCGACTACGCCTGAATTGCTTGATTCCTCGATCCATGATTTCGACAGGCTTTTCCACGAAATGCAATGTCTCGTTGATTTGAAGATCTTCGAGTGGGACTTGAAGTCCTTCTTCAGCTAGACATTTCTTCAAGTTTGAGACATGAAAAACAGGATGAACATTGCTGAGTGTTTGAGGTAGATCCAGTCTATACGCTACCTTGCCAATCCTTTCGAGAATCTTGAAAGGACCTACATAGCAAGGAGTGAGTTTGTCTTTCTTACCAAAACGAATAACACCATTCCAAGGGGATACCTTGAGAAGCACAAGATCACCCACGCTGAATTCCAAAGGTTTGTGTCTTTTATCAGCATAACTCTTTTGTCGGTTCGAACTTTAAGGAGATTATCACGTATTTGTGGATCTTGTCTGTCGTCTCTTGTATTAGTTCGGGACCAGTGAGTTGTACGTCTCCGATCTCGTGCCAAGAAATAGGCAAACGGCACTTACGACCATACAATGCTTAAAATGGAGCCATTTGAATACTTGCGTGATAGCTGTTGTTGTATGAGAATTCTACCAAAGGTAAGTTTGAATCCCAGTTGCCGCCAAAATCAATTACGCATGATCGAAGCATATCCTCTAGAGTTTGGTTAGTACGCTCGGTTTGACCGTCAGATTGAGGATGAAAGCGGTACTAAGGTTCAAACGAGTGCTAAGGGCAGATTGAAAAGTTTGCCAAAGGTAGGAAGTGAAACGAACGTCACGATCGGAAATGATGTCAATAGGCGTACCATAACGACTGATGATCTCACTCGTGTAGATACGAGCCAATTTCTTGACTTTGTAATCTTCACGAATGGCAAGGAAATGAGCGGATTTGGTCAGATGATCGATGATAACCCAAATGCTGTCATGACCTGAAGGAGTATGAGGCAATTTCGTAATGAAATCCATGGCAATACTCTCCCATTTACAGATTGGAATTTCGGGTTGTTCGAGTAGGCCAGAGGGACGCTGATGCTCTGCCTTGACCTTAGAACAGGTCAGACACTTCGACACGTAAAGAGCGATATCTCGTTTCATCCCATGCCACCAATAAGATGTACGAAGATCATGGTACATCTTGTCAGCGCCAGGGTGTAGGGAATATCGGGATTTATGAGCTTCATCCATCAACGTGGTTCAAAGAGTACCACGATCAGGAATCCACATACGGCTTGTTCCGGTTTTGGTTTCTCTTGGCTTGGGAGGGAGGAGTTTCGATAGCGATGGTGTCGGTGATGGCTTGGTGCACATGCTTCGTAGAGACCTTTTCGTAGGCTCCCTGAAGGATGCATTTGTGGTTAAGCTGGATGGCTATGCTAAAGGCTTCATCGAGGATTTTGGGGTTTGCGGCGGCTACATGGTTCATGATCACAGGCGAGAGCGAACGAATAAGCTTAGCAATTGCCTTGGGAACATTATCCACCTGTCCAGGATAGATGATACACAATTGTTTGAAGCGCGTGATCAAACCTTCGACGTCACTCCCTTGTTGTGTAAGATTCCAAAATTCGTTTTCAAGCTTTTGGGTCTCGTGGGGAGGACAGAGTTGATCCTTCATGAGCTCCTTAACCTCTTCCCAAGGTAATGTGTGAGCCGCTTCGTTGCCACGCTTGTTGCGCTCGGTAGTCCACAATTCGAGGGCTCTTTTAGGAAAGACCCGGTAGCGTTGAGGGTTCGAAGGTTATCAGGACACCCGCCCTGAAGAAAGGTAAGCTCCATAGTGACAAACCAGTTAATCATGGCAGTTACACCGTCCATGCCGGTGAACTCAACAGGTTTGCAAGCCATGAAGTGCTTGAACTGGTAAGACGATTTAGAAGCGTCGGTTTTCGAGTCGGCGGAGGACTAGGGGTGCCTTCGGTTTGGATGGTTTGGAGTTGGCTAACATTATCAGGGATAACACGAGCCATTTGGTCAGCCATTTGCTCAGCTACTAGGCCGATGAGGTCTTCTTTCGACATAGAGTCACCGTTGTTGTTGGATCCTCTGTTGGACCTCTTTGACTTCTTGGAAGAGTTAGGGGAATACATTTAGAGGTTTAAAATAGAGTAAGGGATGAGACTTGATCATAATATCAAAATAACAAGTTTTGCATGGATGAGTATGTATAAGGGTTCACATAAGTTGCATGGGTTTAACAAACATAACATGTATAATCACGTATGAATGCGAATAAAAGAGTATAAATTTAGTTTGTTCACGAGGATTAATATTGTTTTGGATTGCGATAAACGTGCGAAATAATGGTTCGAAAGGACGAGGTAAAAAGTAATAAAACACATAGAAATTGAATCACATAAAAGAATAGGCTCATAAAACGGGGAATGTTTCGGGTATAAAAACGTTGACAATTCCAAATTAAATCGAGAATCCTTTCAAATTAGAGGGACGTGCTTTGGCCTATATGTGAAATGCTCTCGTCGAGAAGCGATTAACAGCATTCCACCCTTCCAGTTACTACACGTATCCAATCTATCGAAACAAATTGAAACTTTGGCGAGATTGAAAATCGGGGAGTGGGACTAGTTGGCAAGGTGCGGGTTTCACCCCTAACTTGGCAACATCGTACCCTAAGTGTGGTTGGTACTTACCAAACGAAGAGCAAATTCCGATTCGTTGGTAAGGGTCCACTAGAGTTTGAATTGGAAACTTTCCATCAAGATGTGGATTTCACTCCTAACTTGATGACAAAATTTCGTGCAAAAAGAATAAGAATAGCGGGATGAGAGTCGTTCACCAAATTGTGGGTTTCACGCCTATTTTAGTGAACTCGTCTCATTTGTGTTACGAGTGTCTTCAAGTCTTCAAAGTGCGTATTGTGTAAAAATGTCTTAGGAAAGACATTATGTATATTTATTAAGACCAAAAGAAAGAGGAGAAGCAAAGTAGGAAGCATAAAGTTTTAAGCATAAACAAGAATGGTCAAAATGGGTACTTAGAATTATAGACTAGGTCGAACATGGCAATTCTACCTAATTCCCTACAGTTATGGCTCTGATACCAATCTGTCACACCCCAACCGATGGCGGAAACATCGGAGTGAGACGAAATAGATTGCTCATTGCTCACAACGCTAATAATGACAATATTTAATTAAAGCCAAATTTCATTTCAATAACAATTGTCAAGTACAACATTGAAGCAAATCCAAATAACACAATACAACAAAATTGATACAACAAATTTAGCCTAAACGTCTACTTGTGTCTATCTAAGTCCTTGCTATTTGATTTCATAGCATCCTCTTCATCAACCTGTAACATGTTTTAAAATACAATTTAATGCAAAAGCAAAGGCGAGTACACAAGTTTAAGCATAGCATACGTATACGATTAACGTTTAAACTAATCCTAATGGCAACTATGATTTTACGAGAGCATATACAAGGCATGCAATGGAGGGGGATGCGTGACTTCCTATAGCGCTAGACATGTTAAAAGAAGGCTTAAAACAAGTTAATGACTAAAGTATCACATAAAATGTCCAAGATATAAGCATCACGTAAGCGTATCAAGTATTCATGTGTATAGGATTGTTTGTGCATTTCATAAAGTTGAAGTGTTGTGGTTTTGGTATAAGTAAACATGTTAAACCCAAAAGTGTTGTAAACGAAAAGTGGGTCGAGTGTACTCACGGTTTTGCGTAGTCTTCAACCTTGACGAGTTCGCGAAGTGGGTTGACGGGTGGGATGAGCGCCGAGTTATCCTACATGAGGAGAACTTAGGTTGGTAAGTATTCGGATGATAACGGAAGATTTAAGAAATTTTAAAAGCAATAAAGTAGTTTATACGAGAAAGTAATCACTTAGACTTAATACTCTTTTTTGACACTATAAGACCCATTCGGGTTCATAGAAGTCATGCATGGAGGTAGGAGAAGAACCTTCCTTTTAAAACCTCTCGTATAGTATACCAATGCACAAGTCGTCACAAGGACGACAAGGATGGTCATGAGTACGTTTGAACATGTAAGTAAAAGACAAAAAGTAAATGAAAACATCAAGTGAGGTGGTGGATCGAAGTTAGGATAGCCAAGGCTTCCAAGTGATCACACTCTACCAACTCAAGTCTTGTTTCGAGAACAAGCTTGGAAGGATACAACACTTGTGGGTAAAGCCCTAATAAAACCAAAAGAAAGTCGTTACCCTTGGGACCTTAGACATGGTGATGTTCCAAGCTAGTCTTCCATGGAAGACTTATGAAACATTCCAAAGGTATTTCCAAGTAGTAAGAAAAAGGAAAGATCAAAAGAGACAGGTGAGTTAGAACTCACTTTTTAGGAGCTTTGATCTTTGAGAGAGGAAGAGAGCTCTTTAGAGCTTTTAGAGGAGAGAAGAGAAGATTACGGTGTGAGTTGAGAGTGAAGGGGAGTGGGGTATTTATAGGTAAAATGGGGAGGTTGGTAGTTGAGGGTAATTAATGGAAAAAGCACAATATTGGCCAATCCATGAGCTTTAAATGGACAATTCCGGATCGTGCCCCTCTCGCGGGCCGCGATAGGGTGAAGGCACCTCGGTCGCTGGCCGCTAGAGTCCTGGCGGGCCGCGAGAGACTTCCAATGATTCGGTCACGAGGCGCAAGGCAAGGTATTCCAGAATATTCTTTTGTTGTTAACACTTTTAGTCCTTAAACTTTATTTATTTTACTAATTTAGCATGTTTTAACGTATATAATGAATAATTGTCGTGTGTGCATGCGCGTATAAGTATAAGTTTGCATGTATTCAATGTTTAAATGTATATAAGACAAGTAAGTATCAAGTATAACTTTCATTAGGATTCAAGTCTCGGATTACAAGAAAAAGAAATACGAATACAAGTTTCCAAGAAAAGAAATACGACAAAACTTTCTAATTATGGAAAATATGAAAAAAAGCAAGGCTTTACAGTGTAAGGTGGGATAGTCGTGATAAATGATGACTAGTCTAACCATCTTACGATTGATAAATGATAGTTTGACGCTTGGCAAGCTAGGTGGAAGCATGGGCAGAAGCGGGTCAAACGAATCAAATACGTGTAAAAGCATAATTAGATGCAAGGTAAGTAAAGATTGCATCCTTAAAATAGTACATCTACTTATGTATTTGACTAAGAATAAGCGATTCGGAAGTTGGAACAAGATTTTGAAACACAAGGTTCCGACGCGAATCGATACAGGTTAGAATAAGTAAAAATGGTAATAAACCATATTAATGGGAAAAAGGGTAAAACAGTAATTTAGTCATGTAATGACAAATAAACAAGGAATTCTGAAAAAATTACCTTATGGTGCAAACCATGCGGTGTAAATGAAACGGATTAAATGGTGAGATGGTCAATAAATACCATCTCATAATGATAAAATGGTCATTTTGACCAAACGAGTCAAAAGGTGATGTTATCACAATTTGACACTAATGACTAACAGTTGCTTGTCTAGTTTTGTGCTCACAAGGAGAATAGCATATGGCTTAAATTGCTATTAGATGGTAATTAATAGTACAAGGTGGTAAAACGGGTCAATGCTATGACCCGAGCCAGGTAGGTATAATGAGTCAAACTCTCATTGAGGACTTAAGGGCCAATGAGAGCTAAATGGGTCGTGAATGAACATTGGATCACTTAAAGTACGATATAACTAATAATTTGAATTGTACATATTATGTTCTTGGGAACATAATGATTTTTAAATAGAACATGGATTAAAGGGGCTCACTTGGTCAAAATATGCTTTCAAAAGTCCTTCATCGTAAAAAGGACTAAAGTTGACCAAAATGCTCTCGAATAATGAATCGAGCAAACGAACCTTGAGGGTAGTTTAAAAATGAGTTTTATAAGTAAACATACCCTTTCGATAGTGTAAAAGCAAAAGGCATAAGCCATTTTGGTTTATGCCTCTTAACGGGTTTATTTTCGTAAATTATCAAACCGAAGGGTAGAATTCGGATAAATGATTTTACGATAACAAATCCACCACAAATATAGTTTCCGGTGGAAGATAAATAGAAGTCTTAGGGTGGAAATATGAGATAAGGAAAGAAAGAGCGAGATTTAAGCTTAAGTGCTTAAATCCCTTAACGGGTCAAAATGATTACGCGCATAAACCAGGTAATGGTTGCATAATTCATAAAAGTTATGAATACGGGTTAAGGATTTCTAGTTAAATATGCAGAGAAATGTTTTACGGACATTTAGAAACAAGCTTCGAGTGAAACAGATGAAAATTGAATAAGTTATGAAAGTTTTCGTAATAAAAATGGCAAACTTGAAAAAGGCTGCAGTAGCCCACCGTAAGCTACACCGTTGCTTACGGTAGGCAGTTGCTGACCGAAACAGGAGTCATGTACCGTAAGATATGGTATAAAAACCGTAGCTTACGGTGGGCAGATTTACAAAACAAAAATATGATTTTGTTATTTTTGGGCCTTCCGGTTTATTCGGTTACGTTAAAAACTCATTATAACTAACTTATTTCATAGTTTATGAAATATAGGTAATGATTTGAAGCACCGGATGATCAAGCTCATCGAAGAACGAAACACGATCAAAGTTCAAGCTTCTGCAATTTGTTTAGCCATCACGAAACTAAACAATGATAATATGTTTAAATGTTTTAATTTTTTAAGAAGTTTAAAGAAACTCGAAAATATAGTATGGACGTGTAATCGCATATAAATTCTTTTATTTGCAAAATTTCATAAAATTTTTTATTTATATACTAAGGGTCTTACAAGTTGGTTATCAGAGCTCAAGGTTAATGATCAATGTGTTTGGTTCGAGGCTTGGTCGCATGATCCGGTAAGTTATTATAAATTTTAGCGGTCTAGCATGGTTAAAGTGTTGTAAATAACACATAGGATTATCGTGTGTACGCATGTTACCCCAAGTAAATTGATAAAAGACCGATATTGCTAGCGAATTACTTGTGTTAACAAGTTTTGTAGAAAGCCTTGTACTACAGTACAAGCGCTTATTAATATCAACGTTACTAAAATTTTGTGAACGTTCTAATCGAAGGATGCGCGCATCTGAGGATGGCGAGAGTTTAATGGTTTACTAATATGATGATGAAATGGTCCGGAGTATGACAAGTAGGGCATGCTCACCAAGGACTTAAATTAAGAAATGATACGGAATAAAGATAGAACGACAATGAAAGCCCATGAGGGCAAATATCACCCAGGTGCACACTTTAAATTATTGTATTACGAGTAGTATGCAACGAATACGTGATAAACGACGGTTGGATACGGGATTAAAGCATGGAAAAACCAGACGGGATACCCATCCATGATGATGTTACCAAGAGAAATTGGGAGGGTAATACGCATCATTAACAATCGTGAATAATAAAAATATAAAAGAGTTCAGATCTAAAATCTTGGGGGTGACCATCCAAGTAGAATTTTTTTCAATAAGATTTTGTTAAGGAAAAGTAACAATCACATGGATAAATCTGGTTTGTTAATACACTTTTGTGTCTGTCGCTTGTTCTTAGTTACGTCAGTAATTGTATGATCTTTGTTTATTATGTTTGTATAGTTTGGTCATGTCGACCAAATCAAGATATCCTCCTATCTTGATTTAGTACGACGTTTAGTTTGTCTGTGTTGTAAAACAGTTGCATGTGTGCATACTGTTAAGTCTTATGTACGGCATGTCTGTTAGAACGTTCCCTGAAGATCAACTTATTCGTGCGATTGAAAGACACTTCGTACGAATCATTCACATGATCGTACGAATGGCCCTGTCAACAAGCAATTTGCTTGTTCGGACGAACCACTTTCTATTCGTACGAGCCATTGATTGTTCGTACGAGCAACCACTTCTGAATGTTCTTCGTGGTTTGTAGTACTTTGTACGGCTAATGACATCCTTCGTATGTTGCTGGGTGTTGGTAGTATATAAACAGACATGCACACAGTTCACCAACGATAGTGTGCGACACTTGAGAGACACTTAGGCACAAGAGAGAGAGCACAAAGAGAATATCCTGAGTCTGTATGAACATTGTTTGTATGTGTTTGTACTAGCTCTCTTCATTTAATCAAGATATTGAATCTTTAGTTATCTTGTGTTTGTTACTTTGCTTTGGTTTGCACACTTATGTGGATTCCGCACTCGTATGTGTGTTAAATATTCAATACACAAGGAAGTAGGTTAATCTTGATCGTCCAAGTGGACCTACAAGTGGTATCAGAGCTTTGGCTCTCTTCCTTGTTTAAAAACCAAGCTTAGTGTTGTATTTGAGCAAGTTGTGAGGGTTCCTTGAAGTATTCTTGAACATCTAACAAGAAACTTAAGTTTTTAAAAGATAACTAGCATAAAACTTAGGTAAAACTTGTTGTATCCAGAAAAATTTTCATAAAAACCTTGTTAGAATACATGGAGACATGTTAGGATACGGTTTTTCTTAAAATTTTCTATCAAAGTTCAGTTGGACATATTTTCCGGTGAAGCACTTGCCGGAAAATTCACCAGAATATTCCTTTAGGGTTGACCAGATCTTGAGACTTGGCTGTTTTTACTGAAAAGCTGATATTGGAATGTTTGTCTTTTTAACCGAAACTGTGTAGACAACTGACAACTTTCGAACAAATTCAGAAACAAGTCTCTGTTAGAAAAGAAAATTTTCACCAACCAACCCTGCAAAATGATTCCTCCCTACGAAAAACCAAACATCAGTGAAAAACCTCCGTGCGAATAACCCATCCGCACGAAGAACAAGGTTGATTGTGCGAAAGACCACTTGCATGAAGAACCTTGTTTGCACGAAGCATAAGTTGCTCACACGAAAAACAGTTGTTCGTACGAACAACCTGGTTCATACGAAGAACAGTTATTCGTACGAATCACTGATTCATACGAAGAACTAATTTTCTTTGTGATATGTTTTTCGTGTCCCATTTTTCAATACTTTGTGGTTTTTAAAATTGTGAACATTAAAAGTAGGCTGTTATTAAAAAATATTCTTTAAAATTTTAAGGTTTACTTTCACAAACAAGAAAACTAAATGGGTACGAATCCTTGGGATTGGGGGAGTAGTTCAAGCTCAAACCAAAACTCATCACAATGCTCCGCAACCTCATGGGTTAAATCACTCTTGCCTCAGCATACAGCAATGATTACCGCTAATCAATGGGCATGCGTAGCAAATCAAAATCAAAGCATTCAGACTCTTCTTATTAGCGAGAGTGAGAAAGGAAGTAATAACCTTCCACCAAAGTTGAACCATATGAACGATTATCCTTCATGGAAAAGTCGTTTCCATACATATGTTCTTGGTCAGAATACAGAATTATGGACATGTTTCACTATATTGTATAAAGAATCTCTCGAAGAAGCAGGGTCAAATTCAACCTCTTTAGCCAACCTAGATGAAAATGATAAAAAGGCTTATGATTTTGAAAAGAAGGCGTTCGAGAGCTTACACAAGCACTTCATAAGGACATTTATCATCAATTCGTATACTATACAACCACCAAGAATTTGTGGGATACTTTAAAAGCAAGAGGGGAAAGAAATGCTGCAACAAGAAAAATACGACATGATCTGCTGAAGAAAGAGTTTGAAGGTTATATTAATGGAAAATGAAACACTAAGCGATATGACAACCCGTTTCTGTCATCTGCTTAGTAAAATGTATTCATACAAAGTGATTGCATCTCCACAAGAGATTGTCATGCGTTTTGCTGATGCCTTACCACCAGAATGGTGTCAATTCATTGATTTGCTAAAGCACACAGGGGTTTTAGATGTGATCAGTGTTTATGAATTTGTTCAGAAGCTAGAGAACAAAAATGAAGAGGAAATTCGAAAAGCAAAAAGAGTTTTTGTTCCACAAAACCCTAAGATGTATTTTGGAGGTATTAACACAGGCGTTAGTACACCTCAGCAACCAAAACTTCAAACAAAGTTTGTGTCAAACGTTAATCCCTTTCTACGACAACCAGTTCAAACAGACCAATCTACTGGTTCAAGCACTCAACCCTATGGTCAAGTATTTGATCCTAAAGCCTATCTACTACAACCGCAAGTTGTTACACCCCAAGTTCCACAACAAGCTTCTCAACAAGCTTTCTATGGTAACAACTTTCAACCTGCAAATCCTAATACTGTCAGACTGGATACGTCACATCTTTCCAAGGTCAGTGTAGAAGTTACTCGGGAACACATGGAACTTCTGAACACCATGGTCAGTGCATACTGTGGATTAGTCGCTGGTCAAATAAGGAACATTAATTTTACTAATGAAGACTATCAACAAATAGACAGAGATGAGATGGAGTTGATGGATATTAAATGGGCCTTTTCTAGTGCGGTTAGAAGAGCAAAGGACTGCATGAGCAGAACTGGAAGAACAAGTTTAAAAAGCAAGAAAGACACAAAGTATGGTTTTGATAAAGATGTTGTTACTTGCTTTAACTGTGGTGAAAAAGGTCACTTCAAGCGTGAATGTACTCAACCCAGTGAGCAAGGAAATCACAACCTTTCTGAAATCAATCACGACCATCCAACACAACTCAAGATAACCATGAACAAAGTATAGTATCTGTTAACAACCTAAACAACTCCAACCAGTCTAGGCCTTCAAACAACACAAACAGAGCATCAGTTGTTCAGGCAGATGAATGATGTGATTGGTCAGTTCAGTTGGGAAGCGAAAATCAAGGAGGAACTGCATGTTATGCCAAGATAATCAATCAGATCAAACATGTTCCCAGTATTGATTCTTCTGATGATGATGATATTTCTAGGTATAATGGAGTTCTGACGAGGAAATCTCGAGTATAGGTTGTTATGGATGTGATTCAGACGTCAGGGAAAGGATTGATACTGAGGTCAATGAGTTGCTAAAAGAAGCAGAGAAGTTGAAAAGCCAAAAGTCTGGAGTGATGAAGAAAGCAGAAGTTGCATCAAAGGAAATGGAGAAATGCTTTGCCAACAATGCATCCTTTTCTCATCATACTGCTTTCATGGCTAATGTTTCAGGTTCAACAAGTAAGGTAAAATCCGACTCTCCTAGAATATGCAATGACTGGCTGACTTAAAAACAAAATTTAAAACAATTAACAGTCACAATCAAAGCCTGGTAGTTGAACTGTAAAAATGCAAAGAGGCAAATCCGGCTTTAACTCGAAATGGAAAAGAATTCAAATCTGTAATTGAAAATCTTAAGAAAAGTGTATCTGAGTTAACGAAAACAGTTTTGAACAAGCAAATAGGTATTAATAACAACATTAATATCCTTGAAGAAACGAAAAAGGAGTTAGCCATTGCCAAATGCGAGCATGATGCAATCAAGCTGAATTGGAGAGTTTCTCTAACTCCCGATATGTGCTTGATCACATCATTGACATTCAAAAACATAAAGGAGATGTCAAATGCATTGGGTATAAATCGTGTCCACCCCCATTGAAACACAATTATACCAAATTGCCTTATGAAGAGAAATGCCACGCTTTGAACCATCTGTACCTCTTAATCCTGAAGAGTTTGCAGCAGGATTAGGGTTTAAGCTGGACAATTCCTCAGATGAATCAAGAAAACTAGAGAACTCAACAGTTGATGATCAAAATCCATCTATATTTGAGGAAGATGATTCATCAGATGATGAGTCAGACAAGATCGATCAAGATCAATCTCTTGATAAAAGAAAAGGGGTAGAAATTTCTACTACTCCCGATGAGCAATCCGTTGCAAATCAAGGGAATGATCCTATCGAATCTGTAAAAACAACTGCGTCTACATTTGAAAACGACAATGTATTGTATACGTTGATTGGTGATGAGAAAATTTACTCAAACAAGAACTTTCTGATCAAAAATGTAAATCCAACTTCAATTGATCAAGTTTTTGAAAATTCAACAACCAATTTTTTGGGAAAGAAGAATCCAATCAAACCACAACCATTAATCGCTTCCAAAGGTAGAGAACAAGAAAAGCGAGCTGAAAAATCTAAGGTGTCACAACCAAAGTTTGAAGCTAAAGGCGCTCGCATCAAGAAAAAGGGGAAGAACGTTAAATTTGTGGGCTCAACTGGTACTGATAAAATCGAGACTTTTGAAAAAATGTCAAATATTGATTTTGTAGATCAAGTCAAGATTTTAAAATGCAATAGTCAAAATAATTACACTCAACACACAAATGGTGTGAAAATGGACCAAGTACCTCAAGGCCTACAAGTTCAACATCAAGTCATCAAATGGGATCTCCTAATTTTGTTGAAAGGAGAACATAATAAAAACTGTACCAACCCAGCAAAACCCAAGTTTGTTGAAAAAGCCCCTCCTGAAACAAATTGCTAACATCGATCTATGTCACCTAAACAAGACAAGCGTGTTGTTAAGGAACAAGAAGAAAACCAACGACGTAAACAAGTTAAAATTATTGGGAAGGCATTGAAACCGGATGTTTTAGAAAAGAAAGCAAGTTCTTCAAGATCGTTAAAACCAGAAATGTCTAAAGCTGTAAATAATAGTCAATCTGGAAAACATCAACAATCTTGGAAACCTAAACCGGTAATGTTTCAGGGGGAGGCACAAAGTTTCCAAATCATCAAGAAATAGAAATCACATTTCTTGATGATAAGGGTCGACTCAAGACCACTAAGGCTTTGGTCCCCATCTCAAACTGTGAATAGTCATTGGATTGTTGACAGTGGAGCATCACGGCACATGACAGGCGACTTAAGGCTCCTTTATGATGTGAAAAGCATTAGGGGAGGTTATGTTGCTTTTGCTGGAGATAAGGGCGGATACATCACCAGAGAAGGAATGGTTTCCAATGGTGTTGTTAGTTTTGACAAGATCAATTATGTTCAACAAATTGATCACAATCTTCTGAGTGTTTCTCAAATTTGTGACAAGAAGTTCATGGTTCATTTTGATGATGCTGGTTGTTATGTACTGAAACTTGGTTTCAAGATTCCCAAAGAATGGATTCTCTTGTGGGCTCTAAGAATAAATGACATGTATATTCTTGACATGAACCAAGTGATTACTACGTTTGCACAAGTTACATGTTTTATCTCGAAAGCCACTGAAAAGGAATCAATCTCTTGGCATAGATGAATGGGACACATTCACTTAAGGAAAATGAACTATTTGGTGAAAAATAATCTTATGAATGGTGTACCAGTAAAGAATTTTCATCTACAAGACGTCTTTGTTTCGTGCCAAAAGGGAAAGCAAGCTCGAAAGTCTCATCCTGTGAAGAAAATTAACACTGTGAATATGCCTTTGGAACGTCTTCATAAGGATCTTTTTGGACCTATGAAACACAAGACTACCTTTGCCGATGCATATTGTTTAGTTGTTACTGATGACTATTCTAGATTTTCATGGGTGAATATGATGGCACACAAGAGTGAAGTTCCTGAAAACCTCAAGAATCTCCTCACACAACTTGAAAATTTGTAGAATTTGAAGATAAGGAGAATTAGAAGCGACAATGGCACCGAATTCAAGAATCATGTTATGGATGAGTTCTGTTCCTCTAACAGCATTTTACATGAATACAGTTCTCGTTACACTCCACAACAAAATGGTGTCGTTGAGAGGAAAAATAGAACTCTTATCAAAACTGCAAGGACTATGTTAGTAAAGTCAGAACTTCCTGTTCAGTTTTGGGGGAGCCTGTGGCTACTGCTTGCTATATAATGAATAGGGTTCTTACGGTGAAACGGCATGGGAAAACATGTTTTGAATTGTTACATAAAAGGACACCGAATGTGTCTTTCTTAGAACCTTTTGGAGCTCCATGCACTATGATTGATCCACATGTTAATTCAGTCCAAAGGCCAAGGAAGGTTTCTTTCTTGGATATGCTACTCCAAATTTCAGAGTGTGGAATTTATCAACAAAAAAGATTGAGGAATGGGGTGAAGTTAGGGTTCAAAGATACACTGAATCAGTAAGAGCTCTGGGTGCTCCTTGGATGTTTGACTACGATGGACTGTTTGACTCCTTCAATTTGCCAAATTTTGATGATACATCTGCAGCTGCTCAAATGCTACTGGAAAGTGATACTGCAGTTGACTCGTCATTTGTACGACCAATTACTGTTAACCCTCAAGTGTCTACTTCGGTTAACAATCTTGTTCAGAGTGAGGAATTTGAAGATGCTGCTGATTATAATTTTTCGTCAGAAGATGATGAGTTCCATGATGCAAATGAAGCTACTTCTGCTCCGGTTCCCAGAATTTTTGATGTCACATCAAATGTACAAAATCAAGGGACGACTGAAGGTCATGCTTCTACATCATCGTCAATTCCAGCCATCAAATTAGCTGTTGATCTGAATATTAACAATTTGGGTATAAATTCTCGAGTTCCTGATGTTCCTGAAATTCGAATCCATAATACCCATCCTCAGCAGAATATTATCGGAGATGTCTAAAGTGCAGTGCAGACACGTAATCAGCTAAGAAACAATCAGAATGTTGGTTGGGATAAGACTATTAGAGAATCTGGGGAACAGAATGATTGGTCATTTGCCTGCTATGTTTGCCAAGTAGAACCGAAATCTTGGAAGGAGGCAATGAAAGAAGACTCATGGGTTGAAGCTATGTAAGAAGAACTTCAGCAGTTTCAGAAGTTGGGCATGTGGAAATTGGTTGACAGTCCCAACAACTACAAGAATATTGGTTCTAGATGGGTTTACAAGTGTAAGAAGGATGACCGAGGTGTTGTTGTGAGAAACAAAGCAAGATTGGTTGTTCAGGGCTTTAATCAGATAGAAGGCATTGATTATAATGAGGTTTATGCACCGGTAGCACGTCTTGTGGCCATAAGAATTTTCTTGGCTTATGCGTCCTACATGGTTTGGCCATAAACTATAACTTCTTGTGGCCATAAGAAGTTATAGTTTATCAAATGGATGTGAAGAGTGCATTTCTTCATGGTGTGGTTGAAGAAGAAGTATATGTTGAGCAACCGCCTTGTTTTGAAGAGCCAATCCATCCTGACAAGGTTTGGCTTCTCAACAAGGCATTATATGGTCTTCATCAAGCTCCACGGGCTTGGTATGAAACGTTGTCTTCCTATCTTCTCAAGAATGGTTTCCGACGAGGATTGATCGACTGTACTCTCTTCATCAAAGAAAAGAATGAGGATTTATTGCTGGTACAAGTATATGTTGATAATATTATTTTTGGGTCTACAAACGAGAAATGTGCAAAGAATTCGAGCAGGTGATGCAAGAGAAGTTCGAGATGAGCGCCATGGGAAAAATGACTTTCTTTTTAGGTTTGCAGGTTTGTCACACCCTCAATTTCCACTTACGGAGTTTTACCGCGAGACGTGTGAACAAACCAGAATCTAAGACACTAGTACGTCGAACGACTCTATATGATTTGATAATACGTTTTCCAAAATCATTTGTTGTAAATTTTAG
Organism: Scalesia atractyloides; assembly: GCA_947069175.1. NCBI lineage: Eukaryota > Viridiplantae > Streptophyta > Magnoliopsida > Asterales > Asteraceae > Scalesia > Scalesia atractyloides. The sequence continues at coordinate 39,634,167 of CAMTDV010000023.1, read as the reverse complement.
ATTACCAATATTTAGCATGAGTATCAGTTTTAAATTTGAGCGGAAGCATGATTAAGTAATGATACGGGCGCCAACACAAACGCCAAAACAAATGAAAAATCCCAAAACAATATTAATAAATGAGACTCTATAATGATGTCTTGTTTCAATGCGTGTGCGTGCACCTAGAGCTCCTAGCGTCCTGAGAAACATGTAAAGAAACAAGTGTCAACATTAAAGATGAGTGAGTTCACAGGTTTTCATAAATTCGTTGTTCGGTTTTAGTTTGTTACTCCGTTATCCCCAACCCGGGATAACATACCAGTTCCATTATTCCAAACCCGGAATAATAAGTTGTTGCTTCCAATATTCCCAAACCGGAATATTAAGTTGTTGTTTCCATTATCCCCAACCCGGGATAATAAGTTGATGTTCCAATATTCCAAACCCGGAATATTAAGTTGTTCCGTAATTAAGTTCAATATTAATGTATATAGGTAGCTAGCCTAAAGTCATGTCACTAAGTGTTCGCGATCGAAGCTGACATTTGTGCCTCCGTTTCGCCAGGTCTATCACATGACCATGGCGATGTTAGGCCAATCATACACCCGTTGACCAAACCCGGTCAGCTAGCGCGACTAGCTCGGATGGGGCTCGTCAGACCCAGTAGTACTACTCATAATTCCCCCGCTACTTAACCCAAATATTAACGATCCGAGGAGATTGTCGAGGACTTAAGTGATAAAGCTGCATAGTGACCATAACATTACATTAACATTAACTTAGTTACCGCATAGTTATGTGACGTTACATTCGTATAACGTAAAGAGTTTGAGTTTAAGAATGTATACATGTTTCTCCCCCTGTTGTTTAAAACCGTATAAAGTTAGGGGCCGTGAACTCACCTTTATTTGCTCGGTTAGTGTGGAATAGATGTTATAAGAGATGGGACCGCTAGTTGCGTCCTAATAAACCAATTAATTCCACGTTAGTGTGTAATCACACCAATACAAATTCCACACGCAATTTACTCACAAAGTGATACACACAAACAACATATCTAACACTCAAACATGCATGCAAGTATTCTCATATAATCATAGTAATCAAACAACTTATCATGAACACATTCCAAATCCATGTAACACTTAAATGCATAAAATCACAAATTATCAACTTTCTGCTTAACATTCAATTATTCAGCTGTTTTCTTGGATTTTTATAAAATAGTTCTAGCATTCCAAAAATTCCCATATTTTTACAGTAGGTGACATCTATACCATAGAAATTTATATAATTTTTCCAAGTCCTAAATCTATACAAATTAACCATAAATATTAATTCATTAAGCTGCAGTCAGATTTACCGCTTTCTGACTGCAGTCCACGGAAGAATTTATTTAAAAATCACTGATCGTCCGATTAACAAAATTCCAGTTGGAGTTGCCCGGAAATTTCTATACCTAGCTGCTGTACAAAAATCATGACTCAACTCCCTACTGATTTTAAAATCTAACCTGATAAACAATCAACAGAATTTCAGTATTTTAACAGCTTTAGCTGCTGAACTTGTTTAGCCCTTTAAAAATATCAAACGACTTCAGAAAATTATGAATCCAGCGCCATTGGATTCCTTATTCAAATCTCTACGTTCTAGACATCAGAAAATCCGTTTTTCGACAACTAACGACCAAGTTACAGCCAGATGAAGTCGGCTGTAACTATTGTTCAGCAACTGTTTTCAGCATACAAAACCACAACCTGCATAAACCGTTCCTATTGATCAACCTAAGCGAGCAAAAACCGATTTTTAATCATAGTTTACTACTAATAGCTTATCCATGCAAACCCTAGTTCTTACTTCTAGTTTTTACAAACAAAACACACTCGCAAACTTATGAGATCCGCAAACAATTATACATGCAACTTCTGGACAGGTCAGCCGATTACTAAATACCCACATAATCTGAAAACAATACAATCAAAACACATGTGTTCCGCAGATGATATGACAATTTCGAGTCTTTTAACGGTAGAGTAAACGAACCGTGATTTAGATAAGAAACCGCTGATCAACAAAAATCGCTGCCGAGGACTGAGATGGCGAGGGCTGTTGCGACCGGGAGGAAGGAAGGGGCTGATCTCGGGACTGAGGACTGAGACTAAGCTGTTTGCGATCGAGATAGGGTGTATTATGATTGAACTAGCGATCGAGAGAATGAGTAAGGGGCTGTTTGCAGTTTAGTGGACTGAACAAGGCTGATCCGATTGGGATGAAGGCTGTTTTGCGATTGAATGGACTGAACAAGCTGATCAGATGAAGGCTGTTTTGCGATTGAACGGACTGAACAAGCTGATCAGATGAAGGCTGTTTTGCGATTGAACGGACTGAACAAGCTGCCGACGGCTGAATTCCTGAACTAGGGTTTTGTGTTTTTGTGAATGAGGCATGCAAGAGATGATATATATAAGCGCAAAAGAGGTAGGGTTGCGGTTTGGTTAGTACTTGTGGCTGAGGGATTTGGGTTGGGTCGGTTTGGGTTTATCTCGTGGCCAAGTAATAGTGTAGGTTAGTTTGATCTTGTGGTTTCGGGTTTGAGTCTTGCGACCGAGAGACTAGAGTTTTGATCTTGGCCTAATCTTTTTTGGACTTGTTCTCGGTTTTGGGTTGGGCTTGATCTCGCGGCCAATGGTTAAAGTGAGTTGGTTTGGTTTGGGTTTTTGGCCGAGTGGTTCTAGTTTGGCATGCAACGGTTTTTTTTTTTTTCGTTTAGGTTATTCTTGGCCGAGTAGTTGGAACTCTAGGTCTAGGTTTAAACTTTGTGAACTCCTAGAGTCACCATGAATCTCTTTGGTTCGTGTCGCGGTTCGGTTCGTGTACGTATTTATTATACATACATATATAACTAAAAATCCACACAACACACAACACGTATTTAATTCATGCATACTTAGCCTATATATATTCGACAAATATCACGTGTAAGTTATCCGAAAAACCCGGGATATCACATTATCCCCATGTTGAAAGAATTTTCGTCCCGAAAATTGAGTAAACGTGGTTTAGCATGTAACGTACATGTTTAGAGTGTCACGCACAAAGAGTTAGTTTGTTTATAATGGTACGCAACGTTACAAGAAATTCCCAAGTGTCATACACAAAGATTTCCAAGTGTCATGCACAAGAATTTAGTCAATAATAGTACACGAAAGTATGAGAAATTTCCAGGTTGTCACATCATCCCCTTGTTGAAAGAATTTTCGTCCCGAAAATTTAGGTACTGTCATCGTTAGTTTGCTGCTCAGTTGCGAAGAGGTGTGGGTATTTGCTTTTCATTTGGTCCTCTCTTTCCCACGTGAACTCCGGTCCACGCTTAGAGTCCCAACGAACTTTAACGATCGGAATCTTGCTGTGCCTTCGAGTCTTGATCTCACGATCCATGATCTCAATAGGCTTTTCCACGAAGTGTAGTTGTTCATCCACTTGGATCTCATCCAATGGAATAACTAAAGTTTCATCTGATAGACACTTCTTCAGATTTGACACGTGAAATACGTTGTGAACTCCACTGAGTTCGGCAGGGAGGTCTAATTGGTATGCTACGGGTCCAATTCGTTTCAAGATTTCAAACGGGCCTACGTACCGTGGGTTAAGTTTGCCCCGTTTTCCGAAGCGGATTACACCCTTCCAGGGTGACACCTTTAGTAGGACGCGATCGCCTACTTGGAATTCGAGCGGTTTGCGTCATTGATCAGCGTAGCTTTTCTGTCGATCTCGTGCCGCCGCCATGCGGTTTCTGATTTGTACAATCTTTTCAGTAGCCTCAAGTATTAACTCAGGGCCTGTGAGTTGACTGTCTCCGACTTCTGCCCAGCAGACCGGTGATCTACATTTGCGGCCGTATAACGCTTCAAACGGTGCTGCCGAAATACTCGTGTGATAGCTGTTGTTGTATGAGAATTCCACTAGAGGCAGGTGAATTTCCCAATTATTTCCGAAGTCCACTACGCATGCCCTAAGCATGTCTTCCAAGGTTTGTATGGTCCTTTCGCTTTGACCATCAGTCTGAGGGTGATAAGCTGTGCTCATATCCAAGCGTGTTCCCAACGCTTTCGGGAGTGACTGCCAGAAGTTTGACGTGAAGCGAGCATCTCTATCTGATATGATAGACGTTGGCACTCCGTGCCGAGAAACTACTTCCTTAATGTAGATGCGAGTCAACTTCTCCATCTTATCCGTTTCTTTGATAGCTAGGAAGTGTGCGGACTTAGTTAAACGATCCACAATCACCCAAATGGTGTCGCAACCACCCAAGGTTCGCGGGAGTTTAGTGATAAAATCCATTGAAATCTGATCCCACTTCCACACTGGGATCTCAGGTTGTTGGAGTAGCCCCGATGGCTTTTGATACTCCACTTTGACTTTTGCACAAGTCAAACATTTACTCACGTAGGTGGCTATATCGGCTTTCATGTTAGGCCACCAATACACAACTTTAAGGTCCTGATACATCTTATCCGAACCCGGATGAACAGAGTATCGAGATTTGTGAGCTTCATCCATAACTAGCTCTCTGAGGTTCCCGTAGAGAGGTACCCATATGCGATTCATGAAATACCGGTTTCCATTGGGCTTTAACTCCCAATCGCGTTCCATTTTTCCCACTGATTCGGCTTTGATGTTTTCCTCCTTAACTGCTTCTAACTGGGCGTCGCGTATTTGATCGGGTAGTCCTGAATGAATAGTGAGTTGTAGTGCTCGTACACGACGAGGTTTTCAAGTGTTCCTTCCTGCTGAGGGCATCAGCTACCACGTTAGCTTTACCCGGGTGATACCGAATGGCACACTCATAATCGTTCAAGAGTTCGACCCAGCGACGCTGTCGCATGTTCAACTCCTTCTGATCAAAGATGTGCTGGAGGCTTTTGTGGTCAGTGAAGATTGTGCACTTCGTTCCATAAAGGTAGTGTCTCCAAATCTTAAGTGCAAACACTACTGCTCCCAATTCTAGGTCATGCGTCGTGTAGTTTTTCTCGTGAACCTTCAGCTGTCGCGACGCATACGCGATGACCTTATCGCGTTGCATGAGTACGCATCCCAATCCCTGAATGGAAGCATCACAATACACTACGAAGTCATCTGTCCCTTCCGGCAAGGACAGAATGGGTGCACTGCAAAGTTTCTGCTTCAGCAATTGAAATGCTGCTTCTTGTTTTTTTTCCCCCCAAGCATACTTGATGCCTTTCTGGGTGAGGGTAGTGAGCGGTTGTGCAATCTTTGAAAACCCCTCGATGAAGCGTCTGTAGTAACCAGCCAATCCTAAGAATTGGCGGATTTCCGTCGGTGTCTTAGGTGCTTCCCAGTTTTTGATGGCTTCAATCTTGGCAGGGTCTACGTGGATACCCTTTTCATTCACGACGTGCCCGAGAAACTGAACTTCCCGGATCCAGAAATCACACTTCGAAAGCTTGGCGTATAGCTTTTCCTGTTGAAGTAATTCTAGCAGCAATCGTAGATGCTCAGCATGCTCTTCTTTATCTTTGGAGTAGATGAGTATGTCATCGATGAACACGATGACAAATTTGTCAAGGTATGGTTTACACACGCGGTTCATGAGGTCCATGAATACCGCAGGTGCGTTAGTGAGACCGAATGGCATGACCAAGAACTCGTAATGGCCATACCGAGTGCGAAATGCTGTCTTAGCGATATCCTCCTCCCTGACGCGTAGCTGATGATAACCGGACCGTAAATCAATCTTAGAGTAGTAACTTGATCCTTGAAGTTGGTCGAATAGATCATCGATGCGAGGTAACGGGTATCGGTTCTTGACTGTAACCTTGTTGAGTTCCCTATAGTCGATGCACATGCGGAAAGTCCCGTCCTTCTTCTTGACAAACAGGACTGGAGCTCCCCATGGCGAAACGCTTGGTCAAATGAATCCTTTTTCTAGCAACTCTTGAAGTTGGGTAGACAGCTCCTGCAGCTCGGCTGGAGCTAGGCGGTATGGAGCCTTGGCGATGGGAGTTGCATTGCTTGCCAATTCGATTTCAAACTCCAATTGTCGATGTGGTGGAAGACCAGGTAGCTCTTCTGGGAATACATCGGAAAAATCACGGACGACAGGGATGTCTTCTATACGTTTCTCGTCCTTAGGCGGTTCGGTGATTAGTGCGAGTAAAGCGAAGGAATTCTTTTTCCGGAGATACTTCTGAGCTTGCATAAATGAGATAATGTTGGTGACGGCGCTTGCCTTATCGCCTTGTACCGTCAAGATTTCATCGTTCGAGAGTGGAATACGGATAGACTTTTCGAAGCAGAGAACTTCAGCCCGGACGTCGGATAGCCAGTCCATTCCGACTACCACGTCAAAACTACCCAGGGTTGTTGTCATCAGATCGATGGTAAAAGTGTGGCCCGCGAGTTTGAGTTGGCAGCCGGATACGATTTGGGTCACATTTACAGATTTACCATTGGCTAATTCTATCACATAAGGGGTCTCTAATGGTTTAAGCGTGAGATTTAGGTTCTTCCTGAAAGACTCAGATATAAAGCTCCTATCCGCACCCGTATCAAAAAGCACAGAAGCAAAATGTTCATTAAGGGGAAACTTACCGGTGACCACGTTCGTGTCGTTTCTGGCCTCTCCGCGGCCCAATGTAAATGCACGACCTTTGGCACCTCCTGTGCCACCGTTCCCATTGTTGTTGTTGTTATTATTGTTGTGGTTGTTGTGGTTGTTTCCACCATTATTATTGTTGTTGCGTAACTGTGGGCAGTCTTTTCTGAAATGAGCAGTGCTACCACACTGATAGCATCCCCGATTTATACCCTGCTGCTGACCCTGAGGCTGATTCTGATTTTGTCGGGACATAATTTCCCCACGACAATCCCTTGCCGCATGTCCCATCTTGCCACATCTTTGGCAGCGATTTCCGGCACAAGGGCCGTTATGGTGAAGATTGCAGCGATTGCACTGCGGCTTTTGACCTACATAGCCGCCTGCATTCTGGTTGTTATTGTTGTAATTGTTGTTGTAGTTGCTGTTGTTGTTGGAACGATTTTGATGACCCCGGTGGTTGTGGTAGTGATTGAACCTTTTCGGGTTCCCTTGCTGTGGATGTGATGACGAAGGCTGTCGAATGGTGGAGTCTTCAAACTTTCTTTTGTTATCTGAGGCAACTTCAGTGGTACCCCGTGCTGGCAGTTTCTTCTGTTCCACCGCTTTATCAGTGAGTTTGTGAGCCAATCGGATAGCTTGATGTTCTGTTACAGGGTTACTAGACATCACCATACCCTGAATTTCCGGAACCAGACCCCCGAGATAGAACTCGAGTCTTTTCTCCACCGTGTTGGCCAAATCGGGACACAGAAATACTAAGTCATGATGTTTTGCAGTGTAAGCTTCAATTTCCGATCCCACCATCTTGTGGTTCCATAGAGCTTGCTCTAACTGTTGCACTTTGTCTCGTGGACAGTACTCCTCTTTAATCAGGGCCTTGAACTCAGTCCATGCCATTGCATTTGCAGCTAACAGTCCACGTGTTTGGACTTGGGCATTCCACCATGTCAGTGCCCCCTCTTCCAGTGTTGAGGCGGCGTATTTGACCTTGTTGGCCTCTAAGCAGTTGCACATTTCAAAAACAGATTCCGACTTTTCGATCCAGCGGACCAATCCAATGGGTCCTTCCGCCCCCGAGAACTTGCTAGGCTTTGCGTCAAGGAACATCTTATAGGGATTAAAGCCCCCTCCTGCTGACAGAGAACAGGAAGTCAGCAAGGAATTGTACTAGCCTCACTATTAGATTTTCACGCGAAAACTTAATAATGGTTACCTGCCGGCTGGTTCTGCACACCCGCTAATGCTGCGTTCACATGCTCCTGGATCATGGCAGCTAGCTCTTCGGGCGTCAAGTTTAGGTTTCCACGTCTTCCAGTCGCCATTTAGATCTTCGAAACACAACATAACCACACTCCGATAAGTCTATATATCCAATATAGTTATCCTACTTCGTACTTTAATAATTATTAAGTTACGTCAACTCAATATGTTAAATAGTCAAAGAAATACTTGATTAACTGAAATCTCAACGTCTTACAAAAGTGCAAATCAAACATACGAATTTACTATAAAGTCTCAAGTTTAAATACAAGTGGAAAATAATAAACTGAAGGAAAACAAATAATATAAACGAGACGTGTCAGTCGTCTACGCCTCCATCCCCTAAGTCACTGTCGTTGCCGTCATCCTGTGCGGCATCTCCAGCTTCCTCAGCTGGGTCCTCCTCCGGATCCTCTTCTGGATCCTCCTCTACCGGCACTGGAGGGCCGGTGCTGGTGCAAGTGCTTGATTTTGCAGTTCCTGAATGTTCCAACTATTTTCCAGGACTCTGTCCTCAAGCCAGTCGGCTCTTATCTGCTCAGCACGCAGATCTCTGGCTATGGTGTTACGAGCTATCTTACTCGTATGATGCTCTTCCTCGAGCGAGTCGGTTTTACCAGTCAGTTGGCGGATCATCCATCCTTGTGCTAGGATGGTTTCCTGCATTCTTTCTATCTGTTTTTGTTGTGTATGAACCAGGATTCTAAGCATGTCAAGTCCTATTTCTACAGGATTAACCGGTTCAACCGGTACAGCAATAGTTGGGCGTAACGATGACTCCTCCCCCAGAGCGAGCCTCTTCCTCGCCGCTGAGCGTGTCTCTATGCCGTAAGGTAGCATGGGTTCCACCATTGGTGCCTTTCCTGGTGCCCTTGGTGGCGTAAATTTTTCGGATGATGATGACGATGAGGATGATGACATTGCCTGTTGGGTCGTGTAGTTAGTTATGAGTTGTTTTCATTTCTTATCATGAAGGTATAATCTACCAAACACGGTTGTGGCATATTGCATAACAAGATATAATAATTCGGTGCCAAACTAAGTCTAGTGTCGTGATATCAGCTATAGCTTAGGTCTACTTCTAATGCAAACCTGGTTCTCTATAGCTAGTGGCTCTGATACCAATCTGTCACACCCTCAATTTCCACTTACGGAGTTTTACCGCGAGACGTGTGAACAAACCAGAATCTAAGACACTAGTACGTCGAACGACTCTATATGATTTGATAATACGTTTTCCAAAATCATTTGTTGTAAATTTTAGATTACCAATATTTAGCATGAGTATCAGTTTTAAATTTGAGCGGAAGCATGATTAAGTAATGATACGGGCGCCAACACAAACGCCAAAACAAATGAAAAATCCCAAAACAATATTAATAAATGAGACTCTATAATGATGTCTTGTTTCAATGCGTGTGCGTGCACCTAGAGCTCCTAGCGTCCTGAGAAACATGTAAAGAAACAAGTGTCAACATTAAAGATGAGTGAGTTCACAGGTTTTCATAAATTCGTTGTTCGGTTTTAGTTTGTTACTCCGTTATCCCCAACCCGGGATAACATACCAGTTCCATTATTCCAAACCCGGAATAATAAGTTGTTGCTTCCAATATTCCCAAACCGGAATATTAAGTTGTTGTTTCCATTATCCCCAACCCGGGATAATAAGTTGATGTTCCAATATTCCAAACCCGGAATATTAAGTTGTTCCGTAATTAAGTTCAATATTAATGTATATAGGTAGCTAGCCTAAAGTCATGTCACTAAGTGTTCGCGATCGAAGCTGACATTTGTGCCTCCGTTTCGCCAGGTCTATCACATGACCATGGCGATGTTAGGCCAATCATACACCCGTTGACCAAACCCGGTCAGCTAGCGCGACTAGCTCGGATGGGGCTCGTCAGACCCAGTAGTACTACTCATAATTCCCCCGCTACTTAACCCAAATATTAACGATCCGAGGAGATTGTCGAGGACTTAAGTGATAAAGCTGCATAGTGACCATAACATTACATTAACATTAACTTAGTTACCGCATAGTTATGTGACGTTACATTCGTATAACGTAAAGAGTTTGAGTTTAAGAATGTATACATGTTTCCTCCCCTGTTGTTTAAAACCGTATAAAGTTAGGGGCCGTGAACTCACCTTTATTTGCTCGGTTAGTGTGGAATAGATGTTATAAGAGATGGGACCGCTAGTTGCGTCCTAATAAACCAATTAATTCCACGTTAGTGTGTAATCACACCAATACAAATTCCACACGCAATTTACTCACAAAGTGATACACACAAACAACATATCTAACACTCAAACATGCATGCAAGTATTCTCATATAATCATAGTAATCAAACAACTTATCATGAACACATTCCAAATCCATGTAACACTTAAATGCATAAAATCACAAATTATCAACTTTCTGCTTAACATTCAATTATTCAGCTGTTTTCTAGGATTTTTATAAAATAGTTCTAGCATTCCAAAAATTCCCATATTTTTACAGTAGGTGACATCTATACCATAGAAATTTATATAATTTTTCCAAGTCCTAAATCTATACAAATTAACCATAAATATTAATTCATTAAGCTGCAGTCAGATTTACCGCTTTCTGACTGCAGTCCACGGAAGAATTTATTTAAAAATCACTGATCGTCCGATTAACAAAATTCCAGTTGGAGTTGCCCGGAAATTTCTATACCTAGCTGCTGTACAAAAATCATGACTCAACTCCCTACTGATTTTAAAATCTAACCTGATAAACAATCAACAGAATTTCAGTATTTTAACAGCTTTAGCTGCTGAACTTGTTTAGCCCTTTAAAAATATCAAACGACTTCAGAAAATTATGAATCCAGCGCCATTGGATTCCTTATTCAAATCTCTACGTTCTAGACATCAGAAAATCCGTTTTTCAACAACTAACGACCAAGTTACAGCCAGATGAAGTCGGCTGTAACTATTGTTCAGCAACTGTTTTCAGCATACAAAACCACAACCTGCATAAACCGTTCCTATTGATCAACCTAAGCGAGCAAAAACCGATTTTTAATCATAGTTTACTACTATATAGCTTATCCATGCAAACCCTAGTTCTTACTTCTAGTTTTTACAAACAAAACACACTCTTGAACTAGCGATCGAGAGAATGAGTAAGGGGCTGTTTGCAGTTTAGTGGACTGAACAAGGCTGATCCGATTGGGATGAAGGCTGTTTTGCGATTGAATGGACTGAACAAGCTGATCAGATGAAGGCTGTTTTGCGATTGAACGGACTGAACAAGCTGATCAGATGAAGGCTGTTTAGAGTGTCACGCACAAAGAGTTAGTTTGTTTATAATGGTACGCAACGTTACAAGAAATTCCCAAGTGTCATACACAAAGATTTCCAAGTGTCATGCACAAGAATTTAGTCAATAATAGTACACGAAAGTATGAGAAATTTCCAGGTTGTCACATCATCCCCTTGTTGAAAGAATTTTCGTCCCGAAAATTTAGGTACTGTCATCGTTAGTTTGCTGCTCAGTTGCGAAGAGGTGTGGGTATTTGCTTTTCATTTGGTCCTCTCTTTCCCACGTGAACTCCGGTCCACGCTTAGAGTCCCAACGAACTTTAACGATCGGAATCTTGCTGTGCCTTCGAGTCTTGATCTCACGATCCATGATCTCAATAGGCTTTTCCACGAAGTGTAGTTGTTCATCCACTTGGATCTCATCCAATGGAATAACTAAAGTTTCATCTGATAGACACTTCTTCAGATTTGACACGTGAAATACGTTGTGAACTCCACTGAGTTCGGCAGGGAGGTCTAATTGGTATGCTACGGGTCCAATTCGTTTCAAGATTTCAAACGGGCCTACGTACCGTGGGTTAAGTTTGCCCCGTTTTCCGAAGCGGATTACACCCTTCCAGGGTGACACCTTTAGTAGGACGCGATCGCCTACTTGGAATTCGAGCGGTTTGCGTCATTGATCAGCGTAGCTTTTCTGTCGATCTCGTGCCGCCGCCATGCGGTTTCTGATTTGTACAATCTTTTCAGTAGCCTCAAGTATTAACTCAGGGCCTGTGAGTTGACTGTCTCCGACTTCTGCCCAGCAGACCGGTGATCTACATTTGCGGCCGTATAACGCTTCAAACGGTGCTGCCGAAATACTCGTGTGATAGCTGTTGTTGTATGAGAATTCCACTAGAGGCAGGTGAATTTCCCAATTATTTCCGAAGTCCACTACGCATGCCCTAAGCATGTCTTCCAAGGTTTGTATGGTCCTTTCGCTTTGACCATCAGTCTGAGGGTGATAAGCTGTGCTCATATCCAAGCGTGTTCCCAACGCTTTCTGGAGTGACTGCCAGAAGTTTGACGTGAAGCGAGCATCTCTATCTGATATGATAGACGTTGGCACTCCGTGCCGAGAAACTACTTCCTTAATGTAGATGCGAGTCAACTTCTCCATCTTATCCGTTTCTTTGATAGCTAGGAAGTGTGCGGACTTAGTTAAACGATCCACAATCACCCAAATGGTGTCGCAACCACCCAAGGTTCGCGGGAGTTTAGTGATAAAATCCATTGAAATCTGATCCCACTTCCACACTGGGATCTCAGGTTGTTGGAGTAGCCCCGATGGCTTTTGATACTCCACTTTGACTTTTGCACAAGTCAAACATTTACTCACGTAGGTGGCTATATCGGCTTTCATGTTAGGCCACCAATACACAACTTTAAGGTCCTGATACATCTTATCCGAACCCGGATGAACAGAGTATCGAGATTTGTGAGCTTCATCCATAACTAGCTCTCTGAGGTTCCCGTAGAGAGGTACCCATATGCGATTCATGAAATACCGGTTTCCATTGGGCTTTAACTCCCAATCGCGTTCCATTTTTCCCACTGATTCGGCTTTGATGTTTTCCTCCTTAACTGCTTCTAACTGGGCGTCGCGTATTTGATCGGGTAGTCCTGAATGAATAGTGAGTTGTAGTGCTCGTACACGACGAGGTTTCAAGTGTTCCTTCCTGCTGAGGGCATCAGCTACCACGTTAGCTTTACCCGGGTGATACCGAATGGCACACTCATAATCGTTCAAGAGTTCGACCCAGCGACGCTGTCGCATGTTCAACTCCTTCTGATCAAAGATGTGCTGGAGGCTTTTGTGGTCAGTGAAGATTGTGCACTTCGTTCCATAAAGGTAGTGTCTCCAAATCTTAAGTGCAAACACTACTGCTCCCAATTCTAGGTCATGCGTCGTGTAGTTTTTCTCGTGAACCTTCAGCTGTCGCGACGCATACGCGATGACCTTATCGCGTTGCATGAGTACGCATCCCAATCCCTGAATGGAAGCATCACAATACACTACGAAGTCATCTGTCCCTTCCGGCAAGGACAGAATGGGTGCACTGCAAAGTTTCTGCTTCAGCAATTGAAATGCTGCTTCTTGTTTTTTTTCCCCCCAAGCATACTTGATGCCTTTCTGGGTGAGGGTAGTGAGCGGTTGTGCAATCTTTGAAAACCCCTCGATGAAGCGTCTGTAGTAACCAGCCAATCCTAAGAATTGGCGGATTTCCGTCGGTGTCTTAGGTGCTTCCCAGTTTTTGATGGCTTCAATCTTGGCAGGGTCTACGTGGATACCCTTTTCATTCACGACGTGCCCGAGAAACTGAACTTCCCGGATCCAGAAATCACACTTCGAAAGCTTGGCGTATAGCTTTTCCTGTTGAAGTAATTCTAGCAGCAATCGTAGATGCTCAGCATGCTCTTCTTTATCTTTGGAGTAGATGAGTATGTCATCGATGAACACGATGACAAATTTGTCAAGGTATGGTTTACACACGCGGTTCATGAGGTCCATGAATACCGCAGGTGCGTTAGTGAGACCGAATGGCATGACCAAGAACTCGTAATGGCCATACCGAGTGCGAAATGCTGTCTTAGCGATATCCTCCTCCCTGACGCGTAGCTGATGATAACCGGACCGTAAATCAATCTTAGAGTAGTAACTTGATCCTTGAAGTTGGTCGAATAGATCATCGATGCGAGGTAACGGGTATCGGTTCTTGACTGTAACCTTGTTGAGTTCCCTATAGTCGATGCACATGCGGAAAGTCCCGTCCTTCTTCTTGACAAACAGGACTGGAGCTCCCCATGGCGAAACGCTTGGTCAAATGAATCCTTTTTCTAGCAACTCTTGAAGTTGGGTAGACAGCTCCTGCAGCTCGGCTGGAGCTAGGCGGTATGGAGCCTTGGCGATGGGAGTTGCATTGCTTGCCAATTCGATTTCAAACTCCAATTGTCGATGTGGTGGAAGACCAGGTAGCTCTTCTGGGAATACATCGGAAAAATCACGGACGACAGGGATGTCTTCTATACGTTTCTCGTCCTTAGGCGGTTCGGTGATTAGTGCGAGTAAAGCGAAGGAATTCTTTTTCCGGAGATACTTCTGAGCTTGCATAAATGAGATAATGTTGGTGACGGCGCTTGCCTTATCGCCTTGTACCGTCAAGATTTCATCGTTCGAGAGTGGAATACGGATAGACTTTTCGAAGCAGAGAACTTCAGCCCGGACGTCGGATAGCCAGTCCATTCCGACTACCACGTCAAAACTACCCAGGGTTGTTGTCATCAGATCGATGGTAAAAGTGTGGCCCGCGAGTTTGAGTTGGCAGCCGGATACGATTTGGGTCACATTTACAGATTTACCATTGGCTAATTCTATCACATAAGGGGTCTCTAATGGTTTAAGCGTGAGATTTAGGTTCTTCCTGAAAGACTCAGATATAAAGCTCCTATCCGCACCCGTATCAAAAAGCACAGAAGCAAAATGTTCATTAAGGGGAAACTTACCGGTGACCACGTTCGTGTCGTTTCTGGCCTCTCCGCGGCCCAATGTAAATGCACGACCTTTGGCACCTCCTGTGCCACCGTTCCCATTGTTGTTGTTGTTATTATTGTTGTGGTTGTTGTGGTTGTTTCCACCATTATTATTGTTGTTGCGTAACTGTGGGCAGTCTTTTCTGAAATGAGCAGTGCTACCACACTGATAGCATCCCCGATTTATACCCTGCTGCTGACCCTGAGGCTGATTCTGATTTTGTCGGGACATAATTTCCCCACGACAATCCCTTGCCGCATGTCCCATCTTGCCACATCTTTGGCAGCGATTTCCGGCACAAGGGCCGTTATGGTGAAGATTGCAGCGATTGCACTGCGGCTTTTGACCTACATAGCCGCCTGCATTCTGGTTGTTATTGTTGTAATTGTTGTTGTAGTTGCTGTTGTTGTTGGAACGATTTTGATGACCCCGGTGGTTGTGGTAGTGATTGAACCTTTTCGGGTTCCCTTGCTGTGGATGTGATGACGAAGGCTGTCGAATGGTGGAGTCTTCAAACTTTCTTTTGTTATCTGAGGCAACTTCAGTGGTACCCCGTGCTGGCAGTTTCTTCTGTTCCACCGCTTTATCAGTGAGTTTGTGAGCCAATCGGATAGCTTGATGTTCTGTTACAGGGTTACTAGACATCACCATACCCTGAATTTCCGGAACCAGACCCCCGAGATAGAACTCGAGTCTTTTCTCCACCGTGTTGGCCAAATCGGGACACAGAAATACTAAGTCATGATGTTTTGCAGTGTAAGCTTCAATTTCCGATCCCACCATCTTGTGGTTCCATAGAGCTTGCTCTAACTGTTGCACTTTGTCTCGTGGACAGTACTCCTCTTTAATCAGGGCCTTGAACTCAGTCCATGCCATTGCATTTGCAGCTAACAGTCCACGTGTTTGGACTTGGGCATTCCACCATGTCAGTGCCCCCTCTTCCAGTGTTGAGGCGGCGTATTTGACCTTGTTGGCCTCTAAGCAGTTGCACATTTCAAAAACAGATTCCGACTTTTCGATCCAGCGGACCAATCCAATGGGTCCTTCCGCCCCCGAGAACTTGCTAGGCTTTGCGTCAAGGAACATCTTATAGGGATTAAAGCCCCCTCCTGCTGACAGAGAACAGGAAGTCAGCAAGGAATTGTACTAGCCTCACTATTAGATTTTCACGCGAAAACTTAATAATGGTTACCTGCCGGCTGGTTCTGCACACCCGCTAATGCTGCGTTCACATGCTCCTGGATCATGGCAGCTAGCTCTTCGGGCGTCAAGTTTAGGTTTCCACGTCTTCCAGTCGCCATTTAGATCTTCGAAACACAACATAACCACACTCCGATAAGTCTATATATCCAATATAGTTATCCTACTTCGTACTTTAATAATTATTAAGTTACGTCAACTCAATATGTTAAATAGTCAAAGAAATACTTGATTAACTGAAATCTCAACGTCTTACAAAAGTGCAAATCAAACATACGAATTTACTATAAAGTCTCAAGTTTAAATACAAGTGGAAAATAATAAACTGAAGGAAAACAAATAATATAAACGAGACGTGTCAGTCGTCTACGCCTCCATCCCCTAAGTCACTGTCGTTGCCGTCATCCTGTGCGGCATCTCCAGCTTCCTCAGCTGGGTCCTCCTCCGGATCCTCTTCTGGATCCTCCTCTACCGGCACTGGAGGGGCCGGTGCTGGTGCAAGTGCTTGATTTTGCAGTTCCTGAATGTTCCAACTATTTTCCAGGACTCTGTCCTCAAGCCAGTCGGCTCTTATCTGCTCAGCACGCAGATCTCTGGCTATGGTGTTACGAGCTATCTTACTCGTATGATGCTCTTCCTCGAGCGAGTCGGTTTTACCAGTCAGTTGGCGGATCATCCATCCTTGTGCTAGGATGGTTTCCTGCATTCTTTCTATCTGTTTTTGTTGTGTATGAACCAGGATTCTAAGCATGTCAAGTCCTATTTCTACAGGATTAACCGGTTCAACCGGTACAGCAATAGTTGGGCGTAACGATGACTCCTCCCCCAGAGCGAGCCTCTTCCTCGCCGCTGAGCGTGTCTCTATGCCGTAAGGTAGCATGGGTTCCACCATTGGTGCCTTTCCTGGTGCCCTTGGTGGCGTAAATTTTTCGGATGATGATGACGATGAGGATGATGACATTGCCTGTTGGGTCGTGTAGTTAGTTATGAGTTGTTTTCATTTCTTATCATGAAGGTATAATCTACCAAACACGGTTGTGGCATATTGCATAACAAGATATAATAATTCGGTGCCAAACTAAGTCTAGTGTCGTGATATCAGCTATAGCTTAGGTCTACTTCTAATGCAAACCTGGTTCTCTATAGCTAGTGGCTCTGATACCAATCTGTCACACCCTCAATTTCCACTTACGGAGTTTTACCGCGAGACGTGTGAACAAACCAGAATCTAAGACACTAGTACGTCGAACGACTCTATATGATTTGATAATACGTTTTCCAAAATCATTTGTTGTAAATTTTAGATTACCAATATTTAGCATGAGTATCAGTTTTAAATTTGAGCGGAAGCATGATTAAGTAATGATACGGGCGCCAACACAAACGCCAAAACAAATGAAAAATCCCAAAACAATATTAATAAATGAGACTCTATAATGATGTCTTGTTTCAATGCGTGTGCGTGCACCTAGAGCTCCTAGCGTCCTGAGAAACATGTAAAGAAACAAGTGTCAACATTAAAGATGAGTGAGTTCACAGGTTTTCATAAATTCGTTGTTCGGTTTTAGTTTGTTACTCCGTTATCCCCAACCCGGGATAACATACCAGTTCCATTATTCCAAACCCGGAATAATAAGTTGTTGCTTCCAATATTCCCAAACCGGAATATTAAGTTGTTGTTTCCATTATCCCCAACCCGGGATAATAAGTTGATGTTCCAATATTCCAAACCCGGAATATTAAGTTGTTCCGTAATTAAGTTCAATATTAATGTATATAGGTAGCTAGCCTAAAGTCATGTCACTAAGTGTTCGCGATCGAAGCTGACATTTGTGCCTCCGTTTCGCCAGGTCTATCACATGACCATGGCGATGTTAGGCCAATCATACACCCGTTGACCAAACCCGGTCAGCTAGCGCGACTAGCTCGGATGGGGCTCGTCAGACCCAGTAGTACTACTCATAATTCCCCCGCTACTTAACCCAAATATTAACGATCCGAGGAGATTGTCGAGGACTTAAGTGATAAAGCTGCATAGTGACCATAACATTACATTAACATTAACTTAGTTACCGCATAGTTATGTGACGTTACATTCGTATAACGTAAAGAGTTTGAGTTTAAGAATGTATACATGTTTCTCCCCCTGTTGTTTAAAACCGTATAAAGTTAGGGGCCGTGAACTCACCTTTATTTGCTCGGTTAGTGTGGAATAGATGTTATAAGAGATGGGACCGCTAGTTGCGTCCTAATAAACCAATTAATTCCACGTTAGTGTGTAATCACACCAATACAAATTCCACACGCAATTTACTCACAAAGTGATACACACAAACAACATATCTAACACTCAAACATGCATGCAAGTATTCTCATATAATCATAGTAATCAAACAACTTATCATGAACACATTCCAAATCCATGTAACACTTAAATGCATAAAATCACAAATTATCAACTTTCTGCTTAACATTCAATTATTCAGCTGTTTTCTAGGATTTTTATAAAATAGTTCTAGCATTCCAAAAATTCCCATATTTTTACAGTAGGTGACATCTATACCATAGAAATTTATATAATTTTTCCAAGTCCTAAATCTATACAAATTAACCATAAATATTAATTCATTAAGCTGCAGTCAGATTTACCGCTTTCTGACTGCAGTCCACGGAAGAATTTATTTAAAAATCACTGATCGTCCGATTAACAAAATTCCAGTTGGAGTTGCCCGGAAATTTCTATACCTAGCTGCTGTACAAAAATCATGACTCAACTCCCTACTGATTTTAAAATCTAACCTGATAAACAATCAACAGAATTTCAGTATTTTAACAGCTTTAGCTGCTGAACTTGTTTAGCCCTTTAAAAATATCAAACGACTTCAGAAAATTATGAATCCAGCGCCATTGGATTCCTTATTCAAATCTCTACGTTCTAGACATCAGAAAATCCGTTTTTCAACAACTAACGACCAAGTTACAGCCAGATGAAGTCGGCTGTAACTATTGTTCAGCAACTGTTTTCAGCATACAAAACCACAACCTGCATAAACCGTTCCTATTGATCAACCTAAGCGAGCAAAAACCGATTTTTAATCATAGTTTACTACTAATAGCTTATCCATGCAAACCCTAGTTCTTACTTCTAGTTTTTACAAACAAAACACACTCTTGAACTAGCGATCGAGAGAATGAGTAAGGGGCTGTTTGCAGTTTAGTGGACTGAACAAGGCTGATCCGATTGGGATGAAGGCTGTTTTGCGATTGAATGGACTGAACAAGCTGATCAGATGAAGGCTGTTTTGCGATTGAACGGACTGAACAAGCTGATCAGATGAAGGCTGTTTTGCGATTGAACGGACTGAACAAGCTGCCGACGGCTGAATTCCTGAACTAGGGTTTTGTGTTTTTGTGAATGAGGCATGCAAGAGATGATATATATAAGCGCAAAAGAGGTAGGGTTGCGGTTTGGTTAGTACTTGTGGCCGAGGGATTTGGGTTGGGTCGGTTTGGGTTTATCTCGTGGCCAAGTAATAGTGTAGGTTAGTTTGATCTTGTGGTTTCGGGTTTGAGTCTTGCGACCGAGAGACTAGAGTTTTGATCTTGGCCTAATCTTGTTTGGACTTGTTCTCGGTTTTGGGTTTGGGCTTGATCTCGCGGCCAATGGTTAAAGTGAGTTGGTTTGGTTTGGGTTTTTGGCCGAGTGGTTGTAGTTTGGCATGCAACGGTTTTTTTTTTTTCGTTTAGGTTATTCTTGGCCGAGTAGTTGGAACTCTAGGTCTAGGTTTAAACTTTGTGAACTCCTAGAGTCACCATGAATCTCTTTGGTTCGTGTCGCGGTTCGGTTCGTGTACGTATTTATTATACATACATATATAACTAAAAATCCACACAACACACAACACGTATTTAATTCATGCATACTTAGCCTATATATATTCGACAAATATCACGTGTAAGTTATCCGGAAAACCCGGGATATCACAAGGTTCATCAATCCAAGGAAGTGATCTTCATTCATCAAACTAAGTATGTTGGAGATATTCTCAAACGATTTCAAACGGAAGACTCGAAGCCGTTGGGAACTCCATTAGCTCAAAATCATGGGATTACTCCTGATGGAATGGGTGAACATGTGGAACCGTCTCTTTATCATTCTATGATCGGATCTCTTATGTATCTTACTGCTTCAAGACCCGATATAATGTACCCTACATGTCTTCTAGCTCACTACGAGTCGAGTCCAAAAGTTTCTCATTTGATGGATGTGACAAGAATCATTCGATATATGAAGGGTCGCCCGGACACTGGTTTCTGGTATCCTAAGGATGATAAGTTTGATTTGACAGCATTCAGTGATTCTGATCATGGCGGCTGAAAGATCGATGCAAAGTCAACATCACAGGATGTCAGTTTTGATGTTGATGTTAGTTTTTGGGAAATCGCCTAGTCACGTGGCAATGCAAAAAAGCAGACTTGTGTAGCTACTTCAACTTGTGAGGCTAAGTATATTCGGCTTCTAGTTGCTGCTCTCAGGTTTTATGGATCCAACAGCAAACGCGCGACTACGGTTTTGAATTCTAATACTCCTATTTATGTTGATAATGAAGCTGCTTTACAGATCACTCGTAATCCTGTATAGCACTAAAAAACCAAACACATTGAGATTAAGTATCATTTCATACGAGATTGTTATGAAAAGAACTTATCAATGTTGTTAAAATCCACACTGATCACCAACGTGCCGACCTGTTTACGAAAACTTTTGATAAATCAGGCTTTGATTATCTTCTTTTGGTCAATGGCATCAAGGTGAAACCCGAGTAAATCATCCTTGGCTAATGATTTTGGTAAATATTTTCTTCAAAACTAAAAATACAAAAAGATTTTTCATTTTCATTTATTTTTTAGGGGGAGAAAATTTCAAGAAAATACAATAACATAAGAAAATGAAAAAAATACAAAAATATGTCTTTTATTTCGTTATGCCTTTATTTATTTACTTTCTTCATTTAAGGGGGAGACAATTTTAGAAAAATACAAAAACAATAGAAAACTCAAAAATAAAAAAAAACGAGTTTCTTAGAAAGATAAGAGAAGATGATGATACACCGGTGATCTGTCAAATACGGTCAAAAACATAAAACAAAAATTGATAAGTAGCTTTACTAATGATGCATCGGCAGGCTCACAATCAGATTAAAATGTGCAGGTTGATATAAACATAACAGACTGAAAGCCAGGTGGGAGCCATTCATTGGCATATGGTCTTGGTACCAAAATTTCGTTCGATAGTATGCCGAGGTTCTGAGATATGCGGTTTTTATGCTTGCTTATCATCTGGGTATCATGGTTGAATCTTTTACCGAAAATAACGGGGACGCAAGTCTAGAACTTTTATGATACCATACATACGTGTAAATACTGCATACGACCATCAATAAGTGATAAAATATCACATTCACCCAACAATAAGTGATAATATATCACAAGCTTTATGCAGGAGATAAGTTCGTCTCTTTGTCAGTACGATGGTACTAACCTGTTCATGGACTTACTCCTGTGCCCTGCATGCATTTGAAAATCAAGTTCCTCATCAATAACTGATTTATCACATAAGGCTTGTTTTCAATCAAAATAAGTGAGTATCTCACATCATATCCGTCAAAACAGATGATAAGTAGTATACTCATCGGTAAGATTTTCTCTCGTGCATGTCTTGATACGGGAATGTGTCGTGAAGTGGTTGACACCGGCTAGTAAGTATAATTCATACATTAATCATATCTCCTAATCATGATTACATCTGATAAGCTGAGCTCATGTGGACAACAATACCGGTAATCATAGTAGAATACTAATTTATTTAATTTGATGTTTTAATCAAAATCTCGTTTTTACCCCCAATCGGATCTGACACATTACTTGTAGCCTCCCTAAAGATCTTGATGTAATATCAGAAGCCTTTTATTACCCTAAGATCTGGTTAAATACTAGAAACTTGTCACTCGAATATGGTTCAATACTAGAAAACTCTTAGTAATATTTGGTTCGATACTAGAAACTTACACTGCATTGATAAAAGATACTAGAAACCGTATGCACACCTGATTTTATTTTGTTAAGTAATTAGCTTAAATTAAGTTATTAGTTTAATTTGTTTTGGGAACCAAATAATGTTGTCACAAAAGATAACAAACCAAGAATTATTAAACATAAACACATTTATAAAATAAAATACCAAAACTAAATAAGTTTAATTAACCCAAGAGTGAGAGGATACAAAGAGTTGCAACCATACAAAGATCTTAGCACTTTTACCCATGACGACTACCAATTTGTGTGATGCTCAAACTCAAGTGTGTGTAAAGTGTTCCTCAAATCTCATTTATTACATTTATTTAGTGAACTAACTACCACTGCCTTATTACTGAAGGGTGAGATCAAAGATAGAATATTAGAAATCTTTGGAGAGGTTTCGGTCGGCATGAAGGCCTTCGCTAAGGATCAACCTCTCTTCTTCCAAGCAAGGATGTTTAGGAAGAATCAAAGAAATGACACACTTAGGCATCAAAGCACTAAGGTCCATGGAAATTTGCACCCTTCTAGGTGATATGGCCCTGAAAAAGGGTCCCATAGAGCTCTAGGAACAAGTCCTAAGAAATTGAAATAGGCATGCACCAGTAGTGATTCTTCCAAAAGCTATCCTTTTTGTCGAGGTTCGGACGAGCGTGCCCAAGCTATGCACAACTGTGCATAGAGATAGGTGTTTAGATAGGCCCCATAGCTATCTACTGGCATATTTCTTGACCATTTTGTCTTCGACGAGGAGTGTCTCAAAGCCTCCGAACTTTTGAAAGAGAAGTTGCTTAGTGCTCCCATTCTTGTCTCGCCCGACTGAAGCTTGCCTTTCGAGCGCATGTGTGATGCGAACGATTATGCCGTCGGGGCAGTGTTGGGCTAAAGACGCGATAAGCATTTCCACCCGATCTACTACGTGAGCAAAATGGTAAATGATGCTCAAGAGAAATATAACACCACCGAGAAGGAATCCTTAGCCGTAGTCTTTGAATTCTATAAGTTTCGTTCTTACCTCGTAATTTCAAAAACAGTCATGTTCACCGTCCATTTTGCTTTGCGTTTTCTTTTTTAAAAGAAAGACGCTAAACCCCGTCTCATACAGTGGATTCTCCTACTCTCCGAGTTTGATATAGAAATTAGGGATAAAAAAGGAGCGAAGAATGTCGCGGCTGACCATCTTTCACGTCTATAGGATCGAAAGAGGGAAGAGATTCGTGAGGAGGCGATTGGTGATAAATTCCCTCATGAATCAGTTGATTTCGTAGAAGTAGAAAAAGAGTGTATGCCATGGTTCTCCGACTTGGCGAATTATCTAACAAATGGGGTAGTGTTGGAAGGAATGACGAGTCAACAGAAATGGAAGTTCTTTAGAGTTGCTAGGAAATACATTTAGGATGACCCGTTTCTCTTTAAGATAGGAGGTGATAGGATCCGTAGGAGATGTGTAACCTAGTAGGAGGGTCATGAAATCCTTAGACATGTACATGAGGGTTTAATGGGAGGTCATCATGGGCCCCACACCACCGCTCAAAAAGTCTTTGATTGTGGATTCTATTGGCCTTCAGTTGTTAAGAATGCTCCAGAGTTCATTAGGAGATGTGATGCATGCCAACATACCGGCAATATTTTATCCAAGAACGAGATGCACCAAAATCCCATCCAATTTCTCGAAATATTCGACGTTTGGGGCATCGACTTCATGGGACCATGCCCCATCTTTAGTGGATGTAGGTACATCCTCGTGGCAATCGATTACGTCTCGGAGTGGGTAGAAGCTTAAGCTCTTCCCACAAATCATGCCCGAGTGGTGGTGAGATTCCTCAAAAATCTTTTCACCCGTTTTGGTAAACCTAGAGCTATCATAAGTCACCATGGCAGTCACTTTTGCAACGCGATGATGCAGAAGGCGTTAGCACACTACGGAGTCACTCATCGTTTGTCCACCGCATATCACCCCCAAACAAGCGGTCAAGTTGAGAATGTGAATCGCGGGGTAAAGGGGATCTTAGATAAACTTGTAAGGAAGAGTAGAAAGGATTGGTCTGAAAACCAGATGATGCATTATGGGCATTCCGCACTGCGTATAAAGCACCTTTAGGAATCACCACATTCATGATCGTATATGGTCAAGCGTGTCACCTTCCTGTAGAACTAAAACACAGTGCGCTTTGGGCTCTCAAAATTGTAAACCTAGATATAACTGAAGCAGTTAGGAAGCGATCTTTCCAAATTCATGAGTTATAGGAGCTTAGGGATGCAACATATGCCCGTTCATGGAGTATCAAGGAGAAAACAAAGGTATTGCATGATAGGATGCTAAAAGGTTTAAAGGAGTTTAGCAAGGGAGATAGGGTACTTGTCTATAACTCATGTTTAAAGTTATTTGGTGGAAGTTGAATCCAAGTGGTCGGGGTCGTAAGTGGTAAAAGAAGTTTTTCCATATGGAACAGTTGAGTTGCTAGATGAAGCCAATGGATATACCTAGAAATTAAATGGCCACCATTTCAAACATTACCTACGGGACCAATAGATCCAACCGAGATGGAGGAGACTCCTCTCGAAACCCCTCCTGGCACCACCGAGTAAATTCTGAGTGAGAACTCAAGTGTAGAGTTCGTACAGTTTACTTTGATTTAATTTTCATATTTCTTGGGCCACTAACGATAGTTTTTGTAGTTTTCGTTTTTGTGTTTCGTGTGTTTGAGTCTTCTGTAGGAAAATACCACCATTGACGAATGGAAATCGATGAGAAAATGGAGTTCCAGGTAAGTCCCAGTGTTAAAATTTATTTGGAATGGGTTTTTTTGTGGAGGTTTGGTAAAGTTTAAAATTTTTTCTAAGGCATCAAAACTCATAAACCTCAAACTTTCTGTGATAAACACCTCCTTGCCACCCGCGATGATGAGGTACTTGTTTTCTCACGGGCTGCAAGAACCACTTTAAAAATGACCCAGTCCAAAACACCTCCTTGTGGGACACGAGGAGGAAGCCTGTACGTTTCCGCTGGCCGCGAGAGGCCCAATTTCCCATGCAAAAGCCCTTCTTCCCCAAATTCGCTTCACATTATCCTTCTACCTAACTCCTTTACGACCACCACCGTAAATCCACCATTCATCCACCAATTTTTCACCTCCAACAACCATTTTTAACCCTCCTACACTCACCAAATCACCCCACGACCAAAGCCCATCAGAAAGCTACGATCTTTCACCGCCGAACACACTTTTTCACGGGGTTTCGAGTCTTCCAACTTGGGCTTTAGTTTCTATACTATGTAATTCGCCACCAAGGTATGTTTTTCCGCATTTGTCTTGTACTTTGAGTCTAAGTAGTGTTATCATGTTGCATGTGTAGTGTCGGTTCATGTTCGAGTCTTTGTGTTAGGTTCCTGTTAGTTTAGGTTGAGGTGGCGGTTGGGCTTGGGTTGGTTTGTAATTCTGAATATATGTTGCGGTGGATTAGTTTGGGGCTTCAATGGTTGTGTTTTGCGGGTGGTTGGTTTGGTACATTCACACATTAAGCTTGGGGTTTGGTTTGGTTTGGTTTGGTTGTTAATGATATAAAATGTGTTTTCAATAGATTTTCACTTGGATACAACTCCTTTCATAATGAGGAATTTTTTGACGCAAACTGACACATGTTATTACACTAAAGTTTTTAACTTTAATTGATATAGGCCTCAATGTCGGATGGTTTTAGGCACTTGGGTTTAATTGGGCACAATTGAAGTGTCGGGAGGCGATAGTGTACATTGAGTCTAGTAGTTTTCGAGTCTGTTTAGACGCGTCTAGTTAGGGAGTCTCTTGTTTCTTGTTTGTCTTGGGTATGCTTTGGGTAATTGAACTCTTTGACAAGGTTTAAGACAACTCGCTTGTACTCAATCTCCATTCGGGTGAGGTTTGGTCTAAAACTTATATTTTGGTAAAAGGTCACTCAAAGAACGTAATTTTTTGTAAACTTTTGTAAATGTTGCTTTTTGGTAATGACCGTGAATGAAATGCTATATAGTCATTTTCCCTTTCGATTTTTTTTCTCAAAATAAAAAAATACCAATTAAACTGGTATGGTTGCTAGGCTTAGGGACCACCCCCTCTTGCAGTTTGAGTTGAATACGAAAAAATCAAAGACACTAGATACATTGCTTAGAGTGGATCTTTTACAGTTTCGAACGATTGATTGGTCATTACTGGATCAGTTGGGTTAGAGAGATAAAGTTAAGGCCTCATTGGGGGATAAGTTCGTGGATGAAGTTTGTTGTGTAGCTCCACGATATGAGGAGTTGACTTTGGAGTTCCATGCTACATTCAGGTATAAACAAGGTAATTTTGGAGAGCGTGATGCAGTTTCTTTCTCTTTGGGTTGACATGTTTATGAGATGACGATGTCCCAGTTCGTCGTGGCCACTCAGTTGTACACTATAGAAGAGGTTCAAACCTCGGGGTTCATTACGAGTCTTATGGGTTCGTTTAGGGAAATCATATCTGAGGAGAGCTAAATTTGAGAGGTTTTGGGAAACCATATTTGATGCTCCTTTTTCGGGGAGTCTGGTTGGTTTGGAGATCACTGACCCAATTTATAGGTCCGTTTTTTTAAGATTTTGAACTACCACTCTTGTTGGTAAGGGTTCGGGTGATAACAAGATAAATCAGTTGACCTTTTCTGTTTCTTGTGTATGGTGGATCATAGACCAGCGAATGTAGCGAGTGTGTTAGCCTGGTCTATGGCTAGGCCGTGGGGGAGGGGGTGGTCCGGATGTTGCTATTTACATGGGTCCCTACATGTCTAGGACTGCGGAGAGTTTAGGTGTGTTTAATAAGTATGTGCCGAGTAATCTTTGATTGAGATCGCCTACATGTTTGATGGGTATCAAAGAGTTATAGGCATTGGATATTCATTTCTATGACTAAGCCATTTATGTGGGAGCCGATTAGGGTAGGTCCACAGGTTCAGCCTCCACCAGGGTTGCGACTGCAACATCTATGCAGTCCAGTGTTCCTACCCGTTATTAGAGGCCGCGTACTAAGGTCGAGATACCACATAGATACTACCCACTCCAGCAGCCTCGTCATGATCCATTGACTTTGGGATCATTATATGACAGGATGGAGACCGGTTTTAGTAAAATGCATGGCTATACGACAGAGCAGTTCTACGGGTTGAGGCTAATGTAGGAAGATCACTGGAGGAGATATGATGAGAATCAGCAGAGGACGGAATATGGGATGCGGTATATGATGAAGAGTCTGAACATGGGTGTACCGAGTTTCTTCCAAGATCCTCGTCATAGAGGTGGTCAGTTTGGAGCGGGAGGCAGTGAACCGCTTTATCGTGTGTTTGAGCCGAGTGAAGAGGAGGAGTCAGATTAGTGTGGGGATGAAGTAGCTTCTATTGTATCTTTTAGTTTATTTTCTTTTTATGTTGTTTTATTCTCCATTGGTCTGTATAATATTTTGATATTCTGAACTTGTTGGTTGGGATGGTCGGTAAGGTTGTGTTGGATTTTAAGATACTTATGTTATCTATCTATTGTGTGTTTGGCATTTGGTTGGTATTTGTTAGCTATTGTGTGCATGTAGCCGCTTCCATTCGCGTATGAGAATGAGGTATTGTCTGCTGAGCGTGTTCGGATTGGAGGGCTTTTGTGGAATTGACTGGCACTTTGACAGTCTCGCATATTATCAGTTAACTCTTTTCCACTGTATATTTTTGTATTATTTTATTAGTTATTTCTTTCTTTTTAGTTTAGTTTTTGAGTCGTGTTTATGTGCCTGCATTAAGGACAATACAAACCTAAAGTGTGGGGATGGAACATATGAGTCATAGTATTAGTTGAGTCAGTTTCGAGTAATAAATATTTGAAAAAAAAAATTAAAACTCCAAAAAAACTGAAAAATTAGAAAATGTTCTTGTTTTAGAGTTTGCAAATAAATACGGAAATTGATAGTACAATCGGGTATTTTTGGATCTCAAATAATATAATATGAATATAATAAGTTGAGCATGTGTCTGATTTGGGATGTGTGGGTATGCTCTTCCAGTTGTTAGGTTCATTTGAGCTGAAAATACTTAACATATTCTGATACCGGTGGGTACTCATCTAGAAGAAATAGAGAAGTCGAAACCGCTAATAATAGTATAAGAAATACCGTTATAAGCTATAATTCATATAACTTTTCTATCAAAAGAAAAACGTATGTACATATTTGAATAAATGAGTTAGACTGAATTAAAATGAGGCCTGTGTAATCTTCATTGAGGATGGTGACTCTGATTTAGATTTCCTCTAGGTTGAGTTAGAAAAAAATGCTAAATTACCGAAGATCATGTTGTTGCTCTCGGGGTTGATGACTCTGGTTGAGACAGCCTCTGGGTTAGGTATGCATCTAGTGCTCATGAAAAAGAAAATAGAAAAAGGAAAAAAAAGTTTGATTTAATTTTTTGAGTTTTGGTATAAAACGGTTAGGGTATGCATCTAGTGCTCATGAAAAAGAAAAGAGAAGAAGGAAAAAAAGTTTGATCTAATTTTTTGAGTTTTGGTATAAAACGGTTAGGAAATAGCCAATTGGTTGTTCTTTTATTTAATAAGCTTGAGGCGGGATTAGGTGGATCCGTTGGTTTTTAGTGTGAGACCCTAGTTGAATAGCCGCAATTGAACATAAATAAACATGATAAGGACCTTGGAACCAGTGTTGAGTTTTAGTGGATGTTATACCCGCAATCGTAAGTTAGCATGTGCTTGGTTTATAATTAAATATTTAATTTTTAAGACCGAATATTTTCTTTGACTATAATTCTATAACATACATCTTTTTCAGGGACGAAAAAAGAGTAAGTGTAGGAATATTTGATATATTGCAAAATACATCTATTTATCGTGTATAGTTTGTATATTTTTAGTTAGTTTTTATTCAGTTTTTAGTTAGAATGTGACACTACTGATTTGTTCGCGTTTACCAGGTCTCGGGTGATGATAGTTGCTGAAAATGGTAAAAAAACAAGCTTAAATACGAAGAAACCGAGCACCGGAACGAAATCAGAGGAAGGTGAGCTAAAAAGGAGCAAAATCGAGGAATCCAGCCTTCTCGCGGGCCGTGAGAAGGGGCTTTGACTTGTTAGCTTCCCCGCGGGCCATGAGGAAGAGGGATGAACTTCTCGTGGGTGGCAAGGAAGGGTTTTCGACAGAAGGTTGTTTGTTTGGAGCTGGGTGTTTGCATGAAAACCTATAAATACATGTTTAAAAGAAGTCTAACCCTAATCACGAAAATATAAGAACTTGGACGAATTTTGGAGCTTGGAGATCAAGGTTTTGCAAGTTTTCGAGCTAGGCATCATTGGTAAGAAGCTAGAGGACTCCATATTGAAGAATCATCGGGTTTTGTCTTCCCGTTTGTTTCACTTTTAGTTTCTTCATAGTTTTTACCATGAATTCTTCATTGATACTTTGTGTTTTGCTTTCATTGAACATGATTTGTGGCTTATAACCTTAAACCACCTAGATTGTGATGAACAGATTGATAAAGTTGTGATTCTTAGTTTGGATGTTTATTATTTATGGATCTTTTATGTTAAAGTAGCAAACTTGATTATTGATTCATTGTATAAGCGTGTTTAGAAGTATTTAATCATTTTCTATTGCTTCGTGTCATCTTTGGTGAATGCCTTTCGCGTAATAGGGTCATGTTAGATCATTAACTTGCGTTTGTGATTTGTTTGGTTAATTAGCCAATATACCTTAGGAGCAATATTCGAAATTGAGTACGTCTAGGTGTTCTACTAATCTTAATAACCGAGAGGTGCAAGATTATCGGTAGGTTTAAGTTGGTAAATTGCTAGGTAGGTCTTCGAGAGGAGTTCTTATTAGTTTCCTTGTCAACCCTTGTCTATCGAGTCGAATTAAGAACCCAAGTTACCCGAGGCTTTTAACCCGAGAGGGAGTAGGTCATATTAGGGTACTTTACATAAAACACTAGATAACCGAGAGGAAATCTAGATTAAACTGGAGTTCTTAACAACCTTTAGAGTTCAATAGGTGTCTTTCCGAGAAGGGTCGGGGGTCCTGTTCAGTGTCTCGACAAGTTCAACAATTTATTATCCTTATTTATAATAACTTGCATCCGTTTAAAACATAATTACTAGCATTCCGGGATTCAAGTTTAGACGGTCCTCCATCATTATCTGAATTATATCCAAGTCTTTTCGTGCCTTAATTAATTTAGCTAATTAATATTTAATTTAATTGCAATTTTAGGATATTTAGAAACCCCCCCACTCCCCCCCCCCCCCTCAAAAAAAAATATATAAAAACAGTTAGAGTTGTGTCAGTCTTAAGTCTAGAGAGTCTAGTTAACGTAATTAAATAGAGTCATGTGGGTTCGATTTCCAGACTTACTTAGCTTACTAGAGTCGACTGGTTTACTTGCCGGTTAGTAGTTTAGCTGAGTTTTAGAGAGTATAGGGTATTACTTAATGTCTAGATTAGGTTAATTTAGTTAGTTTTAATTAAACTACTTTTAGCACATCAGCATGTCGGATTAATAAGGTCGTCTCATCTCTCTCTTTCACTTTGCAACACTGTATTATACGTTCTGGATCTCCATAGTAATAGCATATTCGCAGATCGTGATTCCAGTGTTTTTGAATGTTTCCCTCCGTATTTTATACTGTTTTGCATAATATTGATGTGCGGTGTATTGAATGTTTGGCCCAGAACTTGAATCAAACAAGAACAAAACAAATTGAAAATGGAAATAGTAATGGTGATCGATAAGAATTTTAGATAACGATTATGGATTAAACAATAATATGATTAATCTTGGTGCTTTGGTAAAGTAACCGAAACACCTATATATACATATGAGCCTTGATCGTTATTCAAACGGTCATATGGCGGGAAACAGTAACTCCCAAACGGAGTCAATAACCTTCAACGATTAACCTCATTTCTGGCCATAATTACAACAATGATAATTGACATAATAATAAGTTCTAGATCTAATATATATAAATACAAATAATAAACATAATTTTAATTTATAATCTAATAGCGACTATATGGATCGATGTTTTACATCAGCCTTATTTATACTTAGGAACTGGTGTGTTTTCTAAACGACATGTTGTTTAGATGATGGCATAACTGCATATCTAAACGTCGCCATTCTGGCTACCGGTCCTAACGCTTAGGATATATCTAATATTTACAATGTAATGTTACATATTTAATAAACCATACATATATAAGTTATTATTTGATGTTTAGACAAAGGCCAACAAAAGTGTGAAAATTATCAAAGCTATTATCTGCACTCTGATAATTTGGTATATGAAAGTAAAGATGTTAACTTTGACCCGTTAAGGGTGAAATAATATTAATGCAAAGAAAAACTACCTAAGCTCATCTTATTAGAATTACATAATACCACTCAAATCGTAGTACTTCTCTTTATTGTTCAAATGTAAGATGTTGGCACCTGCTGAATAATTTGTCTGCATGCATACGGGGTGTCAGGCACTGCCCTAAATAGTCCTTGATATCGAGTGATATGTTTCTCCTGCAAGTATGTTTTCCTTTAGATTTCTAGTTCTATAGGTCTAGTTACATAAAATCGTAACAAAGTTCAACTTTTTTTAATTAGGGTAAGTAAAGTTTTTGTTTGTATAGTTAGGCTCAATGAATAATTAGGAAAATGTGTTTACTTTTTATAATTGTGTATGATAACTCAAAATGCGATGTCTTCTTCATTTAAAACTTCAAATGTTTTACATACAATAGCTTGACCTATTAAGTAGTAATACTTATCTGTTCTAGAACACAGGTAGGTGCCAAAGCAGATATTATTGGGTCATTTCTTCATCAAGCATATTTATCTCAATTAATTGGTAAGTAATTTAACTTGAAGATTGGCATTTTTTATATCTAATTAGAACGAATGCACTAATATTACATGTTTCAAAATAGTTTAGAAACATGCAATCAAAAATGTATTTTTGTGACAACAATTTGGTATTGTTACACATCAGAATTGCGTATACATATATTGTCGCCTACATAAATAGGGGATTGTTCAAAGACACCGCATCTACAAGACCCTAGAAGGCTAAGTATGCTTACAAAAGAGGGTTCAAAGGTTACACCTACCTATCTTGCAATACTTGACTGTTGAATTTGTATCGTTGAAACTTGAAAGGGGAAAGATCGATTTCCATTCATGTGGGGGATTGTTGGAAATTTAGTGAAAATAGCATTTTTCACAAATATAGAAAATGGGTATTTCCTAATTTTGGACGATAAAAAATATTATAAACTGAGGTTTATATAGATATTTATTTCCGGGTTTGTGTTCTATGTTGGAAGAGCTTCGCAACAAACTAAACCACGTCCAAAACGGAGCTAAAATGAATGAGATATCGATGCTCAAAGTTTGGTGGTTGAAACATTAAATGCTGAAATAAATGGGAAAGTAGCATCCTGTCCCACATAGGAGGAGCGATGAAACTTAAATGAGTATTTAAGTGGGAATACTCCTTCCTTATTGTTTCATGGAAGCACACACTAAGTGTACTCGCGAAAGGTGCGGAGCACCCTAACTCGCACCCGCACACGCGCGCGCGCGTGTCGTGGGCGATGGGCGCACTTTGGTGTGCTGCGCAAGGATGTGAGCTATACTGGCGCACGCGCAATAGGACTGTGGAGCAAGGATGCTCGCACAAGGGGTTGCGCACCAGTAAGCTCGCGCAGGGATGTGAGCCACACTGGCGCGCGCACCAGCAGACTGGCGTACAGAGGCGCGCGCGACCTGCTGCTTCCATAGTTAATGACAGATCAGTTACACTTCAACAGTTGAAACAGACGAGTCAAAGGTCTTGACCAGGAATGTAACTGACGAATTAAAGTGCATTAAAGACGTTTAATGCAATTTAATTCGTTAAGTTAATTCTTTTTACTGTTTCAACCCAGATGCAGTATAAATACAGCATCACCTCAACACCAGAAGACACACCTTGAACACCATCGAATTCTCTATAGAATTTTTCTTCTTCTCCTTTCTTGCAGCAAGGTACACCTTCGGGTTGTTGTCATCTCCGGCAGTGCAACTGCTTGGGCTGTTGTATCCTGGAAACAAACGAGTTCTACTGGGAGACTCGAAATTTGTTTTAAGGGACCCGTGTCTAACACGATCCTCAGCCAAGAACTTACTTTTCTGTTTGAATTTTGTTCTTGTATTTCGATTATTTCAGTTGTAAAAGTAATTTACAGTTTTATTTATTTCCGTATTGTAATTCGAATTTATAAAAGTTTTTATTTATTTTATGCGAACGGTTTCCTACAATCATAAAACAAATTTTTAAAACACCGTTCGTGTACAATCAAAACCACTCCGTTTGTGATTCAAACAAGTTTTGTCTCACTCAGATTGTGTTTCAAAAACCATTTTTTCTTTCGTTTTCATATTCAAAGGAGCGACTTTGGTTGAAAACGATTTCGGATTACTTCGTTTTGTTCTTAAAAATTACTTTAAAAACTTTCTGTTTTGGTCTTCAAAGTTGGACTTAGAAGCCAAACAGTAAGTGTGCGCTAAAAATTATAAGAATTTTATGTTTTTGGTCTTCAAAGTTGGACTTAGAAGCCAAAGGGTAAATTCGTGGTAAATTAAAATTAAGAGTTTACTTCTGTTTTTATTGGTTTAAAACAGAATTTCGGACTAAAATTTTAATTTTACTTTTCAGAATGTCGACTGAAAACAATACCAACGTGAACACGAATGTTAACAACCTTGTCGTTGGAACACCTGCTAACACTGTGGGAGTGACCACAGTGGCAAACCATGCTGAACGACCTGAGAAGTTCTCGGGTTTCCACTTCAAGAGGTGGCAACAGAAGATGTTCTTCTACTTGACCACCATGAACCTTGCGAGGTTCTTGACTGAAACCGCTCCCCAACCTGCGGAAGGGGAGACCAACGCTCAAGCTCAGTGGGCGGTTGATGCTTGGAAGCATACGGATTTCATATGTCGAGGCTATGTGCTTAATAGCCTTTCGGATGCATTGTATAATGTGTACTACAATGTCAAGACTTCCTAAGAATTATGGGATCTCTTGGACAAAAAGTACAAAACGGAGGATGCGGGAACAAAGAAATTTGTTGTCTCTCGTTTCTTGGACTATAAAATGGTCGATAACAAGACTGTTATGAACCAAGTCCAAGAGTTGCAGATTATACTTCATGACATCCATGCTGAGGGCATTGTTCTTCGCGAGACATTTCAAGTGGCAGCAATAATTGAAAAATTGCCTCCTTCGTGGGTAGAATTCAAAAACTACCTAAAGCATAAGCGAAAGGAAATGACGGTGGAGGAACTTGTGGTCCGTCTTCGAATCGAAGAGGACAACAAGGTCGCCCTAAAAGGCACCATTGCGCAAGCTGCGGCTAAAGCAAACATGGTGGAAGTTGGGGAATCTTCCAAACGCAAAAGGGGCAAACCAATGAAAAAGGACAAGGGTAAAGAAAAAGTTAACAACCTTGGACCAAGAAAAGGGGCTGTAAAAAAGAAGTATGCGCCTTTCCAAGGTACTTGTTACAATTGTAACGAGACGGGGCATTGTGCTAACGAATGCAAAAAACCTAAGCGTGAGTGTGCGCATATGGTTGATGAGGATGGTATGCCTCTAATTGCAATGATAACCGAGGAAGCGACTATGATTGAAGAAGTCAACGTGGTGGCGCCAACCCACCAGGATGGTTCGTTGACACGGGTGCAACCCGCCATGTTTGTGGAGATAAGGATTTTTTCTCAACAATCAAGGAAGCAACGGGTGAAGAAAAGCTTTATATGGGAAATAAAGCTACTGCCGACATCAAGGGTGAAGGCACAGTGATCTTGAAGATGACTTCTGGCAAGGAGCTCACGTTAAGCAAAGTCCTCTATGTCCCGGATATACGGAAGAATCTCGTATCGGGTTGGATGCTAACAAGTTTGGTTTTCGTCTAGTGTTTGAATCGGACAAATTTGTTTTATCTAGACGTGGAATGTATGTTGGAAAGGGCTATGCCCTTAATGGTATGTTCAAAATGAATGTAACGGTGGTTAACATCAAGAAAAACATGAATGAAATTTCTACTTCTACTTACATGATTGAGTCTTCAAATGTTTGGCATGGTAGATTAGGACATGTAAATTTTAATTCATTACGACGTTTAATTAAATCAAATATGATACCAACATTCCATATTGATTCCGATTACAAATGCTAAACATGTGTAGAATCCAAACTTACAAGATCATCGTTTAAATCGGTTGAAAGAATAACCGAACCCCTCGATTTAATTCATACCGATGTGTGTGATTTAAAAGCGGTTCCCACACGTGGAGGAAATAAGTACTTTATCACGTTTATTGATGATTGTACTAAATATTGCTATGTATATTTACTTAAAAGTAAAGATGAAGCAATAGAAAAGTTTATCTTGTACAAAAACGAAGTTGAGAATCAACTTAAAAAGAAGATAAAAGCGGTTAGAAGCGACCGAGGAGGTGAATATGTTGCACCTTTTGCGGATTTATGCGCAAAAAGTGGCATTGTACATGAGTGTACACCTCCTTATTCTCCACAATCAAATGGCGTTGCGGAACGTAAGAACCGTACATTAAAAGAAATGATGAACGCCATGTTTATCAGTTCGGGTGTGAACCGAGAAATGTGGGGGGACGCGATTCTCTCAGCGAATTATCTTTTGAACAAGATACCACTTAAAAATAGGGACGAAACTCCATATGAGTTATGGAGAAAAAGAAAGCCTTCGTACAAATATTTGAAAGTGTGGGGGTTCCTAGCAAAGGTGATTGTACCACCTCCTAAGACTCTTAGGATAGGACCCAAAACTGTTGATTGTGTATTCATAGGATATGCACATCAAAGTAGTGCACATCGTTTTCTTGTACATGTGTCCAAGAATCCCGATGTCCACGTAAACACTATCATGGAGGCAAATCCTAACATCGTCTCATACTTTGAAAATGTGTTTCCTATGCTAGGAGAACCACATGAAACTTCACCAACAATGGTTGATGAAGCAGGTCCAAGTTCATCTACGTTGCTGGATGAAACTGGTGGTCGACCAGAGGTCGACCAAGGTGACCTTAGATGAAGTAAACGGCCAAGGATTGCAAAATCCTTTGGGCTAGACTTCATGAGCTATATGGTTGAGGGTGAGCCCAATACCTATCGCGAAGCGGTTTCTTCCGCGGAAGGACCTCAATGGAAAGAAGCAGTTAAGAATGAAATTGATTCTATATTGAAAAATCATACTTGGGAGTTAGTAGATCTTCCACCTGGTTGTAAACCACTTGGATATCGTTGGATATTCAAAAGGAAGATGAAAGCTAATTCAAGTATTGATAAATACAAGGCGAGGTTAGTAATAAAAGGGTTTAGACAAAAACAAGGTCTAGATTACTTTGATACTTACTCACCTGTGACACGAATAACCTTTATAAGATTGGTTCTTGCAATTGCGGCTTTAAGAAATTTGGAAGTTCACCAAATGGATGTAAAAGCTGCATTTCTAAACGGCGATTTAGAAGAAGAGATTTACATAGAACAACCCGAGGGTTTTTCCGTCCCAGGAAAAGAGGGAAAAGTATGTAAATTGGTCAAGTCTTTGTACGGCTTGAAGCAAGCTCCAAAACAATGGCACCAAAAGTTTGATCATGTCATGATTGACAATGGTTTCAAAATAAATGAGTGCGACAAATGTGTTTACTATAAAGACACACCAAGAGGTTATGTGATTTTATGTCTTTATGTGGATGATATGCTTATCATTGAGAGTAACGATCATATTATCAACTCAACTAAAGACATGATGAAAGCAAGGTTTGACATGAAAGACATGGGCTTAGCGGATGTGATTCTTGGTGTAAAAATCACTAGAACGCAAGATGGTCTTATCTTAAGTCAAACTCACTACGTGGACAAGATCCTTGGGAAATTCAATTCGGAAGATACGAGTATAGCTCGAACTCCAATTGATAATACTCAACGTCTAACTAAAAATAGAGGCGAAGGAGTTGCTCAGTTAGAGTACTCAAGGATCATTGGTAGTCTCATGTATCTAATGACATGTACTAGACCCGACTTAGCATATGCAGTAAGCAGGCTAAGTAAATACACTAGTAATCCAAATGATGATCATTGGAAAGCTATCACACGGGTGCTAAGATACATAAGATACACGAGAGATTACGGATTATATTATACCCGTCATCCAGCAGTGATCGAAGGATACACTGATGCGAACTGGATTTCGGATATAAAGGATCATAGATCGACAAGTGGATATGTGTTTACACTTGCGGGAGCAGCTATAGCTTGGAAGTCGTCCAAGCAAATAGTTATAGCTAGATCCACGATGGAATCCGAATTCGTCGCTTTAGATAAAAGCGGTGAAGAGGCGGAGTGGCTACATCAATTTGTGGAAGATATTCCAAGATGGCCAAAGCCGTTGACGGCGATTTGCACAGCGCTTGTGTGAGAGCACAAAGCTCTATGTACAATGGCAGATCAAGGCACATTTGACGTAGGCACAACATAGTACGTCAACTAATCTCAACGGGAATTATCTCGGTTGACTATGTGAAGTCAAAAGAGAATATTGTAGACCCGTTAACGAAAGGCTTAAGCAAAGATTTAGTTTATACGACGTCAAGAGGAATGGGACTAAAGCCCATGGATGAAGGGAATATGAGGGACACCTAGTTGACTGGAGATCCCAAGATCTAGGTTCAATAGGCAAACTTAATCATAAACCCAAAGGAAGTCACTGTGGGGGGTGCCCTGTCACACCCCGACCCGCAGCGGAATAAGAGTCGGGGCATAATTGGGTTATCACCAAAGCTCATGACATTTACTAATATGTTTCATATTTAATAAAGTCAAAGTTACATTTCCAAATATCCAAACATGTTCATACAATATAAAAGAAATAAGCCAAACATAACAATCCCAACTCTAAATCATTTTATTCTTCTAGTCCAGTCCTATGTGTTCCTAGCTGCTGTTGGCTCACCTGTACCATGTGTAAAAATGGGGTTTTTGGGTCAACATAAGTTGGCGAGTGAACCTTATTAGATAAACATTTATTAATGAATTACTTGTTAATTTATCAATGAAAAATTGTGCATAGTCATAAATGAGCAAATGTAAATAATCAAGCAGTGGCAAATAGCAATCACAACTATAACATACAATAACATATGATAGCATACTTAAACATACCAACATCATACAATAAATAACATAATTGAAACTGTGCGATCAAGGCTCAATCAAATGGAGCCGATCGTATTGCATGTACTGAAAATGTAAATTGTCTGTGCGATCAAGGCTCAATCAAACGGAGCCGATCGTATTGCATGTACTGAAAATGTAGAATGTCTGTGCGATCAAGGCTCAATCAAACGGAGCCGATCGTATTGCATGTACTGAAAATGTAAAATGTCTGTGCGATCAAGGCTCAATCAAATGGAGCCGATCGTATGTGGGCACGCCAGGTTCAACCTCATAATGAAATGGGGAACATGCTCAACGCTCATAATGTAATGGGGAGCGGCGGCCTATGAAATTGCATGTACTGAAAATAATAAATTGCATCCAACAATAACTACACAACAGTTGAAACAAACTGAATACACATGTTCATGATATGATGTATGCACAATGATTTAATTATAATATATATATAACAAGACACATGATACACCCCAAAACGTGATTAAAACGGAGAATTTGTAAAGATTCACTCACATTGGGTGTGTTGGATTGGAGATGGTGAGATGCGCACGAATTAGATGAGCGGAACAACGAGAAATACTAACCAAAATAATAACGAAAAAATATATTAAACGAGTGGATTTTATTAAGGATTTTAATGAAATTTTTAGATATATTTTTGTGAGTTCAAGGCTATTTTCTATCTTTAAAAATGTCATTTTTAAGTATTTTTAATTGATTTTTAAATTAAATTAAATAAATAAAAATATAAAAAAAATTGTTTATTTAGCGTTGACCGTTGACCGTTGACCTGTTGACCGGTTCGGTCAGGGACATGGTTTGCGCTGGGTGAGGCTCGAACAAGAGACCTCCCGTACGCGTGCACGCAGCTCTACCCACTGAGCTACATGTCTAACCCGAAATAATCTTGTTTTTAATTATATTTATATACTTATTCAATTTAACCGAAAATTCTTTTAATTACAAAAACATTTTAATTCAACGGACCGGTGCTAGTGACGGGTTTCGAACGCGCGACGTATGACTTAATGTTGCACACAGTCTACCGCTAGACTGTGTGTCTAACCTGGTTATTATCTCGGTTTTTATTATACTTAACAACTAACTGAGTTAACCCGGTTTAGTTTTTAAACAAAAAGGCATTTTTATACATAAGGAGTGCGTGTAGCAGGGATCGAACTCGGGACGTGTATCATTTTAAGTCAAAATAATCATAAATATTCAACGTGATTTTTATAACTTGATATTCGATTACAAAACGGAGCGGGTTTTGAAAACCCGTTTTTGACAAATGTTACAGTATCCCCTACTTTTAGAAATTTCGTCCCGAAATTTAAGTAATAGTAGTAGGAAAAAGGTGCGGGTATTGTTCGCGCATTGAGTCTTCACGTCCCCAAGTAAACTCAGGTCTCCGTTTCGACTCTCAGCATACCCTAACAATTGGAATGCGACTTTATCGTAGACGTTTTTTCCTCGAAGTACATGATTCTCTACGGGTCTTTCAATAATATGCATAGATTCATCAGTCTGAATATCTTCCAGAGGGATGTGGAGGTTTTCGTGACACATCTTCAAGTTTGATACGTGGAATGTGGGATGAATCCTGTTGAGTTCTTCTGGTAGATCAAGCTTGTAAGCTATAGGTCCTACTCTTTCGAGTATCTTGAAAGGCCCTACGTAGCGTGGTGCTAACTTGCTCTTTTTGACCAAAACGAACTACTCCCTTCCACGGTGATACTTTTAGAAGTACATGATCACCAATGTTAAACTCTAAAGGCTTCCGTCGTTTGCCTGCATAACTCTTTTG
The DNA here is from genome assembly GCA_947069175.1 of Scalesia atractyloides. Classification (NCBI taxonomy): domain Eukaryota; kingdom Viridiplantae; phylum Streptophyta; class Magnoliopsida; order Asterales; family Asteraceae; genus Scalesia; species Scalesia atractyloides. The sequence continues at coordinate 39,594,061 of CAMTDV010000023.1, read as the reverse complement.
ACAACTTTAGGTCGCTAAAAGATTGTCTCGGATTGGATGGATCTTGTCTGCGGTTTCTTGGATCAATTCTGGACCAGTGATTTGAGCTTCCTCAATTTCGTGCCTACATACAGGAGATCGGCACTTACGACCATATAAGGCTTCAAAAGGTGCCATGCCAATGCTTGAACGATAGCTGTTGTTGCACGAAAATTCAATTAATGGGAGATGAGCGTCCCAATTTCCCTTGAAATCTATGACACATGCTCGAAGCATATCTTCAAGAGTTTGTATGGTGCGTTCAGATTGACCATCAGTTTGAGGGTGATAGGCGGTACTAAGATCTAATCATGTGCCCATTGCGGCTTGTACTGCTTGCCATGTTCGTGAAGTGAAACGACCATCACGAGCAGAAATAATGCTTAACGGTACTCCGTGTCGGCTTACGATTTCGCGGATATAAATACGAGTTAGCTTTTCGCTCTTAAAATCTTCGCGGATAGGAATAGAGTGAGCTGATTTTGTAAGTCGATCAGTTACTATCCATATAATGTCATACCCACCAGAAATGAGAGATAACCTAGTAATGAAATCCATGGTTATATTTTCCCACCTCCATATAAGTATTTCAGGTTGGACCAGAAGTCCCGAGGGTCTTTGGTGTTCAGCTTTTATTTTGGAACATGAAAAACACTTGGAAACAAAATCAGCAATATCCTTTTTCATTCCAGGCCACCAGTGGGTGTATCAAAGGTCCTGATACATCTTGTCGGCTCTTGGGTGTATAGAATATCGTGTTTTGTGCGTCTCATTCATAAAAAAAATATCACGAAGATTATTGTGGTCAGGAATCTATATGCGATCTAGACAGTATAGAATACCGTCAGATTTAGTTTAAATTTTAAGTTCAGCTCCACAAGACGGCTCCTTGCGTACGTCTCCTTTCTGTTACTGAAACATGCTGGGCTTCTCGGATGTTGATCTTTGATGTCGCTTACGATTTTATTTATAACAGTTTTGAGGGAACCGATGCATTTGTAATGATCATAAACAAAAACTTCAACCATGACGATATTTAAACCTACACGGAACTTTTCATAACCTCCTGGTAATGCTTTTGATTCTTTGCCAAGAATACTTATATATAGGAAGTACCACGGCGTATCCACTATATCCTTGTCAAATTTTCATTGGCTTTATCAATAAATCATGATCAGTTCTATGTGACTCTAAAACATAAACAACACAACAAGCAAAACTTGAGTCTCAATTCTGAAATGATACATGACTAAATGTTGACAGTACCTCTCTCGTTGGTTTTGATGAAGGGGTCAGTCTATGTAAAAGTGTGACACAACCCAACTTCTTTAAATGATGAGATTGAGATACGTCGAGATGTATGATGATATAAATGTTAAATCAATGAATATAGAACAAAACTGTAATATCAAATCGTATTAAAATTCTTGGATACATAATTTCCAAATTTTACAACTGGAATACGGAAAGATGGAGATAACATAAATAAAAACATTAAAACTAGACGATTAGATTGAGTCTTGATTCTTGGCGAGGAGAAATTAGTTGGGTGATTCGTTTGGGCCGTTATTATTTTCAACAGTATTGGTGTTGATGTTATAAGCTCTTCCTCTTGCAGGTGGTGGAGCTTGGTTAGCTTGATTCACCGGATTTGCTTGAGCTTGGGCATGAAAGATGTTCACCAAACGTAGACAAGTGTTTCTAAAATGGCTTGGATCTCCACAATTGTAGCAAGCCCGCATAGGTTGTACCATGGGATAGTTGGGTTGATAGTAGGTTTGGGCTAAATGTTGGGTAGGTGATAGTAGTAGGGGTTGTTGGGCTTGACCCATTATTTGTTGGTGGGTTTGGGTTGAAGGCTGGTGACGGTTCGTTCGCTGAGGCATGCTACAGGTTTGAACAGTATGACCTGTGCGACCACAGCCGGTGCAATATTGGCAAGGATGATCAGGAGAATGGTGGTATTGGCAACGGTTGCATTTTGGTAATGGGCCAGAGTATGGCCTTTTGTATGGTGCAGGTGAAGGGGCGACTTGGGTAATGGGTGCAGCAGGGATAGGGTAATTGGTTTGTGTGACGGCGAAGTTTCTTGTGCTTCGATTCCTTTTACCAGTAAACTTCGAGGAGGAACCAGAATGGTTTGAGGTTTGAGCCTCAATGGGGGCTTTCTTCTTCTCCTCTTTGAATTTACCGTTTCGAATGCGATTTTCGGTCAGTTCAGTGGCTAGTTCCATAGCAGCTTCAAGTGTTGCTGGTGAAGTGCTGAGAACTGAATCTTGAATTTTCGAGGGAAGACCTCGAATATAATGCTCGACCAAGCGATAAGTTGGGGTGAACAAGTTAGGGACCATTTGGTTCAACTCTAAGAACCTCTTGTTGTAGATGGTATGATCTCCCTCCTTTTGCTTTAAAGAATGGAATTCGTCCTCCAACTTTTTAATCTCACTCCTAGGACAGAAACGCCTAGTCATGATTTCCCTTAACTCCTCCCAAGTTAAGGCCATTGCATCTTCAGTTCCCCTCTTCCCTTTCTCAGTATTCCACCAAGTGAGAGCTACCCCAAATAGTCTCCCCGTGGCGTATCGAACCTTGCGATCCTCAGGACAATCGCAGTTTAGAAAGGTGTTTTCCATCTCCTCGAACCAATGTAGGAGAGCAGTGACACCCTCGGTCCCTTCAAGTTTAGGAGGATCACAAGACTTAAAATGTTTGTAAGAGCACTTGCTAGTAGGAGGGTTGTCGATGTTCTGGTCATGTTGTTGGGGAGGGTGAGTAGGATTTGTAGCGAGGGCTTGTTGCACTTGGACCACAATGTCAGGCAGTATCGTGGCCATTTGTTTGGCGATTTGTGTGGCCAAGCGTTCCTGAGACCTTCCTGATCTTTTACCCCTTCGTTGTTGTCTAGACAACATCTACAGGAACGTACATAAGAAGATTGTGAGTTTATGGAGTCTTTTTAGGTGTCATGTGTCTTTAAGAAAATGAAAATAACATAAATATCAATAATGCAACCACATCCATAGGATGTCTTGGGTTCGCTCATGTTGGGCCTCAAATGTCACCCATACCTTCACCTACATAGTCATGTGGGCCCCCATGGCTATTGGCTTGGTAGGATTCACATTAGTATTGGCAATTTAACACTCGCATCCCCCGAATGCAAACCACAAAATATGTTCATGAGATGTTTGGTCGGAACGTGTCCAGGTGTAGACACAATGACAACTCAAAGTGGGGTTAGCTCACACGACGTTTGGTATAGCATGCTTTGGCCTAATAGGTACTTCGTACTCTCATCGTTAGTCCCCAGGTAGGCAAACTGGTCCTTTATTTTGGATTTATACGAATGCCAGCCTAGACAGGACGTTCCGACTACCGGTACTGGTACCCTTCAAGTTACTACATGCCCGTCATAAGAACTCACTTTGATGAGATTTGAAAACACGAAAATCATTGTAAAAGCAATCATGATGTGGTGTGTGCTTTCATGGATGTGATATGTTATGAGTATACGATTCATGATAGGCATTATATGATAATACATACTTATGAACATGCTTGCACAATATTAAATGTAACATTTAACATATAAACATCATGAAATTTGGCATGTAACACACAAAAATCTTATAAGTTTCTAATCGACGATAAGTATAGGCTCTAAGGGTCTAATAACCTATCCTATATCCCTATAGTCATGGCTCTGATACCAATCTGTCACACCCCGACCCGCAGCGGAATAAGAGTCGGGGCATAATTGGGTTATCACCAAAGCTCATGACATTTACTAATATGTTTCATATTTAATAAAGTCAAAGTTACATTTCCAAATATCCAAACATGTTCATACAATATAAAAGAAATAAGCCAAACATAACAATCCCAACTCTAAATCATTTTATTCTTCTAGTCCAGTCCTATGTGTTCCTAGCTGCTGCTGGCTCACCTGTACCATGTGTAAAAATGGGGTTTTTGGGTCAACATAAGTTGGCGAGTGAACCTTATTAGATAAACATTTATTAATGAATTACTTGTTAATTTATCAATGAAAAATTGTGCATAGTCATAAATGAGCAAATGTAAATAATCAAGCAGTGGCAAATAGCAATCACAACTATAACATACAATAACATATGATAAGCATACTTGAAACATACCAACATCATTACAATAAATAACATAATTGAAAACTGTGCGATCAAGACTCAATCAAACGGAGCCGATCGTATGTGGGCACGCCAGGTTCAACCTCATAATGAAATGGGGAACATGCTCAACGCTCATAATGTAATGGGGAGCGGCGGCCTATGAAATTGCATGTACTGAAAATAATAAATTGCATCCAACAATAACTACACAACAGTTGAAACAAACTGAATACACATGTTCATGATATGATGTATGCACAATGATTTAATTATAATATATATATATATAACAAGACACATGATACACCCCAAAACGTGATTAAAACGGGGAATTTGTAAAGATTCACTCACATTGGGTGGTTGGATTGGAGATGGTGAGATGCGCACGAATTAGATGAGCGGAACAACGAGAAATACTAACCTAAATAATAACGGAAAAAATATATTAAACGAGTGGATTTTATTAAGGATTTTAATGAAATTTTTAGATAATTTTTGTGAGTTCAAGGCTATTTTCTATCTTTAAAAATGTCATTTTTAAGTATTTTTAATTGATTTTTAAATTAAATTAAATAAATAAAAATATAAAAAAAATTGTTTATTTAGCGTTGACCGTTGACCTGGTTGACCGTTGGTTCGGTCAGGGACATGGTTTGCGCTGGGTGAGGCTCGAACCAGAGACCTACCGTACGCGTGCACGCAGCTCTACCACTGAGCTACATGTCTAACCCGAAATAATCTTGTTTTTAATTATATTTATATACTTATTCAATTTAACCGAAAATTCTTTTAATTACAAAAACATTTTAATTCAACGGACCGGTGCTAGTGACGGGTTTCGAACGCGCGACGTATGACTTAATGTTGCACACAGTCCACGCTGGACTGTGTGTCTAACCTGGTTATTATCTCGGTTTTTATTATACTTAACAACTAACTGAGTTAACCCGGTTTAGTTTTTAAACAAAAAGGCATTTTTATACATAAGGAGTGCGTGTAGCAGGGATCAAACTCGGGACGTGTATGATTTTTGTTTGCACACAGTCCACCGCTGGACTGTGTGTCTAACCTGTTTAAATTCCGATTTTAGTTAATCTTTTGTCATCTCTGAACTCGTCTTCTTCATTTCAAACACAGACATCAATCAAAGGAACTGATACGTGGTTAATTTAGTTAATGAACATGATGAACAATTTGAAAGCATTGAACCGAAAAGTTTGGGGAACGAAAATACCGAACAGATCGTCTTCTTCAGAGAATCCGGCGAAGCTCGTCGGCTTGTTTTGGAACCTTCGGCTGTGAGAGTCAATAAACAGGTTTAAGGGATTAGATGTGAAATTGAACTAATGAGTATTGATTATCAGCACGTTTGAATGAGCATACCGGTAATCAGCGAGTTTCCGACAATTCCAGAAGTTTTCCGGTGAAAACAGAAAGTCCAGCAATGTCGTCTGTGGTTGATTATGAGCGATGGGTTAATGTTAGTAAGGTTCTAACAATTGATTGAAACAGTAAAGTCGAGGTATTTTACCAGTTTGAGTTGAATACGGTTTTCCGACGACTTTTGCAGAAAATTCTGGCGAGCTGATTTAGGCGTTCTGATGGTCTGAAAATGTGACGAAAATGAAATGGAGTATTGGTATGATATTTCTGAGTCGCGAGAGTGGTCTGAAGTTGAAGAAATCTGGACTTGATGATTTTTCGGTTATAAAAACTGATAATGATGAGGCTTTATGTTTAATCAATTCCGACTTGATTAAAAATCGTCGGTGCATCGGTTATAAACTGAATGTGCGAATAAACAAACGAATTGACGATTGATTTTCCGATTACCGTTTTTCAGTTGGCGCAACCGGTTTAACCGGGTTTGTGTATAAATCTCATTTGTGTTCCTAGAGATAACAGAAAACACAATGTGGCGGAGTGGTCTTGTGAGTGTGTGTTAAGTCGCTGAAGTTGATTTCTGGCTGACCCGGGTTCGAGTCCTGGCAGCATAAATTTTTTTTATTTATTTTGTTTTAACCTTTTATCAAATATACCTTTTTATAGTTTAGTTTATCTATTAATTATGTATCATTTTAAGTCAAAATAATCATAAATATTCAACGTGATTTTTATAACTTGATATTCGATTACAAAACGGAGCGGGTTTTGAAAACCCGTTTTTGACAAATGTTACATGCCCCAAAAGATTCATAAAGGGAGTTATATACTTCCTAGTCCATTCCAATCAGTGACATGAAGTAAGGCTAAGCATGTTGAGGTTAAGGATTTGAGGAAATCAAATTAACCATGTTGCTTTTAATGATTCGACGAATCACCTATGTTAGAGAGAAGTGGGGTCGCTTCGAATGGATTTGTGGGGAGGCGCAAATCCTAGAGCTCTCGCAGAACCAGGAAAGTGTTCCATGACCATGAATGGACACAACCATGAGGAGATGACAAAACTAGGGAGAGTATTGTGTGAATGTATATTGTCGCCTACATAAATGGAGGATTGTTCAAAGACACCGCGTTTACAAGACCCTAGAGGCTAAGTATGCTTCACAAAAGAGGGTTCAAAGGTTACGCCTACCTATCTTGCAATACTTGATTGTTGAATTTGTATCGTTGAAACTTGAAAGGGGAAAGATCGATTTCCATTCATGTGGGGGATTGTTGGAAATTTAGTGAAAATAGCATTTTTCACAAATATAGGAAATGGGTATTTCCTAATTTGGACGATAAATAAATATTATAAACTGGGGTTTATATAGATATTTATTTCCGGGTTTGTGTTCTATGTTGGAAGAGCTTCGCAACAAACTAAACCACGTCCAAAACGGAGCTAAGATGAATGAGATATCGATGCTCAAAGTTTGGTGGTTGAAACATTAAATGCTGAAATAAATGGGAAAGTAGCATCTTGTCCCATATTGTTTCATGGAAGCACACACTAAGTGTACTCGCGAAGGGTGCGGAGCACCCTAACTCGCACTCGCATACGCGCGCGCGCGCGTGGCGTGGGCGATGGGCGCAACGCCGAGAGCCGCCTTTGTATTTTTGACCGCGCGCGCGTGGCTCAGCAAAGGCTGCAAGGACCAGGTGGCGCAGACCCTAGAAGGCAACGTGGCAAGGGGCGCGCAGGTACATAGGTAGTGGCGCATGGTGCAGGCAGTCCAGGTTGCGCCACAGATGCCTGACGTGCGCGCGCGCAGCACACCAAAGTGAACCAGTATGGCGCGACTGTGTGCGTGACCAGATGGGTTCCCTGGTGACGTGGCGTGCACGCGCAACGGCTTCCGCACCAGTAGGCTCGCGCAAGGAAAGTAGAATCTTGTCCCACATAGGAGGAGTGATAAAACTTAAATGGGTATTTAAGTGGGAACACTCCTTCCTTATTATTTCATGGAAGCACACACTAAATGTACTCGCGAAGGGTGCGGAGCACCCTAACTCGTACTCGCACTCGCACACGGGCGCGCGCGCGCGTGGCATGGGCGATGGGCGCAATGTTGCGCTTTGATGGCACACTTTGGTGTGCTGCGCAAGGATGTGAGCCATACTGGCGCACGCGCAATAGGACTGTGGAGCAAGGATGCTCGCGCAAGGGGTTGCGCACCAGTAAGCTCGCGCAGGGATGTGAGCCACACTGGCGCGCGCACCAGCAGACTGGCGTATGGAGGCGTGCGCGCGCGCGACCAGCTGCTTCCATATTTAATGACAGATCAGTTACACTTCAGCAGTTGAAACAGACGAGCCAAGGGTCTTGACCAGGAATGTAACTGACGAATTAAAGTGCATTAAAGACGTTTAATGCAATTTAATTCGTTAAGTTAATTCCTTTTGACTGTTTCAACCTAGATGCAGTATAAATACAACATCACCTCAACCCCAGAAGACACACCTTGAACACCATCGAATTCTCTATAGAAATTTTCTTCTTCTCCTTTCTTGCAGCAAGGTACACCTTCGGGTTGTTGTCATCTCCGGCAGTGCAACTGCTTGGGCTGTTGTATCCTAGAAACAATCGAGTTCTCCTGGGAGACTCGAAATTTGTTTTAAGGGACCCGTGTCTAACACGATCCTCAGCCAAGAACTTACTTTTCTGTTTGAATTTTGTTCTTGTATTTCGATTATTTCAGTTGTAAAAGTATTGGAATTTACAGCTTTATTTATTTCCGTATTATAATTCGAATTTATAAAAGTTTTTATTTTATTTTATGCGAACGGTTTCCTACAATTTTATATACATATGGAAATGAAAGCAAATGTCAATAGAATCAACAGCGGTGGAGATACCTTAATTAACAACTTCAGTTGAGCTTCTGTTTTTTAAATAAACCTTTTCCCCTCTTTATTATAGAGGTTTGTACCATTAAACCAATTAATTTAGTATTTAAAGGATAATATAAAAAAATGAATCAAATCAATTAGTATCATTGTCTCTTTATCAGTTATTTGTTTCCTAGTTTGGCTCCTAAGCCTTAGGATCTTGATTGTATTTATTCATCGCTTCTTGCATTTTGTTATTCATTCTAAACCTAATTTCTCATGGTAACAGAGCGTGTTCTTAAGAACCATCGCTTGTGATTCAACATGACCGGAGAAAAACCCAGCGGCGGTGGCAAGAATGATACCATTGACGCCAACTCCCTTTATTACATGCACCCTTCTGATTTACCCAAACATATGCACGTGAACAAGGCTTTAACCGATGGAAACTACAAGAATTGGGCCAAGGAGATGGCTAATTTCCTGTTTCAAAGAACAAGATGGGGTTCGTGGACGGAACGATTCCCAAAGCAGAGAAGACAACGGAGATAAAATGGAGTGGATTGTGCCTTTTTCTGGCTCACGATGGCGATGGATAAAGACATAAGGAGGAGCGTAAGATACGCTAATGCTTCATCTGAAATATGGAAGGATCTCAAGGAAAGGTTCGGAAGGAGAGTGCACCTCGAGCCTATAAACTAAAAGAATCACTTTCGGTTACTCATCAGGATGGTTCATTTGTCTTATCATATTATACCAAACTTCATGGTATCTGGGATGAGACACAGTCAGTGCTTTCAGTCCCCAAAATGCACCTGTGGAAATTGTACTTGCAACATCAGAAAAAGCTTATGGAATTCAAGGAAAAGGAGTGATTGTACGAGTTTTTGATGGGGCTCGATGGGGATTTCTCCATAATAAGGACCCATGTTCTTTAAATCAAGCCGACCCCCACACTTAGAGAAGCCTATCCTCTTGCTTCGTTGGAGGAACAACAAAGGCGAATCATAATAATGGAGAGGAATAAAACGGAGCCGGTTGCGTTCAAGACCCAAGGACGACGAGAAGGATCCTCCAACTTCCAACGGAACAACAAAGGGGTCTAAAAAGAACCCAAGCGAACTACGGCAGATGAAATCGATCATTGCACTCATTGTGGGAGAGATGGCCAAAAACGTGTTAGTTGTTTCAAGTTGATAGGCTATCCTGAATGGAGGCCTGGAAAAACAAAAGTTGATAAAGTAAAGCCGAAGGCAGCCCACATTGAGACCGAGCCCAGTTTAGCAGGCTTAACTGAAGCCCAATATCAGGTGCTCATGAATCATTTTTCCGGCAACGAGTAGAACACTTAAGGTGACCCTGTTCGTAAGGCAAATATGGCTGGTAAGCATAATGAAACTAGTGACTGGCATGGATTCAGGTTTGACCGAGCACATCATTCACAACCGGGAGTCTCTTGAAAATGGTACTCGAACCATACGAGAGGCGCCTGTTATAATACCGAATGGTGACAACATACCGGTAGAAGCAAAAGGGGATTGTACCTTGATTGGTGGAAACAAAATCAATAAATTTTATATGTTCCAAACTTCAATTGCAATTTGCTTTCAGTTAGTAGATTATCATAGGAATTGCAATGTGTAGTAAGTTTTTTTTTTCGGATTTTTGTGTAATGCAGGGTTACACTCGAAGAAGTTTATTGACATGGGTAAATGCATTCAAGGTCTATAGTGGATGCTTATGGTGGCTCAAGAAAGGAAGGCTATGGCAATCAAAGTTGACGCTAAAGCTTGGCATTCAAGACTAGGTCACGCTTTCGATTCCAAGTTATCGCATATTGATTTTTTTAGGGATGTTTCTTTTAATTTTAAAGAAAATGTGTGCGATTCATGTGTTAAAGTTTAAGCATACACGAACTCCATTTCATAATAGTTTTTATCAAGAATAATGTATGTTTTGAGTTGATTCACTGTGACATTTGGAGTAAATATCGCAAACCATCAACAAGCCATGCAAGTTTTTTTATAACCATTGTCGACGACTTTGGTAGGGAACTTTGGGTTTTTTCATCAAACAAAAGAGTGAAGTGAGTGAGTGCTTGATAAGCTTTCACAATATGGTCATAACTCAGTTTTCAAACCAATCAAATGGGTAAGAAGTGACAATGGAGGTGAGTTCACTTCTAATCGCATGAAGGAGTTTTATGCTCGTGAGGGCATTTTTCTATAAACTACCTGTCCTCACACACCCCAACAAAACGGGGTGGTGGAATGAAAACATTGACATCTCCTCGAAATTGCTCGGGCCCTCATGTTCCAAGGGAGCATTCCGAAGTGATTCTAGGGAGAGTGTATAGAAACGGCAACATATATCATTAATCGCCTCCCATCCAAAGTCATTTAAAACCAAACGCCTTATGAAATAGTTTTTGGACAGAAACCATATTATGATCACATGGGGACTTTGGGTTGTGTAGCCTATTTAGCAGTATAGACACGGGAGGTGACAAGTTCGAATTCAGGGGGAGACTAGGGGTGTTTCATGGGTTATCCAGAAGGAACAAAGCGTTTTAAAATTCTTGACGTCAAACATGGTAAAATGGCCATATCTCGTGACATCAAGTTTATTGAAACTAATTTTCCGTTTGCCCTTTTCAAGTCTAAAAACCCAACTTATGAAATATTTGAGGTAGCCACATGGTATGAATATGACTATGTTAAACAAACAGAAGACGAGAATGATAAAGGGAATGTTAGAGTAGATTTCGTCCCACAAACCGAACCCACTCAGTCTACTACTACTACCACTACCACTACCACTACACTACTACTACCACTACCACTACCCATGTATCAACTGCTTTTGTTGATTTTGGAGGTTAAATACAAGCAGAGAGTGACACAGCCATTGAGCAACCCCATAATGTGTAACATCCGTCGAAAAAACGGGTTTCCAAAACCCGCTTCGTTTATCAGTCAAACATTCATTTATAAAGTTCGTTGCGTATTTTTTGTTCATATTAATTTTAAACAATACATAATTAATAAATATATTAGAATTTAAAATCTATAATTGAAAATTAATAATAACTAATGAATAAAAAAATAAAAGGAGACACCGGGTTTCGAACCCGGGTCACCCGGATGAACAAACGCACAACACACCACTCCGCCACATGACTCCTTTGTGAAATTACTGAAACAAATAATACTTAAATTAAAACTCGAATTCAAAAACCGGACTTCAGCGCGGCAGAACTCGCAATCACCGGAAAATCCGGCAATCCGCGAGTTTAGCCATTTTTCTTTTGACTATAACGTTATAACCGACTTCGACATCGGTTATAACCGACGTCTAACAGTCAATTGCGGTCGTAACCGCCGGAGAAACTTTGACCACGAATCAAGACCAAATTCGGACTCAATACATTCTGTTTCTTCCTTATAAATACCCACCCAAACCTCTGGTAACCTTTTCGCTCAAAATCGCGCAATTTCTCGAAGCTCTAGCACTCGCCGGAGATATTTTACAGTCGCCGGACTTTCACCGGAAAACCGAGACTTACACCAAATCGGTAAATTTCTCGACTCTTTTGTTTGCAATCCATTATTAGACAAGTATTAACATAAATCGTTCAACCAGAATCCGTCTCAGACAACGTGCTGGGAATTTCTGCACTCGTCGTAAAATCATTGGGAATTCCGAAGTCTCGATGTGAATCGGTACAATCATCTAAACCCCCTGATATCCCTGGTTTAGTAACTTAATTGCACAACTCATTGACCAAAACTGTTAATTGATTCACTCAGACGAAAGTCGCCAATCAGAGCCGATGACTCTTGCCGGAAATCTGAGAAAAACTTTCTGTTCGGTACAACATCCTTAAATCCTTTTCTGTTTAAATTATTTTCGTTATCAGTAATAATCAATCAACTAATTCAATAAGAATTATTGATTTAACAGTCGGGTTGATTCTCTGGTTTCATAAATTGAAGAAGATAAAGTTTGAAATGTATTTAAAGGAAATTAAAACCGGTAAATATACCGGGTTAGACACACAGTCCAGTGGTGGACTGTGTGCAAATTTAAATCATGGTCCCGGGTTCGAGTCTTAACACGCTGACCCGATTCTTACAAATTTCCAACCATTTTTTTATACTTATATATATTAAGACGCAGATAGTATATAAATGTAATTAAAATCGCATATCATTCGGGTTAGTCACACAGCCCAGTTGGTCGGGCTGTGTGCAATACAAGGCTATGGGCGCGGGTTCAAGTCCAGGCTCTCACACCGGTTCAATAATTTTAAAAATCCTTTTTAATAAAATAGAATTCTGAATAAATCTAAATAGTATATAAATATAATTAAAATCATAAATATTTCGGGTTAGACACGTAGCTCAGTTGGTAGAGCTGCGCGCACGTATACGGGAGGTCACAAGTTCGAACCTCACTCAGCGCATATAATTAACACAATCCGACCGGTCAACGGTCAACGGTCAGAGTCAAAAAGTCAACATTTTTTTTATTTATTTATTTTTATTTATTTAATCAGAGAATTATTTAAAAATACTTAAAAATAATATTTTTAAAGTTAGAAAATGTCCTTAAACTCACAAAAATAAATCTAAAAATCCTATTAAAGTTATGAATTAAAATTATTAATCTCAAATAAAATCCATTTATTTACCGAACCATTTCGTTATTATTTTAGGTTAGTTTTCCTCGTCGATCAAATCCTAAAGTTCGTGCGCATTCATCGTCATCCAGGAAACGCACCCACTGTGAGTGAATTCTTACAAATTCCCCTTTTTATTCATGTTTTGGGGTGTATCATGTGTCGCTTTAATTATTTCATTTATTCAAACTCGTGCTATTAAACATTATATGATCTAAACTCGAGATGTAAATATTGTTGTTGTGATGTGTTTTACATTTTGTCAAGTTGCGTGCAAATCATTCATTAGGCCCATCAGTTCCTCGTTGGAGACGGGTTGAGCATCAGGTGCCTCATTGTTCATCATTTTGTGTGTGCTTGTGCATTAAATTGAGATTATGTGATTATGTTGTTTGTTGTGATACGTGTTTACATTCTTGTCAAGTTGTGTGCAAATCATGCATTAGGCCCATCAGTTACTCGTGGGAGACGAGTTGAGCATCAGGTGCCTCATTAGATCGGCTCCGTTTGATTGAGTCCTTGATCTCATTGTTCATCATTTTGGGTGTGCTTGTGCATTTATTGATATTATGTGTTTTGTGATTAAATTTACATTTACGTTTATTCATATTTGGTTATGCACAATTTTATTCAAATAACCAATATAACTAATCCTTTCAAATATTTAAATAAGATTCACTCGCCAACTTTTGTTGACCCAAAACCCTATTTTACACATGATACAGGTGATCCGGTTGAGAAAAGAAACACATAGGATGGCCTAGAAGAATAAACAAGTTAAATGCCTTGGAATGAATGTTTAGTTTTGTTTTCCTTTGTAATTGTACTCTAGTTTGTAATTTGAATAAAAATGTATTTGAGCATGATGTATTTGTATGTTTATTGTAACTTCTTCTTTAAAGAGAAATAATAAATATGAAACTTTATAGTAAATGTCATGAGCTTTGATGAAAACCCAATCATGCCCGGTCTACCATTTCCGCTGCGGGTCAGGGTGTGACAGATTGGTATCAGAGCTTTTGACTATAGGGATATAGGATAGGTTATTAGACCCGTAGAGCCTATACTATAGTTGATTAGATTTTAATTGTTTATGTGGTTACATGCAAACTCATGATGTTTATTTGTTTCGTATTTATTACACACACAAATGCATGCAAACACTTCCCAATTATTTTGTGTGATACTTAATGAGTTATACTTATTGTCAAACTTAACATGCTTACATATACATTCATCGCGCATATTTCAATGTTCACATATTCAAATCATCCTCACATTTCCTTTATTCAAGATTTTGTCGTATTTTTCATTTTTCAATCTCATCAAAGTGAGTTCTACGACGGGCATGTAGTAACTGTAAGGGTACAAGTACCGGTAGTCGGAACGTCCTGTCTAGGTTGGCATTCGTATAATCCAAAATAACGGACCAGTTTGCCTACCTGGGGACTAAAGATGAGAGTACGAAGGACCTATTAGGCCAAAGCATGCACACCAAACGTCGTTCGAACTAACCCCACTTTGAGGTGTCACCGTGTCCACACCTGGATGCACTCCGAATTTCATACGTTACATTCATATTTCTCGATTTTCTCCGGGTTTTAGTGTACGTTACCAGGCTAACACATGCGAACCATATGAAAGACCCGGTAGTCATGGGGGCCCACATGATTACGAAGGTGAAGTATGGCGGCATACAAGGTCCAATTACGAGCAAAGCCCAAGACATCCTATGGATGTAGTAAATTTATTATTCTTCATTTATTTTATGAATGTTCATTCCTAAATACGACACATGACCCCTAAAACGTCAAACTCATACTCTTGATACGTATTTCTTGTAGATGTCTTCTAGCCTCTCTCGTAGAAAAATGAGATCAGGAAAAACCCGCGAGCGCGTGGCTACCCAAATCGCTCAACAAATGGTTGCCGTAATACCCAACATCGTAATTCAAGTACAACAGGCCCTTACCGCTAATCCCGTCAACCCAATCCACCAAGAAGATCAAAACATTGTCAATCCTCCCCCAAAAGCCACTAAATGCACCTTCAAGCATTTCAAATCCTGCGATCCTCCAAAATACGAAGGTACTGAAGGTGTCACCGCTCTCCTCCATTGGTTCGAGGAGATGGAAAACACTTTTCTCAATTGCGACTGCCCCGATGATCGCAAGGTGCGATATGCTACCGGTCGTTTGTTCGGAGTAGCACTTACATGGTGGAATACAGAGAAGGCCAAGCGAGGTGATGAAGATGTTATGACTTTGACTTGGGAAGAGTTGAAGGAAATCATGACAAAACGGTTCTGTCCAAGAAGCGAAATCAAGAAATTGGAAGATGAGTTCTATTCTTTGAAACAAAAAGAGGGCGACCACACCACATACAACAAGAGATTCCTTGAGTTAAATCAGATGGTCCCCAACTTGTTCACTCCCCTCTACCGTTTGATCGAGTACTACATTCGAGGTCTTCCTTCAAAAATTCAAGACCCTGTGATAAGTACCACACCTGCAACTTTGGAAGCAGCAATGGAGTTAGCTACAGAGCTCACCGAAAACCACATACGAAATAAAGACTTCACAAAGGAGAAGAAGAAGGATAAAGCATCAACCGACCTCCAACCTAACCCAGACCAAATCCCCTCCTCAAACCACTCCTAAGAGAAAACGAGATGGACAAAATTTCGCTATCACCCAAGGCAATCAACCAGTTTCACAAGCCGTACCCCTCCAAGCTATCCCAATCACTCAAGTAGCACACAACTCTACTTACCCAAATAAGAAACCCTACATTGGACCTCACCCTCAATGCAACACCTGTTTTTATCACCATCCATCTACCGTACCTTGTCGACTGTGTGCAAATTGTGGGCGTTATGGTCATTGGAGAAAAACTTGTCGTGCCCCTCAAAACCAAGCTTCAACCCCTACTCAAAACATGATCCAAACATATCAAACAACCCCAATACCCCATGTTTCCATATGTTTGAGCTTGTTTTAATTGTGGCGATCCTACCCACTTTAGAAACACGTGCCCTCGATTGGTTAACATCATAAACGCCCAGGCTCAAGCAAACCCAGTTAACCAAGCAAATCAAGTAAACCCAGCTCCACCACCAGCAAGAGGAAGAGCTTTCAACATCAACGTCAATCCTGTTGAAGATAATAACGGCCCAAACGAATCACCCAACTAGCTTTCCTCACCAAAAATCAAGACTCAACTCCAATCGTCTAGTTTTAATGTTTTCTTTATGTTATCTCAATCTTTCCGTATCCCAGTTGTAAATTGGGAATTTATGTATCCAAGAATTTTAATGCGAATTGATATTACAGTTTTGTTTTATACTCATTGATTTAACATTCATATCATCATACATTTCGACGTATCTCAATCTCATCATTTAAAGAAGTTGGGTTGTGTCTCACTTTTACATAGACTAACCCCTTCATCATAACAAATGAGAGACGTACTGTCATCATTCAGTCATGTATCCTTTCAGAATTGAGACTCAAGCTTTGGTTGTTGTGTTTGTTTATGTTTTAGAGTCACATAGGACTGATCATAATTTACTGATAAAGCCAATGAAAATTTGACAAGAATATGGTGGATACGCCGCTGGTACTTCCTATATATAAGTATTCTTGGCAAAGGATCAAAAGCATTACCAGGAGGTTATGAGAAGTTCCGTGTAGGTTTAAATATCATCATGGTTGAAGTTTTTGTTTTATGATACATACCTTATCAGTTCAAACGTATCAATTCCCTCAAAACTCTTATGCATAAAATCATGCCTAGTCAATCAACTCAGTTTATCCATGTTCCGCATTCTTATGCTTTAGGCAAAAAAAAAAGCGATTTCGGTAGCAGGGTATTCAACCCTTACTAGGAACGTTACCGCCTCAAATAAGATTTAAACTCTCACCCTCTTCTAATTATGTAATCATCAAAATTAAAACATCCTCCCTTCAAGTCAAATATACCAATACTACTTAAATTTCGAGACGAAATTTCTAAAAGTAAGGATACTGTAACATCCGTTGAAAAACGGGTTTCCAAAACCCGCTTCATTTATCAGTCAAACATTCATTTATAAAGTTCGTTGCGTATTTTTGGTTCATATTAATTTTAAACAATACATAATTAATAAATATATTAGAATTTAAAATCTATAATTGAAAATTAATAATAATTAATGAATAAAAAAATAAAAGGAGACGCCGGGTTTCGAACCCGGGTCACCCGGATGAACAAACGCACAACACACCACTCCGCCACATGACTCCTTTGTGAAATTACTGAAACAAATAATACTTAAATTAAAACTCGAATTCAAAAACCGGACTTCAGCGCGGCAGAACTCGCAATCACCGGAAAATCCGGCAATCCGCGAGTTTAGCCATTTTCCTTTTGACTATAACGTTATAACCGACTTCGATATCGGTTATAACCGACGTCTAACAGTCAATTGCGGTCGTAACCGCCGGAGAAACTTTGACCACGAATCAAGACCAAATTCGGACTCAATACATTCTGTTTCTTCCTTATAAATACCCACCCAAACCTCTGGTAACCTTTTCGCTCAAAATCGCGCAATTTCTCGAAGCTCTAGCACTCGCCGGAGATATTTTACAGTCGCCGGACTTTCACCGGGAAACCGAGACTTACACCAAATCGGTAAATTTCTCGACTCTTTTGTTTGCAATCCATTATTAGACAAGTATTAACATAAATCGTTCAACCAGAATCCGTCTCAGACAACGTGCCGGGAATTTCTGCAGTCGCCGGAAAATCACTGGGAATTCCGAAGTCTCGCTGTGAATCGGTACAATCATCTAAACCCCCTGATATCCCTGGTTTAGTAACTTAATTGCACAACTCATTGACCAAAACTGTTAATTGATTCACTCAGACGAAAGTCGCCAATCAGAGCCGACGACTCTTGCCGGAAATCTGAGAAAAACTTTCTGTTCGGTACAACATCCTTAAATCCTTTTCTGTTTAAATTATTTTCGTTATCAGTAATAATCAATCAACTAATTCAATAAGAATTATTGATTTAACAGTCGGGTTGATTCTCTGGTTTCATAAATTGAAGAAGATGAAGTTTGAAATGTATTTAAAGGAAATTAAAACCGGTAAATATACCGGGTTAGACACACAGTCCAGTGGTGGACTGTGTGCAAATTTAAATCATGGTCCCGAGTTCGAGTCTTAACACGCTGCCCGATTCTTACAAATTTTCAACCATTTTTTTATACTTATATATATTAAGACGCAGATAGTATATAAATGTAATTAAAATCGCATATCATTCGGGTTAGTCACACAGCCCAGTTGGTCGGCTGTGTGCAATACAAGGCTATGGGCGCGGGTTCGAGTCCAGGCTCTCACACCGGTTCAATGATTTTAAAAACCTTTTTAATAAAATAGAATTCTGAATAAATCTAAATAGTATATAAATATAATTAAAATCAGAAATATTTCGGGTTAGACACGTAGCTCAGTTGGTAGAGCTGCGCGCACGTATACGGGAGGTCACAAGTTCGAACCTCACTTAGCATATAATTAACACAATCCGACCGGTCAACGGTCAACGGTCAGAGTCAAAAAGTCAACATTTTTTTATTTATTTTTTTTATTTATTTAATCAGAGAATTATTTAATAATAACTAAAAATAATATTTTTAAAGTTAGAAAATGTCTTAAACTCACAAAAATAAATCTAAAAATCCTATTAAAGTTATGAATTAAAATTATTAATCTCAAATAAAATCCATTTATTTACCGAACCATTTCGTTATTATTTTAGGTTAGTTTTCCTCGTCGATCAAATCCTAAAATTCGTGCGCATTCATCGTCATCCAGGAAACGCACCCACTGTGAGTGAATTCTTACAAATTCCCCTTTTTATTCATGTTTTGGGTGTATCATGTGTCGCTTTAATTATTTCATTTATTCAAACTCTCGCTATTACCATTATATGATCTAAACTCGAGATGTAAATATTGTTTGTTGTGATGTGTGTTTACATTTTGTCAAGTTGCGTGCAAATCATTCATTAGGCCCATCAGTTCCTCGTTGGAGACGGGTTGAGCATCAGGTGCCTCATTGTTCATCATTTTGTGTGTGCTTGTGCATTAAATTGAGATTATGTGATTATGTTGTTTGTTGTGATACGTGTTTACATTCTTGTCAAGTTGTGTGCAAATCATGCATTAGGCCCATCAGTTCCTCGTGGGAGACGAGTTGAGCATCAGGTGCCTCATTAGATCGGCTCCGTTTGATTGAGCCTTGATCTCATTGTTCATCATTTTGTGTGTGCTTGTGCATTTATTGATATTATGTGTTTTGTGATTAAATTTACATTTACCTTTATTCATATTTGGTTATGCACAATTTTATTCAAATAACCAATATAACTAATCCTTTCAAATATTTAAATAAGATTCACTCGCCAACTTTTGTTGACCCAAAACCCTATTTTACACATGATACAGGTGATCCGGTTGAGAAAAGAAACACATAGGATGGCCTAGAAGAATAAACAAGTTAAATGCCTTGGAATGAATATTTAGTTTTGTTTTCCTTTGTAATTGTACTCTAGTTTGTAATTTGAATGAAAATGTATTTGAGCATGATGTATTTGTATGTTTATTGTAACTTCTTCTTTAAAGAGAAATAATAAATATGAAACTTTATAGTAAATGTCATGAGCTTTGATGAAAACCCAATCATGCCCCGACTACCATTTCCGCTACGGGTCAGGGTGTGACATAATGAATCCCAAGCACCATTAAGCACAAAACCAAACTTCCATCATCTCGATTGCAAGATTATCAAGTCATGCTTCCACCCTCCGTTAACCATGCAAGACTCGTGCCCGATCGAACTTCTTCTACGGTACACCCTCTTTCAAATTATGTTTCATATAACCATTTTTTCAGCTTCTCACATGGTTTTTCGAGTGGCGATTACGTCCGTTAATGAGCCCAAATCCTTCAAGAAGCCATGCAGGATAAGAATTGGCATGATGCCATGCAACGTGAATTAAGGCTCTCGAAGATAATGAAACGTTGACGTTGGAAACCTTGTCGGAAGGGAAGCATGCAATTGAGTTGAAGTGGGTTTACAACATTAAATATAAACCCAATGGGGAGATCGAAAGGTACAAGGCTCGTCTTGTGGCAGGAAGATTTACACAAATTGAAGAAGTCGACTATCATGACACGTTTACTCCTATTGCAACACCGGTAACCATTCGAACGCTCATCACCATTGCCGTTAAGAGAAATTTGGTTGTTGCACCAACTAGATGTGAACAATGCTTTTCTCTATGTAGATTTGCTAGAGGAAGTTTGTATGAAAGTACCATAAGGCTTCTCCAACAACGAAGAAACCAGAGTTTGTCGACTAAGGAAGTCTTTGTATGGTTTGAAATAAGCCTCTCGTACTTGGTATCAAAATTTTACGGTCTCCCAGCTAGAGATTGGGAACAAACAATCGAATGCTGACCACTCTCTTTACCTACCAAGACGAAGACAAATTTGTTGCA
Organism: Scalesia atractyloides; assembly: GCA_947069175.1. Classification (NCBI taxonomy): domain Eukaryota; kingdom Viridiplantae; phylum Streptophyta; class Magnoliopsida; order Asterales; family Asteraceae; genus Scalesia; species Scalesia atractyloides. The sequence continues at coordinate 39,573,408 of CAMTDV010000023.1, read as the reverse complement.
AATTTGATTTACGATGATGATGTAGTCATAACCGGCGATCATGTCGAAATGATTCAAAGAACCAAGGATCACTTTAATACTAGTTTCAGTATTAAAGATCTTGGCCTCTTGAACTATTTTTTGGGCATAGAAGTCGCTTGTATTGAAGATGGGATGATCCTGAGTCAACACAAGTTCTCTATGGATATTCTATCTGATTGTGGGTAACTTGGATGTCGACCTAGTACTTTTCCCATGGAGCAAAACTTAAAATTTGATCAGTTTCATGAGAGTCACAAAATGGATGCCTCCTTATATCTACGTCTTATTGGGAGATTATTGTATCCCCAAGCCACGCCCCTTGATATTGATTATGCGGCAAATATCCTTAGCCAATTTGTCTCAGATCCTAGAGTTTTTAACATGAATGTTGTTCTTCGTGTGCTCCGGTACATAAAGTCTACTCTTGGTCATTGCATTTTCATACCCAAGAGTGGCGGTTTTAATCTTGTTGCTTATTGTGATGCCGATTGGGTGGGATGTCCTTACACAAGATGCTCGAGGACAGGTTATTTGTTACTCTTGGGTGGTGCTCCACTGCCCTAGAAACAAAGAAGCAGTCTGTGGTTTCACGTTCCTCACGGAGGCTGAATATCAGGCCATGGCGACAATGGTTAGCGAGATTCTTTGTATGCGTTGGCTGCTCAAGGATCTTACGGTCAACTTGCAAGACGCTACACATCTTTACTGTGACAACCAAGCTACAAGGCATATTGCAAACAATCCGGTTTTCCACGAGAGAACTAAGCACATAGAGATCGATTGTTTTTTTGTTCGAGAGCGGGTTAAATCTCTAGAGATCTTGCCTCTTCACGTCACCAGCATACAACAAATCGTAGACCTCTTTACCAAACCTTTGGGAGCTCAGCCACTAAGTGATTTACTTGGCAAGCTAGGTGTTCGAGATCTTCACACTCCAGCTTGAGGGGGAGTAAAGGATAATTTTAAAAAAATGAATCAAATCAATTAGTATCATTATCTCTTTATCATTTATTCTGTTTCCTAGTTTGGCTCCTAAGTCTTAGAATCTTGATTGTATTTATTCATCGCTTCCAGCATTATTCAATGAGAACCCAAGTTCTAAACCTGAGAAATCTCCTTCATTAAGCCATTTCATGGATTTTATATCACCATGATTTTGATCTATATGAATGTAGCCGCATCGTGCGGCGAGTAAACACGTAATAATAGAATGATATGTATCCTAGTTCCGTGTATTGTCTATATCCTTGATATGTGGGTCTGACTTCTGGAAGAATTGTGGAGTCTAACTAGCAAAGAAGGATTCTTACATTCGTGAAAGGTTTAATTATAGATTTGAAGTATAATTAAATATATATCAATTATAAAAGGGCTACCCATGGATAGGGGTTATACGAAACTGAAAGATAGGTGCATTAGTCAGATCACTTCATTCATGAAGGTGGCTTATGTCCAGTATTTTGTCTACTTATTTGGCCTTTACACACTGAATTGAGTTGTCTCGCAACCCATTAGATGTGAGCCTTTTAATAAAATGTGTAATGGATGAAGTGGCATTGGTGCTAGCCAGCAGATGGCATTGAGGTATAAAAAAAGTTGAAGGTGTAGTGGAATCTGTCATTATCTTAAGCTGCAAGATGAAGACGCTTCGTAACAAAGAAATTAAGGTGGTGAAGGCGAAGTGAAAGTATCAACATGGAAATGACAGTAGGTGGGAGACGATAGAGAAAGGATAAGTGTTATTTCTTTATGTATCAACTTTCAAGTATAATGTGACTTCGGACGTAATAAGCAATCGAAAATGTTAATGTTTTATTGAATGAAGAAAATATTTTTATTATATTGAAAGACATTACAAACCCTATTTTTGGTTAAAAGATAAAAGAAATGTAATTTCTTTGTAGCTATACCTTTAAATCATACATATGAAAGCTTCACAACCTTAAATCTTTATATTAGATAACGTTGGAGCTTCTCCATGCAATATGGTGTTTCATTAACCATCTTAGTTGGAAGTTGGAACCATATTAAATATGTAGGTAGTGGATTATAATACCACTAAATTTATTTAATTTCATAAGAAATCGTCAAAATCATGTCACGCATGTTAATTGAAACACGATTAATTTAACCCAAATAAGAACTCTTGTTTTGTAAATTAATGCTTTAAAGTTCTAAATGTACATGTTGTATTTAGTTTACTAAGTAGTAATTATGTATTAAATATGCAAGTTTAGTCTCAAACTTTTAGCATAAAGAATACCCAGATAGTTTAATTAATTATATAAAACACACTTCTAAAAAACTAAAAGTTATATTTTTGGATTAAACATGTCAACCTGCAAACCCGTAAGATTGATGCAAACCCATCTTGTTTGGATAAATGTTTACATGAATTTGTACTGAAAGTCGCGCAATCTCTTTTAAACTAAACTCAAAAACACAAATTAGTTTTGCTTAGATTCATGTCGTATTAAAGATATACACCCTAGTATTAATTATCTTTGATCGAACCATATCAAATAAAATTCAATTCTCTCATTGACACTCCATAATCCCTTAGATGTCAAATTATTGGTTTAAACAGATTACGAGAGTTAAAAAAAAAAAAAGCAATAGTAAACCCAATTTGGAAGGAGGACCGTCGAAAATAGCTATATATTCAAACAATTCTGTTTAGTTATTCCAATCATGTATTCCATCACAAAAGTACTTTCTGGATTCTTTAGTTAAAATAACCTTAAAAACTACTAAACATGTAGGGATTATGTGTTATCTTAACCATACCTTAATTTAGTTCATACCTACCTACGTTGTTGCATAATATGATTCATGACAACTGCTCAAAGGATGCGCTAAACACTATCCTCGGCTCCCCCACCATCCCACACTCTACTAGAAGAATCTTGTCCTGGTGACGTGTTCCCATTATTAATGGCCGATAAGCGTAGAATAACTTAACTGACACTATATATGCCGATTATTACTTGATTGAAGCAAATAAGTGATCCTTTGGAAAGTCATCGATTGCTGGTTTTTCTTAGCAGACTCCCAACAGAAGAAAACTTGTTTAAAAGGATTTTTGTTTTTCCTTAAAGAAGGTTCCACACGGAACACTAATTTTTACTAGCACCTAAACCAAAATAAATTATTCTTTTTTTTCTGTCTTTAAAAATCTTTAATAAAAATGATATAATTATGTTTATCAGTCTTACATTAAAAAAAGCTATAGGAATTTTATACATGTGACAGTTGTATGTAATCTGTAAAAACAATTAAAAACATCTAAAGAAATTATTATTATTATTAATATATGTTAACAGGAGATGAGAATGAATAGTGTTTTTATTTATTGTTTGTTCTAATTGGAGATGAGAATGAACAGTTATTTATTGTTTGTTCTAATTGAGCTATTTGGACGGCCATCCCCCTTGAGACGTGTGTTTTCCTTACCCCTCTTTAATGCCTCAAAAGTGAGAGAAGGGAAGAGAGGGTTGGTGGTTGGGTGCATAATCAACAGAGTGACAGAGATAGGAGCACTCTCTTTGCCACCACGAAGGCCAATTCGTCATTCGGTGACCCCTGTAGAGGGGAGGATGTGGTGTGTAGGTAGAGAGACCGCTTTTTAGGAGAAGCCGTCCTTGATGAAAGAGTCATGATGGCAGCCATTAATTTGAATTTTTTTATGTAACAAACACACATATATATTTAAAACTAGCAAAAAAATATGAACATTGTAAAATAAATTAATTTAGGTTTGCAACTTTTTTATTATAATAATTTATTGTTTTGTGATTAACCTCACCCTATGTATAAAGAGAAATCAATTGTGGTTTTCTTATTCAATGATAAATATTGAGGCAGCATAAAATGCTAAATAAGAAAAGGTCCTCAATTGTTGAGTGTTTCTTCTTCATTTTTTTTCTTTTTTCAAAAGAATATCCATCAAAATTGTACTAGGAAAACACTAATAACAACAATAATGAATTACTGAAACCAATAAGTAAATATCTAATTTAATATTAATAAAAGAGTCTATTTAATGTCACATGAACTTCTTCATATTAATAAAAGAGTCTAATGATAGATGACATTTCCTCTTTCAGTTCATTAATATTATTATTTATTAATTAATTAATTAGTATAAAACAATAAAAAATTTCTTAACAACTTAATACCAATAAATGTTTTATTGTTTACTTAGATATTGATCATTTACTTTTCACTTATCTAAAATATATAATTAGTTATTAGTAACATTTTTACTTAAAATAAACAATTTCAAATAATGTCAATGTGACAACACATTCGTATTCTATAAAAAGATTTTTTTACTATATGTTTAAAACATCTATTAAATAAATTATTATTTTATATTATAATAATAAAAATAGTAAAGAATAGGTTATTCTGATACTTGAAAATCGATTTACTTCCATTCTTTGAAAACACTTTTAACGTTATTAGACCCATGTAATACACGGGTTTAAGGATAGAATATCTTCATAATAGTTTTGATGCAAGTCTATACTCACTGGATGTCCTAAATGGAGTTATATTTTTATGCTTGCCAAATCATTGATAATTACCAAAGGTCACTGTTCGGTAACGTTATCAAGAAATATTGATAGAAATAATGGTTTATGTAATGGAACTCGACTATAGGTCACATCACTTGGTGATCAAGTTATTGAGGCACTCATATTATCCGGAAGTAATACTGGCACTTGAACATTTATCCCTAGATTTCGTTTAATACCGCCAAAATAGAAGGATTCCGTCTAATTTGAAAAAAAAGATAGCTTCCTCTCACCCTATGTTTTGTTATGACGATAAATAAAAGTATATGACAATTTCTATGTAAAGCTGGTTTGTGTTTGAAAGAATCGATTTTTACACATGACCAATTGTTGCGTCATCTATGGTAAAAAGATTCACTTATGTAAATTTATAAAGACAATATAAAATTAAATAATTTATAATTTAGAGTAAACTGCCAAAATGATCCTTAAGGTTTGGTCACTTTTGCCACTTTAGTCTAAAACTCAAACATTTTGAATCTGGGTCCTTGAGGTTTCAATTTTGTTGCCATTTTCATCTAAAAGCAAAATCTGGTCAGATTTTTAGTTAATATCTAGTTTTTTTTGTCTTTATACTCCCTTTGAATGATGGGCAAAATGGTTAGATTTTTATAATTTGTTATAATGAAACATTAAAAGACCATTTTGCTCATCACTAAAAGGGAGAAAAAGACAAAAAAGTTGGATGTTAACTGAAAAATCTAATTAAATTTTGATTTTGAATGAAAATGGCAAAAAACTAAAACTACATGGACCCAGATTTAAAATGTTTAAGTTTTGGACTAAAGTGGCAAAAATGACCAAAACGTATGAACCATTTTAACAAATTTACTCTATAATTTATATCTTTAAACCCATTTAGTACACGGATATAAAAATCTAGTAACAGTAATAAAAGAGAAGAAAACACATCATGAACCAACTTGGAAGTATTAGCAAGGAAAAAAACAAATAAAAAATATGGAAAAATAAGCACGAAGATAAACTTAAAAGAAATATATGTCCCATGAAAATCTATAATCTTTATCCTACGTCTTCAAGAAATTCTATAATTATTTATCTCCTTAAAGAAGGGCAAGTCAAATAAATCCTGCTTAACTTGCTCATCTAATGTTAATTTAGTTTGTCTCAGCTCCTCACTTCCAATTTGAGGACTCCAACGGTTATTACGTTTGTATCATATGTCTCCTTACATATGCCCAAACCATCTTTATATTCCATTCTATTATCTTATCTGAAATTCGAGCATACCCAATTTGTCTTGAAAACATCATTTCTTATCCAGTCTAACCTTTTGTATCCATGCTTCTGTCACACCTCGCCCAAGGCAGAAACGCAAGGCGTGACCACGAAAGGTTTTCAAACATTCAATATGCAAACGTCTACATAATTCATAAAAATAATCCAACGATACCAAACGTATATTGTAAAGTTTACAAACCAAAGTATTTAAGTAGTAAATGACAAGAGTCCACCAATAAGTGTGTTTAAGGACTTGATGATGTTTAGTAAAGCAAAATATAATTTAAGAAATGTTGGTGGTTTAGTGATAATCTTGAAGTGATACATACAAGTATACATGTTTTTAACTCATGTTTATTTGTTAAAAGTGATTATATACATATACTTGTGTATGAAGCATGAAGGTTATTATTTGAAAATAAAATACTTATGAAAAATGTTCTTGATAAAAATAGAGTTTTTATAAGAATATATAGAGTCATGGAATATGTTGAAAGGGTTGATGATGTTGGATTATGTAATGAGATGATTATGTTAAATAAACACAAGTTAAACATGTTTAGTGGTAAAGCTTGGGAAGTTAGAGTTTTTGAAAGTGTTAAAAAGTGATGTGTCTAAATGTCAACATATTATTATTGTGTAAAAATATGCATTTTGATAGTTGTTTGCTTTAAATTCTGTCTGGAATGGTTTAATTGTTTGTTTATGAGTATTTTGCACATTCCTAAGTTAATTTGGGGGAATTTCTGGCAGAACTAAAGTTTATTGAAGATGTGTTGAATGCAAGCCTAAGTCTGTGATACAGGCCATGTGCATGGAAGAGGGATACGAATTGTGGACCCCAAGCTAAGACACCGACATACTATTGGAAACCCTAGATCATTAAGGAACAACTTTCCCTTATTTATGGGTCGTGACCCGGGTTTAGGTATACGGGTCGTAAAAAGCCTAGAGTCAGGTCGCAAGAGATCATCCCTTATTGAGTTAGCACCCTTCGTATTATCGATTCTAGTTAATTCCTGTCATGTATTCATTGAATTCAGTTGCTTTATTTGTTATAATGACTAGCTCACCGCACAATAGCCGGTTAGGGTAGGAAGATTCTTGTTACTATGCAAAGATTTGGTTGATTTTGTTATGGAAGTGTGTTTTTAGTAAGGCTTGCTTTTGAACTTGTGATAATATAATCTGTATGTTGAGTATTAATGTCCAAATGAGTTTGTGTGAGTAATTTAGATCTTTCTATGAGGTTATGCATGTTAGATCTGCTTCATTTATCTTTAGGCTATATACCGATCCTTAGTCTAGAGCTAGATGCTTAGTAGGCAAAGGATAAACTTAGTTGGATATTGGTAATTCATATGGGTCACATATGGAAGAAACCAATTATAAGGGTTTGGAAATTAGATAAGGATTTGCTTTAAATTATGTTATCTGGATAGTAATTTGCTCAATTCGTTAATCTGTGTTGTTTTAACAATATAAGAGACTCTTAGATCAAAACGGATAGGTAAATGTCTTAGTTACATGAAGCATTTAGTTGGGTATGTTTATAGCCTGGTTATTTGGGGATATGAGGTTAACCTGAGAAGGCTCTAGCTTTTTAACACTACACCCTTGTCTACTAGTGACAGCTATGATGAGTTTTTCATAAGAACTATAATCAACTGTTTTGCATAAGTAATAAGATAATTCTAAACCTAACTGGTTATCTTTCTATCACTATTTTCTTATTTAAGTTGTTTACTGTTTTCTTGATTATTAAAAGTTACTTAGGTTAAACATTACAAAAGAGGTAGGTTAATAGATCATAGTGTCCACGAATTGATACTTGGGTATTTATCTAGCTATACTATATATTGATAGGTATGCTTGATTAGAACGTGTGTAGTTAATATTAGTGTTTATATCCTTAAAACTTGGCTTTGTGTGAAAATGGGTCTTCTTTGAAACATGTGAGTATTTTTGGTATAAAATATATCGCGTCGGCGAAAGTCGGGTTTTAATGAAATGGCCAAGTCTTTCTGTTCACGGAAAGATTATGAATATTTTACAATGTTGTAATAAAAATATATTTTCAAAATATATTTTCCGAAAAACGGTTATCAAAGTCATTTTGAGAAATTATTTACGAGCCAGCGATTCAAAGATAAAGATCGGTTATTTAGCTAAGGTTTTGCATATAAAGATGTGTCAAAGCTACTCCAATAAATATCATTTTTGTAAAAAAAAATATCTTTTTTAACTTTTTTTAAGCATTGTTTTAATTTTTTTAGTTTTTGGTTTTTTTAAAAGGCTTTTACATGTATTTATATACAAAAGCTAAAAAGAAAATTTGAAAAAATTAATTCATAACATATTAAATTGAATTTTTATGATATATCTAACATATTAAATACACTGTTGTACAGTTCCTCACTTTTTATTGTTCTCCACTGAATAGGAGAAGGATCCGTGAGGAACCACCCTTTTTTGTTAGAACCGTGAGAATCAATATGAACACAACCAAAAATACTAAAAAAATAAAAGGACACAATTATTTTTATAAAAAAACGCTATATTTCGTAAAAAAAATTGAACACCAGTACCGGTGCACATGTGCAGTACCGAAGCACATGCGCACTGGTACTGTTGTTATTTTTTTTCTTTTTAGTGACGAAATTTAGCGTTTTTTAATTAAAAAATAAACAAAAAGTATTGTTGCACATGTGATGGGTACTTTTTGATCGAAATTTTTAGTGAAGAAACTTAGCGATTTTTAATAAAAATATATATATAAAAACTTTTTTAGCATTTAGTTGTGGAGTTTAGTTTTATGGTTTAGTTTTTAGCATTTAGCTTGGGTGGGGGATGGGGGGTTTAGGTTTTTGGGGGTGGGGGGGTTTTTGGTGAGATATAGTTTTTTTAGCGGGGGAGAGGGGGTTAGGTTTTTAGGTTATGGCGAGGTGGAGGTGGGTGTTTAGGTTTTTGGTGGTGGTGGGTGGGTTTCTTTTGTCGTGTTAACATTGGTTCTCATGGTTCTCGCAATAAGAGTGATTCTCAAATGAATCCTATCATATATATATATATATGTGTGTGTGTGTGTGTGTTTTGTTGGGTGCGGTTCTATAGTGAACATTGGTGTATTAGTGAACTAAGTGAACAAATCTTGACTATTGATTTACGATTGTGTATTGATAATTAAAGGATAGGTATTAGTTCACTAATGTTCACAATTAAAGAAGTTGTTTATAAATTAACCTAACTATATATATAAAGAGAGACACTACACTATGAACTTAGCATCATAATAACATGAACATTCATTTTTTTTTCAGTTTCGCACTCGTCTTACTAGAAATTAAATCAAGAAATTAGTAAAGGATACCAAACATAATCAACTCATAATGTCGGGCGACGGACTGATGCCCAAATCTCCAAAGGACACAAAATTCTTTTAAAAAACATCTATATATTTTATATCGAAAAACATAACATAAAATATTTGTATCACAGTTAAGAGTCTTTCATTTCTACTTTCAATTTCTGTAAATCCACTCTATTCATTTCTGCTTTTTTATGAAGTTCTATGTTTTAGAATTCAATATGGTTAAATTCAAACTTTCTAAAGTTTTTTATTTCTTTAATCGTATAATCAGTTAATAAATTAAGTTTCAAAATAATAAAATTATAATATAATAATTTTAAAATGAAGCCCAAAACAACTACTTGCCTATATATTTACCAAGGCTGTAAAAGCGCTAGGCGCTAGTTGACCGGTGAGGTACCGACTAGTGATTAATCGGGATTAATCAGATTTGGATTTTATATGTAATTTTTAGTTTTATGTATACATATGCACTTATTTATAGGTAAATATTTTAAGTATACAGGTTTTAACTCTTTCTCAACCCATTTTTTAAGTATACAACTTTAATTGCTGGAATTCACATGGTTTGGTTGGAAAGTGGCTGCAATTTACATAGTTTTGGCCGGAATGCTGATTTTAGATGGCTGACTAGGGCCGATTAGGTCCGACTAGGACTAACTAGAGCCGACTATCAATTAATGGACCGGTCAACGAAAAATTACTCAATTATTGTCCGACTAGCGATTAATCGACTACTAGTTGTGATTTTACAACACTAATATCTACCATATCTCTATTTAGAAAGCCTAAATATAAAACCACACACCAAAAAAAATCCATTGGCGCTGGTAGGGACGCTAGAAGAGCCTCACGATTCGCTTAAGTAAGTTCAATCACTTTGCTACATAACTTTTGTTTCGTTTATTTTATAACAATTATCATCGTATTGTGGTTTTTTAATATATGATTGATGAGTTTTCCTATAGGGAGGGGTCAAATATTTTTTGTCTCGCTCGAGGCCTAAAAGTTTTTTTATCATTTTCGGGTCAGCATCACCCATAAATATGTAAGAACTATATATATATATATATATATTATATATATATATATATATTAAAAACTGAGAAACCACTAATTTTACATGTCAAAAATTATTTTACTAATTTCATATAAACCCATGTAAAACCTGTTTAAAAAACTTATTTTTGTAAATAAATTTTCTTGTAGTGTATTTTAACCTTTTTTTGTGTTTTTATTTTTCAACTTTTTTTAAATGGCTTCCACGTGTGTTTATAACAAAAGCTTCAAAAATATTGTGTAAATTAATTTTTTATATGTAAAAATATATTATATATGGTTTTTTTACATGTTTTCTTAATTCCCTTTTTTATTGTGGTACTTAAAAAAGAAGATAAAAGCGATATATGAGTAAGCAAAACACACACTTTATCAGGTTCGTATTTTGGGTCGCTTCGTTACTGCGGCATTATTATTAAGGTAACAAAAATCAATATAGTTTACAATAGAAATATTGGATTTTAATAATCACAACAATTCGTCGTTGGCTGTCAAGAGCCTAACCTTAAAAATAACCACTGGTAGTAACATATTGGCCTCTAATATATCCTGACTAATAGAACTCTAATGCCGTTAGTCTCCATTCGCAGGAAAACGTTTTTGGCCGGGAAACTTTTTTTTGCCGAAAACTCAATATTTTCGTCACAAACCTCTTTGTAACCTTATTACGGACCTTTAGGAACCTTTTTCTAGTAAAAGCCACAATTATTGAAGTAGCCGGAAAACTCCCTTTTTTCGTCGGAAAACTTATTTTTGGCTGGAAAACTCAACTTTTTGGCTGGAAAATTTAACATCCTCGTCCCAAACCTCTTTATAATCTTAGATCGGACCTTTATAAACCTTTTTCTGACCAAAAACGGTTTTTTCGGTAACCGGATACTAACTGCGTTAGGGTACTGTTAGTCAGAGTCCATTGGTGGCCAATATATCAATAGTTGGGACTCCTAGTAGTTATTTTTGAAGTTCAGACTGTTGACGGCTAAATACGAATAGTTAGAATTATTAAAATCCAATATTCCTTTACAATTTGAACAAAGTACTCTATTTTAAATATAATTACACTTAAAAATTTTATACTTGGATGTCATGAAAATAATAATTGAACACACCTATATATTCACATATTTTAAAAATTAAATTATTAGAGAGAATCAATTTAATTTAAAATTAAATCAGTTAAAATATATATATATATTATAAAAAATAAAAGGTGAGACTAAGGATTAAAAAAATATATTATAATAAAATTACTATATGTAAGTGCTCATGTGACATAATACACTTCTCCCGGTTGCAAACTGTTAACGTGAAATTAAATATTCCTGCAGATATAGATACAATCTAGGATTCGGTTTAAAAGAGACTAGTAGAACATTCACATCTTTAAGCAAATGAAGGCTACCTATCCTTCAGGTATCATATGCTTACAAGGACCCGAATTTTCATGTCGATTTTAGCCTTTTACATCATTGTACAATTGAAGGCTACCTATCCTTCAGGTAGGTATCATATGCTAACAAGAACCCAAATTTTTATGTCAATTTTAATGTTATAAAAGGTTGAGTCTTTCTTACAAATCCTAGGATCTCGAGTAACACGCTATAACAGTGGCGGATTCAAGATTTTATTCTAATTAGTTCGTTTTGGTAAATTCTCTTTAATCCTTACTATTTCTTTTAATTCTATAAGGTCTCCACTATTTTTTTTTCATTTTTTCCAAATGCACTGGGTTCCTGGGAACCCGCGACTGTGGGCTGGATCCGCCCCTGGGTTACGAGTTTTTAATTGGCCATGTCAAGCTTGTTTCTAAGTAGCAAGTATTCAAAACCGACTTAATCAGTGTTCTATGTATTTCATACTTTTATAATGTTCTTAGCAACAACTAACAACAGAAATGATAAAAGTTTATTTTATTATTATTGTTCACCACCAACATTACTATGTATATTATTATGTATACAAACACAGTAAACATTTAAGGTTTACAGTTTAAATGGATATACTAATTTTGACTGTGTACATTTTAAGTAATTCAAAGGTGTAGATAGAGAGAGAAGGAGATAAAAAGACAAAACAAACAGGAGGAACCACATTCTTAGAGATGTTTTTTATCAAACTTTAAAGACACCATGAACACATTATGTGGGCAGTGGGTAGATGCAGAGAACGAACCATGCACATAAAGACGAAACGTACTTATGTCCCTGACTCTTCCCACTGTTGGTTTGTCTTCTTGTTCCTTTGACGTATCAACACTTGACCAAAAATTTAATACGGTTTGACCAGTATTGCAGCAAATATGAGTTTTCTAAAGCGTGATGATATCTACATATCCCTTAAAAATTTTGTACATTTCTTAACAGGAAGTGTATAGTTCAGTACGCTTCCCATAGGGTTTGAAGCATTAAATGCGACACCAATAGGAAGCATATTGGGCAATACGGTTCTTATTGGTACAATGAACCCAGATATTCTCTGACATGCACAAAGTTCAAAACTGGAAAGTTCTGAAAAGTGACCCAATAGGAAGCGTATTGCCCAATACGATTCCCATAAGTTTAATAGGAAGCGTATAGGGCAATACGATTCCAATAAGGTTTTAGTAGGTAAACAAATTAATTTAATACGAAGCGTATTGCGCAATACGATTCCTATTGGTATGATCAAAGTGACCCCAATAGGAAGCGTATAGGGCAATATGCTTCCCATTGGTACGATGAACCAGGTATTCTCTGACATGCAGGCAGTTCAGAACTGAAAAGATATGAAAAGTGACCCCAATAGGAAGCGTATAGGGCAATACGATTCCCATAGGGTTTCAGTAGGTGAACGAATTAATTAAATGAGAAGCGTATTTGGCAATCATCTTCCTATTAATATTAAAAAGTGACCCAATAGGAAGCATACGATTACCATAAGGTTTCAGTAGGTGAACGAATTAATTTAATACGAAGCGTATTGTGAAATACGATTCCCATCGGACCAGAAATTTGTTATATATCCAAGCTTTCGGGGACGAGTTTATTCAGACGAAAATTCACAAACTAAAAAATTCGATCAAACCGTTCGTATCACGATGTCGTTTGGGACATCAATTATGTTTTTGGCGATTATTCAAACCAGTCATATCCAAACGATCATACGTCTCCGAAAGTATAATCGAACCCGTTGTTGAACGAGGGCATGAAGAGGTTGCATCTGTGGTTCATTGTAATGAATAGTTTCAGCTGCTCGATTTGAACCAAGAGTACGTAGATGATCCTGAAAGCTATCCGCAATACCAATACCCGTCTTACCATCTGCATGCGGAAGTAAAACGCGAGAACGAGTACAAGGAAGGTATTAAACATATCGAGGAAGATGATAACGATTTAGAGGAAGATGATAACGAATTTGATGAAGTTGACGACGACGAGGAGGTTGGTAATGACCACAAAGAACCTAACCCGGATGTCTCTTTTGAAACGGATCAGGTTTGACATTCCGATTACTTACGTATTATTTAATATATTTTGTGTTTATATTTTTTAGAGATGTTTTTACCATTAAGGTTTCACTATCACACTTTAGATTGGGAAATATACGTGTTATTCCATGTATAATGTTTATTACATTCTGTGTTTTGTTACATTTTTTCGATCTATAATGTGTTTATATTGTTTTAGGGTCTATAAATATATTCTTACGGTTAAGGTTTCACTGTCACATTTTAGAGAGAAAAACTAACGTGATACTCGTATATAAATGTTTATTGCATTTTGTGTTTTGTTACATTTTATTTTATATAAATTGTGTTTATATTGTTTTAGGGTATATAAATGTATTATTCAATATATAGTGTCCTTATATTGTTTTAAGGTTTACATATATTTTTACGGTTAGGGTTTACTATAGAGAGATAAACTAACGTGTTATTTGATATATAAATGCTTATTGCATTTTGTGTTTTGTTACATTTTATTCCATATATATTGTTTGTATATTGTTTTAGGGTCTATAAATTATTATTCAATATATAGTGTGTTTATATTATTTTAGGGTTCAAATATATTTTTATATTTAGGATTTATTGTCATGTTTTATAGAGAGAAACAAACGTGTGATTTGATATATACATGTTTATTGCATTTTGTGTTTTATTACATTTTATTCAATATATAGTGCGTTTATATTGTTTATATTTTTATATAAATCATTATATTAATGTTTATAAATATATTCCATACATTTTAAAGAGAGAAAGTTGATTTTGTTTTAGGAATTTGGATCTGTTGAAGAGTTGAAGACTTGAGTTTACCAAAGGGCACTTGCGCGTAATTTTGTAATTGTGACCAAACGAACTATTCCAAAAATGAAAGGACAACAAAGATATGGTTGTGTTGCGACTATGCTGGCGAATACAATAGTACAACCACAAAATGACGTTCTGGTAGCAAAAAGGTTGGTTGTCCTTTTACTTTGGTAGGAAGACTAAACTCAAAGAGTGGTGCTTGGAGGTTAGAGGTGAAGGTACTGCAACATAACCATGAAGCTTCACAACATCTCGAGGGTCACGCGTTTGCAAGGAGGCTAACCCCGAATGAAGAACATCTGGTGGAGAGTCTTTATTCTCAAAACTTGGAGCCAGCTAACATTCTTTTAACAATAAGAAATCAAAACCCACAAAGTATGTGCATTCTATGAGACATACACAACGTAATAAAAAAAATTTAAAATCAGAATGTACGTGGGTCAAACTCCAATGCAAGTACTAGAGCAACATTTGGTTGAAAAGGAGTACATTACTTCACACGACATAATCCCTCCACAAATGTGGTCGAGGAGATTTTCTTTGTTCATCTTCACTCGTTAACATTGTGGCGTACCTTCCCACATGTGCTGATGATTGACGTCACTTACAAAACGAATGAGTATAAACTTCCGTTTCTTCAAATCAATTGGTGTGACATTGACACACAAGTCGTTTTGTGTCGCGCATGCATTTATCTCTAAAGAAAAACATGATAACTTCTTATGGGTCCTGGATAGGCTTAGAGATATGCTACAAGAGTGTATGGAGCCTCATGTAATAATAACGGATAGGGATCTCACTCTGATGAATGCTTGTGATAAAGTATTCCCAAACGCTTCCAAGTTGCTGTGTAGGTGGCACATTTCTCAGAAATATTTTGAAACACTGCAAGGAAAATTTTACAAAAAATGACTTGAAAATATTTAAGCTTTTTGGGCTCGATTGTGTCAGTCTCATACACAAGATATATACGAGTATAACTATAACCAACTTTATGACCGACTGCATAGTGAAGGCCGAAAAGGTACATATTATATTAGTGTACATACATGCATACATGCATACATACATGCATACATATATACATACATTACTGATAAGTATATTCTATTTTTTTGGAGTTATGGACTATGTCTGTGACGTCTGGTAGAATAATTATAAAGGAGATTTGCTTCACTTTGGACTAATACAAACCATAACTTTGGTCAACACACAACGAACAAAATTGAGAGTCAGCATGCCAACTTGAAGAGATACCTTAAGGGGCATAACAACTCACTCCATAGACTTGTGTTGCAAGTAGACAAAATTTTAGAGTTACAAGTCCTGGCAATAAAACACAGTTTCCAAAACAATTTGTCTGTGCCCATGGGGGACCACAAAATACCAATGTTTGATTACCTACGTGGTAAGGTTTCCCATAAGGCTCTAGTCTTGTTGCTTGTCGAGTAAAAAAGTTAGATGCCTTGCGGTTAGTAACGGGAACTTGTGGCCACCAACTTTTCATGAGTTGTGGGTTATCATGTGCTTGTCGTTTGAACTTGTACTAAAGGACAGGTAATAAATACATGTATCACCATTTATTAAACTTTAAATGTTTAACCCTCCCCCTCCCTTTTAATTATAAATTTTGATATATGTAACAAAATCCCACTTGCTAGCATAGACGTCTTCTGGACAAGACTAAATGTATTACAACAAGAAATTCAGAAAGATGAAAGTTACCTTCAGGATGAGATGGATAAAATCACACAACAACTACAATTGCAACCACCTCCAGTGAAAAGGAGTATGATCTCGAAGTTATTAGCCATGGTGAATCCAAGTATGTCTAACCATCGTCCACCTGAGGTACAAAAAGATACTCACGGATGCCCAACTGCGAAAGCACGACAATAGAGAAATGAGGTGGCTGATAAAGATGATACTAAAAAGAAAGTCGTGCAACGAAGTCGCCTAAAAAATCTAAAGATAAAGAGAAAATTTGTGATGACAAATTTCACTTTTGGTTGGGAGCAGGTACGTACGTACATACATACCATACATACATAATATATTATACAACACCACATGATATATATTTTTAACTAATTGGCGATGATAGGTTCAAAAACGTTATCTACAGTTTTAAGGAATGGCTTTCCAACTAGGTATCGACCCTGCATTACAGATATAGAAAATGTCCAGCCGGATGGTAACTGTGGCTTTTGATCCATAGCTCGCGGTTTAGGGATGGAACAGAATCAGTGGTTGTTTGTCCGATAACAACTTCTAGAAGAGTTGATCATTAACGAGCCTTTATGGAGACCTATGTTATGCAAACTCGATAAAGAACTTTACAATGAAATATAAAACTCAATACATCATCTAGAAGTGGCACTTGCACCATATCGAAAGTGGATGCAGGTGCCAACGTAGATGAAAATATTATAAACACATCTTTAAAAAAAGTAAAAAAAAATGTCGAGTCAATAGTTTTGACTGATGCAAGTTTTTTTACGCGTTGGCGTTTGCATGAAGATAAAAAAAATTTACGCCTCATGTAAATGTGGGTATACGGCATTTTTTTATTTTTATTTATTTTTTTGTTGAAACAAGTGATCTTTTTTATGACTTTTGAGAAAAAAATTCGGAAAAATCTTTTGGATGGCCTAGTTCTCACGGTTCTCACAACTAAAGGTGGTTCTCTTTTTAACCCATCCATATATATAGGAAATGTATGGGGCAATATGGTTCCCTAGACCTATACTAGCGTATGGGGCAATATGGTTCCCCTAGACTCAAAGTATAGGAAGTGTATGGGGCAATATGGTTCTTCTAAACCTAATGTATAGGAAGCGTATGGGGCAATATGGTTCTCTGGTCCCCTAATCTGAATCCTTTTTATAAAGCATCTTCTCAAATATTAACCAAAAAATCGTTAGTTGATTTGGTCACCAACAATTATCTTCTAAAGCTCAGTTCTTTTCAACTTCTATTTATATTACTTTTATTAGGATCTAACCGATTCGTTAAGGTCATTTTAAAATTTGGTTTTGTTTTTCTCGATAGGATTTTGCGTAACCAGGCTGAGCATATGCGACTTCTAACACTACATCGTCAGGATATAACATCCCACGGTGGCCAGATGGACCAGATGCATGATGACATGGGGTGGCTGATGACTGACATGGGTGAAATGTATTAGTATATGGGTATATCAGTTCCACCCCGTCCACCACCACGGGTTTATCCGGACCAGGGCCCGTTCTTTACGTAGCAGCCGACCCGTCCATGCCATCCTTTACCCAGCCCATCCCGTCCATGCAGGTATGTTATCTTATTTTTATTTCATTTATCTACGAGCAATTTAATGTTAATGGGTATTTTGTTTAATGCTTATAGGTTACGACCCGTCTTGTACTCAGCCTGACCTTTCCATGCCACATTTTTCTCAGTCCGGCCAGACCATGTCGCTCTTTCCTTTGTTTCACCTTTCCATACAGGTATGTTATTTTGTTTTTATTTCATTTTCTACACAGTTTTAATGTTATGCAATGAGTATTTTGTTTGAATTTTTTAAAGGCTCCAGGCACGTCCTATACGTGGCACAGCCTGTCACCCTCTACTAGGCGTGGCCCAAACTTTACGGAGGAGGAGCTCGATAAGACTGACGAGGATTGATGACGATAGCGGTTTATGTTATTATTATATGATGTAGTATTGTACGAACAATTGAATTTAATTTTAAGTATTTGTAATATTTGTTTAATTTGGATATGTTTAATTTGTTTGGATTGCTTAATTTCACTTTGTCTTTTATAAATTTGTAACAAAAAACTAACATCATTTTATAACAAAAAAACAACTTAATTAATTTAAAAAAATAAAGTTCAAAAAGATACTAATAACAATATGCTGCTCTCGCAAAAAAAATTCCTCCAGGGAACGTATGACCCTATATGATTCCCCTGGTCTTTTGGAAAAAAAAATCTTTCAGAGAGCGTATGACCCTATATGATTCCTCTGGTACACTAATCATTAGCTGACCATCTTTTGAAAAGTTTGTACTTCAAGTACACATATAGAAAGTGTATTGCTCAATATGCTTGGACACAGAGGAATCGTATTGCCCTATACGCTTCTTATAGGGTTCAAGGGATGTGCAAATAAAATGGAGGATGTGTAGATAACCAAGGCCTTTCTAAAATGCATGCATAAAATCATAAATGATGCCCATGAGAGTGCACGTGATAAGTCCATGTCAATTTAAACATCAAAATTTGCATAACATGTTAAAATTTATAAAGGGGGATGATATTCGCACATCCATGGCTTATTTCCACACCCCCTATGTGTTGCACTTTGGCCAAAGAGCAGCATAATATGTCTGACCAGCAGGCAAAGACTAACGGGTGTCAGTCTTTGTCTCATTGACCCCGTACCTATGTGATGCGCTTTGGCCAAAGCGCGGCTCATAGGGGGTGTGCAAACCTATATGTTGCGCTTTGGCCAAAGAGCAACACATAGGGGGCATGGAAATAAGCCATGCGTGTGTGAGTATGTCAAAACAACCAAAGGGGGTGTGGGAATAGACTGGGCCATTTTTTCACATGTCTACTTATTTTGTCGTGTAACTAAGTATACACGTTGTTGCGATGGTGACTCTAGATGGTACAAAACCCACATTACTATGATTACGATGGCCTTCTAGTTTTCATAATACACGTAAGTTAAGAAATGATCTAATATGTATATGTATATAAAGATCAAAAAGAGGGAATGTTGAACAAACCTGAGAATGGTGCATAACATTAGGATGCTAATTGCATTATTTGGGTTCTTTAGCATGCTAATTGTAGATTTTTATACTTTCCGAAAATGACTCTACTTCATATGTGAAGCGTCCCCATCTCTAAAGTGTTAGGTCAATTCATATGTGAAGCTAATGTTCAGTTCACTTGTGAAATAAAATCTTAAAACTTAATAAATGAAATTCAATAAATTCTATATAAAGTGAAATCCAATAAATTCTATACAAATTCTAGGTTTTTAAAAGTTGATATATGTATGTTATAAATAAACGCGTATAACTATGTGCTAGAGTTTTTTTTACCGATAAATAAGGTTTTATTTTAACTGTGTAATAGCAAATACAATGATGCGTGAAGCGACCCCAACTCTAAAGTTTTAGGTCAATTCATATGTGAAGCTAGTGTTCACATCACTTGTGAAACAAAATCTAAACTTAATAAATGAAATTCAATAAATTCTATATAAAGTGAAATTCAACAAATTCTATACAAATTCTAGGTTTTTAAAAGTTGATAAATGTATGTCAGAAATAAACGTGTATAACTATATGCTAGAGTTTTTTTTACCGATACATAAGATTTTATTTTAACCATGTACTAGCAAATACAATGATGCATGAAGCGACCCCATCTCTAAAGTGTTAGTTAATTCATATGTGAAGCTAATATTCACTTCACTTGTGAAACAAAATCTAAACTTAATAAATGAAATTCAATAAATTCTATATAAAGTGAAATTCAACAAATTCTATACAAATTCTAGGTTTTCAAGAGTTGATATATGTGTGTCGGAAATAAACAACGTGTATAACTATGTGCTCGAGTTTTTTCACCTATGCATAAGGTTTTATTTTAACTTTGTAATAGCAAATACACGTGCGTCAGACTCATGTGTTTTTTCTGTCAATTCTAACTATACACATACATAAATGTTACTAAAAAACACTAATGACATTAAAAACTGTTTTAAACAAGGTTTGTGAATTAATTATAAATAGAAATTGTTTTTAAAAAAAATACCCTATACGCTACGCATAGGGGATAAACGACTGCGTATATACTACTCTTAGCCCATAGTGCAGCATTTAGGTTTAAAGTTGTTGAGTTTAAGTTCCTACCTCCCCATTTTACCCAAATACGCGGATGATATGTAGCGCATAACCCATATTTATTTAATTTATTAAATATATTAGATTAGTACTTTGTTTGGGTTTGATTTGATTCAACTTAAACTGGTTCATTAAGTGCTTTAAAACCTCAATAATTGTGGAGAAGACGGTTTATCACTGTATAGTAATTTCATAATCGTATGTAATGTTGGGTTTATTTAGCGTGATTTTTAAAAATCTTTATGCTAAATTTTAACTTGTTCTATGGCAATATCAAAATTTTTTTTCTTTCTTTTAATTTAAAAATTATGTCATAATTAATTTATACTATCTATACTAAAAAGTTGTGAACTTTTTTTACTATAATGTATACTACAAAGTTAAAAGAACTTTCTTTACATAATGTATAATTAAGTTAATTAATATAATTTGTTTTTAATGTTAAAGTTAAGAAATTTTTTTATTTATACGATGTTTGTTTGGAATGTTTGTAATCTTTTTGAATATTTATTTCGCAACTTATTGTACGATATTTTAACTAAACATGTTTTTGTAATTTACTAAAAATTGAAGTTTTATAAATTCTTAAAATAATAATTAATATAGAACCAATGTAACAATTAAATCCGTTAAAATTTACAAGACAATAACATAATAAGTCAAATTTATAACTTTTCAAATAAAAATGTATAACTTTTTAAATATATATATTTAAAACAACTATAATCTACAACTTTAAAAAAACATAACAAAATACACCCAAGTTTTAATGGTAAAACATATTGCACGATATAACAACATTAGCTTTTAACATAAAGAGATTATCAAAGAACATATTAATGAACAAAAAAACACATAATATTAAGTCTTAAACTCATAATCATTCATTTACGGGCTAGGTTATCTAATCTATTGGTTGGTTAGCATTGTATTGGTCGGTTCCATAAGTTATTGGGTTCTTTTCTATTTTTTAGTGGTAACTTTTAATCGGTGCACAAGTGCTTTCCTTTTTTGGTTTGTTTCTCAATGTCTGTATATTTTCTTCAAAGATATAATATACCATTAAAACCAACTGATAGTATTGGTTTAGTTTCATAGATTTTGTTACCTATGTTTGGATAAATAAGTTTTAGTTGTATATGATTAAGTGTCAAAATACACAAAAAAAAAACAACCCAAACAAAACATCACATGCCATGCACTACTCTTTGGCCTAAGAACAGCATATAGGTCCAACCGACAAACAAAAACTAATGGGTGTGAGTTGCGATTCGTTGATCTGATATTTATGCGCTGCTCTTAGGCCAAAGACTAGCACATATGTGAAAATAGACTAAAGGGTGTGGAAATTAACCAAACCTTTATAAAACACTCCTACATTCATATGATAAAAACATTGGATCTTTCTTCAATTTGCATATATTGGGGTAAACGGCACTTCTACTCGTAACACGACTAAGGTATATAATATAACCTAGATAATTATTTGGACTATATAACCTAGTTGTCACACACAATTTTAATTAGGTAAAGAATCATATATCTTATCACTAGTGGCGGATCTAGAGAATAAATTCAGGTATCCTACTTTTTTATAACCTAGGGTAATCTTTGAAAATTTAAGTGCCCCTAGGGGTCCTATGCGGTTAATAAAATGGGACCTTTAAATTTTCTTTTACTTATGCTCATCCTTGAGAATTCAAGAGACCTTAAAGGACCATGTGCGGCTAGTATGTATGTACATATATATACACACACTCGATTACATGTATTACATATTAAAAAAGTTAGTAAGAAGATTTGTAAACTATAATATAATATTTTAAGACAAGATATAACTGAATTTCGTATTAATTAAGTATTGATAGGTGTGAGATGAAATAATTTTTAAAAGTAAAATTATCAATTAACTTTTCTTAATTCATACTTTATAATATAGTCTTATTCTCTAATAAAGTGTTATTCTCAAATAAAGTGAGAGAACAAAAACATTTAATTATAGGTTTCAAATATAATTTTACATTTACATTCTAAAACATATGTTTATTATCATTATTTTTTTTATTAATGAATGTATCACACACATAAGAACAGTTATCAAATCGATTTATATAAAACTTTAAATGTATTTAAAAGTTATATAGTTTGTAATAAAAATATATTCAACAATGAACCGAAAAGTTATTAGTTAAGTAACTTAAAGTAATGAAATGATAAATAACAAAGTAACAAATTATAAAGCAAACAAGTACATAAGGTAAATTTGGTTAGATGTTAAGGAAATTGACTTTTACGGCAAATGTGATTAGTGGTTTGGTCTCGCTTTTTCATTCACCTTTCCCAATATTCACATCTCACAATACTCATATTATAATATAATAATACATAATTTCATCTTTCCCAACTTTTTACACAAAGGTGCCCTGCAACTTTTTGTGACCGGAAAATTTTGTTTTCGTTCACCGCTACAACTTTTCAACGATATCCCAAATTTTATTTTGAATCAGGGGTATCCTTATACAATAGAGACGAAGTTGATGGGTATTTTTACACCATAAAGACGAAGTTAAAGGGTATTTTTACGCTACGAAGACGGGGTTGAGGGGTAGCCCGTGCTACCCCTGCTAACACACTATGTCCGCCACTGCCTATCAAACAACAGGTCTTAAGCTATATCATCCATATGGTTGTAAAATCATGTTTACGACCAGGTTTCATCAGTCGTAACTTGGTTCTTAATGAAACAGTTGGGGCTTAAATTATGGTTTCTTATGAACAACTGTTTAACTTGGTCTTCAGCAAACGATTGGGTCTTGAATTATGGTTTCTTATAAAACAACTTACCTGTGTTCTTTTCTTTCTAAAAAAAAGTTAAAAAAAGTTTGATAGCTGAAAAATTTGGTATGAATCGCCTTATATATAATATAATAAAACAAATCACAACCATCTAAAGGTTAGAGAACGTGTACCTTTACATTTTGTAAAAGTTGAACAAAAACAGAAACACCGTGATGTAACGACTTGGTCATTAGATTCGGTACATGAAAACTTACCACACAAAAAAAAGATAACTTAACCCGGTTCAGCTAGACCTCGATAGTAACGAGATACGCCGGTGCTAGCGGCACAGTGATTGGTCGTAGGTGAGATCACTTTACCTGATTCAGGCTAGTACACAACGGCGACTGTGAGATCGTCGTGGTGTGTAGGTTTTTTTTCTCAAAAAACTCTAGTACCCTTAAAAAAACCCTATATCTCTATTTGTAACACACCAATTCTAATGCAAATAAAAAAAATAGTTAAAATTTTGAATAAATATAAATCCATAATAACTATATCATAAATAATTCATTATATTATTTAGGTTTTGGTAAATATCATAATTATATATATGTGTGTGGTGAGGTTCCGCTATAAAGTCTAAATCTTCTAAAAAGTATATAAAGTCATAAAAAACCATAATTTCAACCTAAAAATACACAAAAACTCACACCTAATAGAGTGAAGATTAGTAAAACACTATATTCAAACCCTAGCAGTTCACAAAAAATTCAAAAGACACCATCGTAGAACTATATTATAAAACACAACATTATAATCAACATAAAACACATAATGTTAGTTATTGGATAATCAGAGCCTTATTATCTAAAACACAAAACAAAACCCATATATGGTGTTTTAGTAATATTTATTGTGTTATTTGTAGGGCTGGCAATTTTGACACGAACACGATAATACGACATGAAGTTAATAGGTTTCGTGTCTATAACAGGTCGACATGATAAGACCTGTTTAATTTCGTTGCGTGTTCGTGTTTACCTATTTCGTTTTCGTGTTTTATCGTGTTTGTGTTTTAACAGGTTGTGTCCGTGTCTTAACAGGTCATGCCAAGCATGATATGATCTTTTAAAACTTAAGATCATTATACAATACTTGTAAGACATGTTAATGGCTAAATATCAAACATGTAGTAACAGGTCGTGTTCATGTCTTAACATGTCGTGTTCGTGTCTTAATAGGTTGTATGCCACGTTGGTAAATTTTTCGTGTCTTAACAGGTCGTTTCATCTAACCTGTATATTATTAGGTTCGTGTTTGTGTTTGGAAAATCTGACACGATAAGATTTCCTATTGTGTTCGTGTTTACATGTTTTGGGTTCGTGTCTTATCATGTTTGGGTCTTAACAGGTCGGGTTGACACGATATGCCAACCCTAGTTATTTGTGGATTTTGGATGTGCTTTATGGTTGATATTATGGTGTTTTATAACTTTATGTACTTTTTAGAAATTTTGGACTTTGTAGCCCACTCCTAGCCATAGGGTGAAGATCCACTAAGACTACACGATGTGGGCATGGTTTTGTGACGTTTATGCCTTCCACATTGGACACACCACACCGGGCATGGCGTGGACCCAGCGTTGTCGTTGGAGCGACTTATTGTCCACCGGCGTGGAGGTTCAAAGTAGGTGGACGTAGCACGTTATGAGTGGTCATGGGATGTAGCCTGTGGTGCCAACGGTTAAAATTTAATTTTTTTACCTTCTAAAATTATATAACACCTAAACATTTGTTTACAAACTCTCTCAATTCCTCTCAACTTTGTTTACAATATACCACAAAAATTTCCAAAAATGGCTACGATTCCGTGGAGTGAAGAAAAAGATATCGTGTTGTGCAAATCGTGGGTCGAAGGGCTTACCCACTACATGTCGCGTAATCGCTCGAGTGGTCTGTTTTGGGGGAGTATTTTTCAACACTTTTGCATTTATAGGGGGGACACCATCTGAACCATGGATACGCTTTCTCCTCATTTTAGGACTATCTGTTTAGATAGTAAAAAATTCGAGACGGTGTACAACACGGTGGAAAATGCGGGTGGTGACCTTATGGAAGACAACATCATACAAGTCGCCCTCATCAACTACAAACACAACTACAACCGTGACTTAAGCATGTATCGGTTTGACAGATAAGTAATTTTTTCTAATAATGTTTAATTTTTAGGTTTTTTTTAATTATGTAATCTTTTGTGATTTTATTTCTTTTGTTTTTTTAGTTTCGTTTTTTTGTTTCATGTAATATTTTTATTTTTACATTATGTAATGTTTTATTATAAATGTTATTTGTTTAATTACTATTAATGTTTATTTAAAAATTAAATAGATATATATAATATTGAATAACAAAATAATAACAAAAAGTGTGTGCCACGTGTCGAATAACGCCACACTTTCACGTCTCGTTCCACTCCTTCCGTTTTTGTACCACGCCACATTTCTAACATGTGGTCCACATGTTGCTTAATGCCCCTTTTTCATGCACCTTCACATCGTATAGTCTAAAAAGTGGGTTTTGCCTAAGTAGCATAAGAAAGATTATGGAGATGATGTGTGAGACTTCTTATAAGTAGGATGAAAGGGTTTTCGATCCTAAAACACAGACCCTCACCTTTTTGTTTCTCAAACATACAACTCAAAAAGTTTAACACAAAAAAATCTAGCACAAAAAAATTAATACAATAAAGTATAGCACAAAAAAACCAACACAAAAAAATATAGTACAAAAATGTCGTACAAAAAATTTAACATAAAAATGTTATACAACACAATTTTTTTGGGTTTTTAGTTATCATATTTTATATAGCAATAAGATACTCAAATTAAAGATAAAAAGATAAAGTCGTATAAAAAATTATAGACGTTTAAAAAATTAGGTGGGGTTGTGTGTGTCCCTTGTATGTGGAAAGAGAAAGTCAACAAATAAGATTTTCTAAGATACCCTTCCACTTCTCTTTTTTCCTACGTTTTATATTATCCATTGATTTGAAAAATGAAATGCTAAGATCCTTCTTAACTTACATAGACAAAATTAACTTATTTAATTTTATATATATATATATATAAATATGGTGGGTTCTAGAGTGAACACTAGTGTATTTGTGAACTGAGTGAACAAATCCTGGCCATTGATTTACATCATCAGATCATAAAATACACAAGTGTATTTTCATCATCAAATCTTGACCATTAATTTACATTTGTGTATTGATAATCAAGGGGTAGGATTAGTTCACACAGTTCACTATCAAGAGGGCTGTTCACAAATGAACCTAACCCTATATATATATTATATATATATAATTTATATATAAATCTTTAAAAATGAATTATGACATTACACTTATAAATTCTTTTAAGTTAATTTTGAAATTTTTTTTGTAATTGTATTAATTTTTTATATAATAAATCTTTAAAAATGAATTATTACATTACACTTATAAATTCTTTTAAGTTAATTTTGAATTTTTTTTGTAATTGTATTAATTTTTTATATAATTGATAAATGTTAATTATATATAGTGAATTACTAGAGCTACCAAAATGCTCTATCCCGCATCAAAGAGAATAACTGAAAACTAATATACAAACAAGGATTGAATGTGCCCCTCTACCGTATCTTTACAAATAGAATAGCCTATTTATATAGAATGGTAAAGAGGCTGTTTATGATCGACGATCATAGAAATGAAATAAAGAGATATTTTAATCCTTACCAACTCAATCTTGTCGCCCCTGGCAATAAACATGCATGAACCATTTCACGAAGTATGTGTCCAGATAGCCCAAAGTCTCGGAAGTTAACTCGTGGCCTTCTAGTTGAAAAAACAACGTCGATGAAGCCTTGTTGGTGCACTATTTCGAGGTAGCGATTATAACTTTCCATAAATTTCCCACTTGTCACTCAATGATCGAACTTTGATTAATTTTTTTTTTAGGATTGACAAATCAAATGATATTTATGTTCCAACTTTGCCTTTTTTTCCCTCTTAATCAAATTGTTTTTGCCATACTTGTGTTCCTATTAGTATCCATGATACAAGTCAAATCCCAAATGTAGAAATATATGATAAGATGGTGGATATCTTTTTTATAGAAAGAAATGAGATTATCGCATATACAAAACAATCAATGAAAAAAATAGACCAAATTTTCTGTATGTAGAGGCAATTGTAAGTGCACATGTGGTGATGAATGCTTAAGATCACAACATTTAGAAGTATAAGGTTACAAATGTAACTTTGTATAGTTTATGGAATAGTTCAAGATTACATGTAAACTTCAAAGGATGTTTATAACCCTGAAGTAATTTTGGGTTTTTTTTCTGATTAGTGTGTGTTCATGTCACAGCCCCTGACCACACACCTGAACGGGAGCCGTGAATAGTCAAGCGGTACCGGTGGTTATTTTGAAAATACTGCAGTGGAAAATTTCATTAGGACCTTGAGTTAGGAAAAATATAAGATTTTAGAAACATCAGAATCTTATTTATAACAAATGGGAATAAAATTCATTTTTACAAATGTAGCTTTAATAGGGGTAAACCCGAATACAAAGTTTCTTAATTTTAATTAACAAAATAAGCCACTTCTTTAAGACTTCTGGTGTCATATCACAACTCTTATTCAGATCTACTGTAATCACCTGAAACATGTGAAAATACTTGTGAGATAATTCATTTTTATAAAAAGACATAGTATTGTAATTTACAGTATCAAGGGTTTTTACATTTGTTTATATCTTTCAATTACTCACTCAGTATTTGTCACGGTGGCAGAACCTGTGAATGTGGTCATATTACTATTTGGCTAACTCTTTGTCCAATAGCAACACTAGACTAGTAGTGTATACAAAACCCCACATACCGGCAGTAATTTTAGAATACAAAAACTTAATCCTTGTAAATACAAGCGGAAAACATTTAAGGTTTTGAAAGTATTTAATAAAAGAGAATAACTCACAATGTTGTGGGGAAAAGAGAATGACTCACCTGGTAGGTCTATAGTGTTTTATTTAACCGGCCTCCTGATTCTAAGATTTCTGATAGTTAAGCATCTACTTTTGATAGTAAGTTTATAGTTTTGAGCTTTCTAATAGTTAAACATTCAGTTAACAGAGTAGAATACGTATTAGTGTAAAACTAATTCAAACCTAACGATGGTCACGAGATCAGATCCATAATGTAAGTTAACAAAGTATAGCCTTATTCAGGCAGCACTTTGGCATTCGTTAGTTGGTTCTCTGATTGCTCGGGCAGAATATCGTATGGGTGATTATCGGTTAGAACACCAACGTATAGAGAGAAGAAAAGAAGGAATTAGCAAGGAAAACTGAATCTAAGCTTCCTATTTATAGGTAAAGAATAATTCTTACCCTATATAAATCTTTCTCAGATGTTATCTACGCATATATATCTTCCCTATATATACATTTCTTATATATTCCTTCCTTATGTATACCTTCCTTATATATCATCAACCCCATATGTTTATTTAGATTTTTATCTACTATATATATTTATTTAGATGTTAAGTTATTTACTTAACCGTTTTGTTGTTAAACTTAGTTATTTAACTGGTTAATTTACTTTAACTATTTAATCAAGTAACTTACTTAACCGACTAATTAATTAACTTACTTAGCCGATTAATTTAATTAACTTACTTAGCTGATTAAGTTTCATTTCCTATTAAGTTTCCTTAGCTATTAAGTTTTCTTAACAACTAAGCTTCTTAATCACTAAGTTTTCTAGTTTAGCAGCGTCCTGGATATAAGTTCTAATTTCTAGATATACCAAAATGTGACATGGATTAGTGTAAGAAACCAAATCAAACTTTAATAATAATCACGAGATCAAAACCTCAATGTAGTTTAAAAAATATAGCCTTAATTAGGTAGTACTTTGTGACGTGGTGCGAGTGTGTTATATTTTTTGTTATATTTTAAGCACTTTTTACTTATGGATCAAGTTTAAATATATAAACACAATACAATACAACCACTCTACACACGTTAGGGCAAGTGCATCCATCGTCGACGTAGTATAGTGATGGTAAGATACCGAGGTCGTCCAAGGACACAAGAGCTTCTAATACCGGCTTATCGTTAACGTCTAATCTAACCAAATTTTTCATAAAAGTTTTTGAAAGTTTAAAAGATAAAACTACATATAAGAACGTAAAGAAAAGGGAAAAAACAAATATACAAGAAAGAATCACTTGGTTCCAACTCCTCTTTTATTTATCCTTTGATGATTTCCGCACTTTGGGCTTTTTGAGAGATTATCTTAGTTATAGTGGCATGCCCCTCTTGTGAAGGCGACAATACCCTCAACCATAACCATATTCATCTGAGTCAGCAGGGATACAGTCCCTCAAGGTCGGATTATTGAAAGATAATTAAATAAGTTATTAATACTAAAAGTGGTAGGCCCCTCTTGTGAAGGTGATGTTACCCTCGACCATATTGGTCTGAGTCAGCACGGATACAACCCCGCAAGGCCGGATAAAGTTTTAATAGTAGTTTATTTATAAGGGGTTCAGCCGTTCTTACTTCCCCCAATTTGATCTATCTAACTCAAGGGAAGTCCTAATAAGCTTGAACCAAGTCCTCGCAGGATCTATACACGAACAAGACAAGAACTTTACCCAAACCCCCTTCCAGGTAGTTAACGTGCTTTATATAGACCATAAAGACACGAATGAGTGAATCAACGAAACATGAAGGAAAGTTTAACCAAAGTTCACTTTAAATATACACAACTAGTTATTAAAGTCATTAATACATATCCAATTAAAAGGTTGCCAAAGATTAGAAATCAAAAGTAATACATAAAAGATTTGTCTTCACCAAGTGATGTAAGAAATTAGCCAAGCATGGCCTTTGTTTGACAAGAACTCTTACAATCAATCTTGGATACCGAGACTACTACACACACTCTAAAAGATGAAATATGGATGATGGTTGTAGGTGTTGGTGTTGTAGTGGTGGTGGTGAACTGATGGCAAGTGTGAGAGAAGTGTTTTGCCAAGGGATGCCTTTCTTTGAACCAAGCATCTCTATTTATAGCTGGAAACAAAGGGCAGGCACGACCCTGTGGTCTTCTCTTTCTCTCCCTTCATTAACTGCGGATGTCAGGTCTTGTACTAACACGCCCCGTGGTGTCATGGCACGGCCCCGTGGTAAGTGTACTTGTTGTACTATCACAGATTCTATGAATCTTAGAGTTGACCACGGCCCGTGTTGGCTTGTCTTTTGTTGTTGTCTTTTTCTGAAGAGAATCTTGACTGGGCACGACCCCATGTCTAAGCTTCTCTTCTTATTATTTTGTTGTTTTGGATGTGGATGGGGTTCGGTAGGTTGTGTCAATCCTTCTTCTTTGTATTTGTGTTGGTTTCTACTGTTAATTTGTTTCTTTTATTCGTTTAAGCTCTTTTGGTCATGTAATTTAAAAGTAAACAAAGAAACATGCTTTTTCCAACATTAGTACCGAAAAGGGTTGATTTTATGCCTTGTTTGATGTAATTTATATGTTGCATTTTGCACATCACTTTGACATCCGTTGATTGGTTTCAGATCGATCAGACAGGGTATCGTACTAGTGATCAGGGTTAGTACACTTTCTACAGAGCAAAGTTTCGAGGTTCAGGGTTTTGGGATTAATATAATAGAACAAGAGAGCGAGAGAAAGTGATTGAGACTGAGCAGATTGAAAGGTCCCTAAACTACTCCATTTATAAGCAAAATTTGAGGGCGTTGCGTCACTCGACCGACTCCTAATTTCTCTGTCGCGTCGTGCGACAAGGTAAACTAGGGCTTAGGTGGCATGAGTCACACCTATAGGTCTGCCATGTGGCACCACATGTCTCCAGGCGAAAACTGAAGCGTCGTGTCGCGCGATCGTGCCTCCTCATCATCATTGCGCTGCGTGACGAGATCTAAAACTGGGTTTTCTTATTTTTCGTGCTGGTTCTCATCGTGTGTTCGGGGTATTGATTAAGAATTGTTATGAGGCCTTTTTGAGGGTTGTTACAGTTTAGGGAAGGGAAAGTGATGTTTCCCTGACACCATGTAAGTTCCATATTTGTGGGATTTATCCAAAACGTATGATAAGTTTCGGATATGTTAGTTCTTTCTATAAATAAGTGAACCAAGTGTTTTGTAATAGAATTTTAGCATTTTGTAAGTGTGAAACTATGTGTTTCGCGGTGTTCTAATATAAAGTGCATATTTTAGTGATAATCTATGTTTCTACACCTTCTTACGTGATTGTTTACAGTATAGCTGCGTTGTGATGGATTCCATACATCACAACATGCTCTAGATTGATTTCGATCCTGATTCGTGAGACTTAGGTGTCCTTACATGTTGGTGATAAATGCAAAGGTGTGGTACAGGAACAAGAATAACAGATTGATGCTTTAACTGATTTAGATGATCAAGTGTCTGATACCAGAACTGAGAATTATTTTGGGAATGATGATCTAGAAGAAGGTGAAATTGTTGAAGATGTAGTGGTTGATTGGAAGTCAGATGATCGCAAAGATAGAGGTAAGTAAAGAAGGTATTGTGTATACATGTGAGGATGCAAATATCGAATATGAGTCTTTTAGGGAGAAGATTTACACAAAAAATAAAGTTGAGGATATTCCTCATCTAGAACAGCTTCTAAAAGAAACAGCTGCCGATTTTAAGAAGTGGTTTAAAGATCCAACACTATTGTTAACTCAAAGAAAGAAATATGTGAATACACATGATGAGTATGCGGGAAAAATTATCAGCTGAGATTGTGATGAAGACCACAAGTTAGTTATGATTAAAAGGACAGACGGTGTACACTACTTCAAATGCAGTGCTAAAAGTTAAGTACTTTGCCAGCACGTGATTTGTATCAATTGGCACAAATTGATTTAAACACCCGGAACGCCTGTTGGGAATATGCACTTTGAGGCTCTTTTTGAGGCTCTTTATGGTCGAAAATTTCGTTGACCTGTCTATTGGAATGAAGTTGGTGAAGCTCAAATCACCGGACCTAAACTCATTCAAGAAACAACAGATAAAATCATCAAAATCCGGAATAACCTTTTGGCAGCTAGAAGTCGTTAAAAGAGTTATGCTGACAAACAATGCAAACCTTTGGTATTCCAATATAATGTCACACATATTATACGAGATCCTTCACTCATTTGGTTAATAGACCGCGTTCTATCCGATCTTTTTTTTAAATTTCAATATACACTAACTTATAATTATCCGTATTATTAGGAAACATTTGAGCTTTGCTAACACAATTAAGCAAGTCATCCACAATCCAAGTGAGTGCATAGTTCCCCACTTTTTGGTTTTTAAATCATTTGGGGTGATTCATATGTGCCTATTACTTTTCAAAGTTTACAAAACTTATTACATATGATTTATATACACAACATGCTTTACATTGTACGGAACTTGATGGTGCATTGAACATGACAATGAGACATTCATTGACTTTGGCCAAGCTGACCGGTAGTAT
Organism: Scalesia atractyloides; assembly: GCA_947069175.1. NCBI lineage: Eukaryota > Viridiplantae > Streptophyta > Magnoliopsida > Asterales > Asteraceae > Scalesia > Scalesia atractyloides. Next base: position 39,540,593 of record CAMTDV010000023.1, on the reverse strand, counting down.
GTTATGGTACCATGATTGACAACCTCATTCCCGCTTCCTAGGTCTGTTTGGAAGTTACCACTAGGAATGACAGAAACTGTGACACATATTTGATAAACCCTGTTTAGGGATTATCCGATAGCCAACAAGGCTTGAATGTAGTCGCCGACAAACCACACTTGTTTTATACAAAAAGGTAATAGTTTTACACAAAATATGACATTTTTGTTTAAATTAACAAGACATTTGGTATACATAATAGATTTGGTTTATACAAAGACACTTTGTTTATATAAGACATTTGGTTATACAAGACATTTTGTTTATACCAAACATTTGGTTTATACAAAGACATTTTGATTAAACAAGACATTTTGTTTAGACAAGACATTTGATTTACACAAGACAATTTGGTTTATACAATGACACAAAGGTTTTCAATCATATTTACGCTTAACAAAATGATTAAGATTCATGGCTACAAAAGTTTATTCACTCATCGACTCTAGTAGTCGGACAAAGTATTGCAATGCAAATACCAGCCATGAATTCTAACCACAAAACCTATGTTGCTCACCAACATTCATTGTTGACCGTTATTTTCACATATGTTTCAGGTACAAATGTTTGAAGAATATTCAAGTATGCCACACATAGAATGGACTCGGACCTTAGCTTTATTTTAAAATCTATAGACAATTGTTTGTGTTTTGTTTATGTTCCAAAAGACAATGTAATTCAAATAACCAATACAATGAAACTTTAAGTACCATGTGTTTAAAACAATTTGTAACGTTACCCCCCAACGTTTCCGCCGCGAGTTGTTTTTACGCGGTTGGAGTGTTACAACAATCATCCTATCACTGCTAGCACCCACTACAAAAAATGCACAAATGATTAAAATACGAAGACACAAAAAAATAAGAACACCACAATTTAACGTGGTTCGAATCCGATGTGAATCCTACGTCTACAGGCTATAATACTCTTTACAAAGATTATGATACATGACATGAGGTTTTTATAATATGAGAACTATATATGGTTAGTTACTTGGGTAAAAAGAAAAACTAATTAGGCCACCTTAACTGATCCACAAAGGCCCAAAAGGCCTTAAACCCAACAGTTTATAATTAATACACTCGTTTATGCTCGTTTTTTACATATTCATTTAAATACTTTAGTTATGTTCCTTAATCTATGTTCAATTATATTTGTTGATGAAGTGGTTCGTTCTTTTACATATTCATTTAAATACCTTGGTCATGTTCCTTCATCCAATCCATGTTCAATTATACTTGTTCATGAAGCGTTCATTTATGCTATTAACGAATTAACATAAATAACAATGAACATACTCATTTTCTTAACGGACAAACATAAACAAGAAAAAGTTGTCCATTTAATTGCTCATGTTCAATTGCTTGTTCAATTAGAGTTAAACAAACAAACACATACTGTATTTTTATTCGTTCCTTCATTTAGATGCAAATATATGATTTGTATTATGAATATGATTGATATGCGTAAATTAAACTTCTGATTGAGTAATTGAGTGACGCGCTTTTACAATAAATCTGTTGACTCCATCTATTGTGCTTCTTATGTTTAATCTTACAACATTGAGGTGGTGACAACAATATCATAATTGACAGTTGGAATCATTTGTAAAATATCATAGATATAACTATTATGTTTGAAAATAAATATATATGGAGATTTTTTTTCACGAGGTATAACTATAGACGATATGACCTTTTGGAATCTCCAAGAGATATTGAAAAGTTTATATACATACATACATCCTAACTAGTGAAAATTCTCTCTTCTTGTGCGATACAGCAGAATACATATATGTATTACAATATATATTTTTACAAATGATATTATATTTATTATACAAAAGTTATTTTATGTATACATATATATTACAAAATCAATGAAATGTCAACGACCCCGAAAACCATAAAAATAAATAATAGTATAAACCATAAAAATGAATACTAGTACCGGAATTCTTTAATCGCTATTGTTTCGGCTTGGTACGGTACCGTACCGGTACTAGATATAATTTATGATACTATATATAATATACGTCTTTCATCCATTTAATTTTTTACTAATTTGGTTTTTCTCTGAGTGTTCATTAGCTTTTATTGAGAAATTGAATACGTGTTTAATTATTTACTCAACATTAGGGTATATTTTTTTTGAAAACGGAGTTTTGTTTTAAATAGAGTATTTTTAGTATCCTAGGCTATATCCAGTGTTAGTATCGTATTGGTACTGTGACGAACAGAACCGATCCGAATAATATAAGTATTAGTGTTGGTATTATCAAATTTGTTTTATTATTTGTTTTTATAGTTTCGATCAATGTAAAACATGATTTTACATTTTGAGTGGCACACCTTTGTTTTTTATGTTTTAATATTGTAAATAAACTTTATATTTTAAGTACCAATGTTATAACGAACCGTTACAGTATTATCCAATCTGTGTCCGTATACATTTTGTTGGTTTTTGATCGGCGTAACATATTTTATTTCTTTTTAAATATAGTGTTTTAAAATACATATATCATAATGAGCTTAGTTTTCTCTTTTTTTATATATAAAATTTATTTAGATTAAACCGGTGTAACGCACATATATATCCCGCTCGTTTAATTTATTATAACACTCGCGTGAATTTGAAAGTCATTTCAACAACTCAATAAATGCACATGTTAGATTTAGCGGTGATGTATCCACCACATCAAAAAGGTTTTAAATTTTTCATGATATTATAGTCTAGTGACATTTTAGAGGTGGAATAAGACTTAGAAACCATTAAATTTTAGATTCGATTTCCATAAGAGGGTTTTTACTAAATTTATTAGGTTTACTTCTGAATTGATATTCGTCAGTAATCTAAATTTGCCATTTAAAAGGTTTTAAAATAATAACAATGGTAAAAAGTGGTTTATACTTGGTGTTCCAATATTTTAGTTTTAATTTCAATTGAGTTGTCTGATAAATCCATAAACCTATTTAAAATGAATATGCCTTCAAATTTCAATCATAAATATAATTTTTAAAATAAGATACATTTATGTTAACTCTCGGAAACAAGAGGAATGTAGCAGCTGGTTTTGAGTGCAGGAGCTACTAGTTTTGATGGGTCCTAAATTTGTTCGAGGGGGCCTGGCGTATTTTCCTTAAGAGGAAAGGGTTTATTTTTCTCGATACCACATTTATTGTTGTTTAGGCAAATTTGCCAATTGAAGGATTTGCTGTTATTATTAATATTCAAGTGACTACTTTTCATTTAGTGGCTCCATTCTTAAGAATACGATTGAAAGTATCATTATTATTTAGATTAAACTAAGTTTAAAGGCTGGCAAAATTTTATTAATAGCACTCCTAGCAAGTTGCTAAAGGACCCGAAGAAGTATACATTATTAAAGTTATTACAAACATTGGCGGAGGTTATTGGTGGCCTGGGTGCCCCGGCCCTCACTGATTTTTCGTTCGTAGTGTTAAATATATTGGTTTTTTAAGAGTTCGGCCTTCTACTAATTTGAATTTTGAGAGTTCGGTCTCCACTGATTTTTGTTCAAGCTCCACCGCTGATTATAAAAACTACACACACCAACTTTCCCACCCCAGACTTTGTATGTGAGATTGATTTTTAAGCCACAAGAAGCAAGTAGCCTTAATGTCTATAATTTTGGACACTGTTGTTCTTCGGTTGTTAAAAAACACCCTCGTTTCTTGCTCGCCGCAGAACTAGCCACATGTCAGTAAGAATGACTACATAGAGAATATTCTGACTTTGTTCATCCCCCCATTTTCATAAATCTGTTACAAATCTTTGATATTGAAGGTATAAATAGATTACATGGGGTTAAAGCAACATTTATGCCTCTTTTAGGTAACGAAGTATAAGTGGCAATCCAACCCAAATGGCTCCTTCAAGCGTGCATATTCAGTTATTCAACTTCTTTGGTAACCAACTATTCCATTTGAAAACAAAGTTATCTTTGGAATTCAATATTTCGGGCCATTCTTTACCGCAAAATTGGGCGTGCCTTCACTAATCTAGTACCACTTGTCTCTATGATCAAATGATTCCGCACATCAAACATTTCTCCAATTCCCACTTAATTCGGATTAGCCTTTCTCCATTGCCAGCTCCATGTAGTCACCCCGTCTATCATCATTAAGCGCTTGTTCACCATCCACCCGTTAGATTTAATAATACAATTATCATATTTATCGCAAATTAGGTTAAAATTTGAGCATAAGACCAACATTTCCTACAACATTCTCCAGCATAAGAAGGCGACGTCGCCCATCTAATGCGGAGGAAAGAGGCTGTAGTGTGTAACAGCCTTACCTCTACCCCACCAATAACAACCATGTAGTGTATAATAAAGCGGGAAATAATTAATATTCATATTTTTTATACAATTACGATAAAAAATAGTATAAAAATCTTATACACATAACGCTAACCCTGACATGTTCATTTCGAAACTAATAATTACGTTAACAACTGGGAGAATCGCATATTTATTTTTAACTTTTGCTTTAGGTGTAGTACACAACATGATAACATAACTGTATACCCAAAATCTTTCTATCTCCTATTAAATAATCAATACTAGAGGTGCATAAGTTGGTTTCTTGCAATAAACCGGTTCGAGTTTTTCAAAAAAGTCAAAACTGATTTCGGGTTGTGTTGGTTTATTGCAATGTTTTAAAAACCGGTATTTTAATCGTACCGGGTTAGGCTAAAGAATGGTTTAACCTGTTGAAGCGGATTGTATCAGGCAGTTCAACCAGGTTGACTAATTAACCCTAAATCTTTAAAATACAATTTCAACTTAAAAAGTAATAAAAAACTAAATCATTCCATAATAGAAAATATCCAAAAGTTAATCCATAATAAAAAAATAACCCAACTATCGACGTGGATTGTGGATGAAGTTTGATTGATGTGGTTTGTGAGCGTTAGGTTTTACTAAGAAAGTAGATCTCACATTTTGGGCCCATAATAAAAGATTAAAAGTCTAAATTTTAACCTTAGCCCGGTACCGAATAACCGAATTTACCGGCAGTAAAACTTCTCTGTCGTTCTCATAGTTTACCGGTATAATTCGTGCGGGTGAGCTTCCGACATCTGGTTTAACTGGTTCAACCGGCTGGTTTAAACCGATTTTTAAAGCATTAGTTTGTTGCCTAGGTGTTTGACCAATTTCGATCGTTTTTTAGCGGTTCGATTAGGGTTCAAAGCAGTTTAGTGTTGTACCTCTAACCAATAGATTTTTTTTGAACGGCGGGTTTTATTAAACACAACAGAACTATACAACAGACATAGAAGCTAAGCGAAATCAAAGGCAAGCCAATTTACCTATTCTATTGAAAATAATTTTGCTCTGTTTTTCACCCAAAGTTAACTGGATGCCTTAATATCTGTCATAAGCCTAGCTATATGGACTTTCTTGCTTGAAAAATCAACCTCATTACAAAGTTTCCAAATACCCCAACATGCTATTACTATGATAGCGTGAATGATCCTCTTCTTCGCGTCCGACCCGGAAATTCCTTTGTGCAAACTAAGTATATCGCAAATTGTGTATCATAAATAGGTGAAAATGATAACATAATGATACCATCTGCCACATAATTGTGCTAACATAACATGATGTAAACAAATGTCCCACCGTTTCATTTTCTTCATTGCAAAGAGGGCAAAGGGTGAAAGGTATAGGTATATGTCTTTCCAAAATACATCTCGTTGAGAGGCGATCCAAATTCATTATCCAACCAAAGATATTTACTTTACGCGGTATCCACCTATTCCAGATATCACAGGAAACCACATTTGTATGGGATATAATCTTACGTACCGATTTAAGCGTGAAAGTCCCTAAGTCACCTCTAACCAATAGATTACCCACAAATGTATTTGTGGTTAGTAATTTTATAGTCAAAAGAAAAGTTTAATAAATATATCTTGTTTGATTTGACTGAATAGAACAGATAGGCTAAATTTGGGTCGGTAGGAGAAAGTGTGTGGAAGATGTATGGGTTCAGGATCCATGAGATGTTTCCACGTGTACTAAAATATGCCAGCTGTCTAGAGAGAGGTGCAGAGGTTGGTTAGAGGTTGACGGCTTAGACGGCGGCAAGCGTGAGGCAGAGATGTGATACGACGGTGGGGTTATGTCCCATGTGGTTCAATCCCTGTTAAGAATATCGGTTAATGTAGTGGCCCCCACTTCACCTCTTTGAATTGGAATAAAATTGAATGAATAATAATAATAATAATGTCTAATTTCCAACCTTAATTAAGATTAAAGAAATTACGTGGGCCCCCACTCTGTTCGTCTATTAGTGTCCCCTTGCAACTATAAAGCAAACCAAACTACCCATCCTATCCTCCACACCCAAACAGAGTCTTTCTCTCTGTCTCAGTTTCTCTCTCTCTCTCTCTCTCTCATTGAAATCTGATTCTTGAATTTGATTCCTTCATTAGGGTTTGAATATTGATCGATTCAGACTGCAAATACAGTGATTGATAGGTTGGTGAATTAACAAAAAAAAAAAAATACACATATAATTAAGAAAATGACGAAACAGAAGGTGGTGGTTGCCGATGGCATCGATATGGCGGTGGTGGTGCCGCCGGCGTTATTCTCGGCGGAGGTGAAAAAGCCTCTGTTGATGCCCGGTGGGTACATCACCATAAATAAGAAGAAGCTTCTTCTTCAGAACCTTGAAATCAACGGTGGAACAAGGGTTAACGCGTGGGTGGAATCCATGAGGGCTTCTTCTCCAACGTCTAATCGTAAGCGTACTCAAGATCAGTCCACGTGGATGGTTAGTTATTCTGTTGTTGTATACAGTTCGGTTGTGATTCTGTTTGGTTTTATAATAATGTATGTGTGGATAAAACAGGACCGCCATCCGTCTGCTTTGAATATGTTTGACGAGATTACGAATGCGTCCAAAGGGAAACAGATCGTCATGTTTCTCGACTATGATGGCACGCTCTCCCCCATTGTTGATGATCCTGATCGTGCTTATATGTCTGATGCGGTATTCATCTAAAATATAGTAAAAAACTACAATGAAAGTGAGTATATATATATATATTTATTATAACAAACTTGTGTTATGTAGATGCGCGCGACAGTGAGGAAACTTGCGGGATGCTTTCCGACAGCGATCGTGAGCGGACGATGTCGAGACAAGGTGTACAACTTTGTGAAGCTAGCCGAGCTGTACTATGCTGGAAGCCATGGGATGGACATCAGAGGTCCATCCAAAGGGTCAAAATACAAGAAAGTGAGTCATGTTCACAAATACAATGAATATTTTTTTTGACTCGCAGGTTGATTAGATAGAATGATTTTTTTTTGAAGTGTATAATACAAAAAACCAAATAACAGTAGACAAAACCCCACCCGGACCCCGGTGTCGTGGGGTAGGAAAATGATTGGTTGTTTTTTTTTTTAATTTTAATTTTCTCATTATTTCTTGGTAATCTTCAGAGTCCTCCGAGTGTTCTTTGCCAACCCGCGAGTGAATATTTACCCATGATTGATGAGGTGCGTCTTTCTTCATGGTTTCTTGGATTTTTTTTTAAAATTAAAATATATTTCTGTGGTTTTCTTTATGCAAATAAATCTTGATGTTTTTAGGTGTATGGATTACTCATGGAGAAAACAAAATCGACACCAGGGGCAAAAGTGGAAAACAATAAGTTTTGTTTGTCTGTGCATTTCCGATGCGTTGAAGAGAAGAAATGGAGCGAGTTGGCTGCCCAAGTGAGATCAGTGCTCAAAGACTACCCGAAGCTCCGATTATCCCAGGGAAGGAAGGTTAGATCCGTCATTTAACAAAATTAATTTTTTTTAATTTAAATATTTCAAGACAAAAATCTTACTATTGTTTTTGCTAAATTTAAATGTTTAGGTGTTGGAGATCAGGCCCACAATCAAGTGGGACAAAGGCAAGGCCCTTGAGTTTTTGTTAGAGTCGCTTGGTACGTCGTCGTTTTCTATATTTGGTACTTTTTAATAAGTAGGTAAAATAATAAAATAAATAGAATGCAAGTTTAACTGACACGCTTGGTGGGTGCCTATTTGTGTTGTAGGTTATGCCAACTGTACCGATGTGTTTCCTATTTACATTGGAGACGATCGTACCGATGAAGACGCCTTCATGGTTAGTTTACGTTCGAGTTTGATCAGTTTTAACAGAATGTATAGGATAACTACGGTCTGAAAACCAGTTTGGCTTGTACCGGCAAGGTTGCTTAGGTAGTTAGTTAGGACCATCCAAATAGAACAAAATTGTTTTGTTTTGACCAGTTTGAATCAATTTTGTAAGGCTCTAATTGTTTTCACGCTCCTAAAATCTTATTCTTACCCCTTTTTCTCTCTATCTCTCTGTATATATGTCATCAATGAATATAAAGAGATAAATAAAGAGATAGCGGTGCAGAAATATTCACACCCTTTTTTAATCACCTGTAACAACATATTTTAATAATAAGAGGGTTAAGCAGTCATTAACTCGATTTCTTGAACCGTGCATCAAATCGTATATAATCTCAAACCAGCGAAACCGACCCATTTGCTTAATTAGATGGTTTAATGGATTTGAACTTTTTGTATATGAGATTTCATAAACACTAAGTGGTGGTTATTTTTGGAGCAAATTTAGGTGCTAAAAGAGAGGGGACAAGGTTTTGGCATTCTTGTATCCAAAATTCCAAAGGACACAAGTGCATCTTATTCTTTGCAGGAACCATCCGAGGCAAGTGTTCACAAAGATTATGTTCCATTTTGTTTTTTTTTTCTTTTTCTTTAGTTAGGAATAATTATTAATAAAATGTTAACTAAACAATCTTAATAACTAAATTTATGAAAAATGAGACCTAAGATATTAGTACTAAGTTATATTACAGAATAAGCATGATTAACACAATAGAACTTCTATTGTATAACATGATATTTACTTATGATCGTTGTCGATTAATACAGGTGATGGACTTTTTACAACGACTAGTTGATTGGAAACGACATTCGTGGTGACGACTTTGAACAAGAGAAGGGTGACTGAACTAGATGCGAAACCATACGTACATAAGTATGTAGTGAATATAAGTATATTTAATCTTGTCCAAGAAAAATACGAGGGGACAAGACGAAGGATAAAGAAATAGGTAGGGTAGGTTTTGGGTTATGGGTGTTTCCTCTTCGGCGTTTGTAACAAACACCCTGCCATACTGATGAATGAATACTTGTGTTTTGTTGGATGTATTTGATGAAAAAAATATCATGTTTGTGTTCTAGGATTATGTTAATAGAAAAATGATATAAATGTCAAAATCTTTTTATAAATTTTAATAAATAATTCATATATATACAGTATAAAACATCGGTAGACTTACAGGGCTGCCAAATATTTTTGCATATTATTTAACTATTCCAATAGTTTGATTGGTTAAATTCTCCACTCATACATCCAGAAAATAAATCATCGATCAACCGTTAAATATATAACTAAGAATAAGTGACTTGTATTTAAGCCAATATTTTGATCGGTTAAATTCTCTTATCATCTACATCCAGAAAATAAATCATGGATCAACCGTTAAATATATAACTCAGAATAAATAAGAATATTAATATTCTGATCGGTTAAATTCTCTAATCACACATCAAGAAATAAATCATGGATCAACCGTTAAATATATAACTCTGAAAAAGTCATTTGTATTCACTAAATAAACCATGACGGGCGTATATACTTTTATATTATACAGTTGTGAAACTAAAATCATAGTAATGGGTATTGATGACGTGGGTAGCTCAATAAAATGACTTAGACACGATATATCTTAAAGGGTTGAAAGGTAAAAGGGTTCAGAATCGACAACTATCGTGAACAGGAAAAAGAATGAGAACAGTGTCTAGTCACATCAACACTTTACGTGTATACTCTCGTGAACAACCACAATAGAATAGTGTCCAAACCCTTCAACCTACCAAAAAGGACAAGTCCCCCACTGCAGCCAATGACTGGTCAAAGTTTTCTTCTTATAGAGAATACTTTCCCTATAAATCACAGTCTCTTGTCATTTAGGAAGGGGACACCAGATCAGCTCAGGTCACTCTTGATCTCTGATCTTACTTCTCCACTCTAGAACTTGCTTTATGCTTGTTCTATTCTTCACTTAACACTACATCATCACATTTGATATTAACATTCTGGGTTGAGAAGTCCAAAAGTGAACAACTAACAACAGTGATCTCTCTCCACGTGTTGCAAACGTGGGGGGACCCCACGACCTGCGTTAGGCAAAGCGAAACCCTTTAACCCTTTTGCTTAACCAGTCCAGTCACTATCTTTGGTCTTATATTTGTTGTAGCAACAAGTTGGCGCCCACCGTGGGACTACGCCGCTTACTTTTCTTGAAAGACCAGTAGTGTAGCTCCATTTTCATTAAAGTTCACCATGTCTGAAAGCGAGTCTTCCGGTGAGGTTAACCAAATATCACGAACTCCAACACCTAATGTCGGCCAAAGATCACCGGTTGCATCCACACCATTTTCTACTCCAGGAGGCACTCCAACGGGAATCATATTCCTGGAGTTTTCCTCTTTTCAGACGCCGACCCCTTCTCGCTCGGGGGTTCCCTCTCCCCAAGTCGGTGCTACAAGTACGCTAGAACGCATCGACTTAACACCCGAGGGAGTAGCTCGAAACTTCTTGCAATTGAGATCCCTTCTCAACCAACATGTGAGCCAAGAGAAGGAAAATGGGGTAAGGATAAGACTGGACTACGATGAGTCTGAAACTTCGTTGTCACCCGGCCCCCACCTCTTCCTTTCACTAGCTCACATACGGCTACCTCTCACTTTGAAGTTGGTCCAAGTGTGACGAACCCAACATTTGACCCAAGCCCTTATGCTTTTGGAAGGCCGAGTCCAACTACATTTCCCTTATTCACTTCCCAACCTGCTGTGACCGGCACACCTTTTGGACATGAAGCCACCCTTGAGCAATTATTTTAATCACCAGCTTCAAGTGTTCCCCTCCCTGTTGCCACTATGCGGGAACGAGCCATGACAGTTTTACCCCTGGCTCGGAGTGCCGCCATGAGTACTCCCATGAATTACATGGCTATATCGAAAGCCTTCAAGGCTTCAACCTAATTCCTCTATTGATGACACAGATGATGGCACAGTTTCCTTGTCAGCACTTCATCAATCAAGTGTTGTCCACTCACCAAGGAACCACAAACAGTAATCCGACCTCAAGAAAAGCAGAAGATCTTGCCAAACCCTACAAGCCCAGCAATTTGTCCTGTTTTTCTCAACAAATTACCGACTATGATTTTCAAACCTGGATCAAGATGCCATCCCATATGAGAACGTATGACGGAACCAAAAATCCAGAAGACCACCTCCAAATCTTTATTGCAGCAGCCAGGATCGAAAAATGGTCTAACGCTGAATGATACCTCATGTTCATGCAAACCCTTGTAGGGTCCCCTAGGATATGGTTCAATGACATACCTGAAAAAAGCATTCGAACCTTCGATGATTTAAGCAAAGGTTTTTTAGACAACATTTCACAACAATAGAGGTACGTCAAGGATGCTACAGTTATTTTCCAAATAATGCAACGAGATGACGAACTCTCAGAGAATTCATCGAAAGATACAAGAAATAAGGGTTAACCTACGTGGGTGCTGATGAAAAAATGAGGGTGGCAAGATTCATGAATGCCATTAGCTCCAAATATCTCACAAGAAATTTCAACAAATGCCTACCCAAAACCCTTGAAGAGGCCCTAGAAAGGGCTGAAGCTCACATTCGTGGAGAGGAAGCTGTTGGCATTAAAGAAGAAAGGAAAAGAGCTCCTAGTTGGCGAAGTAAGAGTCCCAACAGAAAAAGAGGAAACTTTGGTCCTTATGACTAACGGTTCAAAAGTTCAAACTCCAGAAGGCCTGAAGGTCGGAACCCTCCAAGCCGAGAAAAAACCATAAACTTCATAGCTTTGACCAAGACCCCACAAGAAATCTTGACAATTGAAGAAGTAAAACACAGCTTCCGACCTCCTCGGCCTCTGCCCAAAAGCAAGAGGAACGAGAACTCCACCCAATACTGCGAGTTTCATGAAGAAAAAGACCACCATACAAAGGATTGCTTTCAACTCAAAAAAAGAATTGAGGAGGCTGTCAAGTCCGAAGAACTAGCCACTTCGTGAAAGGGGTTAGGGACAAGATGGCTGAAGGAAAAAAGCAAAGAAGTAAACATGATAGATATTGATGGAAAAGCTGCCCGCAAACGACCACGGTTGGAGGCTTGGGAACGACAATGCGTCTGCTTCCCACCACCCAAAGGGGACTTATTATCCAAACCCTTGGTGGTAGAAGCTATGTTGGGAACACTCAAAAACCACAAAGCTTACATTGACACTGGTGCAGCAACAGAGATTATGTTTGAAAAATGCTTCAATCATCTCAACAATGACGAACGTTCAAGGCTTAAACCATCTGCATCCTCCATTAAAGGTATTGCCGACATACCCATCAAGCCTTTGGCCAACTAACCCTTAATATTGTTTTAGTGAAGGAAAAATGGAAAGAACCAAACCACTCACCTTTGTGGTGATCAACATTCCTTCCAACTATGATGTTATCATAGGAAGGCCAGGGTAAAGTGCGTTTGGAATGGTGATTTCAGTTGGCCAAGGCACCGTGAAATTCCCTAATGAACAAGGGATAGCAACCCTTCAACCAACACAAGAAGCTTTCTTGGTTGAAGGAGAAAGTTCGAAGGAAAACGAGGATGATAAACAAGGATGGATCATTAACTCGAAATATCTTCAATAAAGGATAATGGTAAATACCAACCTTACCGAAGAAACCCTCTCTCATCTCAAGAAGCTGCTTCTACACAATATGGACATCTTTGCATGGTATCCCGAAGACATGACCGGAATCCCTAAAGTATTTCCGAGCATGAGTTCAAAATTCCATCTGATGTAAAACCTTTTGTCCAGCAAAAGAGAAGCCTAGCCCCAGATAGAAGCCTTTCAGCTTGTCAGGAGGTTGAAGGGCTTGTTCAAGCTGGGATCCTCCGAGAAGTCAAGTTCATTTGGATAGCAAACGCGGAAATGGTCCGTAAACCGGGTGGATCCTAGAGAATGTGCACTGACTTCAAAGACCTAAATAAAGCATGCCCAAAGGATTGCTATCCATTACCAGAAATCTAACTAAAGGTTGATTCGATCACAGGCTTCCTTCTCAAATGCTTTCTTGATGCCTATAAAGGCTATCATCAGATTCAAAGAAGCAAGAAGACGAAGAGAAAACGACATTCCATACTGATGAAGGTATCTTTTGTTACCAAAAAATGCCTTTTGGTTTAAAAAATGCAGGGCAACTTATCAACGTTTGGTAGACAAAGCTTTGCTGAACAAATAGGCAAAAACATGGAAGCCTACGTTGATGATTTGGTGATCAAAAGTAAAACTGAAGATCATATGCTTAATGATATACAAGAAACTTTCCGGAACCTAAGGAAGATCAACATGAAGCTTAATCCTGACAAAGTGCTCATTTGGATTTGAAGAAGGCAAGTTCTTGGGACACATAGTGGGAAAACAAAGCATAAAGGCTAATCCTAACAAGGTTAAAGCCATCCTCGACACAAAGTCCCCACAAACCATGAAAGAGGTGGAAAGCCTGAACGGAAAGCTTGCAGCCTTGAAGTGTTAGCAGAAAAGTCCATGCCTTTCTTCAAAACACTTCAAGGGTGCACAAATAAGAAAGACTTTCGATGGACAGAAGAGGCAGAGGAAGCTTTCAACCAAATGAAGCAACACCTGGCTTCACTCCCAGACATTGCTCTTTGAAAACAGGGGAACTAATCTCTGTCTATCTTTCGGTTGCTGAGAAAGCTATCAGCACGGTTCTGACCATTGAACAAAACAAAGCTCAGGTACCCGTCTACTTCTTCAGCAAAACTTTAAAATTGGCAGAAACCAACTACTCCCCATTGGAAAAACTTGCTCTAGCCCTGGTAAAAAAGCCAGAAGGCTTCGAAGGTACTTTCAAGCACACCCAATACAAGTGGTCACTGATCAACCCATAAAAAGTGTGCTTGAAAAACCTAAAAACTTTCGGGCAATTAGCCCCATGGAATTAGGTGAACACAACATCACCTATACTCTAAGGAAAGCTGTAAAAGCCCAAATCTTGGCTGATTTCATTGTGGAAATTCCAAAAGAAATATCAACGGAAGTTAACACAACCATAGCTGAACCATCTGACCCGGATGCCTGGAAGCTTTTTACCAATGGAGCTTCCAGCCTTGAAGGGTCAGGGGCCGGCTTAGTGCTAATCAACCCCGAAAACTTTACATTTGCTCTCCGGCTTGAATTTCAGACAACCAATAACGAAGCCGAGTATGAAGCACTCATTGCCGGACTCAAGCTAGCCAAAAAGATGGATGTCCAAAAGCTTCAAGTCTTCACAGACTCTTTACTTGTTTCAAACCAAGTAAATGATAGCTACATAGCCAAGGAACCCAACATGAAGAAGTACATGGAGAAAGCAAAGGAACTCATGAATACATTCCAATCATGTACCATCAAACAAGTTCCAAGATCACAAAACAAGAAGGCTGATGCACTAAGCAAGCTTGCATCTCTCACATTTGCTCATCTCACCAAAAAAATATAAGTCGAGGTATTAAAGACACCATCCATCTACGAACTTGAAGTGCAAGACGTAATTACCAAAGAAGGCCAAACTGGATGACCCCTTTGATCAAATTCCTGAAAAAGGGTGAATTACCGAATGATCAGACGGAGGCTGAAAGGGTTCGTATCAAGTCAAGATAGTATGTGCTAAAAGGAGAAGTCCTTTACAAAAGGGTTACCTTGCACCACTACACCGATGCGTTGGCCCAAAAAAAAGCCAGTACCTAATAAAGGAGGTTCACGAAGTAATATGTGGAGCCCACTATGGCCAAGGTCGGTAGTTGCAAAGTTGATGAACCTTGGATACTTTTGGCCTTCCATTCATCGTGACACCACTGAACAGCTGAAGAAATGTGAAGCTTGTCAGTTGCACGCCCCAGTACCTAAAAGCTCCAAGCATGACCTTCTCCCCATCGCCTCAGCTTGGCCATTTCACAAATGGGGCATGGACATCGTTGGTCCATTCCCACAGGCCAAAGGAGGAGTCAAATTCTTGCTGGTAGCCGTTGACTACTTCACCAAGTGGCCAGAAGTAAAACCATTGGCCAAGATGTTGGGAAAACAGGTCATTGATTTTGTTTGGGAAGGCATAATCTGTCGATTTGGGCTCCCATGGGTACTAGTAACCGACAATGGAAAACAGTTTGCCGAGAAGCCTTTTAGCTCTTGGTGCGAAGAGTTCAGATAACTCAAGTATTTAGCTCGGTTGCTTATCCACAATCAAACGGCCAGGTTGAAAGAACAAATCGAAGCATTGTTGAAGGTATTAAAACCCGATTGGGAAAATACGACAACAACTGGCTCGAAGAATTGCCTAATGTCTTATGGGCAATCCGAACAACCGAGAAAGCAAGTGATAAGAAAACACCCTACAGTCTAGTGTTCGGATCAGAAGTTGTGATCCCAGCGGAAATCGGAGTTCCAACACGGCGAATGCTCAACATAGACCTCGAATCAAACAAAACAGAGACCATGTTGAACTTAGAACTCCTCTAAGAAATTCGTGATCAAGCCGCTGTGCAAGAAGCTAAGTATAAACAAAAGATGGAGTCTTATTAAAACACACGGGTGAAGTACGAACGGTTCAAACCTAGAGACCTTGTACTCCCTAACAACGAATCCAGTAAGAAAGAAAAATAAGGAAAACTTGGACCAAAGTGGGAAGGGCCATACACCATCCTTGAAGCCCAAAAGGGATGGTCGTACAAATTGGCGGACGCCCAAGGTAAAAGGCTTCCCCGTCACTGGAACGGTAAAAACCTTAAAAGGTTCCATGTTTAGTCAAAATTATCTGAGAAAGTATTTGAGAATTGTTCTAATCTCCCTTTGTAACAAAAGTTCTCTTGAATGAATGAATGATGAAGTTTTTTTTATCAAATTTGTCTTTATATCCTATAATCAGGTTGAGAACCTAGCAAAAAACTCCATGGCAAGGGCCATGAAAGGGGATGAGCTCCCAAGCCACATCGCTCAATAGGTTCGAGGGTTAATGGACCTATATAAGGGGTGAGTTCCTAAATCACTACAACTCCATGAGACTTAGCAAATTTTTCAAAAACATGTCTCATAGACGGGTTCGAACAGCCCACATCAAATGTTCCTTAAGCTTTAACAATGGCTTACGAACCAAAAAACACCAAGTGAGTGTTATAAATAGGATAGGCGATGTGTCTTCTTGTTAACAATACTCTTAAAGCTAAGTGACTGTAGCACTGAACCCTTCAAGGTATAAGTAGCAAAAGATCAACCAAAAAACAAAGACAACATAACAAATCATGAAAAACACAAGGGAATAACATAAAAAGATAACCATCGCAACGGCCTTAAGAGCCAGATGACTTACATGTTTTCATAAGCCTTAAAGGCTTCCACCACCAGAGGGACCTAAACGGTTCTCTTTAAAGCAAGTATGTTCAAAAAAGTACATAACATAAAATTGTCTGAAATGCTAAGAAAGATACGAATCAATCAAATATCAGCAGAAGGCTTGGAAACACCAGCATCGTCAACTTTAGCTTTCTTCACCTTTTTCCCCTTCTTAGCCTTCTGGTCACTTGCAACCGCCGCCTTAGAAGTTTCAAGGCTTGCTTCCTTCGAGCCTTCACCACCGGCAGTAAAAATCTCCTCACTATCTCCTGAGCATGAACGCTTCTTGGAGAGAGACTTAAGCACCTTGTCACAAACAGGCTCGTTAAGGCCACAGGGTTTCAACTCCTGAAGGACGGAGAGAGGTGTGCCAAAGCATTCAGAGACTTCACCCACATAAGGGTAAGTCGAATGCTCCATCTCCAAGACAGCATCTTGGAAGACCTTGAAGGCTTGAGGCTAATAGAAGGAAGACTTGTCTTGAGGCTCCGCAGACCCACAGGCTTTGTAACCAGCAACAAAGCCTTGATGTCTCCCATGAACAAGGAGTTTGCTATAAACACCACCCAAGGCCCTGTTAAATTCGGAAGAGTGAAGAAGATAGGTAACTACCTGTTGGAAGCCATGCTAAATGATCCATTTGTTGTCATTGGTCACCTGAGCCAGGGAAGCCTCCAGCCTTTCCTTCTCCTTTGAAGAGGCTTTCTCTCGAACACTTAAAGCCTCCTCCTCATTCTTCAACTCGTTCACCTCAAGCTCATGCCTTTGGGTAATCTCACCAACCTTCGCACCCAAGACTTTTCCTTCTCAGCAAAGGCCACATTCTCCTTCTTCAAGGCAGCCATAGAAGCTTTCATCTCCTCCCTTTTCTTCGAAAAAGCCTCAAACTCCTGAATACTCTTACGAAACCGGGCCACACCCTCAGGGATCAAGGCTGAAAGGTTGCAAGCGGCTAACATCATCTTTGATATCATCCGATCATTCTCCATCGAAGAACAGGAGTCTCAGACACTAGGTGGAGCAAAGTGAGTCAACACATCCTCACAAACGGATGATACTGTAAAGCTGTCATTAACCGTAACCTTCCAACCCGGCACATAAACCTCCCAGATCCGGCATCACTAGAACCTTCAACAGCCTTTCGCGAACCCTTTAACCCTATAACTTTCTTTCCTACCGCTGTACTCTCTTTACCGACAACCAAGGGTAACTCCTTCTTCTTACCTTCAACCACAGCTTCCAAATCACCTGAAACCTCTATATCATCACTCAACTCTACAGGTTCAGAACCGGATGGTTGTTCAGCGCCCTTTATCAAGCGACGACTCGAACGACGAGTAGAAACTTTCGCAGCATCAAACTTGGTAAACCCTTTAACATTGGGAATATTCACATAAGCTGAACCCTCAAACCTATGCTCAGCACCACGAACAACAGCATCATCACCCTCTGTAGCGTCAACATCAGTAAAAACAACATTAGATGTGTCGTCGCTCTTAATGAAATCCAATGCAGACATAACTGCCAGGCAAAACAGAGAATGACATAAGTAGCAATACAAGAAAACAACAAACAGATGCACAAAATAAAAATGCATACCCTGTCCATCCTTCATAAGTATAGGATCTCGATCTAGTTTATCCATAACTTGCTAATACCCAGTAACACTAACAAATGTTCAGGAAAGGGACGAAGCCTCGAAGGACACGCCCTGATAGACTTTAAAAAACAACTATTCAACTCAGACTTAGCAGGTTCCAACTCATTAAGGACTGCATCCGGATGCCTCCAAACCATTTTGAACGGAATAATCGACTCAGAAACCCAGAAAAACCGGCCTGTCAAAGTACCTAGGGTAGTCACCATAGATGAAATCAAACATGTGTCAATCTAAGACGTCTCAAAAGTAAACCAGTCGCCATTCTTAGCCAAACAGAAAAAATGACGAAAGGATAACAAAGATGGATCAAACCCTAAAGTCCAACACACAATTTCAAAATGTAAAACCCTAGCGAGACCTTGGGTATGCAATTGTCCAAAGAAACACGGCAATATTCTAAAACATTGAGCTGCGAAAATAGAAAAAGGATAACGAAGATTGGAAAACTCGAATTGACGACAATCCAGAGCAATGGAACCGACAGGACATTGATCTATGGATTAGTCCAAGCTCGGAGCAACCGGATTAAACTTCAGATCAATACCCCATTGCATACAAAATGCCTCAACCTCTTCTTGAGTAAGGCGAGAATAACTAGTGGATAGATCCTTTAAAGCACCATGAGTAATGATTGGGGAAAAACAAGAAAAGGGCAAAGAAAAACTAACCTGGATGAAAGAAGTATTGTGATAAAGCTTGTGATCAATTGAAGAGAATATGAAGAAGTAGTTGTGGATTATTAAAAAGATATTATAATAAAAAAAGGACGATTACAATTATTATTTAGAGGACTAAGAACTGAAACACGCAGAAAAACCGTCCAATCAGTCAATCCAACTGTTTTTTCAAAATTTAAAATCCGGCACTTTTGCGGCCCAAAAAACAAAGCACAGATCCCTTCAAGCCTTGAATCCTTTAACAAACCAAATGTCATGAAAAAGTTAGAAGCCTTTGAGCTTACACCCAAACACCTCTGACTTGGGGGGCTGATGACGTGGGTAGCTCAAGCTTAATAAAATGACTTAGACACGATATAGCTTAAAGGGTTGAAAGGTAAATGGGTTCAAAATCGAAAACTGTCGTGAACAAGAAAAAGAATGAGAACAGTGTCTAGTCACATCAACACTTTACATGTATACTCTCGTGCACAGCCACAATAGAGCATGTGCAAGAGCACACTCTTTTACCCGCAGGTCCAAACCCTTCAACCTACCAAAAAGGAAAGTCCCTCACTACAGCCAATGACTGGTCAAAGTTTTCTTCCTATAGAGAATACATTCCCTATAAATCACAGTCTCTTGTCATTTAGGAAGGGGACACCAGATCAGCTCAGGTCACTCTTGATCTCTGATCTTACTTCTCCACTCTAGAACTTGCTTTATGCTTGTTCTATTCTTCACTTAACACTACATCATCACATTTGATATTAACATTCTGGGTTGAATACTTCTCAATCCAGAATCCAAAAGTGAACAACTAACAATAGTGATCTCTCTCCACGTGTTGCAAACGTGGGGGGACCCCACGACCTGCGTTAGGCAAACCGAAACCCTTTAACCCTTTTTCCTAATCAGTCCAGTCACTATTTGTAACACCTTGTAAAATCGTGTCCAATAATATAGCGACATGTGTCATATTTTTATTTTAAGTCTATTAAAGACTAACAGGGACTAAAAGCGTCAACATGCTCAAACTAAGTCTCTAAGTGATCTTCTGATGTCAACATGCATAAACCAAGCCTTTGAGTGACCATTAGTGTAAACATGCTTAAAACATAGCCTCTGAGTAACCATTGGTGTCAACATGTTAAAACATAGCCTCTGAGTGACCATTAGTGTCAACATGCTAAACTTGGCCTCTGAGTGACCGTTGTGTCAACATGCCCAGCCTCTGAGTGACATCGGAGTCAACATGCTTATGATGAGCCTCTGAGTGATCCTTTACAAAGTCCTAACTCTCATATGTCCCATTTGTTGGACGAGAGAGATCAAATCCATAATTTTGTAAAAGTTGGATAATGGAGGGGTTAAAAGTGTCAACATGTTAATTTGTACCTCTGAGTGATATTTTAACGAACTGAGAGCTCGACAATATCCGGGCATACTCCCGGGTATGCCAAATATTGGTTACGGAGGGCTAAATGTGCTAAAAGGCGACTTAGGAGGTTTTATAAGTTAAGGGGCTAAAAGTGTCAAACTTTGAAACTGGCCATGGGGCGCGAGAGGCAAGGCCTGTGCCTCTCGTGGGGCGCGAGAGACCCATGTCTATAGAATTTTTTTGCTTGGCCTCCACACATGTTGCCAAAAACCATTAAATCGAAACCATGGTCTTCCAAACTGCTATGCCACGTTTTAGGACACTTGTAAGCTCCATCTTACACCTCTTAGCACCTGGCATCACCTCCTTCAAGTTCTCCAACTATAAATAGGTGCCAAGGTTCACCATTTGAACTTGCACCTTTCTCATTCATAACTTTATCTCCTTCCTCTGGAAGTTCCTAACTGAAAGGAGCATCCAACTTAGTTCTATTGCATTCTAGGAACCTATTGTAAGTGTTCCTTCCTCTTGCATTTTCGTTTATAGGCTTTTATATCCAAAAGTCAAGCGTTTTATGGAAAACGCCTTGACTTTTGTTAAGACCATTATTGTAACATCCGTAAAAAACCGGGTTATCCAAACCCGCTTCGTTTATTAAACTGAATAATCAGTTATAAATTTTGTTGCGTATTTAAGGCTCAAATTAATTTTAAACAATAAACAATTAATAAATATATTAGAATTTAAAAATCATAAATTTAAAATTTCAAATAAACAATGGATAAAAAAATAAAGGCGGACGCCGGGTTTCGAACCCGGGTCGCCCGCAAGCCAAACACGCTAACACACCACTGCTCTACACACACTTATGTGCTATAAATCCGAAACCATTAAACTTTATTTAGAATCCACGGCTAAAACTGAAAATCTCAAAGCTTTGACAAATCTGTAACCGCCGGCATTACTCGTAATCGCGAATTAACCAAGGAAAACCGACGATTTTAATCATGCCTTTAACCAAACAAATCGGTTATCAATCATTTGAACCAATCAAAAACATAACTGAAAGTTAAATTAAATCTCTTGACCGAACTGTCGAACATGTTAGCTATCAAGACCAAATCTCGTTCAATTCATAGCCCAACCCTCACTACATTGTGAAAAACAAGTCTCTGTTTCACCGGAGTTCACCGGAAATCGCCGGAATTCTCTGCGAGTTGACCGAGAGTTATCGACGGTTTTCTTTGACTTAACGAATGTATTAACATCAACATCGGTTATAACCGATGTCTAATCCCGCGACATCAGTCATAACCGCTGGAGAAAAGCTGACCACGAATCAAGACTAAAATCAGACCCAATTCATCGTGATTCTTCCCTATAAATACACAACCAAGTCTCTGGAAATCATTTCGCTCAAAATCGCACCATTTCTCGAATCAATTTCACTAGCCGGAGATTTTCTGCAATCGCCGGACTTTCGCCGGAAAACCAAGACTTACATCAAAACGGTAAATACCTCGACTCTTTCGGTTTCAATCCATTGTTAGGACTATTACTAATTTCAATCCATCAACCAGAATCAATCCCAGACGACGTAGCCGGAATATTCTACACTCGCCGGAAAACCTCTGGAATTTCCAAAATCACGCTGTGAATCGGTATAATCATTTAAACCTTCTGTTAATCCTTGTTTAGTAACCCTATTTCATAACTAATCGATCAAAACTGTTAATTGATTCAGTCAGACGGAATATACAAATCAGAGCCGACGACCATTGCCGGAATTATGAGAAATACAGTCTGATCGGTACATTCGATTCCTTAACTCTTCTTATCCATTACATTTCAACCAGTAATATGTTCGATGAACGATTTAATCAAGAACAGAAGAATATCGGTTGTCTGAGTCTTTGATCGAAGAAGACGAAGTCGACGATGTTTATAAGATTAATTAAAACAAGTTATTAAACCGGGTTAGACACACAGTCCAGCGGTGGACTGTGTGCAAACAATTAGCACACGTCTCGAGTTCGATCCCTGTCACAACCTCACTCTCTGAAATAAAAATTTTCTTTTTAAATCGAACCGTATAACTCGCTGTAAGATGTTAAGTTTAATAAAAATCAGCATATTAACCAGGTTAGACACACAGTCCAGCGGTGGACTGTGTGCAACGCTAAACAACGGGTCCCGGGTTCGAGACCTGTTTTGTGCACCGGTCCAACATAATTAAAACCCTTTTTAAAATAAATGATTTCTGAATAAAATTAAATAGTATATAAATATAATTAAAAACAGAAATATTTCGGGTTAGACACGTAGCTCAGTTGGTAGAGCTGCGTGCACGCGTACGGGAGGTCACGAGTTCGAGCCTCTCCCAGCGCATAAGTCCAACGGTCAACCCAAAAAGTCAACATTATTTTTTATATTTTTATTTATTTATTTTATTTAAAAATCAATTAAAAATACTTAAAAATAACATTTTTAAAGTTAGAAAGTGATCTTAAACTCACAAAAATAAATCTAAAAAAAATCCAATTAAAATTGTTAATAAAATCCATTTATTTTACCGAGCCATTATGTGATTATTTAGGTTAGTTCCTCTCGTGGTTAAATCCAAATTCGTGCGCATTCATCATCAATCCAAGAAACGCAACCACGGTGAGTGAATCTCTACAAATTCCCCGTTTTAATCACTTTTTGGGGTGTATCATGTGTCTTATTATTTATTACATTTAAACACTTGTGCATCCATCATATCAATGATGAAATGTGTATTCAATATGTATCAACTGTTTGTGTGGTTAATGTTTAGATTAAATTTATCATTTTCAGTACATACATCATCATAGGCCGTCTGTTCCCCATTACCTATGAGCGTGAACCGTTCCCCATTACCTATGAGCGTGAACGAGGCGTTGCCATCATACGATCGGCTCCGTTTGATTGAGCCTTGATCGCACATACATCATCATAGGCCGTCTGTTCCCCATTATCTATGAGCGGAACGTGACGTTGCCAACATATACATTATCATTCATGTCATTTGCTCATGCAAGGTGGTTTGTTATTTGTTATTGTATGTTTATTTACGTTTGCTCACATATGATTATTGCACAATTTTTCCATATTAAATACAATAAGAAATCAATATCAAATGTTTTTAACAAGGTTCACTCGCCAACTTTTGTTGACCCAAAAACCATTTTTACACATGATACAGGTGGACAGTATGAAGCAAGGAACACATAGGAAATTGCCTTAAAGAAAAATAATGAAGTCTAGAAAGATGTATAGAACATGTTGTACTTGTATGATTTGATTGTATGATTCCCTTTAAATTGTAATAATAAATATGAAACATTATAATAAATGTCATGAGCTTTGATGAAAACCCAATCATGCCCCGATCACCTTTTTTCCGCTGCGGGTCGGGGTGTGACAGATGGTATCAGAGCTTTTGACTATAGGGATATATGATAGGTTATTAGACCCTTAGAGCCTATACTATAGTTGATTAGATTTTAATTGTTTATGTGGTTACATGCAAACTCATGATGTTTATTTGTTTTGTATTTATACATACACAAATGCATACAAACACTTCCAATATTATATTTTGTGATACATAATGAATTATACTTACAGTCAAACATACATACTTACATACACATTCATCATACATATTTTAATGTTCACATATTCAATTCATCTTCATACTTCCGTTATTCAAGATTTTGTCGCATTTTTCATTTTTCAAATCTCATCAAAGTGAGTTCTTCGACGGGCATGTAGTAACTGTAAGGGTACAAGTACCGGTAGTCGGAACGTCCTGTCTAGGTTGGCATTCGTATAAATCCAAAATAACGGACCAGTTTGCCTACCTGGGGACTAACGATGAGAGTACGAAGGACCTATTAGGCCAAAGCATGCCACACCAAACGTCGTTCGAACTAACCCCACTTTGAGGTGTCACCTTGTCCACACCTGGATGCACTCCAAACTTCATACGTTACATACATATTTCTGATTTTATCCGGGTTTTAGTGTACGTTACCAGGCTAACACATGCGAACCATATGAAAAACCCGGTAATCATGGGGGCCCACATGATTACGAAGGTGAAGTATGGCGGCATGCAAGGCCCAATTACGAGCAAAGCCCAAGACATCATATGGATGTAGTAGATTTATTATTCTATATTTATTTTATGAATGTTCATTCCTAAATACGACACATGACCCCTAAAAAGTCCAACTCATACTCTTGATATGTATTCCTTGTAGATGTCTTCTAGTCTCGCTCGTAGGAAGATGAGATCAGGAAAAGCCCGCGAGCGCATGGCTGCCCAAATCGCTCAACAAATGGCTGTCGTAATACCCAACATTGTAGTTCAAGTTCAACAAGCCCTTACCGCTAATCCCGTCAATCAAGAAGATCAAAATGTTGTCAACCCTCCCCCAAATACCACTAAATGCACCTTCAAGCATTTCAAATCCTGCGACCCTCCAAAATATGAAGGGACTGAAGGTGTCACCGCTCTCCTCCATTGGTTTGAAGAAATGGAAAACACTTTTCTAAATTGCGATTGCCCCGATGATCGCAATGTGCGATATGCTACCGGTCGTTTACTTGGAATAGCACTTACATGGTGGAATACAGAGAAGGCCAAACGAGGTGTTGAAGATGCTATGACTTTGACTTGGGAAGAGTTGAAGGAAATCATGACAAGACGGTTTTGCCCAAGAAGCGAAATCAAGAAATTGGAGGATGAGTTCTATTCTTTGAAACAAAAGGAAGGCGACCACACCACATACAACAAGAGATTCCTTGAGTTAAATCAAATGGTCCCCAACTTGTTCACTCCTCTCTACCGTTTGATCGAGCACTACATTCGAGGTCTTCCTTCAAAAATTCAAGACTCCGTAATAAGTACCACACCTGCAACTTTGGAAGCAGCAATGGAGTTAGCTACAGAGCTCACCGAGAACCGCATACGGAATAAAGACTTCACGGAGGAGAAGAAGAAGGATAAAACATCAACCGAAACCTCAAACTCCACCCGAACCGAATCCCCTTCTCAGCCCATTTCTAAGAGAAAACGAGATGGGCAAATATTCGCTGTCACCCAACACAATCAACCAACTTCACAAGCCATACCCCTCCAAGCTACCCTAATCACTCAAGTAGCACCCAACTCAACTTACCCAAATAAGAAACCTTACTTTGGACCTCACCCTCAATGCAACACCTGTTTTTATCACCATCCATCCACCTTACCTTGTCGACTATGTGTGAATTGTGGACGTGTGGTCATTTGAGCAAGGTTTGTCGCACCTCTCAAAACCAAACCTCACCCCCTACTCAAAACATGATCCAAACATATCAACAACCCCAATACCCCATGTTTCCTTATGTTCGAGCTTGTTTTAATTGTCGTGACCCTACCCACTTTAGAAACACGTGCCCTCGATTGGTTAACATCATAAATGCCCAAGCTCAAGCAAACCCAGTTAACCAAGCAAATCAAAAAAACCTAACCACTAGGCCGCCAGCAAGAGGAAGAGTTTACAACATCACGCCAATCCTGTTGAAGATAATAACGGCCCAAACGAACCACCTAACTAGCCTTCCCTCATCAAGAGTCAAGACTCAACACCAACCGCTTAGTTTTTTTTTATGTTTTCTTTATGTTATCTCAATCTTCACGTATCTCAATTATAAATTGGAAATTTATCCAAGAATCTTATGCGAATTATTATTTCAGTTTTGTTTTATACTCATTGATTTAACATTCATATCATCATACATCTCAACGTATTTCAATCTCATCATTCAAAGAAGTTGGGCTGTGTCTCACTTCTACATAGACTAACCTCTTCATCATAACAAACAAGAGAGGTACTGTCATCATTCAAACATGTATACTTTCAGAATTTTAGACTCAAGCTTTGGTTGTTGTGTTTGTTTATTTTTTGGTGTCACATGAACTAATCATAACTTACTGATAAAACCAATGAAAATTTGACAAGAATATGGTGGATACGCCGCTGGTACTTCCTATATATAAGTATTCTTACCAAAGGATCAGAGGCATTGTCAGTCGGTTATGAGAGGTTCCATGTAGGATATAGTAATGTCATGGTTGAAGTTTGTTTTATACTCACTGATTTAGCATTCATATCATCATACATCTCAACGTATTTCAATCTCATCATTCAAAGAAGTTGGGCTGTGTCTCACTTCTACATAGACTAACCTCTTCATTATAACAAACGAGAGAGGTACTGTCATCATTCAAACATGTATACTTTAATAATTAAGACTCAAGTTTTGGTTGTTGTGTTTAGAGTCACATAGAACTAATCATAATTTACTGACAAAGCCAATGAAAATTTGACAAGAATATGGTGGATACCCGTGGTACTTCCTATATATAAGTATTCTTGTCAAATGATCAGAGGCATTGACAGGCGGTTATGAGAGGTTCCATGTAGGTTTTTGTGGTAGAAGTTTTGTTTTAGGGTATAACCTTATCTTTCCAAACGTATCAAAACTCATATGCATAAAATCATATTTAGTCAATCAACTCTGTTTATCTATGTTCCGTATTCATACACTTAGGCAGCAAAAAGCGATTCCTGTAGCCGGGTATTCAACCCTTACTAGGAACGTTACCGCCTCAAATAAGATTTAAACTCTCACCCTCTTCTAATTATGTAATTGTCAAAACCACCCTCCTTTCGAGTCAAACATACCACTACTTAAATTTCGGGACGAAATTTCTAAAAGTAGGGGATACTGTAACATCCGTAAAAAACCGGGTTATCCAAACCCGCTTCGTTTATTAAACCGAATAATCAGTTATAAATTTTGTTGCGTATTTAATGCTCAAATTAATTTTAAACAATACACAATTAATAAATATATTAGCATTTAAAAATCATATTAAAATTTCAAATAAATAATGGATAAAAAAATAAAGGCGGACGCCGGGTTTCGAACCTGGGTCGCCCGAAGCCAAACACGCTAACACACCACTGCTCTACACACACTTATGTGCTATAAATCCGAAACCATTAAACTTTATTTAGAATCCACGGCTAAAACTGAAAATCTCAAAGCTTCGACAAATCTGTAACCGCCGGCATTGCTCGTAATCGAGAATTAACCAAGGAAAACCGACGATTTTAATCATGCCTTTAACCAAACAAATCGGTTATCAATCATTTGAACCAATCAAAAACATAACTAAAAGTTAAATTAAATCTCTTGACCGAACTGTCGAACATGTTAGCTATCAAGACCAAATCTCGTTCAATTCATAGACCAACCCTCACCACATTGTGAAAAACAAGTCTCTGTTTCACCGGAGTTCACCGGAAATCGCCGGAATTCTCTGCGAGTTGACCGAGAGTTATCGACGGTTTCCTTTGACTTAACGAATGTATTAACATCAACATCGGTTATAACCAATGTCTAATCCCGCGACATCAGTCATAACCGCCGGAGAAAAGCTGACCACGAATCAAGACTAAAATCAGACCCAATTCATCGTGATTCTTCCCTATAAATACACACCCAAGTCTCTGGAAATCATTTCGCTCAAAATCGCACCATTTTCGAATCAATTTCACTCGCCGGAGATTTTCTGCAATCGCCGGACTTTCGCCGGAAAACCGAGACTTACATCAAAACGGTAAATACCTCGACTCTTTCGGTTTCAATCCATTGTTAGACTATTACTAACTTCAATCCATCAACCAGAATCAATCCCAGACGACGTAGCCGGAATATTCTGCACTCGCCGGAAAACCTCTGGAATTTCCAAAATCACGCTGTGAATCGGTATAATCATTTAAACCTTGTCTTAATCCTTGTTTAGTAACCCTATTTCACAACTAATCGATCAAAACTGTTAATTGATTCAGTCAGACGGAATATACAAATCAGAGCCGACGACCATTGCCGGAATTATGAGAAATACAGTCTGATCGGTACATTCGATTCCTTAACTCTTCTTATCCATTACATTTCAACCAGTAATATGTTCGATGAACGATTTAATCAAGAACAGAAGAATATCGATTGTCTGAGTCTTTGATCGAAGAAGACGAAGTCGACGATGTTTATAAGATTAATTAAAACAAGTTATTAAACCGGGTTAGACACACAGTCCAGCGGTGGACTGTGTGCAAACAATTAGCACACGTCTCGAGTTCGATCCCTGTCACAACCTCACTCTCTGAAATAAAAATGTTCTTTTTAAATCGAACCGTATAACTCGCTGTACGATGTTAAGTTTAATAAAAATCAGTATATTAACCAGGTTAGACACACAGTCCAGCGGTGGACTGTGTGTAATGCTAAACAACGGGTCCCGGGTTCGAGACCTGTTTTGTGCACCGGTCCGACATAATTAAAACCCTTTTTAAAATAAATGATTTCTGAATAAAATTAAATAGTATATAAATATAATTAAAAACAGAAATATTTCGGGTTAGACACGTAGCTCAGTTGGTAGAGCTGCGTGCACGCGTACGGGAGGTCACGAGTTCGAGCCTCACCCAGCACATATATACACAAAGTCAACGGTCAACGGTCAACGGTCAAAGTCAACGGTCAACCCAAAAAGTCAACATTATTTTTTATATTTTTATTTATTTATTTTATTTAAAAATCAATTAAAAATACTTAAAAATAATATTTTTAAAGTTAGAAAGTGATCTTAAACTCACAAAAATAAATCTAAAAAAAATCCAATTAAAATTGTTAATAAAATCCATTTATTTTACCGAGCCATTATGTTATTATTTAGGTTAGTTCCTCTCGTGGTTAAATCCAAATTCGTGCGCATTCATCATCAATCCAAGAAACGCAACCACGGTGAGTGAATCTCTACAAATTCCCCGTTTTAATCACTTTTTGGGGTGTATCATGTGTCTTATTATTTATTACATTTAAACACTTGTGCATCCATCATATCAATGATGAAATGTGTATTCAATATGTATCAACTGTTTGTGTGGTTAATGTTTAGATTAAATTTATCATTTTCAGTACATACATCATCATAGGCCGTCTGTTCCCCATTACCTATGAGCGGAACCGTTCCCCATTACCTATGAGCGTGAACGAGGCGTTGTCATCATACGATCGGCTCCGTTTGATTGAGCCTTGATCGCACATACATCATCATAGGCCGTCCGTTCCCCATTACCTATGAGCGGAACGTGACGTTGCCAACATATACATTATCATTCATGTCATTTGCTCATGCAAGGTGGTTTGTTATTTGTTATTGTATGTTTATTTACGTTTGCTCACATATGATTATTGCACAATTTTTCCATATTAAATACAATAAGAAATGAATATCAAATGTTTTTAACAAGGTTCACTCGTCAACTTTTGTTGACCCAAAAACCATTTTTACACATGATACAGGTGGACAGGATGAAGCAAGGAACACATAGGAAATTGCCTTAGAAGAAAAATAATGAAGTCTAGAAAGATGTATAGAACATGTTGTACTTGTATGATTTGATTGTATGATTCCCTTTAAATTGTAATAATAAATATGAAACATTATAATAAATGTCATGAGCTTTGATGAAAACCCAATCATGCCCCGATCACCTTTTTTCCGCTGCTGGTCGGGGTGTGACAATTATGGTCCAGCCATTGTTCGTAACGAACATGGCTACGTGATCATAATAAGGTAGGTGTTAATCCTTATAAAGGGCACCTCCTGATGATTACGTTTGCTAGACCAATCGACTGGTCAAAGTTATTATATTAAAAAGTCAAACATGCCATTTTTTGGAAAATGTTATAATTTGATCTTATATATGTTATGAAACCTGTTTTGACACTTAAACAAGTTGTAATAATTAGTAAAACATGTAAGAATATGTTCGGCTCGTCAATTTCAGTTCTAGGGTCGGTTCGCAACCGAAAGTCGTGAAGTTTTACTTCTGCTTTGACTTTCGATTCTGACCCGATTTAGATTAGTTAACTACTGATTTAAAGTTGCATTATGATCATAGTATAATGTAGCATAACCCTCTCAGGTTATATTACATGATCATAATCAGAGTCTGAGTTTATGCACAAGTTCCGTAATTATGCCATTTTGACTAAAATGCCCTTTTTGCATAAAAAGAAGTTTAAATGATAATGAACTTGAAATAAGTTTTCTACTGTTGTAATACTATATGTAGGATTATTTGGGATGTTAAAACAGATTATAAACTGAGTTTATGAACAAGTCCTTGTATTATGTCGATAAATGATGATAAGGCCCTTGTGGCTTATAAAATGGTTTTAATCAAATCTTTTCAAACTAAATCTTTTATCTACTGATATGTTATATTAAATAACATATCTAAGACTTGTTAATCTGATCATAACATCAGTTTTCATGAAACATCGCATAAATCATCATTTTTCGACATAAGCGTCGCTTCGGCGCATAGTATGGTTTTAAACCATATTTACCAACCAAGACTTACTACCTACTGATTTTAAATCTTATTTTAAATATTTTTACAGTAGGTACATGATATGAACTCAGAATCCCAAATAATTTATAAACTATGTGTAAAATGACCAAAATGCCCCTTCGGTGCATAGTTTGGTCATAAAAGATAAATTACACATGTAATTAATATCCTACTGATATTATCATAAATAAGTTATTTTTTAGAATACTTATAGTTATAAAATTAAATTATAGTCAAGTTGCTTTTATACGGTATGAAATTACCGAAACGCTCTTATGAGGCATAGTTTCACTTTAAAACCATAACGGGCATATAAGTTGATATCCTACTGATATTACAACTTATTTAAAATATAATGGCATATGGAACTTGTCCATGACTTATCTGGTTACCCGATATCGCTAATATGCGTACGGTTAAGCATATGTAACTAGTTTATGAAAATTAACCTAAACGGGTCTAACCTTGTCATTTAAGTCTCAAAATCCAGAATGTTTATAGTTTACCCATATTATACAAGAAAAAGTACTTGTCGGTTTTAAACTACATTCTATTCAATCATCGTTTAATCTAGCGTTATACGTGTTGATCAAGGACGCGAGTCGGTCTAAGTCAATGACTTAAATAAGACCGTTAGTATTTAATTGGTTAGCTTATGCCATAATCCATACTAGAGACTTGCCGATAAATGTTATACAAGAAAAAGTACTTGTCGGTTTTAAACTACATTCTATTCAATCATCGTTTAATCTAGCGTTAGACGTGTTGATCAAGTACGCGAGTCGGTCTAAGTCAATGACTTAAATAAGACCGTTAGTATTTAATTGGTTAGCTTATGCCATAATCCATACTAGAGACTTGCCGATAAATGTCATATGCACTTAGTATTTTTGTGTACGGCCGAGTTAATAAATCTTGCGTTAAACGAAGAATAGCTCAGGTAAATATTCTCAACTTATTTTCCCTATACGGGCTTGGGAGTCGGTAAATTATTACCGCTTGGTCGGAAATGGGATCAATCGAATGCCGGATTGTGGGTAGTAAATCCGCATATTCTTTTTTAATCAGTTTTATTTGATAACTTAAACATCAGGGGTTAACTACCGTGTCCTGGATATCCTCGGCTCATTACATTAGATAATGGCACAACCTTAGCGCGGGGTGTATGCATACACCTGACAGACGCGCAAATGCAACTACCCACACTTGTTGGGGTAACTCATTCGTGAGTTCATAAGTGATGTGTACGTTAATCATGTCTCGGTCTTTGTACTGGGCCCTGTTGTAACACCCTGTAAAAATCGTGTCCAATAGTATAATAACACGTGTTGTATTTTAAATTTAGTCTATTAAAGACAAATAAGGACTAAAGGTGTCAACATGCTCAAGATGAGCCTTTGAGTGACTGTCCGATGTCAACATGCTTAAATCATTAGCCTCTGAGTGACTTATATGTCAACATGCTTAAAACTTGGCCTCTGAGTGACTAATATGTCAACATGCCCAGCCTCTGAGACATCGGAGTCAACATGCTTATAGTGGGCCTCTAAGTGATCCTTTACGAAGTCCTAACTCTCATACGTGCCATTTGTTAGACGAGAGGGTTTAATTCTGTAAATTTGTGAAAGTTGGATAATGGAGGGATTAAAAGTTTCAACATGTTAATTTATACCTCTGGGTGACCTTTTAATGAACCGAGAGCACGGCAATGTCCGGGTATAATCCTGGGTACGCCAAGTATTGGCTACGGAGGGCTAAAAGTGCCAAAAGGGTGTTTTAGAAGGTCTTTGGAAGGTTTAAGAAGTTGAGGGGCTAAATGTGGCAAATTTTTAAACCTGACATGAGGCGCTCTCGGGGCGCGAGAGGCCTGTGTCTGCAGAATATTTATAATTATAACATTTAAATATATTCAAAGTTCCTTTTTATACGGTATGAAATTACCAAAATGCCCTTATAAGGCATAATTTCATTTTAAACCTTAACGGGCATATAAGTTGATATCCTACTGATATTAAAACTTAATCAAAGTATAATGGCATATAGAACTTGCCCATGACTTATCCAGTTACCCGATATCGCTAATATGCGTACGGTTAAGTATATGCAACTATTTTACGGAAATTAACTGAAACGGGTTTAACCTTATCATTCTAAACTCAAAATCCAGAATGTTAATTATTTACCCATTTTATACAAGTCAAAGTACTTGTTGGTTTAAACTACATTCTATCCGATCATCGTTTAATCAAGCGTTATACGTTTTGATCCTGTCCACTACTCGGTCTAAGTCTATGACTTAAATAAGACCGTTAGTATTTAATTGGTTAGCTTATGCCATAATCCAGACAAGAGCCTTCCGGTAAATGCTATCTGCACTTAGATCATTTTCGATACGGCTGAGATATTAAATCTTGCATTTTTAAATCAAGGCTAACTCAGGTAAATACTCTTGACTTATTTTCCCTATACGGGCTTGGGATACGGTAAATTATTATCGCTTGGTCGGAAATGGGATCAATCGAATGCCGGATTGTGGCTAGTAAATCCGCATATTCCGTTTTAATCAGTTTTATTTGATAACTTAAACATCGGGGGTTAAATTACCGTGTCCTGGATATCCTCGGCTCATTACATCAGATAATGGCCACGACCTTAGCGCGGGGTGTAGGCATACACCTGATAGACGCTCAAATGCAAATTACCCAAGACGTTGGGGATAACTCCTCTGTGAGTTCTAAGTGGTGTGTATTTAATCATGTCTCGGTCTCTGTACTGGGCCCTGTATGTATGGACAAACATGTGAATCTGTTAACAAGGTTACAAAGTAACTTTCCCAAGTTATAAAAGATTTGTGCCCTGTGCACTTAAATCAAATTTTAAAATGTTTTCAAAGTGAGTCAGTCGGGTGTATTTACCAGCGAAAGCTGACGTATTTTCAAAAGACTAAGCTACATGTACAATACGAAATAGGCTGGAAGCTGCTCGGTAGTGAAATAAGAGGATCTTGCAAATCCTTAGATCTGCCCTAACTGTTTTATATTCTTTCTTTGTACAATTTATGATCCGCCTGTGGATCTTCTATTATGAGCCTGTATATTATTTTGTATTTCGAACATTTGGTTTGTAATAGTAATTTTACTCCAAGACTTCCGTTGTGCCGTGTTTAATTGACAATGATGTTATCAACTTATGTCATGATACTCCCCACCCGGGCCCACCGGTGTATGGATTTGGGATGGAAATCCGGGGTGTGACAGGTTGGTATTAGAGCCAACGTTTGAGAGAATTAAACACTAGCCTTTTGTGTTTAATCTCAAACTTACACGAGCACATTCCTTAGACTTCCGAGTCTAGGAATTGACCTAGGAGTACTCATTTCATTATTAAGTTATTAGTATTGTTTTGAATTGATTTTAACAGGAAAATGCCGCCACGTGTACGAGGAAGAGGAAAAGGACCAATGAGGGGAGGACCTTCAGGACATAATCCCCCACATCCACATCACCCAAACCCCTATGAGGACTCGGGAGATTCATGGCCATTTGCCCAACATTCGCCTACTCACACTCAAAGTTCTTACCACTCGTACCATTCACATCACTTTCACCACTCCCATCACTCTCATCATTCTTACCATGATGAGTTTAATCCAAACCAATATCTAAATACAACCTCCAGCCGATCAAAATCAGTTGGACCAATCAAACCCCATGGACGCAGGACTCAGACCCAGAGATGCCGCCGTCGGGATCGCATACGCATCCCATAGAAATTTCAAGCGATTCGAACTTTTATGCCGTATCGCCTTACCAAGGTCCTAATGAGTGGGACCAATATTGGAACCAATTTACCTTCGCCAATACTCCTTCCCATCACACTCAACTACCTCCTATACAAGCAGACGTCCGCATAGAACCGGTGGACCAACCTCAACCACCACCCGAACCACCAAGGAGGAAGCATGGGGCACGTATGTCAGTTCGTGCAGGTCAAAGGTCGGGATCGCTGCCACCCTTACCCAAATCCTACCCCACAATTCAAGAGGACCCACAAATGGGTGGACCCTCTAATGTTTCACCTGTGGTGGAACCAACACCAATACCTACCGGTTCAACCACCATCATCGAGTTAGAGTAACCTTATCCCAACATATCCAGATAATACTAGATATGATCCTTTAACCCGTCTACACCAATTAATTGCCAAGCATGGTCGCATGACCCATACATGCAAGCAGTCATGCATAACGCACTTTACATGTCTCCTTTCCCACCTGCTTATCCACCTACTGGATATCCAACTTATGGGTACCAGGTTCCGGTCCTGCCACAACCACAACCACAACCACAACCTCCGCCACCACTTGAGGCCATTAACGAAGCCTTAGAAAGAATGAAAGAAATGCAACAACAAGCGGAGAAAACGGAGAAGAAGACGAACAAGTTCTTCAAGAAACTCTCCAAGCTGGTTAAGGGAAAGAAGGACGAGTGAAGTCTCTTCTAATATATGATAGTCCCTGCGAGGACATTGTTATTTCTTAGTCCCTGTGTGGACATTTTGTTTCTGTGGTCCTTGCATGGACAATTTATTTCATTTTGTTTCTAGTATTGTAATTTCTATTAAAATTTAATGAAGTATTTTTGGAATTATATATATGTATTCATCCTCTTCAAACGAGTGTCTCGATTTTACTCGAAATTATGCTCTGCGATATAATTCCAAAAAGATCTTAATGGTTTGGATTAGCCAAGTGGCACAGACCACATAATTGGCCAACCTTATAAAAGATAGTTAAGGACGAAAAGGCCTTCTATCATGGTAGTTAAGGGAAGTTATCCTTCTATCCAGAGGTAGTGGACTTAAGCTCAAGCCTCCAAGTCATTAAGGCCAATGCACCGGGACTAATAATCAAGCATTAAGGTACTCTTATGTTAACATTCAGGAATGTTCATATTCCTGGTAGTGTGACTTGGGAACCACACTAGCCTTCAAGGTAATGGACTATGTCCTAACCTTATATAGCATACGTGATCAAATTTGATCCTGGCTAATATCATCAGTGCGATGATTAAACATCCATTAGTGATGTATTGCCCTTGGGGCTATGATTAAATATCCATTAGTGATGTGTTGCCCTTAGGGCTATGATTAAACATCCATTAGTGATGTGTTGCCCTTGGGGCTATGATTAAACCTCCATTAGTGATGTGTTGCCCTTGGGGCTATAATTAAACATCCATTAGTGATGTGTTGTCCTTGGGGCTTTGATTAAACATCCATTAGTGATGTATTGCCCTTGGGGCTATGATTAAACATCCATTAGTAATGTATTGCCCTTGGGGCTAGGATTAAACATCCATTAGTGATGTGTTGCCCTTGGGGCTATGATTAAACATCCATTAGTGATGTGTTGCCCTTGGGGCTATGATTAAACCTCCATTAGTGATGTGTTGCCCTTGGGGCTATGATTAAACCTCCATTAGTGATGTATTGCCCTTGGGGCTTTGATTAAACCATCCATTAGTGATGTATTGCCCTTGGGGCTATGATTAACCATCCATTAGTGATGTATTGCCCTTGGGGCTATGATTAAAACATCCATTAGTGATGTATTGCCCTTGGGGCTATGATTAAGACATCCACTAGTTATGTATTGCCTTTGAGGCTATGATTTAACATCCATTTAGTGATGATTTTCCTTTGAGCAATATAATATTGTCAAAATGACAACGACAGCTGTGGTTAATATAACCCCTTGTCCATATTTATGACCATTAGTGACCGGCCTATGTGCCATATTTTATGTCCATTAGTGACAAGCCTATGTGCCATGTTTTTATGTCCATTAGTGACAGTCCGATGTGCCATATTTTATGTCCATTAGTGACAAGCCTTTATGCCATAAATTTTATGTCCTTCGTGACAAGCTTAAAAGCTAAACATAAATGTCAAATACGACAATGACAGTTGTGACCTTACGATCCACTGTTTAGTAATATATGGACTATGTCCAAATTTTAATTTGCCTTTGGTGGTCCTATTAAGACCTAGGCCAAATATAGATATGTTAAGCCTAAGAGTTGTGATGTTATTCACACTAGTTTAGGCAATAGATTGTTATATCTAATGTTTAAAGCCAATATGGTTGATATACCATGGCTAAGTGGGAAGTTTTATTGGTGTATAGAACCAAGCTCAAAAGATGGCTAACTTGGATGAGGCGCAAAGTAGCCACCGGGAAGTTGACTCTAACTAAGCCAAAAATAGAGATATTGATAATGACAATTTTCAAGCTCGCATTGACGCGGCTGTTGACTCTAACGGCTAAGTGAAGTTTTATTGGTGTATGGAACCAAGCTCAAAAGATGGCTAACTCGGATGAGGCGCAAAGTAGCCACCGGGAAGTTGACTCTAACAAAGCCGAAAATAGAGATATTGATAATGACAATTTTCAAGCTCGCATTGACGCGCCTGTTGAAAAGGCCATGGGAAAAGCCATAGAAAAGCTTAAAGAGTCTAGTGCTACTTGCTCTAGACCATTATCGATTACCCCATCCTCAGCTCATAAGGAGAGCTCCGTTCACTCTTCGAATGCGAAGAGTGAACCAAAAAAAACTAGATTTCACTGATAGGTCACGTTCTGTTAAGGACGGATGTACCTATAAATATTTCGTCTTCTGCAAGCCTCGAGACTTTAATGGGGAGAAAGGAGTTGTGGAAGCCCTAAAGTGGCTGGATGAAATGGAGACAATCGTAGATATCAGCAGCTGTGCTGGTAAGGATGTGGTCAAATATGTATCAAGTCCTTTAAGGGCGATGCCCTAATCTGGTGGAAAGCCAAGATCCAGTCTACAGGTAAAGTAGACCTGTATAATTTGGTATGGTCCAAGTTTGTGGACCTTGTTAAGGAAACTTACTGCCCACCTCATGAGGTGGAAAATTAGAGACAGACTTTTTGTCTCTTTCAATGAAAACCCTAGATTGTCGGAAGTACATTTCTGACTTCAACTCCCTATCTAGGTTAGTTTCCTATATGATCACCCCTGAAACCAAACGCATTGCACATTTTATCAATGGGTTAGCTCCTGAAATTAAGAGTATGGTAAAGGCTGCTCAGCCTAGTACCTAAAGGTCCGCTGTTGACCTATCTCTCTCCCTTACCCTTGATCTAGTAAGGCAAAGGTCAGTTAAGCCTGAAACTGACTGGAAAAGAAAAAGAGAAGATGGCAACTCCCAAAAGTTTAATAAGAAAAATAAAGGGAGATTTGGGTTCAAAAGGAACCAAGGCAAGTCGGCTATGACGCCAACATGCAAGACTTGCAACCGCAGACAATGGGGACAGTGTAATTATGATCCACAAGCCAAACCCTATGGCATCTGTAAGAGAAAGGGGCAAAGATCTTAGAATGCAAGGATCTTAAGGATGCCGTCTGCTACGTTTGCAATGAAAAAGGGCACATTAAGACTAACTGCCCTAAGAGTCTTAAGAGTAACAATGCGAAGCCTGGAGAGGCCAAGAATGGGAATGCTCGTGCCTTTTAGATGACTGCAAGAGAGGCTATTAATGACAACAATGTCATAACAGGTACATTCCTCATTAACAATATTTATGCTAGAGTTCTTTTTGATTCGGGTGCAGATAGATCTTTTGTTGATCATAAGTTTAGTAAACTATTAAACCTGCCCTTAAGAACTCTAGATAAAACTTATAAGATAGAACTTGCTGATGGAAGTTTAGAAACAGCATCTTCCATTCTTGATGGATGCTCTATATCCATTAAGAAACATTCCATCCCTGTCTCTCTTTTGCCAATGAAATTGGCGGGGTTCAATGTTGTCTTAGACATGGATTGGTTATCTCATAACCAAGCCCGCATTGCCTGC
This sequence comes from Scalesia atractyloides, assembly GCA_947069175.1. Lineage (NCBI taxonomy): Eukaryota > Viridiplantae > Streptophyta > Magnoliopsida > Asterales > Asteraceae > Scalesia > Scalesia atractyloides. The sequence goes on along the minus strand of CAMTDV010000023.1, from coordinate 39,501,882 downwards.
GATAAGAAGCTCATCGAAATTAAAACCCCATCTGGTGAAATGATCACCATCCCTGGAGACTCACACTACGGATTGCCAGACAAGGTGTCGTTATTTAAGGCATCCAAGTGTTTAAGAAAAGGTTGTGTCATATACATGGAACAAGTTACTATTAATGAGCCTAAGCCGAATATTGAAGACCTATAAGTTATTTCGGAGTATTCCAATGTGTTTCCCGAAGAACTACCAGGCCTACCTCCAGAAAGGCAAGTAGAATTTAGAATTGATATCCTGCCAGGATCAGCACCTGTTGCCAGAGCTCCATATAGGCTCGCACCAACAGACTTGAAAAAGTTGAGGACAAAATTAGATGAACTCTTAGAGAAAGGCTTTATACAGCCTAGTTTCTCGCCTTGGAGAGCTCCTATCCTCTTTGTTAAGAAGAAAGACGGTTCAATGCGGATGTGCATTGATTACCGTGAGCTGAACAAGATAACAATCAAGAATCGTTATCCCTTCCCCAGGATGATGATTCATTTGACCAACTTCAAGGGGCGAGTTATTTCTCCAAGATTGATTTAAGGTCTAAATACCATCAGTTGAAGGTTAAGAGTGAGGATGTTCCTAAAACTGCCTTCAGGACCAGATATGGTCATTTTGAATTCTTGGTAATGCCTTTTGGGCTCACAAATGCACCTGCAGTATTCATGGATCTCATGATAGAGTCTACAAGCCATATTTGGATAAGTTTGTCATTGTCTTCATAGACGACATACTTATCTATTCTCGTAATCAAGTTGATCACGAGAAACATCTTCGGTGCGTCTTAGAACCGCTAAGGCAAGAGAAGCTTTATGCTAAGTTCTCTAAGTGTGAGTTTTGGCTTAGAGAAGTCCAGTTTCTTGGACATATGGTAAGTGAGCGTGGTATCCAAGTGGATCCCGCCAAATTGAGGCTATAATGAATTGGGAAGTACCCAAAACCCCATCAGAGATTCGTAGTTTTTAGGATTGGCCGGTTATTATAGAAGGTTCGTTGAGAACTTTTCAAGGATAGCCACTCCTTTAACTACCTTGACCCGTAAGAATGTTAAATTTAATTGTGGTCTGAAACAACAAGAATCCTTTGAGATTCTAAAACACAAGTTAAGCAATGCTCCTGTGTTATCTCTACCTGAGGGTATTGAGGAATTTGTAGTCTACTGTGTTGCATCGCACACTGGCATGGGTTGTGTGCTAATGCAAAGAGGCAAAGTGATTCCTTATGCATCACGACAATTAAAGGTGCATGAAAGGAATTACACCACCCATGATTTCGAACTGGGTGCGTTGTATTTGCGCTAAAGTTATGGAGACATTACTTATATGGCACAAGGTGTATTATATACACAGACCATAAAAGTCTCCAGCATCTGTTTGATCAGAAGGAATTGAACATGCGACAACGCTGATGGATGGAAACGCTTAATGATTATGATTGCGAGATTCGCTACCATCCAGGGAAGGCAAATGTAGTTGCTGATGCCTTAAGTTGCAAGGAACGGGTTAAGCCTATAAGGATTAACGCCAAGAGCATTGAGCTCAGAAATAGCTTAAATGAGAAGCTATTAGATGCGCAAAAGCAAGCTCTATTAGAAGCTAATGCTCCTAATGAAGGATTAGGCGGAACTGTTGATCAATTATCGCCTGGAAATGATGGAATCCTTAGATTTAATGATAGAATATGGGTTCCAATCGTTGGGGGACTTAGAGATCTAATCCTCCAAGAAGCGCATAGTTTGAGATACTCAGTTCACCCGGGAGGAGACAAGATGTATCAAGATCTGAAAAAGAATTATTGGTGGATGGGTTTGAAGAAATCCATAGCCACTTATGTAGCTAAGTGTCTGACGTGTTCGCAAGTTAAGGCCGAACATCAGAAGCCGTCCGGACTTAGCAATTAGAAATTCCCACATGGAAATGGGAAATGGTAACTATGGACTTGATTACCAAGTTAGCTAAGAACAAAAGTGGAAATGACACTATTTGGGTCATTGTGGATAGGCTGACTAAGTCAGCACATTTCTTGCCAATTAAGGAAACGTATAATTCAGACAAATTGGCTAAGTTGTATGTGGACAAGATTGTGTCCCTACATGGTGTGCCAGTATCTATGTATCTGATAGAGATACTAGATATACCTCTCATTTTTGGAAATGTTTCCAACAATCTTTAGGCATAAGATTAACTTTAGTAGGCTTACCATCCGCAGACTGATGGTCAAAGTGAGCATACTATCCAGACATTGGAAGACATGCTAAGGGTATGTGTGATTGATTTAGGTGGAAGTTGGGATGACCACTTACCCCTAATAGAATTCTCCTACAATAATAGTTATCATACGAGCATCAAGGCTACTCCTTTTTAGGTCTTCTATGGGAGAAAATGTAGAACGCCCGTGTGTTGGGCAGAAGTTGGGGAAGCCCAACTATCAGGACCAAGATTGTCTTGGAGACACGGAAAAGATTGTGCAAATCAGTGGTCGTCTCAAAGCTGCCAGGGACAGGCAGAAGAGCTATGCTGACAAGATTCGTAAACCTCTTAAGTTCTAAGTAGGGGACAAAGTCATGTTAAAAGTGTCACCCTGGAAAGGTGTGATGCGCTTTGGGAACAAGGGCAAGTTAAGCCCAAGATATATTGGACCATTCGAAATAGTCGAATGTGTCGGCACTGTAGCTTATAAGCTCAGATTGCCAGAGGAGCTTAGTGGAATTCATGATGTGTTCCACATCAGTAACCTTAAGAAATGTCTAGCCGAAGAGTCGCTAGCAATGTCGCATAATGAGGTGCAAATAGATGAAAACCTGAGGTTCGTTGAGAAACCAATTTCGATTGAGGATCGACAGGTTAAGAAGCTTCGAAGGAAAATGATACCTATAGTAAAGGTTAGTGGGACGCCTTTAGAGGTCCCGAATATACATGGGAGGTTGAGTCCACTATGCGACAAAAGTACTCCCATCTTTTTGAATAAAATCTCGAGGTCGAGATTTCTTTTAAGGGGGTGAGGATGTAACACCCTGTAAAAATCGTGTCCAATAGTATAGTGACACGTGTTGTATTTTAAATTTAGTCTATTAAAGACAAATAAGGACTAAAGGTGTCAACATGCTCAAGCTGAGCCTTTGAGTGATTGTCCGATGTCAACATGCTTAAATCATTAGCCTCTGATGACTTATATGTCAACATGCTTAAAATTGGTCTGAGTGACTGATATGTCAACATGCCCAGCCTCTGAGTGACATCGGAGTCAATATACTTATAGTGGGCCTCTAAGTGATCCTTTACGAAGTCCTAACTCTCATATGTGCCATTTATTGGACGAGAGGGTTCAATTCTGTAAATTTGTGAAAGTTGGATAATGGAGGGATTAAAAGTGTCAACATGTTAATTTATACCTCTGAGTGACCTTTTAATGAACCGAGAGCTCGACAATGTCCGGCCATAATCCAAGGTATGCCAAGTATTGGCTACGGAGGGCTAAATATGCCAAAAGGGTGTTTTAGAAGGTCTTTGGAGGGTTTAAGAAGTTGAGGGGCTAAATGTGGCAAATTTTGAAACCTGACATGAGGTGCTCGCGGGGCGCGAGAGGCCCCGCGAGAGGTCTGTGTCTGCAGAAAGTTTCCTTGGCACCACACATAAGTGCAAAAAACCATTTTCTTGAAACCATGGCTTCCCAAACAGCTATGCCACATTTTGGGACACTTGTAAGCTCCCTCTTACACCCCTTAGCACCTGGCATCACCTCCTTCAAGCTCTCCAACTATAAATAGGTGCCAAGGTTCACCATTTGAACTTGCACCTTTCTCATTTTTCAACTCTTCTCCCTCCTCTGGAAGTTCCTAACTGAAAGGAGCATCCAACTTAGTTCTCTTGCATTCTAGGAACCTCTTGTAAGTGTTCCTTCCTCTTGCATTTTCGTTTATAGGCTCTTATAAGCCAAAAGTCAATCGTTTTACGGAAAACACTTTGACTTTCGGTTAAGAGCATTATGGTCCAGCCATTGTTCGTAACCAACATGGCAAAGTGATCATAATAAGGTAGGTGTTAATCCCTATAAAGGGCACCTCCTGAAGGTCACGTTTGCTAGACCAATTAACAGGTCAAAGTTATAATATTAAAAAGTCAAACATGCCATTTTTCAGAAAAATCATAAATTAATCGTATATATGTTATGAAACTGTTTTGACACTTAAACAAGTTGGTATTAATTATTAGAACATGTAAGAACATGTTCGACTCGTCAATTTCAGTTCTAGGGTCGGTTCGCAACCGAAAGTCGCGAAGTTTGACTTCTACTTTGACTTTCAATTCTGACCCGATTTAGATTAGTTACCTACTGATCTAAAGTTGCATTATGATCGTACTATAATGTAGCATAACCCTCTGAGGTTATATTACATGATCATAATCACAATCTAAGTTTATGCACAAGTTCTGCAATTATGCCATTTTTGACTAAAATGTCCTTTTTGCATAAATCAAGGTTTTAATGATAATGAACTTGAAAATAAGTTTCCTACTGATGTAACATTATAAGTAGGATTATTTGGGATGTCAAAACAGATTATAAACTGAGTTTACAAGTAGGTCCTTGAATTATGTTGATAAATGACGATTTAGCCCTTATGGCTCATAAAATGGTTTAAATCAAATCTTTTCAAGGTAAATCATTTACCCACTGATATGTTATGTTAAATAATATATCTAAGACATTTTAATCTGACCTTAACATCAATTTTCATTAAACATCGCATAAAACGTCATTTTACGACATAAGCGCCGTTTCGGCGTATAGTATGGTTTTAAACCATATTATTTGACCAAGACTTGTTACCTACTTATTTTAAAACTTATTTTAAATATTTTTACAGTAGGTACATGTCATAAACTCAGAATCCCAAATAATTTATAAACTATATGTAAAATGACCAAAATGCCCCTTCGGTGCACAGTTTGATCATAAAATATAAATTACACATATATTTTATATCCTACTGATATTATATCATAAATAAAATATATTTCCATAATTTATTATACATTATTATAAGTTCTTCATTGTCATACAACGTATAGCTTGATTTCCTAACTCTTTCAGAAAGTTCACCTCTTGCTGCTCAATGTTACGGTATGAAATTACCAAAATGCCCTTATAAGGCATAATTTCATTTTAAACCTTAATGGGCATATAAGTTGATATCCTACTGATACTACAACTTAATCAAAGTATAATGGCATATAGAACTTGCCCATGACTTATCCGGTTACCCGATATCGCTAATATGCGTACAGTTAAGTATATGTAACTATTTTACGGAAATTAACCGAAACGGGTTTAACCTTATCATTCTAAACTCAAAATCCAGAATGTTAATTGTTTACACATTTTATACAAGTCAAAATACTTGTCCGATCATCGTTTAATCAAGCGTTATACCTTTTGATCCTGTACACTACTCGGTCTAAGTTTATGACTTAAATAAGACCGTTAGTATTTAATTGGTCAGCTTATGCCATAATCCAGACTAGAGCCTTCCGGTAAATGCTATCTGCACTTAGATCATTTTCGATATGGCTGAGATATTAAATCTTGCATTTTTAAATCAAGACTAACTCAGGTAAATACTCTTGACTTATTTTCCTATACGGGCTTGAGATACAGTAAATTATTACCGCTTGGTCGAAAATGGGATCAATCGAATGCCGGATTGTGGCTAGTAAATCCGCATATTCTGTTTTAATCAGTTTTGTTTGATAACTTAAACATCGAGGGTTAAATTACCATGTCCTGGATATCATCGGCTCATTACATCAGATAATAGCCACGACCTTAGCGCTGGGTGTAGGCATACACATGACAGACGCTCAAATGCAAATTACCCAAGACGTTGGGGATAACTCCTCTGTGAGTTCTAAGTGGTGTGTATTTAATCATGTCTCCGTCTCGGGCTGAATTTTAAGGTAACATACTTATTCACCAACTATACATCTGAATTCATCTTGTACTCATTTATATATATATATATATATAAGAGAGAGAGAGAGGGATGAGTTAAAATGAGAACCACCTTTAGTTGTGATAACCATGAGAACTAGGTCCTTCAAAAGGTTTTTCCGAATTTTTTTAACTCAAAAATCATAAAAAAGATCACTTGTTTCAACAAAAGAAATTAAAAAAATGCCGCATGCCCACATTTACATGAGGTGTAAAAAATATGTTTCTTCATGCAAAATTTACGCCAGCGCGTAAAAAAACTTGTATCAGTTAAAACTACGGGCTCGACAATTTTTTTTACTTATTTTTTTATAGATGTGTTTATATTATTTTTATCTCGTTTGTGCAAAATTTTTTTTGCCCAACTCGTGCGGGAACAAAAAGTTCTCACGGTTCTCGCAACTCGTGGTGGTTCTCATTTGAACCAAGCCCTATATATATATATATATATATATATATATATATATAAGTAGCAAGAGTGTGAAAAATGTAAGAAGTATTATAGTGATGACACGTGTCCATCAATAATATCAATCCTTAAGGGTAATAATGTAATTTCAAATAATATTCAATTAAAAATAACTAAATAATTTTAACAGTTTTGTTGAGAGATTTTAGGAAACAAAATATATTGTTTACGTTTCATAACTTGAATGCAACAACAAACCCAATTCAAATAAAAATTATTCTCTTCAGTCGATCAAACATCCCCCATTCATATTTTCTTTTCAACTGTGATCTTCTTAATAATCTATAATGGAAAATTTTGGTCAACAAGACGATACAGGTTATGTTGTGGTGTTTTATGACCTGCTAATAGATATTCACTATTCTTCAAATGGTGTTTTATGTTTTATGAAAAATCTGCTCAACTAGGCGATACAGGTTTTGTTGTATGATCCGCTAACAGGTTATTCACTGTTCTTCAAATGGTGTTTTATGAACTTAGGTTGTCTCATGTTTAGCACATGATACAAACACTATTATGTGTGGTGTTTTATACTTTCAATTCCAGTACATCTTCTTCGTATGGTGTTCTAAACCTGCATTAACGGTGTTTTACACCTATATTCCAATAGTTGTTCTTCGTATGGTGTTTTACACCTGCATTCCAGTAGGTGTTCTACGTATGGTATTTTACACTTTTATTATAGTAGATATTCTTTGTATGGTGTTTTAAACATGCATTCAAGTAAGCTTCATATCATGTTATATGTAAATTGTTTTCTCTATATAAGTATAGCAATATGGTACTCATATTTAAGATAAAAAAAGCTCGTTATTATGGTGTGATTTTTTTCTAAAAAGTTACGTATAAAAAGTTATTGACGTTTAAAAAAGATGGGTGGAACTTGCATGTGCGTTGAGGTTGATGGTAGTTTCTTTATTTAAACAACATAATATAAAAAGACACTATTATCCCTAATCTAGCCGAATTAGTAAAAAATAAAACATAATTTACATTTTAAGCCCTTTTTGATCTCAACCATTAACTACAAGATCTAAGGATTTAAAACACTTCTTACACTTTTCACAAAACCAACCCGTTTTACACTAGCCCCACCATATATATGTATGTATGTATGTTTGAGGGTTATCTTGAGTATGCTAATTATTGTGAGAACCGATGGAACGAAAAAAAAACCACGAGAACTTGGTAAAAAAAACAATTCAAATTTTAAAGTTCAATTTTTTACACTTATCATTAATATTTAAATACAATACTAGAAATTAAATTTACACGTATTCACAAATAGAAAATTTACACATGCGTTAGTTGGCCATTTACACATGGGTGAATTTGTTGTATTTACACGTGTGTAAAATATTTATTAAGGGTGAATTTGAGAGAAGAGATGAATTATTTAAAAGGTTTTTAATTATAATGAGGTTTATATAAAATAAAAACTGATTTTAATTAGTCTTTTCATTTGATCTCATGGTTCTCGCAATATTAGCGTTCTCAAGATAACTCTCCTTAGATACACACACACACACACACACACATATATATATAGAGGAAGTGTAAAATAAAAGAGTGGTTATCGTGCGAAGCGTATGCGAGTAGGAGATTGCTCTGCGTGTCATCCCTTATTTTTTTATAACATACGTGATTATGTATATAACATGCATAATTAGAGTTTGAAACAACCCATGCTAATTTTGAGTTTAACATACGTAACTTTTATGTTTGGTGGCATGCGGCTTTCGATCTTTTTATAACGTGCATAATTATGAATTATAACGTGCGTAATTACGCAAATAACGTGTATTATTAGGGTTTAACCCAACCCATCCGTAATTATGAAATAACATGCGTAATTATGCATTTATAACGTGAGTAAGTATACAATAATGTGCGCAATATGTTAAGTTAATTACTATTGTGCTACCACGTTCAATTGAAGGCCTAGGGTAGGTCAGATGTACGGTTGGGATGCTCGCGTACGCTTCGAACGATAAACACTCTTACACGTTAACCGACCTATGTGTGTGTGTTATGAGTGTGTGTGGTTGGTTTCAATGGGGAACTCTTAAAAGCTGGAGAATTGAGGGGAATTGACTCAAAAGATCTCAGATTGGACTCATTCAAGTGGCACTAGAACTGAATACATAATCAACACAACTACATGAATTGTCACACCCCGGATTTCCAACCTGAAATCCATACACCGGTGGGCCCGGGTGGGGAGTATCGTGACGTCAGTTGATAATCCTCATAGTCAATTAAACACGGCACAACGGAAGTGTTGGAGTAAAATTACTATTACAAACCGAATGTTTTAAATACAAAATAATATACAGGCTCGTAATAGAAGATCCAAGGCGGATCATAAATTGTACATGGAAAGAATATAAAACAGACTTTGGGCAGATTTAGGATTTGCAAGATCCTCTATCACTACCGAGCACCTCCGGCCTATTTTTGTATTGTACCTGCAGTTTAGTCTTTTAAAAATACGTCAGCTTACGCTGGTAAATACACCAAACTGACTCATTTTGAAAACATTTCAAAAATGTTTTATGTGCGTATCAGCACAAAATCTTTTTATAACTTGGGTTAATTGACCGTCCAACCTTGTTAACAAATTTACAAGTTTGTCATACATACGGGGCTCGGTACGGAGACCGAGACACAATTAACGTACACACCACTTTCGACTCACGAAGGGGTCAATTCCTTCCAACCTTGTGGGAATGCATAATTGAGCGTCTATCGGGGCGTAGCCATTTCTATTGTAATGAGCCGAGGATATCCACGACACGGTTGTTAACCCTCGATGTTTAAATTATCAAACAAAACTGATTAAAACAAAATATGCGGATTTATTATCCCCGAACCGGCGTTCGATTGAATCCCATTTCTGACCAAGCAGTAATAATTACCGTGTAACCCAAGCCAGTATAGGGGAAATAAGTCGATGAGAGTATTTACCTTAGCTAGTCTTCTTTAAATTTTTAATAGCTCAGCCGTACACAAAAAGGACTAAGTGCAGATAGCATTTACCGGCAAGTCTCTAGTCTGGATTATGGCATAACTAACCAATTAAATACTAACGGTCTTATTTAAGTCATAGACTTAGACCGACTAGCGTACTTGATCAAAAACGTATGACGCTAGATTAAACGATGATTGGATAGAATGTAGTTTAATCCCAACAGGTACCTTGACTTGTATATTATGGGTAAATTATAAACATTCTGGATTTTGAGACTTAAATGACAAGGTTAAATCCGTTTCGGTTAATTTCCGTAAAATAGTTACATATACGTAACTGTGCGTATATTAGCGATATTGGGTAATCGGATAAGTTATGGACAAGTTCTGTATGCCATTACACTTTAAATAAGTTAAGATATCAGCAGGATATCAACTTGCATGCCCTTTAAGGTTTTAAAACGAAATTATGCCTCCTAAGGGCGTTTTGGTAATTTTATACCCTATAAAAGGAACTTGAATAATTTAAGTTTATGATCATGAATATTCTGGAAAAATAATTTATTTATGATATAATATCAGTAGGATATCAATTATATGTGTAAATTATCTTTTATGACCAAACTATGCATCGAAGGGGCATTTTGGTCATTTTACACATAGTTTATAAATTATTTGGGATTCTGAGTTTATAACATGTACCTACTGTAAATATATTTAAAATAAGTTTTAAAATCAGTAGGTATCAAGTCTTAGTCAATAATATGGTTTAAAACCATACTATGCGCCGAAACGATGCTTATGTCGTAAAATGACGTCTTTATGCGATGTTTATGAAAACTGATGTTAAGGTCAAATTAAAATGTTTTAAATATTTTAATTAATATAACATATCAGTGGGTAAATAATTTATCTTGAAAATATTTGATTAAAACCATTTTATAAGCCACAAGGTCTAAAATTGCCATTTATCGACATAGTTTAAAGACTTGCTTGAAAACTCAGTTTATAACATAGTTTAACATCCCAAATATTCCTAATATAATATTACATTAGTAGAAACTCATTTTCAAGTTCATTACCATTTAAAACCTTGTCTTATGCAAAAAGGACATTTTGGTCAAAGATGGCATAATTATGGAACTTGCGCATAAACTTGGATTCTGATTATGATCATGTAATATAACCTCAGAGGGTTATGCTACATAATATTATGATCATAATGCAACTTTAGATCAGAAGATAACTAATTTAAATCGGGTCAGAATCGAAAGTCAAAGCAGAAGTCAAACTTCGCGACTTTCGGTTGCGAACCGACCCTAGAACTGAAATTGACGAGCCGAACATGTTCTTACATGTTCTAATAATTATTACCAACTTGTTTAAGTGTCAAAACAATTTCATAACATATATAAGATCATTTTATGATTTTTCCTAAAAATGGTCTGTTTGACTTTTTAATATCATAACTTTGACCCGTCAATTGGTCTAGCAAACGTGATCTTTAGGAGGTGCCCTTTACAGGGACTAACACCTACCTATTACGATCACTTAGCCATGTTCATTTCGAACAATGGTTGGACCATAATGGTTTTAACCGAAAGTAAGTGTTTTACAAAAATGCTTGACTTTTGGCTATAAAAGCCTATAAACGAAAATGCAAGAGCAAGGAACACTTACAAGAGGTTCCTAGAATGCAAGAGAACTAAGTTGGATGCTTCTTTTAGCTAGGAACTTCCAGAGGAGGGAGAGGAGTTATGATTTAGAAAGGTGCAAGTTCAAATGGTGAACTTGATCACCTATTTATAGTTGGAGAACTCAAAGGAGTGAAGCCAGGTGTTTAGGGGTGTAAGAAGAAGCTTACAAGTGTCCCAAAACGTGGCATATCAGTTTACAGAAGCCATGGTTTCGAATTAATGGTTTTGGAGTTTTGCTTGGTCTACAAACAAAACTTTCTGCAGCAGACCTGTTCTCGCGCCCGGGCAAGAGACCCAGGCCTAGTCTCTCGCGGCCCTGCGACCGCCCCAAAACTAATTTCAAAGTTTGACACTTTTAACCCCATAACTTTAAAAAGCTTCAAAAAAGCTTTTTAAACACCTTTTTGGCACTTTTAGCCCTGCGTAGCCAATACTTGGCATACTCGGGATTATGCCCGGTATATTGTCGAGCTCTCGGTTCCTTAAAAGGTCACTAAGAGGTATAAATTAACATGTTGACACTTTTAATCCCTCATCATCCAACTTTCACATATTTACAAAATTGAACTCTCTCGTTCAACAAATGGGCCAAATTTCAAGCATGTTGACATATCAGTCACTTAGAGACTGTTATTTATGCATGTTGACATCAGACCATCACTCAGAGGCTCAGTCTGAGCATGTTGACGCCTTTAGTCCTTATTGGTCTTTAACAGACTATATATTTAAAATACAACACGTGTCACTATACTATTGGACACGATTTTTACAGGGTGTTACATGAATCAAATACATAATCAATATGAATAAGCATCCATACACATCATAAGAGTAAATATCAAAACTTTTATAAAAACTCAACAAATGTTCATAATCAATCATAAAGTCAAGTTAGAAAGTCAAAATTCAAAATGTGAACCCGAGCGCAGGTGGGAATTTGAAGATCTCATGAAATGAAATTACCCTTCCTCGTTCAAGAAGACTTTTGTTACCAATGAGTCGAATTGAATTTCGGGATGAAATTCTTTCAACTGGGAGAGAATGTGACAAACGGGAATTTATGAGGTCGAATCCGTACATTGCAATTGATCACCTTTATTTTAAATTGTGCGCATTAGACTTCCATTTTTTTTAAATTTGATCACATGAAGTCTAGCATTTTTGTGCATGGAGTTTACGTTTTTAGATATGGTGATTATTGTGTCAGTTAAATCATGTTATTTATCAAAACGTATGTTGATGATGACCCAATTATAATATTAAGTCCAGAAATATTATTGTGTTCCTAGATATTATTTTAATAATATTTTTTATGTGAAAATAATATAAATGATATATAAAACCCTAATTTGGTGATAATCTTTTGTAAATTGCGATTTAACGGTAGTACTATATGTTTGGTGTTAAGTATGTATTAGGTGACCACTTGTTTTAACATGTTAAAGTATTCTTTTATAAGACATGTAACTTACATAACATGAAAGTAATATTAGAATACTTACAAACAAAATTTATATCATGTGTAATAAGATTAATTTTTATAATATATTAAGCATGTTTATCATTTATTAAACTTGTTACCACCCTACACACCACCCCAAAACCATCCACCTCCCCTCTTTCTCTCTAACATTTAATTCACCTATCTTGGAACTTACCAAATAAACCCCATGCCTAATCATTTTGTTTTAAGATATTTTTAGATATAATTTTATTGAAATTGAAGTTCATCTCTCCCTCTCATCCCCTTTTTGGTCGAAACCCTTACCACCTTCACCATATTCTTTCAAACTTCATCATCTTGCTTCAAGAACTTGGATTTAGAGGCCTTGTATGCATATAGGAGGATTGAAGGAGCCTTATATTGAAGAAACACCCAAGAACACCCACGCTAACCCATTGAAATCGGCCTAGTCTTGTACTAGTGGTAAGAACATCAAAACCCTAAATACAATTTTATTGATTCTTGTTGATTGCAAGTGGTTTATCTAGCATAAAGATGTTATAAAAACAACGTTTTGAATTGTAAAACAAACTAAAACATGATATTTTTGTGTGTGTGTATTTGAGTGGAAAACCCTAAGGGGTTAGTAGGACTATAGGATTTGATGTTATTTATTGTTACTTGATAAGATTGACAGGTCTTGGTGATTATTGATGATAGAAAGATTGTTACTGATGATTTGGTGAATGTTGGTGAATGATGAACATGAATATGATATGAAGATGAACTTGAATGCTTGAAAGATTTGAAGGTGATATGAACATGATAATGATGATACGATTATGGATAATAACATGAATCTTGATTGTTATGTTTAAATAGATTTTGTTATGAAAAAAAATAAGTTACAAGAATTCAAGAGTTTATTAAAATTAGTGTTTTAGAGAAATATATGTTTTTGGCGAAAACATAATATATGTACAAGTAGAAGTATTTGAAAAAATAGTGTTTTAATGAGAAAAACAAGTCTTGGATTTAAATGAGAAAAAAATAATTGAAAGAAGAAAAAGAAGAACTGACATATTGGTAGAATATTAATTAATATATAATTCATCTTATTAATTTTTCTCTCTTTAATTACTTCTCAACTAATCATTAATTATTCTAATATAATCTACAAAAGCTACACATATCAAAGTTTTCCTATATATACACTACACATTATAGAATTTTATCCTATACATGTCGAAATTTATTTTACACACCTCAAAATATATATACACACATTGTAATTTATTCTACAGTTTAAATTAAGTTGTTTTTCAATTTGAAAAAAGTATATATTTTGAAAAGAGTTAAATGCTGTTTTGTCAATTTAGTACAAAAGTTTCATTTTTCGTCTGTGGGTCCAAAAAGGTTTAACCGTTGCTATTTTAGTCCACTAGGTTAACTTTATCAATTATTTCTGTAAACGAGAAGGGCAATTCGGTTCCTTTATATGGCCCCGAATTGCCATTCTAGTTAACAGAATTACATATAAAATGACCAAATTGTTATTTTTGTTAACAGAAAAAATGGATGAAGTTAACCCAATAAACTATAATAACAACGGTGAAATATTTTTGGACCCGCGAAATGGATTCAAAATTAATATTTATAACTTAATAGATCTAAATCCACTAGATCAACCCATTTAAATACTTTCTTGAAAGAACCAAAATGGATTGAAATCCTTTTTAACCAACTATGAATCTATGATACCGTCAAATGAAAATCAAAACTAAAGATCATTTTTGAAAAAATGAAAATCAAAACTAATTTAAAAACACTACAATTCATTTTTTGAAAACTGAAAGTCAAAACTAAAATATTGTAAACTTCCTTATCAACTAGACTTTAATTTTGGAATTGAAATTTTGATCCATAAATAATTCGGTAATGGAAGAGAAAATTTAGATACCTTGTGGCATTATTATTTGTTGTAGTCTAATCGTCTTAGAGAGTTAATGTATAAGTTCTTCGACCTCATGTGTTTTCTTCAATTTTGAAAAAAAGCTTTTTTAAGAACTGTGATTAATGGTGATTGAGAGCAAAATACGAAGAAAAATTATGAAATGACCTTTTTAATTTACTAAAATGTGTCTCAAAATTCTATTAATTACGATATTGACATTATAATTTTGAACCATTGTTTAAATGATCTAACGGTTATGATGTCTAAAAGTTCTGTACAACAAATATAGTTTTAAAATGATTATTACCCTGTATGCATGTATGAGTATATATATAGATGGATATATAGAGAGAGAAATAGATAGATATATACATATAGAGAGAGAGGATCAGGCTTATGCGAGAACTTTATTGAGTTGCGAGAACTTCGATGGAAGTCTTACTTCCTGTGGGAGTTTTGCAACAAAATTTTGCACAAACGTAAATAAACATCTAAATGATACATCTGTAAAAAAAAGTTTGTCGGGCCGCCACTGATTTGTTATTTACACTTAGCGTAAATATGTAACATCCCAAAAACGGGTTTGGTGATCAAACCACGTTAATATTAAAAAGTTGGTAAAAGACCGTTAGCGGTGAAAGTTAAACTATAAACAAAATGACTAGGAACAAATAAACATAGTTAAAAACATGTACACAAGTAACCAAACAATGAGTTGTAATCTCATTCATAATCAAAACTAAACTTGAGGGACCAAAGCTGCTAAAAAGGGAACTTGTATTATAAATATAAAAAAACACAAAACACATAGTGAATCTATATGTGTGTGTGTTCTGCTGCCGGAGAACAAGGGGCAAACCCTTGTTCTTCCTAAGTATCAAATTAAAGGATGAATTGAGCTCAGAATCGATGCATGAACGCATATAAACGATCACCTAATCGAGGGGATCATAAGGTATGTCTCAAAACCTAGGTTGGTGAAAAATCATAACTTGAGACAAGTTGAATAGTTGTCATTAGATAGTTAGATTATGATCCAAAGATGATATTAAGTGTATGTGTATGCTTGATTTCCTTAAACTTAAAGAAATTATGCACAATTAGGTGTAAGATTACTTGCTAGTGATTAACAAGTAGATTATGAAGTAGGTTTTGATTATATGATGAACTTGATGATATATAAGTGTTCATGATCATTATACTTGTATGTATGTGTAAGATATTTGAACAAATTAGAGGTTCGAATAAATGTTCACACATGACTTGAAATGGGTTTTAATGATAAGATGAGATTTATGTTAAACACATGTTAATAGATGCTTAAAATCATCATGTGAATGTTTAAAGTATTTGGCTAAGTTTAATGTTTGGGTAAATTTCATATATATGATGCAACTGGGTTGTTTCATAGTGATGAAACAATCCCAAGTTCTTGCATAAGAATGATAGATTATCATATGATTGTAGAAACTATGTTAATTTGGCAATCATGTGAAATTGGTTTGAGAAACATAACTTAAATGGTGGCCTAATAATAGTGCTTACCGGGTAATTAAAGAAATGCGTAAATGAGTTGTTAAACTTGTTCGTGGGTTATTATGAGTAAATAGGCAGTTGACTTTTAAAAGTCAACTGACCTATACTAAGATCGAATGATACATTTGATATAAAATCCGTAAGGTGGAATAGTCGTGATAGATGCTGACTAATCTAACCATCTTACGAATGATAAATGATAGTTTGACACTTAACAAGTTAGGCGGAGGCTTGAGAAGAAGCGGGTCAAACGGAACAAGTATGCGGAAAAGGGCATAATTGGATCTCAAGGTAAGTAAAGCTTACATCCTTAAAATAGTAGATTTACTTATGTAGTTGAATAAGCGTTTTTGGGTATTTGGAACGAAATTTTGAAACATAAAGATCCAACATGGATAGATACGGGTTGGAACAAGTGAAAAAGGTATTAAATCATATTTGATGATAAAAAATGGTAAAACAGTAATTTAGTCATGTAGTGACAAATAAACAAGGAATTCGGAAAAAGTTACCTTATAGTGTAAGTCATAAGGAATAAAAAGAGTAAAATGAAAATTTAGTCACGAGTTGACACATGAGTATTAAATTTAGAAATAGATACCCTATGGCGTATGCCATAAAGGATCGAATGAATTGAAAAACAAATTTAAGTAATATGATCACCTGGTGTAAACTGAAGCGGAAAAATGGTGAGATGGTAAATAAATACCATATCATAATGATAAAATGGTCGTTAGACCAAATGGGTCAAATGGTGTGGTCATCACCATTAGACAATAATATCTAATGAACGCTTGTCTAGTCTTGTGTTCACAGGTAAATGGCGTTTGGTTTGCATCGCTATTAATTAGCGATTAGTAGTGCAAGGTATTTAAACAGGTCAATGCTATGACTCGAGCCAGGTATGTGTAATGGGTCCAACTCTCATTTAGTAATTTGAGGTCTGATGAGAGTGAAAGGAGTCATGAATGAATATCGGATTACCTAAAGCAAGGTAAATCTCATAATCTAAATGATAGACATCAGGTCCATAGGAACCTAATGATTTTAAATAAGATTACGATTCAAATGTGCTCTTTTGGTTAAATTACGCGATTGAATGTCCTTCGACGTAAAAAGGACAAAAATTTGACCAAAACGCCCTTGAATGATAAATTGACCAAACGACCTTGAGGGTGGTTTAAAATGAGTTTTATAAGAAAGTATACCATTGCGGTAGTATAATAGTAAATGGCATAAGCCGTTTTGGTTTAAAGCCTCATAACAGGTCTTTTTCGTAAATAGTCAAACCGAATGGTAGAATTGGTAAATATATTCTTTCTCTATAACCAATCCACCACAGGTATAGTGGTGGTGGAAAATAAATAAATATCTTAGCGTGGAAATGTGAAGTATGGTAAGAAGAAGCGAGATTTAAGCTTAAGTGTTTAAATCTCTTAACGGGTCAAAATAAATATATATATTGCATAAACCGGGAATGGATGCAAAATTTATAAGAATTACGAATCCGGGTTTTGGATTTCGGGTTAATTAAGTAGGAAAACATTTTACAGACTTTTAGAAACAAGTTTCATGGGAAACGGATAAAACTTGAATAAATTACGGAAGTTTTCGTAACAAAAACGGCAAGATGGAAAATACTTGCGGTTGACCACTTTAAGCTACGGTGGCTAACCGTAGCTTATGGTAGGCAACTTCTGAATGAAAGTAGAAAATTTGTATTATTCGGAAACGTCTCTGTAAGTCCCGGGATGAGTTTATAATTTGCAGGACTTGAAACGGGTCGAACGGACAACCAAACAACACAACAGAAAAACTGCTGCAGAAGGAAGCGTCGCCGACGCAATGTGGAATGTCCGACGACTTAAGCTACTGCCTACGGCAGTAAAGCTCCGACGCAAGTTTAAAGAGGTGTCGCCGACGCGGCTAAGTGCCATCGCCGACGCCACCTCAGAAGTTAAGCTTCTTTTTGGTTTATTTTAACGAGTCGATTATGTCGTGCTTTTCGGTAATTTGCTATAACACTAATATTTTGTAAATTCCTAGTTCAGGGTAATCTCAAGCACTTCCGGATAACGATCAAGGCCGATGAAGAATCGAACAGGATTAAAGATTTAGCTTCCGCATTTAGTTTCAATATTACGAAACTAATTAGCAAGGACATGTCAAAATATTTAACGTAAATAAAGTTTTAATAAACTTGAAAATTTTGTAGTGACGTGTATTCGTACTTACTCGTTTAAATCGATATTTTTATAAAATTTCAATATAATAAGACAGGGTCTTTCAAAATAAGTTTTATATCAACCGTAAAAAAATGCATTTTTGTCTTACACCAACATACATTTCTTTTACACCCACTTAATTGACTTTTGCAAGTTTTTTTCCGAATGAGTTACATAATTTTAAAAAGTTTTGAACAAATGTTTTAAAAAAACAGTTTCTTAAGAGTTCTTACAACTTAAGTTAGTTCTTATTTTAATCTTTTTATCCTATACAATTCTTATATATATGGTTCTTGTATTATTATTAGCATATATTATTTCAATTCTTCTTTCTTAATTTATCTTAGCGTGACATGCAAGTGTGTTACAAAATAGTTACATATTTAGGTAAAGGTGTTCAAGGTCGGATTATCTAGTTTTTGGATATCCGAAAATTTATGATAGTGAATATTAATATCTGAGTCCATATCCGAAATTTCAAATAATTTTTGGATATTCGAAATTTCACATACGGATCGAATATTCGAAATTTCGGACACGAATTCGGATATTTCTACTGATATCCGAATTTATAAAAGAAAAAAAATCCTATTCATGTATACATTAAAGCCAAACATGTATTCAATTTTCCAAATTTCCAACATTAAAAACAAAAATAAAAAATCGTAAATCAACATACGAATCCAATTATTAACTAGCTTTTTTTTCTAAAATTTACCATATTTTAAACTAAATATAATGCTCACATAATATATATTTACTATTTTGTTTTTAGTTTCCGGAGGATATCAGATAATAATCAGATTGTAATGCTTCGCCTTTTGTAACTTTCCATTTTTAGTAAGTTTGTTTTGAAATTCTATTTTTGAATTTTGTTTGTTTGAAAATATAGATATAATTTAAATACATTAGTAAAATTACCAATCTACCCTCATGTGTAAGGCACATGTCATATTTAACTGAAAATTTTAACCAGATTAGGGATAAAGGAAGTGTAATGAGTTTTCCAAATAAAGGAGTATGACTGGCTGTCTTTAATTATTGAAGTTAAAGACTATCCATTGCAATCCGATACAAACATAAAAGACAAGAAGTGTACTTTACCCGATTATTAATTATATTATTCAATATTCTTTTAGAAAATCAAGATTTTTGCAGACACATGTGACCTTAAATAAAAGTTTGACTTTCCAAAGTCAAAATACCAACACTCATAGTCGAAAACCTATCTAGAAAAAAATGAAGATTGTTGTAGGCACAAAGAATCACCACCTCAAACGATACTAATAGGTATCTTAACCCATGAAAACACATCAACCCGAACGGGTATCATAGTGTCAAAACGAGTATTAAGTCTAGATGGTTATTTTCTCGTATACATACTTTAGTGTATTTAAATTCCTAATCCTCCGTTATTATCCGATACTTACCAACCTACGTTTTCCTCATGTAGGATAACTTGGTGTTCCTCCAACTTTCCAAACTCTTCACGGAAATTACCAAGTGGAAGCTTGCAAAACCATGATACACTTGACCCATTTCCCTTTTTACACTATTTGGGTTGTAACATGTTAACCTACAAAATTCACGAACACACACTCTACATGCTTTATACACTCGATCTGTTATACATGCTTATTGTTATGCTTAGGTTCATGCTAGATTCATACATGCTTCTTGTAATTAATTTGGCTAGCCCCAACTTAACATATATAGCACTATCAGAGTAGCACACCGCCCGTCGTGGTATTGTTAAGCTTAAGCTAATCCTTATTCTTATTTATACTTTAGTCTCGTTACTTTGTGTGACGAGGGACACTTAATTCTTGTGGACACTTGGGCTTGACAATTAGTATTGCATGCTAGCTTACCTTGTATACAATTGACATGTGGATTTGAGTAAACTCTTTCATACTTACGCTATATACTTAAACTTGTGTACTCGCCAATGCTTTTGCGTTTAACCATATTTTTAACAGGTTACAGGTTGATGATGATGCTTATGACGAATCTAGTAGGGATGACATAGAAACGCATCTAGATTGTTAGGTTTTTATGTTGTAATTTTTTTGAAGTTGTTGTATTTTGATTATGTTTTAATTGACAATTTGATATATGAAATGAACGGGTTTTGATTTTTAATATTGTCACAAATAGTGTTATGATGTCTCGAGCAATCTATTTCATCTCACTCTGATATTTCCACCATCGATTGGGGTGTGAATTTTTGATACTGTGTATATAAAGTTAAAATTCTTAATGTTTATATAAGCTCTATACCTACCAAATGCAATAATATTTTAATGGGTTAAGTTATGCTACAAAACCTTCTAAATCTTAGAAGTGTGCAGACACACAATGGATCGCAAAATATAACACAACACCAAAAAATGTAACACAATGACGAGGAAAAAAGACACAATGAGTCGCAAAAAAGACAAAATGACACTATATAGAAAACATACAATGTTAAATTAAAAGTCACAATGATATAAACAAAATATCCAAAATATACAAGCTATAAATGCAAAAGTAAAAACCTAAAATCTTATATCGTAGAATTCGATGAGACGGTTCAAATGTCGCTTAAATGAGGTTAATTAGAGATTGTTTGATACCTTTCTTATGAGTTCTTATTTTTAAGAGACTTTGTATTAAATCCTAATATATATCTTTTAATAAATTTTTGAGTTAATTACGTTTTTTATCCCTGTGGTTGGTTAAAAATCACTATTTCAGTCTATTAGTTTAAAAATTGCCAAAAGAGTCCATGTGGTTTCAGTTTGGTAGCTATTACAACCCACCCTCACTAACGTCATCCAGTTATATTATGTTATTTTATTTGAAATGACCATAATGTTCTTTTTATTAATTAAAATAAAAATAAAGAAAGAGTTAATTACGTTTTTCATCCCTATGGTTTGTTGAAAACAAGCATTACAGTTCATTAGTTTTAAAAATTGCCAAAACAGTATCAATACTTTCACAACTTCCACCTTCAACTCACTAACAATGGTGGTTAACAACTTCATTTAGGTACTATCCTTTACTCTACTCTTCACTCTCTCTCTCTTTCCTCAAATCCAGCCGGAAGATCACTTGCTCCAGCTCCACACCCTTTCTGCTTCATCCATGTTAAACATCTCCCACCACCACACACACATACCTGAACGATGACCAACTCCACCACCCATTATGCCCACCACAATCCTCAAAATACTACCCACCCCTACCCCACACCCCATGGCCATTCTCTTTAATCAAATCATCGACCAACTCCTTTTCTATCGATAAATTCTACCAATTCCAACCACTACACAGGGCACCGTCCATACTTCATCTCCTCTGCTCAAGTTTTTCAGGTGGGTCTCAAGTTTTCCTACTAACGTTGATTGTGATAGGGAAAATTAGTTGATCGAATCTTAAGATACGAGGGAGGGTGAAAAGTGGATATTGTTACTGTTTTGGCAATTTTTAGAACTAATGGACTGTACGATTATTTTTAACAAACCACAGGGAACAAAAACATAACTAACTCTTTATTTATTTTAATTTTAATAACATGGCCATTATGGTCATTTAAAATAAACTAACAGAATAACTGGATGACATTAGTGTGGGTGGACTGTAATAGTTACGAAAGTGAAATCAAAGAGACTATTTTATTTTTGAAACAAATGAACTGAAATAGTGATTTTTGAAAAACAACCGGGACAAAAAACGTAATTAACTACAGTTATTTTATATGGACTGAATTTATATTACTTATTAATAACATTTCATGTTGTAATTATACATCATTTTTGGTTATATTTTTAAATTCCGTGTCAATTGTAAGTGTTCACTTAAACCTTTTCATATGCACTACTTCTAAATGTAGGGGTGTTCAGGAATATTTGATCTCAAGCTGAATCCGAAATACCCGAAAATCCGTATCTGAAATATCGGAAATTTCAGATATCTGAATTTTCGGATTCGTATTCGGATATGAATTCTAAAAATTTCGGATAATCTGTGTCACGCTTCGCTTTTTATAACTTTCCATTTTTAGTAAGTTTGTTTCGAAATTCTATTTTTGGAAAGTCTATACCTTGTAACCGTATCGCATTCCGAGAAATCTAAGGCTTTGATTGTAATCGAATTGATCATTTATACGAATTCCTCAATCTTTATACATGTTTATACATATGTTTGTACACTTTTTCATAAATTCAAGTAATACTTAAATTCTTATTGTACGCTTGTAAATCTTAAATGTTTCAAATCAAGCAAGACAATTAACAATCAAACACAAAGAATGTAAACAATTGGCACCTCGTAAATCTTGTCACATTCATGTTATGCGCTTATTACCTAACAAGTCTTTTTTTTTCAAGGCTTTGTAACACTCTTACACTTAAAACTAACCCACCAAACAACCAAATACGTTACTTATATATCATAAGGCATCAAATAATCAAATAATAACATTTATTTAACAAAAAGAAACAAGACAGCTTGCGGCCGCAAGCTGTCACCCCTCTTTAATCTTTCTTGTTTCAAGATTATCTACCACCCAACCTTCTTAAATGCTAACCAACTCAAACCCTAATCTATCCTCTATATAAACCAACCTTTCCCCAACCTTTCCTCACTTTTACAAGCCTCCAACACCTTAAAAATCCTCCCTAAACTTCCAGAATTCACTGCTGTCCTACTTCAGTTTGCAAGTGAGTTCTAACTCACTTCCTTTGCTAATCATGCCTTGTTTCTTCTTCCAAAACACTTGGATAACCTCTAGAAAGGTTTCCACAAGTTTTCTTGGGCAAACTAAGGTGAAACCTTACCATTTTGAGGTCCAAAAGTGTTACAACTTTCTGCATGTTTTCCTCTTTTCATAACTTCAAAAACTTCATGTTTTCTTGCTCTACAATGCTTGATAAGCCTCAGGGATGTTACCATAAGTTTTCCATGGAAATCAAGTTGGAGCAATACCATTTTTACGGCCAAACATTCTGTTTTGGAAGATAAACTTGTAAACTTTTTCTTACACATGTTTTCTCTTAACAACTTTGTGCTACTTGTACCTCTAATCAAGCCCATGATTAGTGAGCTAGCTAGAGTTGTTTCATACAAATTAAGAGGTATAAAATACCTCTAAACTTGCTGTTTTACAAAGGGTTTTAACACACAAGTGTTGGAACCATCCAAGCTTAACAAAACTTTTGTTTTGGTAAAGGTGTGATTACATGGAGGCCTTGGCTATCCTACTTTCAATCCACCACCTCACTTGATGATTTCTTGTATAATCACTAAGCTATGTTCAACCTTTAATTGAGTAACAAGTCTACGACACGTCCCCAAACGTTGACATGTTCGGAATGCACGCAGCTAGCTTGCTTACATGATCGATACATAGTTTAGTGAAGTATTTTCCTTTTATTTCATTCATGACCATCCGGCTCACCCCACGCCTCCGTCGACTCCAAGGTTGAAGTACCTAAGTCGATGTTCACCTTCAAATAGTTCTGCTCCGGTAACCCACTACCTTTCACCGCCAAAGAGGACGCCACCAATTTGCTGAAATGGTTTGACGCCATTGAAGTAACCTTTCTACAAAGTGGTTTTCCCGACCACCTGTGTACCATCAGCACAACGGGAGTTGTTAGATCAAGGGCTCTTGATTGGTGGACCTCCGAGTGTAACGCTTGTGGGAATGATGCCGCACACGCCCTCCCTTGGACTGATCTCAAGAAGTTGATGGAGGAAGAATTCCGCCCCCACATGAACGCCAAAGACTCGAAAACGAGTTTTGGAACCTGAAACAGGTTGGGAACGACAACAACAGCCTCAAGGCCCGTTTCAAGCAGCTTAGTGCGATCTGCCCTAGTCAGGTCGACACGACCGAGAAGGTAATTGCCAAATACATACGCTGCCTCCCTCCTCACTTTACGAACCTCGCCTAAAACCCTCTAGGATACCTATCGCCTGTCTGCCAGACTTAACAACAAGCACAACGGGAGTTGTTAGATCAAGGGCTCTTGATTGGTGGACCTCCGAGCGTAACGCTTGTGGGAATGATGCCGCACACGCCCTCCCTTGGACTGATCTCAAGAAGTTGATGGAGGAAGAATTCCGCCCCCACATGAACGCCAAAGACTCGAAAACGAGTTTTGGAACCTGAAACAGGCTGGGAACGACAACAACAGCCTCAAGGCCCGATTCAAGCAGCTTAGTGCGATCTGCCCTAGTCAGGTCGACACGACCGAGAAGGTAATTGCCAAATACATACGCTGCCTCCCTCCTCACTTTATGAACCTCGTTGACGCCAACCTCGCCTAAAACCCTCTAGGATACCTATCGCCTGTCTGCCAGACTTAACAACAAGCACGTTCTTCGTGAAGCCTCCACCAAGGCTTCATCGAGGAATGCCCACCAACCCACCACCGAAACACTCGTCGAACCTAGCTCACCCAAGCCACCAAGAAACAACAACAAAGGCAGAAGCGGAAGGCTTCAAGCCAAAACCACGCGGTAATCACTGCGCCAAACCCTCAACCCTCCCAACTGCTAGCTTTAAACAACCCCAAGCCTATCAACCTTTACCACCATCCCGTTAATGCCCCTTGCCGCCTATGCACTAGCTGCAATAGGTTTGGACACTTTGCCCCCAGTGTCAAAGTTTCCCGCAAGCCCCCGCCAACCAAGTCCGAGCCATTAACGCACCCGAAAACCCTGCTACGAACCAAACCCGACCACCTGCAACCACGACCCGTGCCTGTTTCAAATGCGGAGATCTCAAACACTTCGCCAACACGTGCCCGCAACGCAACAACAACAACCAGTAGCAACAACAGCAAGCTCGTGATTGAGCCTTCGTTATCACTACAGCACAAGCTTACGCTTCGTGTCATCATGGGTACGTTTCTCGTTAACAATGTTTACGCTTCGTATCTATTTGATACTGGTGCGGATAAAAGTTTTGTATCCGTTGAATTCGAATCATTGCTTAAGTATAGAGATTCTAAGTTGCATAAACCATTCGAAGTCGAAATCGCTGATGGAAAGTCGGTGACTGTCGATTCTGTCCTTTCTAATTGTTCATTGAATTTTAACGACCATCCATTTTCTATTGACCTCATACCCATGCAAATGGGTAGCTTTGATATCATAGTAGGTATGGATTGGCTTAGGCGGGTCCATGCTGAAGTTGTTTGTTCCGAAAAGTTCATCCGTTTTCCCCTTCCCAATGGTGACTCCTTACACGTCTATGGCGAGAAACCTTCCAAAGGTCTCAAGCTTATGTCGTGTATCCGAGCAAACAACTACTTACGTAAGGAATACTTCGCCTTTCTTGCCCACATTGTGGAAAAGAAGGAGAAGGGTCCGAGCGTGAGTGAGATTCCCGTTGTTCGTGATTACCCTGACGTCTTCCCAGAAGATTTTCCTGGTCCTCCTCCTCCTCGTTCGGTTGACTTTCGCATCGATCTCATTCCTGGTGCAACTCATGTCGCAAAATCCCCCTATCTAGCCAACTTCAGGAACACCTTGATAAAGGCTTCATATGCCTTAGCACATCTCCTTGGAGCACTCCCGTTTTATTCGTCAAAAAGAAAGACGGGTCCTTCCGAATGTGCATTGACTATCGTGAGCTCAACAAGCTTACGGTTAAAAATCGATATCCTCTTCCTCGCATCGACGATCTTTTCGACCAACTATAAGGCGCGACGTGGTTTTCAAAAATCGATATTCGCTCGAGTTATCACCAACTTTGAATGCTTGAAGAAGACATACCAAAACCGCATTTCGTACACGTTATGGGCACTACGAGTTCGTGGTCATGCCTTTTGGTTTTACCAACACACCTGCGGTTTTTATCGACGACATCCTCATCTACTCCAAAACACAGGAAGAGCACGAGCGACACTTGCACCTTATACTCCAACTCATGCGTACAGAGCATCTTTACACCAAGTTCTCAAAATGTGAGTTTTGGTTAAAGGAAGTCCAATTTCTTGGACATGTCGTGAACGAGAAGGGCATACACGTGGATCCTGCCAAGATCGAAGCTGTTAAGAACTGGATTGCACCAAAGACTCCATTCGAAATCCGTTTGTTCCTCGGTTTAGCTAGTTACTATCGTTGTTTCATCTCGAACTTTTCCAAGGTCGCTGTCCCTCTCACATCCTTAACCCAAAAAAATATGACTTTTGTTTGGAATTCTGAACAAGAGGAATCTTTCCAGACTCTCAAGGACATGCTCTACAATGCTCCTATCCTCGCACTCCCAAATGCAAACGATGGCTTCGTCATGTACTGCGATAGCTCTAATCAAGGTCTCGGTTGCTTTCTTATGCAATGGGACAAGGTTACCGTTTACGCGTCAAGGTAACTCAAAATCCATGAGAAAAACTACACTACGCACGACCTCAAACTTGGAGCAGTTATATTTGCATTGAAGATTTGGCGACACTACCTTTATGGTACTAAGTGTACGGTCTTTACCGACCATAAGAGCCTACAACATATCTTCAATAAAAAAGAACTCAACATGGGTCAGCGTCGTTGGGTGGAATTGCAATGACTACGACTGCGAGATTCGTTACCATCCAGGTAAGGCGAACGTCGTGGCCGATGCTCTTAGTCGGAAGACTCATGTGAAGAGTGCTCGTTGCTTTCAAATTTTGAATAACCTCCGCGAACGTATTCATGACGCTTAGTACTCTTCTGTTAACGAGAATACCTTGTACAATGAGATGTAGTGCGGAGCTGAGAATCAACTCGTATCCAAGCCCAATGGTATCCTTTACTATCTCGATCGTGTCTGGATTCTGAACCGTGACAACCTTCGTGACTTCCTTATGCAAGAAGCTCATAAATCTCGATATTCCATTCACCCTGGCACCGATAAGAAGTACCAAGACCTTCGTACGTCCTACTGGTGACCTAGGATGAAAAAAGATATCGCCTCATACGTTTCGAAGTGTCTTACTTGTTCCAAGGTGAAGGCCGAACATCAGCGTCCCTCTAGTTTACTCGAACAACCAGAAATCCCTGTCTGGAAATGGGAGAGCATAGCCATGGATTTCATCACTAAGCTACCTCGTACTTTGTCTGGACATGACAATATTTGGGTAATCGTCGACCGTCTGACTAGATCTGCTCACTTCCTTCCCATACGTGAAGACTACCGAGTCGAGAAATTGGCTCGTATCTACACAGATGAAGTCATTCGTCGTCATGGTATCCCCACTGACATTATCTCGGACCGTGATGGTCGTTTCACTTTCCGTCTTTGGCAAACGTTTCAAAAAGCTCATGTGCGGTAGTGATGACGAAGGCTCAACCACGAGCTTGCTGTTGTTGCTGCTGGTTGTTGTTGTTGTTGCGTTGCGGGCAAGTGTTGGCGAAGTGGTTGGGATCTCCATATTTGAAACATGCACGAACCATGGTTACAGGATGTCGGGTCTGGTTCGCAGCAGGGTTTTGGGGTGCTGTGATAGCTCGAGCTTGGTTGGCGGGGGCTTGCAGGAAACTTTGACACTGCGGGGCAAAGTGTCCAAACCTATTGTAGCTAGTGTATAGGCGGCAAGGGGCGTTAACGGGATGGTGGTAAGGGCAGGTGTTACACTTGGGATGCTGCCCAGTGTGTGCCTTTTTTGATAGGCTCGGGGTTGACTAAAGCTAGCTGTTGGGAGGGTTGAGGGTTTGGCGGAGTGATTAACACACAGTTTTGGCTTGAAACCTTCCGCTTCTTTGCCTTTGTTGTTGTTTCTTGGTGGCTTGGGTGAGCTAGGTTCGACGAGTGTTTCGGTGGTGGGTTGGTGGGCATTCCTCGATGAAGCCTTGGTGGAGGCTTCACGAAGAACGTGGTTGTTGTTAAGTCTGGCAGACAGGCGATATGTATCCTAGAGGGTTTTAGGCGAGGTGGCGTCAACGAGGTTCGTAAGGTGATGAGGGAGGCAGCGTATGTATTTGGCAATCGCCTTCTCGGTCGTGTCGACCTGACTAGGGCAGATCGCACTAAGCTGCTTGAAACGGGCCGTGAGGCCGTTGTTGTCATTACAAACCTGTTTCAGGTTCCAAAACTCGTTTTCGAGTCTTTGGCGTTCATGTCGGGGCAGAATTCTTCCTCCATCACTTCTTGAGATCAGTCCAAGGGAGGGCGTGTGCGGCATCATTCCCACGAGCGTTACGCTCGGAGGTCCACCAATCAAGAGCCCTTGATCTAACGACTCCCGTTGTGCTGATGGTACACAGGTGGTCGGGAAAACCACTTTGTAGAAAGGTTACTTCAATGGCGTCAAACCATTTTAGCAAATTGGTGGCGTCCTCTTTGGCGGTGAAAGGTAGTGGGTTACCGGAGTAAAACTATTTGAAGGTGAACATCGACTTAGGTACTTCAACCTTGGAGTCGACGGAGGCATGGGTGAGCCGGCGTTTAGCGAGGGTTGGATTTGCTGACAATATCCGGAATGACCTTGGCCATTTGCTCGGCATGAACTTCATACAGTCCTTTTTGGATATTAAGTCGGAGCAGGACTTTGATTTCTTGTTTCCGATGAAGTTTTGTGAGAAAGACATCTAGGTTAAGGCTTTGATCATAATGTGTTTACAAATTTTCGAGCATGTAAGTATCACGTAACACGTGTGAATTTACATAGATAGCATAGGCATACAAGTATTCAAAAGTATAAACACGTATGATTGCGTAAATAGTATAAATTTAGTTTGTTTACAAGGATTATTATTGTTTTTGGTTGCGGAGGGCGTGCGAGTTGTGCATTGGGCTAGAAATGAACGAGGTAACAAGTATTAAAACACATAATAATTGAGAACATAAAAGATAGGCTTAATAAAACATTGGAGTGTTTCGGGTTGAGAAACGTCGACTATTCCAATGTGAATCGAGATCCTTTCAAATGAGAGAAACATGCTTTGGCTTATAGGTTAAATGCTCTCGTCGAGAAGCAATTAACGACACTTTACCCTTCCAGTTACTACACGTCTCTGATCGATCAAAAATCAAAACTTTGGCGAGATTGAAAATCGAGGAATGGGACTAGTTGACAAGGTGCGGGTTTCACCCCTAACTTGATGACATCGTACCCTAAGTGTGGTTGGTACTTACCAAACGAGGAGCAAATTCCGAATCGTTGGTAAGGGTCCACTAGAGCTTGAAATGGAAAATTTCCATCAAGATGTGGATTTCACTCATAGCTTAATGGTGTAATTCGTGTAAAATTGAATACACGGATTGAGAGTGATCACCAAAGTGCGGGTTTCACCCCTATTTTGGTGAGATCGTCTCGTTTATAGTATGAGTGTCTTCAAGTCTTCAAGTGTGTAAGTTGTGTAAGTGTCTTAGAAAAAGACATATTGCATATAGATTAAACCAAAAGAAATAGGAAGAAGCAAGTAGGAAGAATTAACATTTTAAGCATGAATCAAGAAGGGTCAAGTTGGTCACATAAACTATATACTAGGTTGAACATGGCAATTCTACCTAATTCCCTATAGTTATGGCTCTGATACCAATCCATCACACCCCAACCGATGGCGGAAACATCAGAGGGAGACGAACGAGATTGCTCGAGACATCATAACACTACTTGTGACAATATTAAATTAAACCATTCATTTCATTTCAGTTATCCAAATGTCAAGTACATCACAAATTCAAATTGTCATACCCGGCTTTCACAGCCAATCTAAACACCGGTTGGCCCGGGTGGGGAACATCGTGACGTAAGTTGATATCATGTATACAATTAAACACAGCACAAACAGAAGTCTTGGAGTAAAATTACTATTGAAAACCAAATATTCAAAATACAAATAATATACAGACGACTCGTAATAGAAGATCCACAGGCGGATCGTAAAATGTACAAAAATGTGTATAATAGACTTTGGGCAGATCTAGGATTTGCAAGATCCTTTTATCACTACCGAGCACATCCAGCCTATTTTCGTATTGTACCTGCAAGCTTAGACTTTTGAAAATACGTCAGCTTTTGCTGGTAAATCCACCCAGCTGATTCATTTCGAAAACATTTGAAAATATTTTAAGTGCACGTTGGCACAAAATCTTTTATAACTTGGGAAAGTTACTTTGTAACCTTGTTAACAGATTCACATGTTTATCCATACATACATGGCCCAGTGCGAAAACCGAGACATGATTAACGTACACACCACTTAAGAACTCATGAAGGAGTTATCCCCAACTTTGTGGGTAAATGCATTTGAGCGTCTGTTAGGTGTATGCCTACACCCCGCGCTAAGGTCGTGGCCATTATCTAATGTAATGAGCCGAGGATATCCAGGACACGGTAGTTAACCCCCGATGTTTAAATTATCAAACAAAACTGATTAAAACAGAATATGCAGAATTACTAGCCACAATCCGACATTCGATTGATCTCATTTCCGACCAAGCGGTAACATTTTACTGTAACCCAAGCCCGTATAGGGAAAATAAGTCGAGAGGATTTTGCATGAGCTAGTCTTCGTTTAAATGCAAGATTTAATAACTCAGCTGTATACAAAAGTACAAAGTGCAGATAGCATTTAACGGCAAGTCTCTAGTCTGGATTATGGCATAAGCTAACCAATTAAATACTAACGTCTTATTTAAGTCACAGACTTAGACCGAGTAGCGTACACGATCAATACGCATAACGCTAGATTAGACGATGATCGCATAGAATGTAGTTTAATCCCAACAAGTACTTTAACTTGTGTAATATGGATAAACTTTAAACATTCTGCATTTTGAGACTTTAAATGACAAGGTTAGATCTGTTTTGGTTAATTTCCGTAAACTAGATATACTTAACCGTACGCATATCAGAGATATCGGGTAACCGGATAAGTCATGGACAAGTTCTATATGACATTACACTTTAATAAGTTGTAATATCAGTGGGATATCAACTTTTACGCCCATTATGGTTTTAAATTGAAACTATGCCACATAAGGGCGTTTCGGTAATTTCATACCGTGTAAAAAGAACTTGAATATAATTTTATGTTATGACCATAGATATTCTGAAAATAATAACTTATTTATGATATAATATCAGTAGGATATTAATTATATGTGTAATTTATCTTTTATGACCAAATATGCACCGAATGGGCATTTTGGTCATTTTACACATAATCTTATAAATTATTTGGATTCTGAGTTTATATCATGTACCTAATGTAAAATTTTTAAAATAATTTTTGAAATCAGTAGGTAACAAGTCTTGGTTGATTAATATGGTCTAAAACCATACTATGCGCCGAAACGACGCTTATGTCATAAAATGACGATTTATGCGATGTTTAACGAAAACTAATGCTAAGGTCAGGTTAACATATCTTAGATATATTATTTAATATAACACATCAGTAGATAAAAGATTTATTTTGAAAAGGTATGATTAATACCGTTTTATAAGCCACAAGGGCTTTATCGTCATTTATGACATAATACAAGGACTTATTCATAAACTCAGTTTATAATCTGATTTGAGATCCCAAACAATCCTACTTATAATATTATATTAGTAGGAAACTCATTTTCAAGTTCGTTATCATTTAAACCTCTTTTTATGCAAAAAGGGTATTTTAGTCAAAATGTCATAATTACGGAACTTGTGCATAAACTCAGATTTTCATTATGATCATGTAATATAACCTCAGGGTTTATGCTACATTATATTTTGATCATAATCCAACCTTAGATTAGTATCTAACTAATCTAAATCATGTCAGAATCGAAAGTCAAAGCATAAGTCAAACTTTACGACTTTCGGTTAAGAACCAACCCTAGAACTGAAATTGACAAGCCGAACATGTTCTTACATGTTCCAATAATTATTACCAACTTGTTTAAGTGTCAAAACATGTTTCATACCATATATACGCTCAAATTATAACATTTCTGAAAAATGGAATGTTTGACTTTTTTAATATTTGAACTTTGACCCGTCAATTGTTCTAGCAAACGTGATCTTCAGGAGGTGCCCTTTATAAGGACTAACACCTACCTTATTACGGTCACTTAGCCATGTTCGTTACGAACAATGGCTGGACCCTAATGGTCTTAACCAAAAGTCAAGCCGTTTTCTGTAAAACGCTTAACTTTTGGCTATAAAAGAAAATGCAAGAGAAAGGAACACTTACAAGTGATTCCTAGGATGCAATAGAACTAAGTTGGATGCTCCTTTCAGTTAGGAACTTCCACAGGAGGGAGATAGAGTGATAAATAAGAATGGTGCAAGTTCAAATGGTGAAGCATTGCACCTATTTATAGTTGGAGAGCTTGAAGGAGTTGATGTCAGGTGTTAAGGGGTGTTAGAGGGAGCTTACAAGTGTCCTCAAACGTGGCATATCTGTTTGAAAGTCCATGGTTTCGAAACAATGGTTTTTGGCAGCATGTGTGGAGGCCAAGCGAAAATTCTGCAGACACAGGCCTCTCGCGGCCCTTGCCTCTCAGCCCTTGCCCTAAAACACCTTTATAGCATATTTAGCCTTCCGTAACCAATATTTGGCATACCCGGGAGTATGCCCGGACATTGTCAAGCTCTCGGTTTGTTAAAAGGTCACTCAGAGGTGTAAATTAACATGTTGACATTTTAACCCCTCCATTATCCAACTTTTACGTATTAACAGATTTAATACCTCTCGTCCAACACATGGAACGTATGAGAGTTAGGACTTCGTAAAAGATCACTCAGAGGCTCATTATATGCATGTTGACATATCAGTCACTTAGAGGCTAGGCATGTTGACATATCAGTCACTCAGAGGCCAAGTTTAAGCATGTTGACATATCAGTCACTCAGAGGCTAAGTTTAAGCATGTTGACATATCAGTCACTCAGAGGCTAAGTTTAAGCATGTTGACATTAGAAAGTCACTCAGAGGCTCAGTTTGAGCATGTTGACACCTTTAGTCCTTATTAGTCTTTAATAGACTAAAATAAAAATTCAACACGTGTCACTATGCTATTGGACACGATTTTATGAGGTGTTACATCCTCACCCCTTAAAAGAAATCTCGTCCTCGAGATTTTATTCAAAAAGATGGGGGTAGTTTTGCCGCATATTGGACTCAACCTCCCATGTATCCTTGGGACCTCTAAGGGCGTCCCATTTAACCTTCACTATAGGTATCAATTTCTAAGGGCGTCCCATTTGCTAGACTTTTCTTAAGGTTAGATATGTGGAATACATCATGAATTCCACTAAGCTCCTCTGGCAGCTTAAGCTTATAAGCTACAGTGCTGACACATTCGACTATCTCGAATGGTCCTATATATCTTGGGCTTAATTTGCCCTTTTTCCAAATCTCATTACACCTTTCCAAGGTGATACTTTCAGCATGACTTTGTCCCCTTCTTGGAACTTGAGAGGTTTGCGCCTCTTGTCAGCATAGCTCTTTCTGCCTATCACGGGCAGCTTTGAGACGAACACAGATTTGCACAATCTTATCCATGGTTTCTAGGACAATCTAGGTCCTGATAGTTGGGCTTCCCCAACTTCTGCCCAACACACGGGCGTTCGACACTTTCTCCCATACAAGACCTCATAAGGAGCAGCCTTGATGCTTGTATGATAACTATTATTATAGGAGAATTCTATTAGGGGTAAGTGGTCATCCCAACTTCCACCTAAATCAATCAAACATGCTCTAAGCATGTCTTCCAAGGTTTGAATAGTACGTTCACTTTGTCCACTCGTATGCGGGTGGTAAGCCGTACTAAAGTTTAATCTTGTACCTAAAGATTGTTGGAAACTTTTCCAAAAGTGAGAGGTATATCTAGTATCGCTATCAGATACAATAGATATCGGCACACCATGTAGGGACACAATCTTGTCCACATACAACTTAACCAATTTGTCAGAGTTATATGTTTCTTTTATTGGCAAGAAATGCGCTGACTTAGTCAGCCTATCCACGATGACCCAAATCGTGTCATTACCACGTTTGGTCTTAGGTAACTTGGTAATCAAGTCCATAGTTACCATTTCCGATTTCCAAGTGGGAATCTCAAGTTGTTGTAGAAGTCCTGACAGTTTATGATGTTCAGCTTTAACTTGCGAACATGTCAGACACTTAGCTACATAAGTAGCTATGGATTTCTTCAAACCCATCCACCAATAATACTTTTTCAAATCTTGATACAACTTTAACTTGCAACTCAAGGCGTCAGCAACGACATTTGCTTTGCTGGGATGATAGCGAATTTCGCAATCATAATCATTAAGTTTTTCCATCCAACGGTGTTGTCGCATGTTCAAATCCTTTTGATTGAACAAATGTTGGAGACTCTTATGGTCAGTGTATATAATACACTTTGTGCCATATAAGTGATGTCTCTATAAATTTAATGCAAATACAATGGCACCCAATTCTAAATCATGGGTGGTGTAATTCATTTCGTGCACCTTTAATTGTCGTGATGCATAAGCAATTATTTTGCCTTTTTGCATTAGCACACAGCCCATGCCGGTGTGCAAGGCATCACAATAAACGATAAAATCCTCAATACCCTTAGGTAGATATAACACGGGAGCATTGCTCAACTTGTGTTTTAGAATCTCAAAAGATTCTTGTTGCTTTGGACCCCAAACAAACTTGACATTCTTACGGTTCAAGGTAGTTAAAGGAGTGACTATCCTTGAAAAGTTCTCAATGAACCTCTTATAATGACCAGCCAATCCTATGAAGCTACTTATCTCCGATGGGGTTTTGGTACTTCCCAATTCATTATAGCTTCTATTTTGGCTGGATCCACTTGGATACCACGCTTGCTTGCAACATGTCCAAGAAATTGGACTTCTCTAAGCCAAAACTCACACTTAGAGAATTTAGCATATAGTTTCTCTTATCTTAGCAATTCTAGAATGGACCGTAGATGTTTCTCGTGATCAACTTGATTACGAGAGTAGATAAGTATGTCGTCTATGAAGACAATGACAAACTTATCTAAATACAGTTTGCAGACTCTATTCATGAGATCCATGAATGCTGCAGGTGCATTTGTGAGCCCAAAAGACATCACCAAGAATTCATAATAACCATATCGGGTCCTGAAGGCAGTCTTAGGAACATCCTCATTCCTAACCTTCAGCTGATGATATCCTGATCTCAAATCGATCTTAGAGAAATAGCTAGCACCTTGAAGTTGATCGAATAAGTCGTCGATCCTGGGCAAAGGATAACGATTCTTGATCGTTATTTTATTTAGCTCAAGGTAATCAATGCACATCCGCATTGAGCCGTCCTTTTTCTTAACGAAAAGAATTGGAGCTCCCCAAGGTGAGGAACTAGGTTGTATGAAACCTTTCTCTAAAAGTTCATCTAATTGAATTCTTAATTCTTTCATTTCCGTTGGTGCTAACCGATATGGGGCTCTGGCTACCGGTGTTGATCCAGGTAGGATATAAATTCTAAACTCTACTTGCCTATCTGGTGGTAGGCCTGGTAATTATTCAGGTTAAATATCGGAATACTCCGAGATAAATGGTAGGTCTTCAATATTTGGCTTGGCTTGTTGATAGTAATTTGTTCCATGTAAATGACACAACCTTTCCCCAAACACTTGGATGCCTTAATTAACCAAACCTTGTTTGGCAATCCATAGTGTAAATCTCCAGGGATGGTGATCGTTTCACCAGATGAGGTTTTAATCTTGATGAGTTTCTTATCGCAGGCAATGCGGTCTTGGTTGTGGGATAACCAATCCATGCCTAAAACTACATTGAATCCCGCCAACTTCATTGGCAAAAGGGATATAGGGATAAAATGATTATTAATGGATATAAAACATCCATCGAGAATGGAAGATGCGGTTTCTAAAGTTCAATCAGCAAGTTCTACCTCATAAGTTATGTCTAGAGTTCTTATGGGCAAGTTTAATAGTTTACTAAACTTATGGTCAACAAAAGATTTATCTGCACCGGAATCGAAAAGAACTCTAGCATATATGTCATTACTGAGGAATGTACCTGTTATGAGTTATTGTCATTAACGGCCTCCCTGGCATTCATCTGGAAGGAACGAGCATTCACTTTCTTAGCCTATCCAGACTTTGCATCATTATTTATGGGGTTCTTATGGCAGTTAAACTTAATATGCTCCTTTTCATTACAGCTGTAGCAGATGACATTCTTAAGATCCTTGCACTCCAGGGTCTTATGCCCCTTTTTCTTACAGATACCACAGGGTTTAGTCCGTGGATCAATACTACACTGTCCCTAATGCCTGCGGTTGCAATTTTACATGTCGGTGTTAGACCCGACTTATCTTGGTTCTATCCGAACCCAAATCTCCCAGTATTTATTTTATCAAATCTATGGTGAGTGAGAGAGATAGGTCAACAACAGATCTATAGGTACTAGGCTGAGCAACCTTTACCATGCCCTTTATCTCGGGCACTAAACCGTGAATAAAACGCGTAATGCATTTGGGTTCTGGAGTAATTAAATAGGAAACTAACCTAGACAGGGAATTGAGGTCAGAAACATACTTCCGACAGTCTAGGTTCTTCATGGTAAGAGTCAGAAAGTCTGACTCTATCTTTTCCACCTCATGAAGTGGGCAGTAAGTCTCTTTGACTAAATCAACAAACTTAGTCCATCCTACGTTATACAGTTGTACTTTACCTATAGATTGGATAATAGCTTTCCACCAAATCAGGGCATCACACTTAAAGGACTGTTTTACATACTTTACCACATCCTTATCAGCACAACCACTGATATCCACTATCGTTTTCATTTCATCGAGCCATTTCAAGGCTTCTACTGCTCCTTTTTCCCTATTAAAATATCGGGGTTTATAGGAAACAAAATATTTGTAGGTACCTCCGTCTTCTGAAGAACGGGACCTATTAGCAAATTCTAATTTCTTTGGTTCACTCTTCGCATTTGAAGAGTGAACTGAGCTCCCCTTATGAGCTGAGGATGGTGGAATTGATAATGGTCTGGAGCGAGTAGCACTCGAATCCCTACGTTTTTCTATGGCCTTTTCCATCGCCTTTCCAACAGCTGCATCTATGGGAGCTTGGAAATCATCATTATTAATGGTCATGTTTTCAGCGTTGTTAGAGTTAATATCCCGGTGGCTACTTTGCGCCTTGTCCGAGTTAGCCATTCTTGGAACTTTGGTTCTAAATACCAAATAAAATTTCTCTTAGCCATGGTATTAATAACCATACTGGCTTTGAAGATTTGATATAACAATCCATCGCCCATCTAAGCTAGTGTGAATAACATCACAACTCTTAGGCTTATCATATCTATATTTGGCTTAGGTCTTAATAGGACCATCAAAGGCAATTTACAATCTGGACATAGTCCATATATTATTTGACAGTGGATCATAATGTCACAACTGTCATTGTCATTTGACAATTATATACAGCTCATCTGCTTGTCATTAATGGACATAATAATATGGCGCGTTGGCCTGTCATTAATGGACATATGATTCGGCATCTTGGCCTGTCACTAATGGATAAAAATATGGCACTTTGGCCTGTCACTAATGGACAAAATATGGCACTTTGGCCTGTCACTTTGGACATAAAATATGGCACGTTGGCCTGTCACTTGGGACATAACATATGGCACGTTGGCCTGTCACTTTGGACATAACATATGGCACGTTGGCCTATCATTTTGGACATAACATATGGCACATTGGTCTACATCACTAATGAATGCAATTACTATCATCGCATCGATGATATTAGCCGGGATCACATTGATCACATAGGCTATATAATAGGTTTTAGGACATAGTCCATTTACCTAGACGACTAGTGTGGTTCCTCAAGTCACACTACCAGGAGTATGAATATTTCTTAATGTTAACATAAGAGTACCTTAATGGTTGATTAATAGTCCCAGTCACTTTGGACCTTAACGACTTGGAGGGTTAAACATAGTCCACCACCTCTGGATAGAAGGATAACTTCCTTTAACTATCCTGATAGAAGGCCTTTTATCCTTAACTATCATTTCTTGGCCAATATGTGGTCTGTGCCACTTGGCATAATCAAATCCATTAAGGTCTTTTAGAATTATATAGCAGAGCATAAATTTTGATTAAAATCGAGGCGTTCGCTTGAAGAGGATGAATACATATATATAATTCCAAAATACTTCATTAAATGCCATTAAGAAATTATAATACTAGAAATAAATAAAACAATCTGTCCATGCAAGGACTTAAGAAATAAAAATGTCCACGCAGGTACTAAAGAAATAACAATGTCCTCGTAGAGACTAACATATATTATTAGAAGAGACTTCACTCGTCCTTCCTTCCCTTAACCAACTTGGAGAGCTTCTTGAAGAACTTATTTGTCTTGTTCTCCGTTTTCTCCGCTTGTTGTTGCATTTCTTTCATTCGTTCTAAGGCCTCATTGATGACCTCAAGTAGCGGTGGAGGTTGTGGTTGTGGCATAACAGGATACTGGTATCCATAACTTGGATATCCAATAGGTGGATAAACAAGTGGGAAAGAAGATGGGTAAAGTGCGTTATGCATGACCGCTTGCATATAAGGGTCATGTGACAATGCCTGGTAATTTACCGGCATAGACGGGTTAAAAGGATCATATCCAGATGTATCCGGATATGTGGGATAGGGTTATTATATCCCGATGGTGGTGGTTGAACTGCAGATGATGGTGTTGGTTCCACTATAGGTGAAACATTGGAGGGTGCACCCATTTGTGGGTCCTCGTGAATGGTAGGGTAAGGTTTGCGTAACGGTGGTAGCGAACCCGACCGTTGACCTGCACGCACCAACATACGCGTTCCTTGTTTCCTCCTTGGTGGCTCAGGCGATGGTTGGGGTTGTTCCACCGGTTCCATGTGAACATCTTCTTGTGTAGGAGGTGGTTGGGAGTGATGGGAGGGAGTGTTAGCAAAGGTAAATTGGTTCCAATACTGCCCATTCATTAGGACCTTGGTATGGCGATCCGGCGTAGGAGTTTGAATCGCTCGAGATTTCGATGGGATATGTGTGTGATCCTGACGGCGGCACCTCCGGGTCGGTGTTCTCGTCCATGGGATTAGGTTGGTCTAACTGATTTTGGTCGGCTGGGGGTGTATTAAAGTATTGGTTAGGGTTAAACTCATCATGATAAGAATGATGAGAATGGTGTGATTGGTGCGAATGATACGAATAGTACGAACTTTGGGTATGGTAGGTGAATGTTGCGCTAATGGCCATGAATCCCCCGAATCTTCATAGGGGTTTGGGTGATGGGGATGTGAAGGGATGTGTCCTGATGGTCCTCCTCTCATTGGTCCTTTACCTCTTCATCTTACTCTTGGCGGCATTTTCTTGTTAAAATCAAATTAAAAACAATACTATAACTTAATAATGAGATGAGTAATCCTAGGTCAAAGCCTAGACTCAGAAGTCTAAGGAATGTGCTTGTGTAAGTTTGAGATTAAACACAAGAAAAATAGTGTTTAATTCTTTCAAACGTTGGCTCTGATACCAACCTGTCACACCCCGGCTTTCACAGCCAATCTAAACACCGGTGGGCCCGGGTGGGGAATATCGTGACGTAAGTTGATATCATCATAGACAATTAAACACATCACAACGGAAGTCTTGGAGTAAAATTACTATTATAAACCAAATGTTCAAAATACAAAATAATATACAGATGACTCGTAATAGAAGATCCACATGCAGATCGTAAAATGTACAAAAATGTGCATAACAGACTTTGGGCAGATCTAAGATTTGCAAGATCCTTTTATCACTACCAAGCACTTCCAGCCTATTTTTGAATTGTACCTGCAAGCTTAGACTTTCGAAAATACGTCAGCTTTTGCTGGTAAATACACCCAACTGACACATTTTGAAAACATTTGAAAATATTTTAAGTGCACGTTGGCATAAAATCTTTTATAACTTGGGAAAGTTACTTTGTAACCTTGTTAATAGATTCACATGTTTGTCCATACACACAGGGCCCAGTGCGAAAACCGAGACATGATTAACGTACACACCACTTAAGAACTCACGAAGGAGTTATCCCCAACTTTGTGGGTAAATGCATTTGAGCGTCTGTCAGGTCCCCGCGCTAAGGTCGTGGCCATTATCTACTGTAATGAGCCGAGGATATCCAGGACACGATAGTTAACCCCTGATGTTTAAGTTATCAAACAAAACTGATTAAAACGGAATATGCAGAATTACTAGCCACAATCAGGCATTCGATTGATCCCATTTCCGACCAAGCGGTAATATTTTACCGTAACCCAAGCCCGTATAGGGGAAATAAGTCGAGAGTATTTACCTGAGCTAGTCTTCGTTTAAATGCAAGATTTAATAACTCGCCGTATACAAAAGTACTAAGTGCAGATAGCATTTACCGGCAAGTCTCTAGTCTTGATTATGGCATAAGCTAACCAATTAAATACTAACGGTCTTATTTAAGTCACAGACTTAGACCGAGTAGCGTACAGGATCAATACGTATAACGCTAGATTAAACGATGATCGCATAGAATGTAGTTTAATCTCAAAAGTACTTTGACTTATGTAATATGGATAAACATAAACATTCTGGATTTTGAGACTTTAAATGACAAGGTTAGACCCGTTTCGGTTAATTTCCGTGAACTAGCTACATATACTTAACCGTACGCATATCAGCGATATCGGGTAACCGGATAAGTCATGGACAAGTTCTATATGCCATTACACTTTAAATAAGTTGTAATATCAGTGGGATATCAACTTTTACGCCCGTTATGGTTTTAAATTGAAACTATGCCTCATAACGGCGTTTCGGTAATTTCATACCGTGTAAAAGGAACTTGAATATAATTTAATGTTATGACCATAAATATTCTGGAAAAATAACTTATTTATGATATAATATCAGTAGGATATTAATTATATGTGTAATTTATCTTTTATGACCAAAATATGCACCGAATGGGCATTTTGGTCGTTTTACACATAGTCATATAAATTAATTGGGATTATGAATTTATGTCATGTACCTACTGTAAAAATATTTAAAATAAGTTTTGAAATCAGTAGGTAACAAGTCTTGGTTGATTAATATGGTCTAAAACCATACTATGCGCCGAAACGACGCTTATGTCGTAAAATGACGATTTATACGATGTTTAATGAAAACTGATGTTAAGGTCAGGTTAACATGTCTTAGTTATGTTATTTAAAATAACACATCAGTAGATAAAAGATTTATTTTGAAAAGGTATGATTAAAACCGTTTTATAAACCACAAGGCCTTTATCGTCATTTATTGACATAATACAAGGACTTATTCATAAACTCAGTTTATATTATGATTTGAGATCTCAAACAATCCTACTTACAATATTATATTATTAGGAAACTCATTTTCATGTCCGTTATCATTTAAACCTCTTTTTATGCAAAAAGGGTATTTTAGTCAAAATGGCATAATTACGGAACTTGTGCATAAACTCAGATTTTGATTATGATCATGTAATGTAACCTCAAGGGGTTATTCTACATTATATTACAATCATAATGCAACCTTAGATTAGTATCTAACTAATCTTAATCGGGTCAGAATCGAAAGTCAAAGCAGAACTCAAACTTTGCGACTTTCGGTTACGAACCGACCCTAGAACTGAAATTGACGAGCCAAACATGTTCTTACATGTTCTAATAATTATTACCAACTTGTTTAATTGTCAAAACATGTTTCATACCATATATAAGCTCGAATTATAAAATTTCTGAAAAATGGTTTGTTTGACTTTTTTAATATTTGAACTTTGACCCGTCAATTGGTCTAGCAAACGTGATCTTCAGGAGGTGCCCTTTATAGGGACTAACACCTACCTTATTACGATCACTTAGCCATGTTCGTTACGAACAATGGCTGGACCATTACGGTCTTAACCTAAAGTCAGGGCGTTTTCCGTAAAACGCTTAACTTTTAGCTATAAAAGAAAATGCAAGAGAAAGGAACACTTACAAGTGATTCCTAGATGGAACACAACTAAGTTGGATGCTCCTTTCAGTTAGGAACTTCCTCAGGAGGAAGATAGAGTGATAAATAAGAATGGTGAAAGTTCAAATGGTGAAGGTTACACCTATTTATAATTGGAGAGCTTGAAGGAGGTGATGCCAGGTGTTAAGGGTTGTTAGAGGGAGCTTACAAGTGTCCTAAAATGTAGCATAGGTGTTTGAAAGTCCATGGTTTCGAAACAATGGTTTTTGGCAGCATATGTGGAGGCCAAGCAAAAATTCTGCAGACACAGGCTTCTCGCGCCCCGCGAGAGGCCAGGCCCTTGCCTCTCAGCCCCTGCGAGCGCCCAATGGCTAGATTCCAAGTTTGTCACATTTAGCCCCTCAACTTGTTAAACCCTCCTAAAACACCTTTATAGCATATTTAGCCTTCCGTAACCGATATTTGGCATACCAGGGAGTATGCCCGGACATTGTCAAGCTCTCGGTTTGTTAAAAGGTTACTCAGAGGTATAAATTAGCATGTTGACACTTTTAACCCCTCCATTATCCAACTTTTACATATTAACAAGTTTTAATCCCTCTCGTCCAACAAATGGAACGTATGAGAGTTAGGACTTCGTAAAAGATCACTCAGAGGCTCATTATATGCATGTTGACATATCAGTCACTTAGAGGCTAGGCATGTTGACATATCAGTCACTCAGAGGCCAAGTTTAAGCATGTTGACATATCAGTCACTCAGAGGCTAAGTTTAAGCATGTTGACATATCAGTCACTCAGAGGCTAAGTTTAAGCATGTTGACATTAGAAAGTCACTCAGAGGCTCAGTTTGAGCATGTTGACACCTTTTGTCCTTATTATTTTAATAGACTAAAATAAAAAATACAACACGTGTCACTATACTATTGGACACGATTTTACGAGGTGATACACAAATACAACGTAAATTCTGAATAGGACAAGTTCAACAAAACATAACAAGTAACTAGCAATATAGGTGTTTTTCTATGTTGTTCCTAGTATGTTTTCGTCATTTCAACATCCTCAACCTGCAACATGTTAAAAGTGTAGTTCAATACAAAGGTATCAGCGAGTACACAAGTTTAAATCATAGCATAAGTAATACAAATCCGTTTAAAGAAATCCACATGTTAAGCTAGCATACGAGATTAATGTAAACTTGGCATGCGAACTACATGTCAATCCTCAAGTGTCATCACAAAATAGATTAAACTTAACATGCCCACAAGAATACGGGCGGTGCGTTACTCCTATAGCGCTATACATGTAATGGGGAGGCTCGTACGAAGTTAATGACAACTAGTATCACATAAGAATGTTCCAAGTATACAAATCGGGTATCATGTAACTATAGCATGTATGATAGATTGTTTGTGTGATTGGATTACAGTATAAATGTGATTTAGTGAGTTTTTGATAGACTGACATATTGTACCCAAGAGTGTAAAACGTAAAAGGGTGTCGAGTGTATTCACGGTTTTGCAAAGTTTAAATTCGTGAAGTGTTTGGTTGATTAGGGAACGAAATACCGAGTTATCCTACACAAGGAAATGTAGGTGTGTGAGTATTGGAATGACAATGGAGGTTGTTAGTTTAAGAATTAAAGTATGCAAAAGTATGTATTGTTAAAAGTATTTATCTAGACACTATAAGCCCCATAGGGTGTTTGTGGTTTCATGGGCCATGCCCAATAGAATCGTAACGAGAGGTTAAGTCTTAGATAAAATAACCTAATGTTAGGACAAGTAACCATACAGTCATTGCCAAAAGTTCGGTTATATTTATTATCTACATATATATGTTACATATTATATTATCAAGTTTGTCATATAAATCATAGATTTCATGGAAGTCATAGAAGTCATGTATGGAGGTAGGAGGATAACAGTCCTTTAACCTTTTTCGTAAGATTCACCAATAC
This sequence comes from Scalesia atractyloides, assembly GCA_947069175.1. NCBI lineage: Eukaryota > Viridiplantae > Streptophyta > Magnoliopsida > Asterales > Asteraceae > Scalesia > Scalesia atractyloides. The sequence goes on along the minus strand of CAMTDV010000023.1, from coordinate 39,457,644 downwards.
ACAAATTGTCACAAGGACAATTCGGATGGTCATGAATGAAATAAAAGGAAAATACTTCACTAAACTATGTATCGACCAAGTAAGCAAGCTAGGTGCGTGCATCCCGAACATGGCAACATTTGGGGACGTGTCGTAGGCTTGTTACTTAATTGAAGGTTGAACATAGCTTAGTGATTATACTAGAAATCAACAAGTGAGGTGGTGGATTGAAAGTAGGATAGCCAAGGCCTCCATGTAATCACACCTTTACCAAAACACAAGCTTTGTTAAGCTTGGATGGTTCCAACACTTGTGGGTTAAAACCCTTTATAAATAGCAAGTTTAGAGGTATTTTATACCTCTTAATTTGTATGAAACAACTCTAGCTAGCTCACTAATCATGGGCTTGATTAGAGGCACAATAGCACAAAGTTGTTAAGAGAAAACATGTGTAAGAAAAAGTTTACAAGTTTATCTTCCAAAACAGAATATTTAGCCGTAAAAGTGGTATTGTTCCAACTGGCTTTCCATGGAAAACCTATGGTAGCATCCCTAGAGGCTTATCAAACATTGTAGAGGAAGAAAACATAAAGAAAACATGAAGTTTTTGAAGTTATGAAAAGATGAAAACAAGCAGAAAGTTGTAACACTTTTGGACCTCAAAATGGTGAGGTTTCACCTTAGTTTGCCCAAGCAAACTTGTTGAAACCTTTCCAGAGGTTATCCAAGTGTTTTAGAAGAAGAAACAACGCATGATTAGCAAAGGAAGTGAGTTAGAACTCACTTGCAAACTGAAGTAGGACAGAAAGTGAATTCTGGAAGTTTAGGGAGGATTTTTGTGGTGTTGGAGGCTTGTAAAAGTGAGAAAAGGTTGGGGAAAGGTTGGTTTATATAGAGGATAGATTAGGGTTTGAGTTGGTTAGCATTTAAGAAGGTTGGGTGGTAGATAATCTTGAAACAAGAAAGATTAAAGAGGGGTGACAGCTTGCGGCCGCAAGCTGTCTTGTTCTTTTTTTTGTTAAATAAATGTTACTATTTGATTATTTGATGCCTTATGATATATAAGTAACGTATTTGGTTGTTTGGTGGGTTAGTTTTAATTGTAAGATGTTACAAAGCCTTGAAAAAAAAAGACTTGTTAGGTAATAAGCGCATAACATGAATGTGACAAGATTTACGAGGTGCCAATTGTTTGCATGCTTTGTGTTTAGATTATTAACCGTCTTGCTTGATTTGAAACGTTTAAGATTTGCAAACGTACAATAAGAATTTAAGTATTACTTGAATTTATGAAAAAGTGTACAAACATATGTATAAACATGTATAAAGATTGACGAATTCGTATAAATGATCAATTCGATTACAATCAAAGCCTTAGATTTACAATGATTTAGAATGCGATACGGATACAAGGTATAGACTTTCCAAAAGTAGAATTTTGAAACAAACTTACTAAAAATGGAAAGTTACAAAAAGCGAAGCGTGACACAGATTATCCGAAATTTTTAGAATTCATATTCGTATACGAATCCGAAAATTCAGAAATATGAAATTTCCGATATTTCAGATACGGATTTTCGGGCATTTCGGATTCAGCTTGAGATCAAATATTCCTGAACACCCCTGCATTTAGAAGTAGTGCATATGAAAAGGTTTAAGTAAACTCTTACAATTGACATGAAATTAAAAATATAACAAAAAAAGATGTATAATTACAACATGAAATGTTATTAATAAATAATATAAATTCAGTCCAAATAAAATAACTATAGTTAATTACGTTTTTGTACTTGTGGTTTTTCAAAAATCACTATTTGAGTTCATTAGTTTCAAAATTGTAAAAATTGCCTCTTTGATTTTACTTTCGTAACTATTATAGTCCACCCACACTAATGCCATTTAGTTATTCTGTTAGTTTATTTTAAATGACCATAATGGCCATGTTATTAAAACTAAAATAAATAAAGAGTTAGTTATGTTTTTGGTCCCTGTGGTTTGTTAAAAATAATCGTTACAGTCCATTAGTTTTAAAAATTGCCAAAACAGTAACAATATCCACTTTTCACTCTCCCTCATTTCTTAAGATTCGATCACCTAATTTTCCCTATCACAATCAACGTTAGTAGGAAAACTTGAGACCTACCTAAGAAACTTGAGCGGAGGAGATGAAATATGGACGATGCCCTGTGTAGTGGTTGGAATTGGTAGAATTTATCGGTAGAAAAGGAGTTGGGAGTTAAGCGAGGGTGTGGAGGTGTGATTTAAAGTGTCTAATGGCTGGGGTGGGTAGCAATAGGTGGTGGTGGTAATTTTGAGGATGGTGGGCATAGGGTAGTGCATCGTTCAAGTAGGTTGTGTGGAGAGATGTTAAAATGATGAAGCAGAAGGTGTAACCGGAGCATGAATCTTCGGTGAATTGAGGAAAGAGAGAGAGAAGAGACAATGTGTGAAGAGTAGAGTAAAGGATAGTAGATAAATGAAATTGTTAACCACCATTGTTACTGAGTTGAAGGTAGAAGTTGTGAAAGTATTGATACTGTTTTGGCAATTTTTGAAACTAATGAACTGTAATGCTTGTTTTCAACAAACCATAGGGACAAAAAACGTAATTAACTATTTCTTTTTTTTATTTTAATTTAATAAAAAGAACATTATGGTCATTTCAAATAAAATAACATAATATAACTGGATGATGTTAGTGAGGGTGGGTTGTAATAGCTACCAAACTGAAACCACATGGACCCTTTTGGCAATTTTTAAACTAATAGACTGAAATAGTGATTTTTGACCAACCACAGGGATGAAAAACGCAATTAACTCAAAATTTATTAAAAGATATATATTAGGATCTAATGCAAAGTCTCTTAAAAATAAGTAATCATAAGAAAGGTATCAAACGATCTCTAATTAACCTCATTTAAGCGACATTTGAACAGTCTCATCAAATTCTACGATATAAGATTTTAGGTTTTTACTTTTACATTTATAGCTCGTATATTTTGGAGATTTTGTTTATATCATTGTGAATTTTAATTTAACATTGTATTTTTTCTATCGTGTCATTTTGTCTTTTTATGCGACTCATTGTGTCTTTTTTCCTCGTCATTGTGTTACATTTTTTGGTATTGTGTTATATTTTTTGGCGTTGTGTTATATTTTCCGATCCATTGTGTCTGTACACTTCTTAGATTTAGGAGGTTTTGTAGAATAACTTAACCCATTAAAGATTATTGCATTTGTAGGTATAGAGCTTATATAAACATTAAGAATTTAACTTTATATACACAGTATCAAAAATGTCACACCCCAATCGATGGCGGAAACATCAGAGTGAGACGAAATAGATTGCTCGAGATATCATAACACTATTTGTGACAATATTATAAATCAAAACCCGTTCATTTCATATATCAAATTGTCAATTACAACATAAATCAAAATACAACAACTTCAACAAAATTACAACATAAAAACCTAACAATCTAGGTGCGTTTCTATGTTGTCCCTACTAGATTCGTCATAAGCATCATCATCAACCTGTAACATGTTAAAAATATGGTTCAACGCAAAAGCATGGGCGAGTACACAAATTTAAGTATATAGCATAAGTATGAAAGAGTTTACTCAAATCCACATGGCAATTGTATACAAGGTAAGCTAGCATGCAATACTAATTGTCAAACCCAAGTGTCCACAAGAATTAAGTGTCCCTCATCACACAAAGTAACGAGACTAAAGTATAAATAAGAATAAGAATCAGCTTAAGCTTAACAATACCACGACGGGCGGTGTGCTACTCCTATAGCGCTATATATGTTTAGTTGGGGCTAGCCAAGTTAATGACAAGAAACATATATGAATCTAGCATGAACCTAAGCATAACAATAAGCATGTATAACAGATCGAGTGTATAAAGCATGTAGAGTGTGTGCTCGTGAATTTTGTAGGTTAACATGTTACAACCCAAATAGTGTAAAAAGGGAAATGGGTCAAGTGTACTCACGGTTTTGCAAGCTTTCACTTGGTAATTTCCGTGAAGAGTTTGGAGAGTTGGAGGAACACCAAGTTATCGTACATGAGGAAAACGTAGGTTGTTAAGTATTCGGATGATAAGGGAGTATTAGGAATTTAAATACACCAAAGAATGTATACGAGAAAATAACCACCTAGACTTAATACTCGTTTTGACACTATGATACCCGTTCGGGTTGATGTGTTTTCATGGGTTAAGATACCTATTAGAATCGTAACGAGAAGCTAAGTACTTACGTGATCTAACATAGTACCATGGCGGACAATCATGCAATTATCATCAAGGGTCCGTTTCGTGGATATATATATATATATATATATATATATATATATATATATATATATATTATACATAATAAGTAAATCAAAATTATCATGGAAGTTCATAGAAGTCATGCATGGAGTTAGGAGGATAACCTTCATTTAACCTCTTTCGTTTAGTTCACCAATGCACAAGTTGTCACAAGGACAACAAGCATGGTCATGAATAAGTTTATAATAAAAATGAAAGTTGTAAAATAATCAAAATTATCAAGTGAGGTGGTGGATTGAAGGTAGGATAGCAGAGGCTTCCAAATAATCACACACTACCAACTCAAGTCTTGTTTCAAGAACAAGCTTGGAAGGATACAACACTTGTGGGTTAAAACCCTATTAAAACGGAAAGTTCTTACACTTGTGACCTCAAATATGGTGATTTCCATGTTAGTTTTCCATGGAAAACCTATGGAAACACTCCTAGAGGTGTTCCAAGTATTAAGAAAAAGAAGAGTAAAGAAGGGAGGTAAAGGTGAGTTAGAACTCACATGAAAGTTTTGAACTTTCTGAATTGAGATAATATATATATATATATATATATATACATAGAGAGAGAGAGAGAGATGAATGTTTAAGGTGTGAAGTGAGTGTGGGATGAGGTGGGTATTTATAGTTGAGGTTTAGGAGTGAGTTAGGTAAGCATTAAATGCAAGAAACACAACTAACAAACACACATTTGCCCAATCCATAAGCTGGAAACAACTATATGCGGATCAAGCCCCCTGGCGGGCCGCGAGAGGCAAATGGGAAGACGGTCGCGGGGCGCGAGAGGCTCTGGGCCAGAAACTTAATTGATTTTTGTCACTTTTAGTCCTTGAACTTGATTTTTCCTTCATTCCATGCTAGAACTTGGTGTTTTGTTATGATTTTAAGTGTAAAACGTATATGTAAGTATATTCTTAGCATTGAGTATGTATGTATGAATATTTGGACGAATAACAAGTATCGGTTTGTATGTAAATACGTATTTAACAGTTGAATGCATGTAAGACAAGTATATATAAAGTATGAATTTTATTACGATTAAAGTCTCGAATTACAAGATTGGGAAAAGAAATACGAATACGATACGAATACAATTTCCATAAATAGAAATACGATTACACTTTCTAATTAAGAAAAATATGAAAAAGCGAGACGTTACAAAAAACACTTCTAGGATTATGAATTCGTATAAAAAGGTAACATCTTTATTATTATACTAATAAATAAAATAAAGTGCACTTGGCTGATTTTCAGCCTTTTTCTTTTATTGTTGCCACTTATCACCTTTTTAGCTAATTTTTTCTTGTGTCACTTTCCTAGCCATTCTTACTAAAAATTAGATTTATTTATTTAATTTGTACTACTCTAGGAGATCACTAAATTTGTTTCTAAATTTATTGATATAATATAATAGCTTCCACTAATCTAGGAGGACATTTATTGATATAATTTAATAGCTTCCACTAATCTAGGAGATCACCACCTCAGTTTTCAAATTTTATCCAAAAAGTTTGAATTCAAAATTTATATATTGAATATTATCAATAAAGATCAAAATATTTTGTATTCCTAACCATAGTCGTTCTATTTTTTAATCCTTTAGTTTTTCATACACAAAATTTTTTATTTGTTGCCCATGAGTTTTTATTATCATATGAAAAATCTATTTTTTAAAGGAGTTTCCATTAAGGTTATATCTTCATTATAAAAATAACTTACTTCATTTAATGAAACAATGATCAGCATTTTTGGGTATTATAAGAACAACTGAGTTTAAATTGTTGACTGGGAAAAAGATTTTACTTAGCTATGAAAATTCATATTAACTTTGAAAAATTCAAAGTATCTTTTGAGGTGGTGATTCTTTGTACCTACAACAATCTTCATTTTTTTCTAGACAGGTTTTTAATGTTGGTATTTTGACTTTTGAAAGTCAAACTTTTATTTAAGGTCACATGTGTCTACAAAAATCTTGATTTTCTAAGAGAACTATTGAATAATATAATTAATAATCGAGTAAAGTACACTTCTTGTCTTTTATGTTTGTATCGGATTACAGTGGATACCCTTTAACTTCAATAACTAAAGACAGCCAGTCATACTCCTTTATTTGAAAAACTCATTACACTTCCTTTAGCTTTAATCTGGTTAAAATTTTCAGTTAAATATGGCATGTGCCTTACACACGAGGGTAGATTGGTAATTTTACTAATGTATTTAAATTATATCTATAATTTCGAACAAAATTCAAAAATAAATTTAAATATATCTATCTCTCTCTCTCTTTCTCTCTCTTAACGAGTTAAACACAGGCGATGTTTCTCTCTCTCTCTCTTAAACCAACCTCCACCACCACTAAATCCAGCCACCACCACTGTATCCCGACAACCAGCCGCCATATCCGTCCAACCAACCACCAGCGTACAACGTTTTGAATTTGTTAACATATAAATCGAGCAGACAAGAGAATAAACCCTAATTGTGTCGATGATCATATTCCTCCGGTGCTCTATTTTACGAAGGTACAACCAATTTACTCTGCTACTGTATCTATATGTTATCTTCTTTCTGTATATTTATATGTATTCGACATCTAAACCCAGATCTATGAACACCATTTGAAGGTGTGCTCGGGCGAGAAGAAACAAAGGTTGTAAATGTGTTTTATAATCGGAACAATGATTAACGGATCTAATTCGATCCGTTTTGTGCGGCGAAGAAACTCTAGCTTCCTGAGTAGCTTGATGAGTAGATTTTATAGGGTTTTGGTTTGTTGGGATGTCGGTTTGAAAAGTCAAAGTAATTTACATTGATAATGGGTTGGTGGTGGTGGAGGTGGTAGTGGGTGGTGGTAGATGATGGTGATGGTGGAAGAGAGAGATGGGAAGAGAAAGATAAAGTGATTATATATATATATATATATTATATATATATATATATATATATATATTTTATTGGTTTTTAAAATTATTCCTAGTTTTTTTAGCGGAATATATTTCACAAAAAAAACTTGGAAGGTTACATCAAAACAGAAGGTAGACGAGCAACAAGCTAACTGAAAATATTGATCAAGTAAGGGTTAAAAGACGTAAGGTGTGATGAGTTTTCCAAAGAAAAGATTGTTACTGTAATTATTGAAATTAAAGGGTATCCACTGTAATCCGATGCAAACATAAAGAACGAACAGTGTAATTTACCTTTAACAATGATACATTATTTCATGTATTATTGAGACAACAAGTTTTACCCATCATCAACTATATGTGGCACTATTCAGAGTTTAAAGTCGAGACAGATTGAAACTACCATTCTTAGATAAGATGGTAAACTTGTCAATTAAAAAGCAAATACTTTATAGAAAGAATTATTTGAAGATATGTAGATTATAACCGTGACTTTCTGTAATTATATACAATACGTAATTCCAGTTAAAAAAAATATATACACATACATTATATATTGTACATTGTTTAACCACTGTAGTACAAAAAAATATTTAGAGAGTTATGAAATACTTTAACATGTTTAGTTCATAAGTATTAATTCTAACTACTCTTAAGCCATCCGTGTTGCAAAGCGGAGGGCGTAAAATACTGTTAAGTAGTAACAAAACGACGACCAAAATTGGTAAAAAAACACGAATGTCTAACAAAAGTGACTTGCGTAACATAAAACGTAGACATAGTCGAATTTATACCGACACGTATTAGAAAGTCAAGGGGGTCAAAGCAATATTGTATATAGTTTTTAGAGACGGAAATTCAGTTTGTACCAGTTCGGTTCGTTATTGTATCCATGCATGGTATAGAAACACAAAAGAAAACTAAAAAAATAAAGTCGTTTTATGACCAAAACAATATGTGTGTGTTTCAGGTTCATTGTAGACACTCAATTATGCACAATGAAAACTTTTTATATTTGACCCGACTCAGTTTCGGAACGTAAACCAACTTGAATTTATACTGACACGACAAAATTTACATTTAAAGATAGACCAACTAAAAACGTATATAAAAATAAATATGATAACGTATTATATTTGACTGACTTATTTCCAAAAAAATTTACGTCGAAACAGTAAACAACTTAAATTTATAACAACATATACATTATAATAAGCAACATAAAATGTCAGAAATAGAAGTGACATTTTATAACTTTTAAAAAAAGTTAAGAAAATAAGTTTCAATGGTGAAAAATAAACGGGGTAATATAGAAAAAAAAAAGGAAAACAAAGTATACAAGAGGATAAAAACAAAAGAAAACAACAACTAAGTTACTCTTTCTCATATGTTAGTTATGAATTAATAATATATATTAATATATTACTAGTCTTTAGCCCACCTCCCCCGCGTTGCAGGGCAAGACGTGTAAACCATATTATTCGTGTTGGGGGGGGGGGGGGGGGGGGGGGGGGGGTTTGTTTGTGGAGGGTTTAAACCGAACGATAACCAAAACAGGGAAAAGTGTAAAACAAAAACACAAAACTTTTAATAAAGTGACTCATATGAATAAAAACGTAGACGGCATTGAGTTTATACCAACGACTTTATTATAGTTTAGGAGTTATATGCTAACTTTTGTAGGTTCACTTGGAGGATCAAGATTAACATACTTCCCTGTTTATACAACACACATACGAGTGCGGAATCCTCGTAAGTATGCAAACCAAAGCAAAGTAAGAAACACAAGATAACCAAAGATTCAATATCTTGATTAATATAAGAGAACTAGTACAAACACATACAAACAATGTTCATACAGACTCAGGAAATACTCTCTGTGTTCTTGTGTCTCTCTCTCTAGTGTCTAACTTGTTCACTGATGTTTCACACACCTCTCTCTATTTTCACCGAGAAGTGCATGTCTTTTATATAGTGTCAACACCTAGCAACAGTACGAAGAATGTTGATGGTCGTACGAAACACCATAAGACACGAAGAACATTCTCCAAATGATGCTTATACAAATGTCCCATGGCTCGTACGAGTATGAACTAGCTCATACGACTCAAACAAGACACTTGTTACAATGAGCCAATCGTACGAATGGAATGTGGCTCATACGAGCAACATCTTGCTCGTACAAAGCATCTCTCAATCGTACTTGGATGTGTTCTTCGGAGAACGTGCCATCAGACATGACGTACACAAGACTTAACAGTGTGTACACATGCAACCGTTTTACACAGACAAACTAACCGTCGTACTAAACCAAGATAGGATGATATCTTGATTTGGTCGACACAACCAAACTATACAGACACTATAAACAAAGACCATACAATTACATACGTAACAAAGAACAACCGACAGACACAAAAGTGTATCAACAAACTCCCTCTTGGCTGTTGCATGGACTTCGATCTTCATTCCGAAATGCCTGTTGTATCAACAAACTCCCCTGAAAATCTTCAATCCAACGTTGATTGAGAATCGGGTCTTCAAAACTTTCCAGAAACAACAAACCTACCCTGTTTCCTCTTGAGTGTCACTGGAGGTAACTGGATTGGTCATGATCTGCTGTACATTAGACTCTACCACCGGAGTGGAAACAGAAACTTTTGGTTGCGAGGAAGAGTCTAAAGCATCTGGATTACCAGGAACTTCACTATCCTGATCATGTTTACGTTTGATCTCTTGTGCTTTGTATCTTTCATTCCACAGAGTGTTTACTCGCTTTCTGCTCATTTCGAACACGTCTTTAATGCCATTAAAGCCTTCAACCAGTGTAGCATTATGAGAATGATACCATTCTCTTAAGTCGTTATGTTTAGTAGTTAATATTTCGGTAGATCGCTGAACAGCCGCACTACGTTCTTTCAGTCTATTCAACTCAATTCCCCGAGATTTATCAGTTGCTCTTATCTGTTGTAGCTGAGTTGCCCTTTCAGCATCTACAATCTTTAGCCGCTCATTTTCTTTTCTTAACTGTGCATTTCAGAATCCTGTTTTCTAACAGTCTCTTTCAAAGAATTTATCTCCAACTGTTGTTTGACAATTGTGTTCCAATTTGAAGATATAAACTCCGAATGCTTGTTAATCTGAATTGCTGCAGCTTGCAACTGAGATAACAGAATATCCACTTTCTCATCCTTATCCATTTCAGAGAACAAACGACTACTTCGTTTTGTATTTTGTTGATGAGATGTAGACTAGGATTGTTGAACTGAAGAAGTAGTAGGTTGTGATTGAACTGGAGTATCTTCACCCGAAGGTGTTTCAGCTGCTGCAGTGTTGGATGGTTGTGGTTCAAAGGTTGTATTGGGTTCCGTTATTACAGGTTCAGTCTCCTCTGTTGTAAACGTAGACTAAACTTCGGCAACTGGTTCTAGTACAGTTTCTTGATGTGAAGTTGTAGGTTGTGTGATTTCAGGTTCTGCTGATGATGTTTCCATAGTCTTTCTGCTTTGTTTCTTTCTTCCTTCACCACCTGTAACACCTACATCACTTGCACCACCATTACCATTATTGTCACCGTCATCATCATCACTTTTTCCCTTTTGACGACCAAACTTATCTTCGATCATCTTCTTTAAGGTTGGTTCTTCATTATCTGACTCACTATCATCATGGCACCACTTATCATTTTCTGGTGCAACATATTCATCATTTGCCAGAAAATCGATCAATTACGAGGAGGTGTGCTTTCCTTGTAACGTTTTGCTGCTACACCTCTAAAGATCTTCAACGAATGTTCCATCATGATTTCTACTTTTAAAACATCGTTGTCGTTCTTCGGAAGACTCGGATGTTGCACATTGAAGATCATTTGTAGAAAACAATGATACATCCAAAACTTGTTTACACCATATCCGGTTCTTCTCAGGTTCTCCTTCATGTTTGCAAAAATATACTTTGAAACACTAAACGGTTTGTTCAAGTCAAAAGCTATCATCATTCCAACTAAGTCGTTATTCGCCATGTCGTAACCACTTCGTCTGTTGCTCAAACATTGAATTAGAACATGTAGAAAGAACTTGTATCGGAGTGGCAACCATGCTTTGTTTAGTTGTCCCAAGAGAAAATCTCCAACACGTTTCATTCTAAGCAGACATCCACGTTGACACTTCAATGGTACTGAGAATGGAGCTTCAGGATCATCACCAAGCTGTAATACTGAGTTAATGATTTCAACAGAGACATCTACGTTCAAGTCATTTACTCTCCCGTGGATAATTCCTGCCCATTCACTTCAATAACTTTAGCTGAATCCCAAAATTACTTGATCAACGTCTTGTATACTGTATTCTTGTACGTGATAGCATAATGTATCCTTGAGTCGCGCAAAAACTTCATTATACCGTTGTACTCAATAAATTTGTCTTTCGGATCTAAGTAGGCCACCATGTTATGTCTTGGTTCTGACATAATTTCCACTTCTAACTTGTCAGTTCTCTTTGTTGCGGGTTTTCTTTTATGTTCCTTTTGTTCCATTCTGTACGCATAAGACAACAAGGATAAGAACATAAATTCATTAGGGAATATACACAAAAAGTTTTATTTCAAACTTTCTGTATGTATTCCCTGAATGAAGAACTACTCACTCATAAGAATAGCAATTTATTCGTACGAAGAACAACTGATTTTTATGAACAATTGACCTGATTAAACAAGTGATGTACTCGTATGAGTAACTGGCTCGTACGACTGACATGTTACTCGTGCGAGTGGTATTTCACTCGTACGGATATTGTTCGCACAAACAACTTCAAGAGAGGATTATTCAAGAGGAACTTGTTTTTCGTTAAAGATTCTTCGCTTAAAGTTAGTTTTTCATGTCAGTAAAAGCCACATGGTTAGAAAATGAGTTTTTCATCTTCAAAGTATGTCAAATGTACCTTAAAGATATCAAACACAACTTAAGGAGAGGTGAAAAGATGACGTGAGCAAAGTAAAAGTAAAGTTCCACTAGAGAACTTCATCACCTTTATACCACATCATGATACTCGTGCGAGCAACCTTAGCTCGTACGAAGAACTCCATTCATACAATACCCCAGTGATCATTCGTACGAGGCACAATGGCTCATACGAGTGACCTCTGATTCGTACGAGTCCAAGTTTTCAAAACTGGACTTTCAGCTCTTCGTGGACCTTAGGTTTTTCGTTGACCTGTTTAGAACTTTGCACATATCCACACTTTCTCACAAATTAAGTTAGGAAAAGTTCTAGTTAAACAGATTTTGTTCTTTTGAGATGAGTTCACCCGTGTAAGAAAATACTTTATGAAGTTATGATAGTAAGACAAATGATTTTTAGGGCGTATCTTGGTAGAAAACTTTTGAGTTTCCTATCTTTGGCTAAATCAGAAATACTTTAATTTAACAACAAAGTAAACTAAAATAAAATAACTATTAAAAGATAAGAATAAACTGTATATTTACTAGACAATTCTTTTTCAGAGTTTCAAGGTAAGAGAATCATACCAGCTTTTAATCTTGTCAAAAACGAATTTTCTTTAAACATGAAATTAAATAAATAAGTATTCTACTATGATTATCGGTATTGTTGTCCACGTAAGCTCAGCTTATCACATGTAATAATGATTAGGAGATATGATTAATGTATGATTTATTCTTACTAGCCGGTGTTCAACCACTTCACGACACATTCCCGTATCAAGACATGCACGAGAGAAAATCTTACCGGTGAGTATGCTGCTTATCATCTGTTTTGACGTATAAGATGTGAGATACTCACTTATTTTGTTTGAAAACAAGCCCTATGTGATTAAATCACTTATTGACGAGGAACTTGATTTTCAGATACATGCAGGGCACAAGAGTAAGTCCGTGAAGAGTTAGTACCATCGTACGGACAAAGAGATGAACTTAGCTCCCGCATAAAACTGTGATATTTTATCACTTATTTTTGGGTGGATGTTATATTTTTATCACTTATTGATGGTCGTATGTAGTATTTACACGTATGTATGGTATCATGGAAGTTCTAGACTTGCGTCACCGTTATTATTTTTTTCCGTTAAAAGATTCAACATGATACCCAGATGATAAGCAGGCATAAAGACCGCATATCTCAGAACCTCAGCATACTATCAAATGAAATTTCGGTACCAAGACCATATGCAAATGAATGGTTCCCACCTAGCTTTCTGTCCGTTAAGTTTATATCAACCTGCACATTTTAATCTGATTGTGAGCCTACAAATACATCATTAGTAAAGCAACTTATCAATTTTCGTTTTATGTTTTTAACCATTTTTGACAAGATCACCGGTGTGTATCATCATCTTCTCTTATCTTTCCAAGAAACTCATTTTTTATTTTTGGATTTTCTAGTTTTTTGTATTTTTCTAAAGTTTTCTCCCCCTTAGATAATAAATGTAAATAAATGAAAACTTAAATAAATAGAAGACATATTTTTGTATTTTTGTATTTTCTCATATTTTTATATTTTTTTTTGAAATTTTCTCCCCTAAAATATAAAACTAAGAGAAAATGGAAAATCTTTTTGTTGTTTTAGATTTTTTAAGAAAATATTTATGAAAAGTGATTAGCCAAGGATGATTTACTCGGGTTTCACCTTGATGCCATTGACCAAAAGTAGATAATGAAAATGAGATTTATCAAAAACTTTTGTAAACCACGTCGGCACATTGGTGATCGGTGTGAATTTTAATAACATTGATAAGTTTCTTTTCATAACAATCTCGTAGAAATGATACTTAATCTCAATGTGTCTGGGTTTTTAGTGCTGTACAGGATTACGAGTGATCTGTAAAGCAGTTTCGTTATCAACAAAAATAGGACTAGTTAGAAATTCAAAACCGTAGTCGTGCATTTGCCATTGGATCCATAGAACCTAAGAGCAGCAACTAGAAGCTGAAATATATTCAGCCTCACAGGTTGACGTAGCTACGCAAGTCTGCTTTTTGCACTGCCACGTGACTAGGCGATTTCCCAAGAACTGACATCCTGCTGATGTTGATTTTGCATTAATCTTGCAGCCACCATGATCATAATCACTGAATGTTGTCAAATCAAATGTATCATCCTTAGGGTACTAGAGACCAGTGTCTGGGCGACCCTTTAAATTACGAAAGATTCTTTTCACAACCATCAAAATGAGAAACCTTTGGAATTGACTGGTAGCGAGTTCGAAGACATGTTGGGTACACTATATCGGGTCTTGAAGCAGTAAGATATATAAGAGATCCGATCATAGCACGATAAAGAGATGGTTCCACATGTTCCCCCATTCCATCAGGAGTAATCCCATGATTTTGAGCTAATGGAGTTCCCAAAGGCTTTGAGTCTTCCATCTGAAATCGTTTAAGAATATCCCCGACATACTTGGTTTGATGGATGAAAATTCCTTCCTTAGATTGATGAACCTACAAACCTAAAAAGAAAGTCATTTCTCCTATTGCGCTCGTCTCGAACTTTTCTTGCATCACCTGCTCGAATTCTTTGCACATTCTCTCGTTTGTAGACCCAAAAATAATATCATCAACATACACTTGTACCAGCCATAAGTCCTCATTTTCTTTCTTGATGAAGAGAGTACAGTTGATCAATCCACGTCGAAAACCATTCTTCAGAATATAGGAAGACAACGTTTATACCAAGCCCGAGGAGCCTGATTAAGACCATACAACGCCTTATTGAGAAGCCAAACCTTGTCAGGATGGATTGGATCTTCAAAATCCGGAGATTGCTCAACATATACTTCTTCTTCAACCACACCATGAATAAATGCACTCTTCACATCCAGTTGGTAAACGGTAAACTTCTTGTAAGACGCATAAGCCAAAAAGATTCTTATGGCCTCAAGATGTGCTACCAGTGCATAAAATTCATTGTAATCAATGCCTTCTACCTGATTAAAGCCCTAGACAACCAATCTTGCTTTGTTTCTCACAACAACACCTCATTCATCCTTCTTAGATTTGTAAACCCATCTTGTACCAATCTTCTTATGGCTGTCAGGCCTGTCAACCAATTTCCACACGCCTAACTTCTGAAACTGCTGAAGTTCTTCTTACATTGCCTCAACTCATGAGTCTTCTTTCATTGTCTCCTTCCAAGATTTTGGTTCTACTTGGCAGACATAGCAGGAAAAAGTCCAATCATTCTGTTCCCCAGATTCCCTAATAACCGAATACAAACCAGCATTCTGATTATTCCTTAGCTGATTATGAGTCTGCACACCACTAAAAACATCTCCTATAATATTCTGCTGAGGATGGGTATTATGAATTCGAGATTCAAGAACATTAGGAACTCGAGAATTTATACCCAAGTTGTTGATATTCAGATCAAGAACTAATTCGTTTGCTAGATTTGAAGAAGATGTAGAAGCATGACCTTCAGCCGTCCCTTGATTTTGCACATTTGACGTGACATCTGAAATTCCAGGAACCGGACCAGAAGTAGCTTCATTTGCATCATGGAACTCATCGTCCTCTGACGAAACATTATAATCAGCAGCATCTTCGAATTCCTCATTCTGAACAAGATTCTTAACCGAAGTAGACACTTGAGGATTAACAATAATTGGTTGTACTAATGACGAGTCAACTGCAGTATCACTTTCTAGTAACATTTGAGCAGCTGCAGAAGCATCATCAGTTGGGAGATTAAAGGAGTTAAACAGCCTATCATAGTCAAACATCCAAGGAGCACCCGGAGCTCTTACTGATTCAGTGTATCTTTGAACCTTAACTTCACCCCATTCTTCAATCTTTTTGATGACAAATTCCACACTCTGAAATTAGGAGTAGCATATCCAAGAAAGAAACTTTCGATAGCTTTAGCACCGAATTTACCATGTGGATCAATCATAGTGCAAGGAGCTCCAAAAGGTTCTAAGAAAGACACATCCGGTTTCCTTTTATGTAGCAGCTCAAAACATATTTTCCCATGCCTCTTCACCGTAAGAACTCTATTCATTGTATAACATGCAGTAGCCACAACCTCCCCTAGAATTGAACAGGAAAAAACTTATTCTACAAACATAGTTCTTGCAGTTTCAATCAGAGTCCTATTTTTCCTCTCAGCGACACCATTTTGATGTGGAGTGTAACGAGAACCGTATTCATGCAAAATGCCTTGAATTCGGTGCCATTGTTGCTTCTGATTCTCCTTATCTTCAAATTGTACAAATTTTCGAGTAGTGTCAGGAGATTCTTAAGGATTTCAGAAACTTCACTCTTGTGTGCCAACATATTCACCCATGAAAATCTTGAGTAGTCATCAGTAACTACTAAGCAATAAGAATCACCAAAGGTAGTCTTGTGTTTCATAGGTCCAAAGAGGTCCATATGAAGACGTTCCAGAGGCATATTCATCGTGCTAATCTTCTTCACAAGATGAGATTTTTCTAGCTTGCTTTCCTTTTTGGCACGATACACATATATCTTGTAAATAAAAGTTCTTCACTGGTACACCACTCATGAGATTCGTCTGTGCCAATAGATTGATTCCTTTTCGGTGGCTTTTGAGACAAAACATGTGACTTGTGCAGACGTGGTAATAGCTTGGCTCATGTCAAGAATATACAAATCATTAATTCTTGGAGCCGATAGGAGAATCCATTCTTTGGGAATTTTGAACCCAGGCTTCAGCACATAACAACCGGTATCATCAAAATGAACCGTGAACTTCTTGTCGCAGATTTGAGAAACACTTAGAAGATTGTGATCAATTTGACGAACATAATTGATCTTATCAAAGCTAACAACACCATTGGAAACCATTCCTTCTCCAGTGATGTATCCGCCCTTATCTCCAGCAAAAGCAACATAGCCTCTTCTAATTCTTTTAACATCATAAAGGAGCCTTAAGTCGCCTGTCATGTGCCTCGATGCTCCACTGTCAACAATCCAATGACTATTCACAGTTCCTCCTGGAACACCCTGCACATTTCAATACCCGATCAGTTTGAGATGGGGACCCAAGCCTTAGTGGTCTTGGGTCGACCCTTATCATCAAGAAATGTGATTTCTATTTCTTGATGATTTGAAAACTTTGTGCCTCCCCATGAAACATTATCGGTCTTAGGTTTCCAAGATTGTTGAAATTTACCAGAATGATTATTATTTACATTTTTAACTACTTCTAGTTTTATCAAACGTGAAGACCTTGGTTTCCTTTATGAAAAATCCGGTTTTAATGCTTTTTCAATTATTTTTACTTGTTTACGTCTCTGTTTTTCTTTTTGTTCTTTAACAATACTTTTGTCTTGTTTTGGTGATACAGATCGGTGTTGGCAAGTTGGTTCAGGAGGGGCTTTCTTACCAAATCTGGGTTTTGCTGGGTTGGAACAGTTTTTGAATATGTGGCCAAACTCTCCACATTTAAAACATGTTCTCCTTTCAACAAATTTAGGAGAACCTATTTTATAACTTGATGTTGAACTTGTAAGTCTGGAGGTACTTGGTTCATCTTCACACCCATTTGTATGTTGGGTGCAATTGTTTTGACTGTTACGCTTTAAAATCTTGACTTTGTTTACAAAATCGATATTAGACATGATTTCAAAAGTCTCGACTTTATTAGTACCTCACAAATTTAATATTCTTTAATTTCTTCTTGTAGCGAGCGCCTTTAGCTTCAACCTTTGGTTGTGACACCTTAGCTTTTTCAGCTCGCTTTTCTTGTTGTTTTTCTTTTGAAATGGATAATGGTGGTGACTTGATTGGTTCAAAAACTTGATCAATTAAGGTTAGATTTACATTTTTGATCGGAAAGTCTTTGTTTGAGTAAATTTTCTTGTCCCCAATCAAAGTATACAACACATTATCATTTTCATCTGTAGACACATTTGTCTTGACAGATTTTGTAGGATCATTCCCTTGATTTTCAACAGTTTTCACATAGGGAATAGCAAAAATTTCTATCCTTTTTTCTTCATCAAGAGATTAATCCTGGTCGATTTTCTCAGACTCATCATCTGATGAATCATCCTCCTCAATTGTAGAAGGATTCTGATCAACTACAGATGATGAGTTCTCTGATTTTCTTGATTCAATGACGAATTGTCCAGCTTAAACCCTAATCCTGCTGCAAACTCTTCAGGATTAAGAGGTATAGATGGTTCAAAGCATGGCATTTCCTCTTCATCAGGCAATTTGGTATAATTGTGTTTCAATGGAGGTGGACACGAATTATACCCAATGCATTTGACATCTCCTTTAAGCTTTTGAACGTCAATGATGTGATCAAGCACATATCGAGAATTAGAATAACTTTCCAATTTTAGCTTGATTGCATCATGTTCGCATTTGGAAATGGCTAACTCCTTTCTCGTTTCTTCAAGGATATTAATGTAGTTATTAATTCCTGTTTGCTTGTTCAAAACTGGTTTAGTTAATTCAGAAACACTTTTCTTAAGAGTTTCAATTACAGATTTGAATTCCTCGTTTCGAGTTAAAGCCAAATTTGCCTCTTTACATTTTGACAGTTCAACAAATAGGTTTTGATTATAATTGTTTATTGTTTCAATTTTTGTTTTTAGTTCAGCACAGTCACTGAATATTTTAGGAGAGTCGGAGTTTACCTGACTTGTCAAACCTGCAACATTAGCCATGAAGGCAGTATGATGAGGGAAGGATGCACTATTTGTAAAGAATTTTTCTGTTTCCTTCGATGCAAGCTTCTGCTTTCTTCATCAACCCAGCCTTTTGACTTTTCAGCTTCTCTGCTTCTTTCAGCAACTCACTGACCTCAGTATCAATCCTTTCCCTGACATCTAATCAGATCCATAAGCATCTGCACTCGAGCATTCTTCATCAGAACTACCATTATACCCCGAACTATCATTATCATCAGAATTGTCAATGATGTGAACATGTTTGATTCGATTGGTAATCTTGGCATAACATGCAGTTCCTCCTTGATTCTCGTTACCCAATTGTACTGACCAATCGCATCCTTCATCTTGCTTGAACTACTAGAGCTCTGTTTATGTTGTTTGAAGGCCCAGACTGGTTGGTGTTGTTTGGGTTGTTAACAGCTACTATTCTCTGTTCATTGTTGACATGAGCTGTGTTGTGGTTGTGATTGATTTCGGAAAGGGTTGTGATTTCCTTGTTTGCTTGATCTAGTGCACTCACGTTTGAAGTGACCTTTTTCACCATAGTTGAAGAAAGTAACAACATCTTTATCAAAACCATATTTCGTATCTTTCTTGCTTTCCAAACTTGTTCTTCCTGTTCTGCTTATATAATCCTTAGCTCTTCTAACTGCACTTGCAAATGCCCATTTGATATCCATTAGCTCCATCTCATCTCTGTCTATTTGCTGGTAGTCTTCATTAGTCAAATTGATGTTTCCAATTTGACCGACGACTAATCCACAATAAGCACTAACCATGGTGTTTAGAAGTTCCATATGTTCCTGAGCAACTTCTACACTGACCTTGGAAGTCAAGTCTGACTGTATTAGGGTTTGCAGGTTGAAAGTTGTTACCATAGAAAGCTTGTTGAGAAGCTTGTTGTGGAGCTTGAGGTGTAACAACTTGAGGTTGCGGTAGAAAGACTTTAGGATCAAATACTTGACCATAGGTTTGAATACTTGAGCTGGCAGATTGATCCATTTGAACTGGTGGTGGTAGAAAGGGGTTAACATTTGACACAAACGCGGTCTGAAGTTTTGGTTGCTGAATTGTATTGACACCTGTGTTAATACCTCCAAATTACATCTCAGGGTTTTGTGGAACAGAAACCCTTTTTGCTTTCTGGATCTCTTCTTCATTTTTGTTCTCCAGTTTCTGAACAAATTCATAGATACTGATGACATCCAAAACACCTGTATGCCTTAGTAAGTCAATAAATTGACCCCACTTTGGCGGTAAGGCATCAGCAAAACGCATCACGATTTCTTGTGGAGATGCTAACACTTTGTAGGAATACATTTCACTTAGCAGGTGGTAGAAACGTGTTGTCATGTCGCTCAATGTTTCATTCTCCATGAACATGAAACCTTCAAACTCCTTCTTCAGCAGATCATGTCGTATTTTTCTGGTTGCAGCATTTCCTTCTCCTCTTGCTTCCAAAGTATCCCACAAATTCTTGGTGGTTATACAGTACACAAACTGATGATAAATATCCTTATGAAGTGCTTGTGTAAGGATAGCAAACGCCTTTTTCTCTAAATCGTAAGCCTTTTTATTGCTTTCATCTAGGTTGGCTAAGGAAGTTGGATTTGATCCTATTTCTTTGAGAGATTCCTTGTATGGTGTAGTAAAACATGTCCATAATTTGGTATTTTGTCTGAGAACATAAGTATGGAAACGACTTTTCCACGAAGGATAATCGTTCATATTGTTCAGTTTTGGTGGACAGTTATTACTCCCAGTTTCACTCTTGCTTATAAGAAGAGTCTGAATGCTCTGATTTTGATTTGCGACACACGATCATTGATTTGCGGTAATCATAGCTGTATGTTGAGGCATTAATGATTTAACCCATGAGGTTGCAGAGTTTTGTGATGAGTCTTGATTTGAGCTTGAACTACTCCCCCAATCCCAAGGATTAGTACTCATTATGTTTTGTTGGTTATGAAAATCAAAAAGTTTAAAGTTTAATTTTTGAAAATAACAGTCTCCTTTTAAAGTTCACAATTTTAAAAACCACAAATTTTGAAAAACTGAAGCATGAAAAACAATCAAGCTTGTTCTTCGTACGAATCAGTGATTGTACGAGTGACTGTCCTTCGTACGAACCAGGTGCTTCGTACGAGAGACACTCTTTCGTGCGATCAAACTTGTGCTTCGTGCAAACAAAATTCTTCGTGCGGATGACTTGGTCTTTCGCACGAACAGTCTTGTTCTTCGTGCGGATGGGTTATTCGCAAGGATGTTTTTCGCAGAGAGGAATCTTTTTGCAGACTTGGTTGGTGAAAATTTCCTTTTCTAACACAGACTTGTTTTCGAAAGTGGTCAGTTGTCTATACAATTTTGGTTAAAAAGACAAACATTCCATATCAGCTTTTCAGTCAAAACAGTCAAGTCAAGTCAGAATGTCCAGAGATTTGGTCAACCCTACAAGAATATTCCGGTGAGTTTTCCGGCAGTGCTTCACCTGGATATGTTTAACTGAATTTTGACAGAAAATTTTAAGAAAAACCAGATCCTAACATGTCTCCATGTATTCTAACAAGGTTTTTATAAAAATTTTCTGGATACAACAAGTTTTAACTAAGTTTTAAGTTAGTTATCTTTTAAAAACTTAAGTTTCCTGTTGAATGTTCAAGAACACTTCCAAAAACTCTCACAACTAGCTCAGACACAACACTAAGCTTGGTTTCAAACAAGGAAGAGAGCCAAAGCTATGACACCACTTGTAGGTCCACTTGGAGGATCAAGATTAACCTACTTCCCTGCTTATACAACACACGTACGAGTGTGGAATCCTCGTAAGTATGCAAACCAAAGCAAAGTAAGAAACACAAGATAACCAAAGATTCAATATCTTGATTAATATAAGAGAACTAGTAAAAACACATACAAACAATGTTCATACAGACTCAGGAAATACTCTCTGTGTTCTTGTGTCTCTCTCTCTAGTGTCTAACTTGTTCACCGATGTTTCACACACCTCTCTCTATTTTCACTGAGAAGTGCGTGTCTGTTTATATAGTGTTAACACCTAACAACAGTACGAAGAATGTTGCTGGTCGTACAAAAAACCATAAGACATGGAGAACATTCTCCAAAGGATGCTCGTACGAATATCCCATGGCTCGTACGAGTATGAACTAGCTCGTACGACTCAAACAAGATACTTGTTACAATGAGCCACTTGTACGAATGGAATGTGGCTCGTACGAGCAACATCTTGCTCGTACGAAGCATCTCTCAATCGTACTTGGATGTGTTATTCGGAGAACGTGCCATCAGACATCACGTACACAAGACTTAATAGTGTGCACACATGCAACTGTTTTACACAGACAAACTAATCGTCGTACTAAACCAAGATAGGAGGATATCTTGATTTGGTCGACACAACCAAACTATACAGACACAATAAACAAAGACTATACAATTACAAACGTAACAAAGAACAAGCGACATACACAAATGTGTATCAACAACTTTATTAAAGTTTAAGTGTTTAAATAAAGTAATAAAAAACCTAGAATTATTAAACTAGATGGGCTACAAATGAAGATTACAATAAAAAACGAAATAGACTAAAATGTGAAATTATTAATATTCATTACTATAATTATGAATATATATAGATATATATATGATCAAGGGAAAACCCCTCTGAGTTGTGAGAACTTAGAGAACTCGACCTTCCGTGCGAGTTTTGCCCCCATTTTTTTCACACTTCTAGATTAAAACATTAGAAAAGACCGTCGTGTAAAAAGTAAAAAAAAATTCAAAGTGGTGTTTTTCGGCCCTTTATAGTAGATGTAAAAAGGTGATGACACAAGCATGAAATTACTTTTTACAACATTTATGGCTGTTGTAAATGAAAGAAAACAAAGTTTTTTTTTTGTGGAAAAATTGATTTTTTTAGGATTTTTGAAAAAACCTTTTGTAAGCCCGAGTTCCCTAAGTTTTCACAACTCGTATAGGTTTTCATTTTACCCTAACTCTCTCTCTCTCTCTCTCTCTCTCTCTCTCTCGCTCTCTCTCTCTCTCTCTTCTATATATATATATATATATATATATACACACACAATTATTTTCTAATTAATTATTTTATTTAGTTTCATTTAATATACTAACATTTCGAACAAATTACATGTATAGCCCTGTTATAAGTCAAAAGTTTATTCTTGGAGAAAAAATGTTTGGATATTTTCTTTAGTTGCTCGGTTTTTACCTATAGTCTTCCTATATTTTTAAAATTATACTTATAGTCTTCAATTTTTGTATATTCGTTCTCGGATAGTCTCTGAAGCAGAAGGGGGTTAGTTTTATCAGTTGAGTGTGTGAGAAATGACCTAAATACCATTATTATTAAATTAATAACTAAAAAGTTAAAAGAATATAATTAATATTTAAATTTTATGTAGGACTCACACCCACTCCTCCCATTTCATCTTCCCCACTCAAAACCACCCATCACCATCTCCATCTTTCACCACCATCACCACCTACCCACCCCCACTTCACAGTAACCACCACTACAACCCACAACCACCATATCACCACCCACCAATTGGGCTACACGGAAATAAACATCAACAAGATTCCCAATGCGTATAAAAGAACCCTAATGTTGTATGATCCTTAAATTAGATGGTTGAAGCCACTGAAACGAGACATTAATTTTAGGCTTTTAAATAGGAACAATATGAATGAATGCATGCTAAATTTTACTTAGGAGTGTATGTTTGTAGATGTGGCTGGAGTTTACAGCTTTTCCAACAAAAACCAATTAAGTACAGGGACGGTTGCGGAAAGGATTGGAGGTAAAGTCAAGTTTGTCAATGGTGGTTACGGTGAAGTAGTGGTGGGTAGATGGTGGTGGTGGTGAAAGGTAGAGATAGTGGTGGGTAGTATGGAGTGGGGAAGATGAAGTGGGTGCGGCCGAGGGTGGTTGTGGCAGTAGTTATGATGGCGGTGATAGTGGTTGTCGCGGGGGTGATGATGGACGAGGGTGGTTGTGGCAGCGATGATGTTGCGGAGGATGGTTGTGGTGGTGTTGTGGTGGGGTGAGGATGGCAGAGGGTGGTTGTTGCAGCGATGATGATGGCGGAGGGTGGTTGTGGCAGTGTTGATGATGGCGATAGTGGCGGTTGAGGCGGGGTGGTTGTGGCAGTGGTGGTGGTGGTTGAGTGGTTATGGCGACGGTGGAGGTAGGGATGGCAAAAATATTTGAGTTCGATGGGTATACCCGAAACCCAACACAAATGGGACGGGTATACCCGATGCCCGACGAGTATTGGGCCGGGTATGGGATTAGTTTTAAAAATTTTCGCGGGTTTGGGTCGGGTACGGGATTAGGTGATACTCGACCGATTACCCGAAACCACATAATTGTTTACCTGAATTATATACCCGATCTTATACCCGAATTTTTTAATTTCATTAACCCTTGTCTATTAATGATTTATTTTTGTATGTTCATAGTATGAAAAAATAATTTTCTTTTATATATATATTTGATAATAATATTTATATTTTGTATGTTGTGAAGTATATACACATAAGTTATAAGTATTAAAAAGTTACTATTAATTCATGATAAAATTTATATGTATCTAAATTACATTTTTAATTTATAGTAGTTATTTTATAAATAAAATTATATAATAACTATAATAGTAAAGAAAGGATTTGGAAATCCCAATATATATTTTTTAACAAACTAATGGGTATACCCGATATCTGACTAATACCCGACAGGTATTGGATCAGGTATGAGACACGATTTTATAATCGGATATGTGTATGGGATTACCAATACTTGATCCAAACGCGACTCATTGCCATCCCTAGGTGGAGGTGAAGGTGGAGGTGGTTTTTTAAAGGAGAGTGAGAGAGTCAAGAGAGAGAGATGTGTGATATTGTATGTATGTGAATATATATAATATTATAAGAAGTGGGTCCTATATATATATATATATAATACTTAATTAATTTATTTTGTTTTACATTAAGGGACTTAAAGTCATTTCACACCCACTTAACATCAAAAACTAACCTATGTTCGCTTTCAAGAACTATCCGAGAACGAATGTGAAAAAGTTGGAGAGCTATAGGTGTAAATTTAAAAATATAAGGAATATAGGAGAAAACGAAGCATACCACAACATTTACTCAATTGTATGCTTAACAACCGTGCTTTTGATATGTGAAATAGACAATCATGAGAAATTTATTTTTTAGTAGAAAATTTGAACACTAACGAACCACTAGAGTATAATCGTGTCACGTGCAGAATCATCCGATCATATCTATTTCAATTAGGCAATAATGTATATACACCAATTCAAACAAAATCCAAAAAAATTTGGGAAAAACTCTCCATTATGGGAATCAAACCCATAACCTAATGGTATCTAAGTCTTAGACCTCCCCAAGATACCATTAGACTATGATTTCATGGGCATGGTAAAATTCTTTTTACTTGGATCATATGTGAAATCGATTTTGGGAAATAAACAAATTCAAAAATACATACCTTTCCCTTTCATACCATTGATATTCGTAATCTTCATATTTTCATACATGGATCCAAGCTCACCTTTTGGATAACTTCGTGGAAATTATTTGAATGGATTGATTTAGTTAAGAGTTAGTTATGTGGATGGCCAAGCATAACAGAAAAAAAAGAAGGTTTATCGAGTGAAAAAGAAAAACAAAACTCTTATTTGCTATTTTACCTTTTATTTTTACTTTCGATCATCACAAGGGATATCAATGATAAAATCAGTGCTCGAAAGCTTGCCTATTTATTACTTTTCGATTTATGAGGCACCTAAAAAAAGTCATAAACAATTTGGAAAAGGTTATTAGAAGGTTCTTATGGAGGGGCTTGGTAGATGTTAATAAAATGCATCGGGTGGCGTGGGATAGGGTAACAAAAGCCAAAGAGGATGGAGGGCTCAGTTTGAGTAGATTAAATAGCACCAATATAGCGCTATTATCTAAATGGGGGTGGCGCTATAAGACGGAAAAAAAATCTATTGTGAGTCAAGGTGGTGAGTAGGAGGAGGTGGGATTTCATTCAGGTCAATAAAAGTTTAAAGAGGTGTGGAATAATATTGTGAAGAATATTGCTAAAACCGTTATTGATGACACGCCGCTCCAGACCTTTTTAAAGTAGAAGTGGGGAATGGTCGTAATATTTCTTTTTGGATTGATCCATGGATACATAATGAAGCTCTCAAAGACATCTATCGAAATATATTAAAATTAGAAGCTGATAAAAAGTGCGTTGTGGCAGACCGGGTGACTTCTAATGCTAATGGAGGAGAATTCTCATTGAACTGGTCACATGGTCCGAGGTCGTTTTTGGAAATCTCTAAGGCTAATTGGTTGCTTAGAGACTTGGACTCGGTTAGGATCTCCAATCAGCACGGCCAATGGAAATGGATAGGACAGGGCAGTCAAATGAAGATTTTTCGGTATGTGCAGTGAGAAGGTTGCTGGCCAGAGGAGAGGGTGTTAACAGTAGCACCTATATCATGAATTGGAGAAAACAAGTCCGTTGAAATGTAATGTTATAATGTGGAGAGCTGAAATGGGTCGTATTCCAACTGCTAACACTTTAAACGCTAGAAACATAGCGATTGAAGATGATACTTGCTCCCTATGCAACTCGAGCGAGGAATCTGCCAGACATTTGTTTTGCTTCTATTTGGCTGCTGCTCGTATTTGGCAATATGTTGGAACCTAGTGTATATTGGCTCCTCTTGTTCCGGCGCCGGTTAGAGAGCTCTTGGAGTTATATAAATCGGTGGGCTTAACTAGGAAGGCGAAGGAGGATTTTGACTGCATTGTCAAAGTGGGGTGTTAGTGTATTTGGCATGCTAGAAATAAACTCAAGTTCAAAAATAAGCAGATTCGGGTGGAAGAGGTCATCAAGGATTAGAAGACTACAAGCTTTTTATGATATAGTAATAGAGTTAAAAATAGATCAGTGTCGTGGAACGATTGGTGCAATTTTGTAATTATGTATTTGGTTGTGTTTGGCCGCCTCGTTTTATGGGTTGGTGTATGTTAATGAAGTTCATGTTAAAAAAAAAAACTGAACCGATAGGTTTAGCATTCTAGGCAAAGGCTTAGAAACCCCAAAAAGTAAAGGCCTCCAATTTTGTTTTTTCTGCATATATTACATGTACATTTAGTCCAAATGAACAAACACATAGGTAAATACATAATGACCCAAACAAGTAAAATGTCTAGATCTCGCTAACCACAATCAACGTTGATGGCGATTGGGGGAAAAATTAGGGGTAATCGATAGCTGCTGATGGTGTGATTTGCGATTAAGTAACCATAAAAAAAGCAATTTTTCGATTTGATTTTCACGATTTTACGACTTGATTTTGCGAT
Organism: Scalesia atractyloides; assembly: GCA_947069175.1. NCBI lineage: Eukaryota > Viridiplantae > Streptophyta > Magnoliopsida > Asterales > Asteraceae > Scalesia > Scalesia atractyloides. The sequence goes on along the minus strand of CAMTDV010000023.1, from coordinate 39,430,343 downwards.
TTGCTATTGCCAATTGATATTCTTTAGGTTCAAATCACGCACAGGCTCTAACTTTGTAGTTGCTTAAAGCCTCCAAAAACGTTGGGCCGACATTGGAAGCTCCATAAGATCTACAATCTGAACATTAGCTGATGTTGTTGGTCTAAATTCAAGAACTGAAAGCTAGTCTTCTCTTATGTCAATATGGATGCCCCTTCTTCAAATAAATAAGACAAGCAATAATAAACTGAACCTGTTAATGCATAATCAGTAAATATTAAACTTGAACAGTTTTGGACGGTGGGTGGTCATGGACGGTGGTGGTCATGGACGGTTGTGGTGAGTGGTGGTGTTTAACCGTTTGCAGATCTTAGAAGATCTTAGAAGTGCATGGCTAAGTCTTGCACCAAGAAAAGCTCGTGCAGACATTTTTTAATGAAACGTCTTCGGAAAACAAACACTTTACAGATGACAATGTTTGCGCGTGGTCTGATGGCGTAGACAGAAAAGTCTGCACAGATATTGTTTGAAAAACATACACCACCTGAATTGTTATCATTAAAGATGACCACGGAAGATTAATAACCCCGGAAGTTTTAAGAATGAGACATTGTTGTTCACTTGATTTTTGAAAGTTAAAAAGTGTGAACAATAGAGTTGCTAGTGCATTTAATATCATTTGAGGTAGTAAAAGATATTAGTATATAATAAAGTTTATTTAAATTGGTTTAGGATTAAATATAAAGGCCTAAAAATAAGAAGTCATATAAAGGGTATCAAACGGACTTCGGTTGACCTTATTCAAGCGGTATTAGAATCGTTTATCGAACTCTACGATGTGAGATTTTAGGTTTTCGCTTTTGGATTTATAGGTTATAGATTTTAGAATTTTTGTTTTTTTTATCATTGTGTTTTTTCAATAGCTGCATTATTGTGTTTTTTTTTGCAATTCATTGTGTCTTTTTTTACTTGACATTGTGTTATCTTTTTCGGTATTGTGTTATATTTTGCTCGACATTGTGTAAACCTGTGCAATACATTGTGTCTTAAAATACTTTTTTTTTACTTTTAGGTCCTTTGTAGAATAACTTAACCTCATTTAAATTATTAAAACCTTTTTAGGATAAAACTAAAATGTTGTAATTCGTTTTCTTCATAAAATCAAAAGAAGGTATGCCATGTATGTTGTATATTAATTGGATCACTTCGTGACTCGATATAGATAAGTTGTATGCCAGATTTTATTGGTGGGGTACATGGGTCCATGTGTGTATCACATCACTCGTTCCATGACAAATTATGTCGGTCAAGTTTTTATAGATATTTGAAAATTTTGTTTTATGTTACAAATGCCAGATTTATGTCTTTGTGTATCAGAACACAAAGACATTTAGTTCATCCAAATTAAAAATATTATTTGTAAAAATCACACAACGGACGCGGTAAAAAGACGTGGTGATAAACATTTTGCATAAATATAAGAAATGCATATTTCTTATTTTTAACTACAAATATATATTAGAAAGTGAGATGTATATATATATATATCTTTGTAGGTTTATGGTCTATGTTAGAAGAGCATCGCAACGAACCAAAACGCGTCCAAAAAAGCTAAGATGAATGAGATATCGATACTCGAAGATTGGTGTCTAGAACATCCAATGCTGAAATTTGAAGATGAATAGGAAAGTGGCACCTTGTCCCACATAAGAGGAAATATGAACTTAATGTTGTATTTAAGTGGAGACACTCCTACGTTATTTATCCATCGAAGCACACACTAGTTTACTCTGCCCCCTAACGCACACTCACAGATTAATTCTCCCATTTAATCCATTTTTTTGTTTCACCTCAACCTACAGTATAAATACCAGGAGAGATCTGGTTGAAAAGACACTAAAAATCACCAACATATGCAAAACATCTTCTGCAAAATACCAGGAGAGACCTGGTTTGAAGAGACACTAAAAATCAACAACATATGCAAAACATCTTCTGCAAAATCTTCTTCTTGTTCTTTCTTGTTTCAAGGTTTTATCATGGAAATAAACGAGTTCTCTTGAGAGGCTTGAAATTTGTTAAGGTATCCGTTTCTAACACGATCTTCAGCCCAAGTTTCATGGAAAACGATTCTCTTGAGAGCTTGAAATTTGTTAAGGTATCGTGTCTAACACGATCTTCAGCCCAGAGCTTCGGATTCAGTTTATATTCATCATGTTCTTCTTTATTTGAGTTGTAATTGTATAGTAATTTACAACATTCCTTTACTTCTTTATCGTAAGTAATTATATAAAAGTTTTTTTATTCATTTTTATATGAACTGATTCCTACAGAGTAACTAACTTTAGTTATTACTTATGGTGGTATGTATAGAACAATAAAAAACATAACTCAAGACCCACCTTTTGAAATTCTAGAGCACGAAAGACCACGAGCATATTTGGAAGTGATGGCCCATACTTTTTTTTTGAGTCTATGATTGGATGACACTTTGATCAGGAAGAATTTTCCCTAGCAAATAAGACCAAAGCAAGGAAGGTGGGGGATGTAGTCATGTTGGAATTGAATCTTACAAAAGAACAGATAATAGAAAGCCAAAATATACTACAACCTTTGATCTTAATAATATTAAAACATCTGCTAGAGTTAAGCTCTACTGAAGACAGAATGTCAAAGGTCTGTCATAGCAAAACATTGTTGAAGACTAAAACTAAAGGTCTGCCAAGGCAAAACTCTATCGAACAAAGCTAAAGGTCTGCCAAGGCAAAGCTCTGTTGAAGACTAAGGCTAAAGGTCTGCCAAGGCAAAACTCTGCTGAAGGCCAACAGAGGATGTCTCATCATGTTTTACTATCAGTCTTTGTAATGTTTAGCTATAGCAGTGGTTAGCTTAGCAGATGTTAGTTTGTTAATATTGTTATATGTCATTTTCCTTCTGACATCATCATAAGATGCTTAGTGGTTAGAGTTGTAGTATAAATAGAACATTTTGTTGTTCTATTTGATCATTTTCATCACTTATCAATCTAACATTTCTTCCTTACATTCTGTACGAACAAATTAGTGATCTTAGGCTGAGGGGGAGATTGTGAGTTATATGCAAGTAATTATAATTCCAAAAGCATGACAATGAAAATAGTTTCTCAATTGTTATGAATCAAAGTTCACCATTCCGCTGTATTTACATCTGATTTATCTTCTTTCAATTATCTTCTTTAGAACTTTCATAACAGTTTCTAACTCAGATTCTAACAATTGGTATCAGAGCTTGGTCAATCGAATTTGATTTGAATAGATCAGCTCTCACTGCTAATTCGGTTTGTCCTTTTTTTATTGAAAACAGAGTTTAATTACATTCTTAAAGTTTTTAAACAAAAAACTGTTTGTAAACAATCAGAATGTCACACACTTCACAAGATCCACATAACACTGGCAACATGTTTAAACCACCGATCCTTGTCAGATCTGAGTATAATATCTGGCAAAGACGGATGGGTCATATCCTTGCTCAGCAAAACAACGGTTGCTCGAAGTCGCTCATCTTTGGACCTCATGTTCCAATGATACCGAGTACAAAGGGCCCTAAAGTCCAAGTACTAAAGAATCCTGAAAATTATTCCGAGCAAGATTTCCAAAAAATCGAGCTAGATGCAAAGGCATTTAGCATCGTGGCATCTGCACTGCCAAACGATATGTATGTTGGCCTGTTGCATTGCAATAGTGCAAAGGAATTATGGGATGCTTTAAAAGAGCAATTCGGTGGGACTGAGGAAGTGATAAAAAATAACAGAGAAGTTTTAAATCAACAATACGAAACGTTTTGTCATGTTAAAGGAGAGTCATTAACCCAACAGTTTGAAAGGTTTAGCTGTTTCATTAGTGAGCTTAAACTGGTAAATGTTACGCTTGTAAATTCGACTTTAAATAGTCGTTTTCTTAGATCATTACTAGACAAGTGGGACACTATAGCTTTTGTAACTCGAAATTCAGTTGGGTTTAAAGAAATGAGTCTAACACAGCTTCATGGTAGGCTCCTCACTTATGAGAGAGAGCTGAACCAGAGAAAGAAGCTACAAGAATCTGGCAAGGTGGCTAGTGAATATGCATTTGGTAGTACAAAACTGTTTGGCCAAGAAGAAGTCAGTGGCAGTAGTAAGGATCAAAGTTATGATCATTTCATTGATATAACTTCGGGTGGTAATTTCAACTCTGACCCTTACACACCTAATAGTGCATTTGCTGCTAATGGGGAAAGCAAAACTTCTGATAACCTATGCTTTGAGTTGAATGACCTTCAACATTTTGATCCATTAGATTTGGAAGAGATGGATATTTTGCACCAGTTGGCTCTATTAAGTGTTTGGGCTAACAAATATTACAAGAGAACTGGTAGAAAGTTTCCAGGGTTGCATGGGGGGCTAAAAGTTGGGCTGGATAAGTCATAGATTAAATGTTTAATAGGCTAGGTCACTTTGCTAGAGAATGTAGGTCTCAAACATCTGGACCAATTATCACGCATCCTAGCGCTAGACCTCAAAACATTGTCCATTATTCCTAATCTACCCTGCTCCTCATATGCAAAACACTGCTCATTTTGCACACCCTGCTACCACTGTTCCTGTGCAATATGTTCAAACCACTGTTCCTCAAATTCAATATGTTCAAGAACCAACTCCTTAGGTTCAAATGCATCCTACACAACAAGTTACTCAAACCATTGCTCAGGCAGAGGTTAATCAAAAGAGCTTCTTTACTCAGGGCTTTGTTGATTGGAGTAGTTTGCTTGAGGATCTGACAGATGAAAACTTTGCTCTAATTGCTGACACTAAAAAGAAACAAAATGAATTTTGCTTTATGGGATTAGAGTCAATATCCGAGGGTGTTGAATTTGAGGAACTGGAGTCTATCTGTTGTGTCTAATGTTCATGATGAAACAGTTGTTACAAAAGAAAGTGTTGATGAAGATTTGAAACCTCTGTCTGACCCATGGGATGCTAGTGTTTGTGAAGGTGAATGTGAATGTGATTGTGCCATGATGGCTGCTACAAAGGTATCTCCTCAGGTCTTAAAATGTAACATCCGCCGAAAAACGGGTTTTCAAAACCCGCTTCGTTTATTTAACGAATATCAAGTTATAAAATTTTGTTGGGTATTTATGATTAATTTTAATTTTAAACAATACATAATTAATAAACAAATTAGGATTTAAAAACAAAAATTGTTAAAAAGTGAAAATAAGAAAATTAAAAATAAAACAAGGCTGCCGGGATTCAAACCCGGGTCAGCCGATCAGCCAATGACTTAACTCACACACATCCAACCACTCCGCCACTTATGTTATTTGATAACATATCGAAACAATTAATTCAAATAACAAAACACAGAAATCAAATCCAGTCAATGACGCGCCCATTTCGCAGTCGCCGGAAATCCCGACGACTTCGCCAATAATTGACGGTTTCTATCAATATAACGGAAGAATTAATCTTAACATCGGTTATAACCGATGTCTAAACCCGCGACACCAGTCGTAACCGCCAGAAAACAGCTGACTATGAATCGAGACTAAAATCAGACCCAATTCATCTCGATTCTTCCCTATAAATACACCCACAAGTCTCTGGTAGTCTTTTCGCTCAAAATCGCACCTTTTCTCGAAGCAATTTCACTCGCCGGAAATATTCTGCCATCACCGGACTTTCGCCGGAAAACCGAGACTCACCTCAAAACGGTAAATACCTCGACTCTTTCTGTTTCAATCCGTTGTTAGACTGTTACTAACTTCAAACCAACAATTAGAATCAATCCCAGACGACATAGCCGGAATATTCATCTCTCGCTGGAAAACTTCGGGAATTTCCAATCTCACGCTGTGAATCGGTATGAACATTCAAAACTTCTGTTAATCCTTGTTTAGTACCCCACTTTATAACTAATCAAACAAAAATGTTAATTGATTCAATCAGAAGGAATACACAAATCAGAGCCGACGTTCATTGCCGGAATTCTGAGGAAATACAGTTGATCGGTACATTCGATTTCCTGAACTCATTTTATTCATCACATTTCAATCAGTAATATGTTCGATGAACGACTCAATCAAGAACAGTTGAAAAATCGTCGACTGAGTCTTTGAGCGAAGAAGACGAAGTCGACTGTGTATAATAAGATTAATTAAAATCAGATTAATAAACGGGTTAGACACACAGTCCAGCGGTGGACTGTGTGCAAATAATAAAAACACGTCTCGAGTTCGATCCCTGCCCCAACCTCACTCCTTTAAACAAAAATGCTCTTTTTAACCGAACCGGGATAACTCACTAATCATGTTAAGTATAATAAAAACCGGAATATTAACCACGTTAGACACACAGTCCAGCGGTGGACTGTGTGCAACACTAACTCGGCACGTCCCGGGTTCGAGACTGGTTAACGGCACCGGTTCAATACAATTTAAATCCTTTTTAAAAATAAATGATTTCTGGAATAAATCTAAATAGTATATAAGTATAATTAAAAACAGAATTTCGGATTAGACACGTAGCTCAGTTGGTAGAGCTGCGTGCACGCGTACGGGAGGTTACGGGTTCGAGTCTCCCCCAGCGCACACATACAAACGACCGAACCGGTCAACGGTCAACAGTAACGGTCAACGGTCAAAAGTCAACATTTTTTTTATTTTTATTTATTTATTTAATTTAAAAATCAATTAAAAATACTTAAAAATAACGTTTTTTAAAGTTAGAAAATAGCGTTAAACTCACAAAAATATATCCAAAAATTCTATTAAAATTGTTAATAAAATCCACTTACTTACCGTACCTTTTCGTTATTAATTAGGTTAGTTATCTCTCGTCGATCAATCCTATAAACTCGTGCGCATTCAACATCTTCAAACAAACGCACCCAATGTGAGTGAACTTCTCCCAATTCCCCGTTTTAATCACATTTTAGGGTGTATCATGTGTCGCTATTATTTATTTAAATTAAACACTTGTGCTTCCATCATATTCATGATCAAATGTGTTGCCAATATATATCAATTGTTTGTGTGGTTAATGTTTAGATTAAAGTTATCATTTTCAGTACATACATTATCATAGGCCGCCGCTCCCCATTACCTATGAGCGTGAGCCGTTCCCCATTACCTATGAGCGTGAACGAGGCGTTGCCAACATACGATCGGCTCCGTTTGATTGAGCCTTGATCGCACATACATTACATCATAGGCCGTCTGCTCCCCATTACCTATGAGCGTGAGCCGTTCCCCATTACCTATGAGCGTGAATGAGAGTTGCCAATATATACATTGTCATTCATATCATATACTCATGCAAGGTGTTTGTGATTGTTTGTTTACATTTGTTTGTTCATGTATGATTATTGCACAATTTTCCATATTAAATACAACAATGTATCAATAACAAATGTTTTTAACAAGGTTCACTCGCCAACTTTTGTTGACCCAAAATTCCCCATTTTTACACATGATACAAGTGATCAAGTTGAAGCAAGAAACATATAGGGCGGCCTAGAAGAATAAACCAAATTAGAATTTGGATTGTTTTAGTTAATTTTTCCTTTCCTTGTATTGTATGAATTTGACTTGAAACTTTGAGATGTAATTTGATTTTAATAAATATGAAACATATTAGTAAACATCATGAGCTTTGGTGATAACCCAATTATGCCCCGACTCTTATTCCGCTGCGGGTCGGGGTGTGACAGATTGGTTCAGAGCCATGACTATAGGGATATAGGATAGGTTATTAGACCCTTAGAGCCTATACTATAGTTTATTAGAATTTTTAATTGTTTGTGTGTTACATGCAAAATTCATGATGTTTATATGCTTTATGTTTATTGTTACAATCAATGTTTTGCAAGCATGTTCATAAGTACATATTATTATACAATGCTTATCATGAATCATATTCTCATAACATATCATATTCATGGGAGCACACACCTCACAATTCATATGATTTTTACAACGATTTTCGTATTTTCAAATCACATCAAAGTGAGTTCTCATGACGGGCATGTAGTAACTGGAAGGGTACAAGTACCGGTAGTCGGAACGTCCTGTCTCGGCTTGGCATTCGTATAAATCCAAAATAAAGGACCAGTTTGCCTACCTGGGGACTAACGATGAGTGTACGAAGGACCTATTAGGCCAAAGCATGCTATACCAAACGTCGTGTGAGCTAACACCACTTTGAGTTGTCATTGTGTCTACACCTGGACACCCTCCAACCATACATCTCGCAAACATATTTTATGGTTTTCATTCGGGTGATGCGAGTGTTAAACCGCAAATACAATGTGAATCCTACTAAGCCAATAGTCATGGGGGCCCACATGACTATACAGGCGATGGTATGGGGGACATTGGAGGCCCAAACATGAGCAAACCCAAGACATCCTATGGATGTAGTGCATTATTGATGGTTATGTTATTTTATTATTTTAAACGACACATGACACCTAAACACTCCTTAAACTCACCATCTTCCTATGTATATTCCTGTAGATGTCGGCTAGGCAGCTACGTGGAGGACGAAAGTCAGGAAGGTCAAACGAACGCTTGGCCACTCAAATTGCAAAACAAATGGCCGCGGTGCTTCCTGATATTGTAATACAAGTCCAACAAGCTCTCACCGCAAATCCTATCAACCCACCCAATCAAGAGGATCAAAACATCGACAACCTTCCTCCAAGAAGTGCTCCTACAAACACTTCAAGTCTTGCGATCCCCCAAAGTATGAAGGGACTGAAGGTGTCACCGCTCTCCTTCACTGGTTTGAGGAAATGGAAAACACTTCCTCAATTGCGATTGTCCCGAGGATCGCAAGGTACGTTACGCAACCGGGAGAATATTTGGGGTAGCCCTGACCTGGTGGAAGACCGAGAGGGTAAAAGAGGAGTTGAAGACGCTATGGCCTTAACGTGGGAAGAGTTAAGGGAAATAATGACAAAACGCTTCTGCCCAAGAAGCGAACTCAAGAAGTTGGAAGACGAATTCCACTCGCTGAAGCAAAAGGAAGGAGACCATACTTCCTACAACAAAAGATTTCTTGAGCTGAACCAGATGGTTCCTAACTTGTTCACCCCAGTGTACCGCTTGGTTGAACACTACATTCGAGGCCTCCCCTCGAAGATTCAAGACTCAGTCCTCAGCACTTCGCCTGCAACTCTCGAAGCTGCTATGGAATTAGCCACCGAACTTACCGAGAACCGCATCAGAAATGGTAAATTCAAGGAGGAGAAAAAGAAAGCCCCCGTTGAGGGCCAAACTTCAAACCATTCCACCTCCTCCTCAAAGTTTTCAAACAAGAGGAACGAAGTACTAGAAATTTTGCTGTTACCCAAACCAATTTCCCTATCCCTGCTGCACCCATCACTCAAGTTGCCCCTTCACCCGCACCATACAAAAGGCCATACTCCGACCCCTACCCAAAATGCATCCGTTGCCAATACCATCACTCTCCCGAACACCCCTGTCAATATTGCACCAGCTGTGGCCGTGCAGGTCACACCATCCAAACCTGCCGCTCACTACAGCGAATGAGCCGCAACCAAACCGCAACCCAAACCCACCATCAAATAATGGGTCAAGCCCAACAACCCCTACTACTACCACCTACACAACATACGGCCCAAACCTACTACCAACCCAACTACCCCATGATGCAACCCATGCGGGCTTGCTACAATTGTGGAAACCCAAACCACTTTAGAAACACTTGCCCACGTTTGGTGAACATTATACATGCTCAAGCTCAAGCAAATCCGGTGAACCAAGCTAACCAAGCTCCTCCACCTGCTAGAGGAAGAGCTTTTAACATCAACGCCAACCAAGCTAGGGCCGACAACAACGTGGTTAACGGTACGTTTCTCATCAATGGTAGTTATGCATCCATGTTATTTGATACTGGCGCGGATAAGAGTTTTGTGTCTTAGAATTTGAACCCATCCTCAACCAAACTCTGATAAACTTATGGAATCCATAACGGTGGAAGTTGCTGACGGAAAACCGGTCTCATTAAACTCCATTATCCGAAACTGTACTCTTACTCTAAACGATCACGATTTTCCTGTTGACCTCATTCCTATGAAGTCGGGAAGTTTTGACATTATAATCGGCATGGACTGGCTCAGCCAACATCATGCTGAAGTGGTATGCAACGAAAAGTTCATTCGCATTTCTCCTGCAGCCGGTCAAACCCTACGAATCTTTGGAGAAACCCCTTCGAAAGGACTCAAACTGATGTCCTATCTTCAAGCCCGAAAATATCTCCGCAAGAATTATGTAGCATTTCTAACTCACATTGTCAAGAAGGGAAGCAAAGAGAAGAAACTCGAAGATATACCCGTAGTGAAAGAATTCCCGCAAGTCTTTCCCCACGATATCTCAGGACTTCCTCCCAAGATAGAAGTCGAATTCCGCATTGATCTTATACCTGGCGCTACACCCGTCGCGAAATCTCCTTATAGGTTAGCACTATCCGAAATGCAAGAGCTGGCCAGTCAATTACAAGAACTGACCGACAAAGGATTCATACGTCCTAGCTCATCGCCTTGGGGTGCACCTGTTCTGTTTGTAAAGAAGAAAGATGGAACGTTTCGCATGTGTATCGATTACAGAGAACTCAACAAATTAACGGTCAAGAACCGCTATCCATTACCTCGCATCGATGATCTTCTAAACCAACTCCAGGGTGCCACTTGTTTTTCAAAGATCGACCTTCGTTCCGGCTATCATCAACTCAGAGTACATGAAGAAGACGTCCCAAAGACCGCCTTCCGAACTCGTTATGGTCACTATGAATTCATGGTCATGCCATTTGGTCTAACCAACGCTCCAGCCGTCTTCATGGATCTAATGAACATAGTTTGCAAACCCATCTCGGTCGCTTTGTTATAGTCTTCATCGACGATATTCTCATTTACTCAAAGTCTAAGACTGATCATGAACGACACCTTCGACTCATCCTCACGCTCTTAAGAACCGAAAAGCTCTACGCTAAGTTCTCCAAATGCGAATTCTGGTTAAAAGAAGTGCAATTCCTTGGACATGTCGTCAATGACAAGGGAATACATGTCGACTCCCTCAAAGATCAAAGCAGTGCAAGAATGGCAAGCGCCACGTACACCAACCGAAGTAAGATCTTTCCTTGGTTTGCTGGTTACTATCGCCGTTTCATATCAAATTTCTCTCGTATCGCTGTACCACTCACGCTTTGACACATAAAGGAAACCCTTCATATGGGGACCTAAACAAGAAGAAGCCTTCCAAACCCTTAAGCGAAAGCTTTGTGACGCACCTATCCTCACACTCCCTGAAGGTTGTGATGACTTTGTAGTATATTGCGACGCATCAGGGCAAGGACTAGGCTGTGTATTAATGCAAAGGGGAAAAGTGATAGCCTATGCTTCTAGGCAACTCAAAACTCATGAGAAGAACTACACTACCCACGACCTAGAACTTGGAGCCGTTGTGTTCGCTCTTAAGATATGGAGACATTACCTCTATGGTACCAAGTGTGAAATTTACACTGACCACAAGAGCCTCCAACATATCTTTAACCAAAAGGAGTTGAATATGAGGCAACGAAGATAGATCGAACTTCTTAATTACTATGACTATGAAATTCGGTATCATCCTGGCAAAGCAAATGTGGTGGCCGATGCACTCAGTCGAAAGGGTTATGCGAACTCCATTCGTCTTCTATGTTCGCAAATCATAACCAACATTAAAGATCAAATCCGAGAAGCTCAACATGTTTCCATAACAGAATACGACATACGAAATGAGTTATCTTGTGGAGCAGAACTTAAACTCGAAACAAAATCTGACGGCATTCTGTATTATCTAGATCGCATATGGATTCCCGATCACAATAACCTTCGCGATACCCTTATGAAAGAGGCGCACAAAACACGATACTCTGTACACCCAGGAGCCGACAAGATGTATCAAGACCTTCGATACACCTACTGGTGGCCTGGCATGAAAAAGGATATTGCTGTTTTTGTTTCCAAGTGCCTTACCTGTTCTAAAGTGAAAGCTGAACATCAAAGACCCTCAGGACTTCTAGTCCAACCTGAAATACCTGTATGGAAGTGGGAAAACATAACCATGGACTTCATTACCGGGTTACCTCGCACTTCTGGTGGGTATGACACTATATGGGTAATCATTGATCGTCTTACAAAATCAGCCCACTTCATTCCGATTTGCGAGGACTTCAAGAATGAGAAGTTAGCTCGTATCTACATCAGCGAAATTGTAAGCCGGCATGGTGTACCGTTAAGCATTATTTCAGATCGTGATGGTCGTTTCACTTCACGAACATGGCAAGCCGTACAAGCCGCTTTGGGTACACGATTAGACCTCAGTACCGCTTATCATCCTCAAACTGATGGACAATCTTGAACACACCATTCAAACTCTTGAAGACATGCTTCGAGCTGTGTCATAGACTTCAAAGGGAATTGGGAGCTCATCTACCATTAGTTGAATTTTCGTACAACAACAGCTATCATTCAAGTATCGCATGGCACCTTTCGAAGCTTATATGGTCGTAAGTGCCGATCACCAATATGTTGGCATGAAATTGGAGAAGCTCAAATCACCGGTCCAGAATTAATACAAGAAACAACAGACAAGATCCATCAAATTCGAAACAATCTTCTAGCGGCACAAAGTCGTCAAAAGAGTTATGCAGACAAACGACGAAAGCCCTTGGAATTTAACATTGGTGACCAAGTACTTTTAAAAGTATCGCCGTGGAAGGGAGTAGTTCGTTTTAGCCAAAAAGGCAAGCTAGCACCACGCTACGTAGGACCTTTCAAGATACTCGAAAGAGTAGGACCTGTAGCATACAAGCTTGACCTACCAGAGGGACTCAACAGAATTCATCCCACATTCCACGTATCGAACTTGAAGAAGTGCCTCGCCGATGAAAATCTCCATATTCCTCTAGAAGGCATTCAAGTCGATGAATCTATGCATTTCATTGAAAGACCAGTAGAAATTATGGACTTCGGAGAGAAACGTTTAAGACGAAGCCGCATTCCAATTGTCAGGGTATGCTGGGAGTCGAAACGAGGACCTGAGTTTACTTCGGAATGTGAAGACTCAATGCGCGAGAAATACCCACATCTTTTTCCTGTTACTACTACTTAAATTTCGGGACGAAATTTCTAAAAGTAGGGGATACTGTAACATCCGCCGAAAAACAGGTTTTCAAAACCCGCTTCGTTTATTTAACGAATATCAAGTTATAAAATTTTGTTGCGTATTTATGATTAATTTTAATTTTAAACAATACATAATTAATAAAAAAATTAGGATTTAAAAAAAAAATTGTTAAAAAGTGAAAATAAGAAAATTAAAAATAAAACAAGGCTGCCGGGATTCGAACCCGGGTCAGCCCAATGACTTAACTCACACACATCCAACCACTCCGCCACTTGTGTTATTTGATAACATATCGAAACAATTAATTCAAATAACAAAACACAGAAATCAAATCCAGTCAATGACGCGCCCATTTCGCAGTCGCCTGAAATCCCGACGACTTCGCCAATAATTGACGGTTTCTATCAATATAACGGAAGAATTAATCTTAACATCGGTTATAACCATGTCTAAACCCGCGACACCAGTCGTAACCGCCGGAAAACAGCTGACTATGAATCGAGACTAAAATCAGATCCAATTCATCTCGATTCTTCCCTATAAATACACCCACAAGTCTCTTGTAGTCTTTTCCTCAAAATCGCACCTTTTCTCGAAGCAATTTCACTCGCCGGAAATATTCTGCCATCACCGGACTTTCACCGGAAAACCGAGACTCACCTCAAAACGGTAAATACCTCGACACTTTCTGTTTCATTTCCGTTGTTAGACTGTTACTAACTTCAAACCAACAATCAGAATCAATCCCAGACGACATAGCCGGAATATTCAGCTCTCGACCCGGAAAACTTCGGGAATTTCCAATCTCACGCTGTGAATCGGTATGAACATTCAAAACTTCTGTTAATCCTTGTTTAGTCCCCACTTTCATAACTAATCAAACAAAAATGTTAATTGATTCAATCAGAAGGAATACACAAATCAGAGCCGACGTTCATTGCCGGAATTCTGAGGAAATACAGTTGATCGGTACATTCATTTCCTGAACTCATTTTATTTATCCATCACAAATATGTTCGATGAACGACTCAATCAAGAACAGTTGAAAAATCGTCGACTGAGTCTTTGAGCGAAGACGACGAAGCCGACTGTGTATAATAAGATTAATTAAAATCAGATTAATAAACGGGTTAGACACACAGTCCAGCGGTGGACTGTGTGCAAATAATAAAAACACGTCTCGAGTTCGATCCCTGCCCCAACCTCACTCCTTTAAACAAAAATGCTCTTTTTAACCGAACCGGGATAACTCACAGAATCATGTTAAGTATAATAAAAACCGGAATATTAACCAGGTTAGACACACAGTCCAGCGGTGGATTGTGTGCAACACTAACTCGCACGTCCCGGGTTCGAGACTGGTTAACGGCACCGGTTCAATACAATTTAAATCCTTTTTAAAAATATATGATTTCTGGAATAAATCTAAATAGTATATAAGTATAATTAAAAACAGAAATATTTCGGATTAGACATGTAGCTCAGTTGGTAGAGCTGCGTGCACGCGTACGGGAGGTCACGGGTTCGAGTCTCCCCCAGCGCACACATACAAACGACCGAACCGGTCAACGGTCAACAGTAACGGTCAACGGTCATGGTCAACGGTCAAAAGTCAACATTTTTTTTATTTTTATTTATTTATTTAATTTAAAAATCAATTAAAAATACTTAAAAATAACGTTTTTTAAAGTTAGAAAATAGCGTTAAACTCACAAAAATATATCCAAAAATCCTATTAAAATTGTTAATAAAATCCACTTACTTACCGTACCTTTTCGTTATTAATTAGGTTAGTTATCTCTCGTCGATCAATCCTCTAAACTCGTGCACATTCAACATCTTCAAACAAAAGCACCCAATGTGAGTGAACTTCTCCCAATTCCCCGTTTTAATCACATTTTGGTGTGTATCATGTGTCGCTATTATTTATTTAAATTAAACACTTGTGCATCCATCATATTCATGATCAAATGTGTTGCCAATATATATCAATTGTTTGTGTGGTTAATGTTTAGATTAAAGTTATCATTTTCAGTACATACATTATCATAGGCCGCCGCTCCCCATTACCTATGAGCGTGAGCCGTTCCCCATTACCTATGAGCGTGAACGAGGCGTTGCCAACATACGATCGGCTCCGTTTGATTGAGCCTTGATCGCACATACATTACATCATAGGCCGTCTGCTCCCCATTACCTATGAGCGTGAGCCGTTCCCCATTACCTATGAGCGTGAATGAGACGTTGCCAATATATACATTGTCATTCATATCATATACTCATGCAAGGTGTTTGTGATTGTTTGTTTACATTTGTTTGTTCATGTATGATTATTGCACAATTTTCCATATTAAATACAACAAGGTATCAATAACAAATGTTTTTAACAAGGTTCACTCGCCAACTTTTGTTGACCCAAAATTCCCCATTTTTACACATGATACAGGTGATCAAGTTGAAGCAAGAAACATATAGGACGGCCTAGAAGAATAAACCAGATTAGAATTTGGATTGTTTTAGTTAATTTTTCCTTTCCTTGTATTGTATGAATTTGACTTGAAACTTTGAGATGTAATTTGATTTTAATAAATATGAAACATATTAGTAAACATCATGAGCTTTGGTGATAACCCAATTATGCCCCGACTCTTATTCCGCTGCGGGTCGGGGTGTGACATAAAAGATCTATGTTCAGATAAATGCATCATAGCTTTTGCTAACATAAAAGAGGTGAATGAAAACCTAGGAATAAGATTTTGGATGATGAATTGCAGTTTTAAATTTTTCAAAAGAGCTAAAAATTAAAATATTTGAAAAAGAATCTGAAATCAGCAGCTTAAAACATGAAGCTAGCATAACCAAGGACCAACTCCAAACTATGATAGAAAAATATCAGGTTTGCAAAAAGGAGTTGGAATCCACCCAAATCACTTGTGAGAAATGGGTGGAATCCTGTAAAGGTTATGAGATTTTGCTAGAAAACCAAGTCAAAAGTAACATAAAATTTGGCATAGGAATCAAGAAAAATGACCAAGTTTCTGAAAATGTTACTGAAAATGATTCTGGTATGGTTGAAATTGTTCCTTGTGTCATCTCATCAAATATAACCTTTGTTGATAAAAGTCCAACCATTGTGGATAAAAGTCATCATGTTTTCACACATCTCTCACCAATACCTCCACCTCCATTTCAAACAGATTTAGCTCTTCAAAATTGCCAACAGATGTTAGCTCAGATGATTACCATCTGTAGCCTTCACCTCAAAATGCCATTATTCCATACAAGGGAGATCTAATGTACCTTAAAACCATCCATCTGATCTCATCATTTGCAACATCAATGAAGCGGTGCTCACTAGAAGTCAATCCCAAAAAAATGTCTTTTTGTTGGTTTCCTATCTCTCACACAACCTGTCAAGTACCAAGAGGCACTAAAAGACAACAGTTTGGTAGAAGCCATGCAAGAAGAGCTCCTTTAGTTTAAAAGACAACAAGTATGGGAATTTGTACCATTGCCAAAGGATATATGTCCAATTGGCACAAAATGGGTCTTCAAAAACAAAACAGATGAATAGGGTATTGTTATCAAGAACAAAGCTAGGATTGTGGTTAAGGTTACAGACAAAAAGAAGGCATTATCTATGATGAAACTTTTGCTCTAGTAGCAAGACTAGAAGCCTATCAGACTGTTCTTAGCCTTTGCTGCCAACCACAACATCAAGGTGTTTCAAATGGATATCAAAAGTGCATTCTTATATGGTAAGATCAAAGAAGAGGTATATGTTTGTCAACCTCCTGACTTTGAAGATGCATTTTATCCTAATCATGTATACAAGCTTAACAAAGCTTTGTATGGGTTGAAACAAGCACCAAGAGCCTAGTATGACACTCTTTCCACCTTTCTCTTATCCATTGGCTTTACAAGGGGTTAAATTGACAAGACTTTATTTTTGAAATGGAAAGGAAAGGATTTGATGTTTATCCAAAATTTATAGTGGATGACATCATATTTGGATCCACATGTACTGCCATTTGTGAAGAGTTCAGACAACTCATGGCAGCAGAGTTTGAAATGAGTGCAATGGGTGAGCTTCAATGTTTTCTTGGTCTCCAAGTAAAACAATTGTAAAATCGTACATTCATTCACCAAAGTAAGTATGTCAAAGAACTACATACAAAATTTGTATGAATGATTGTAAACCATGTAGCACACCCATAGCAATCACAAAGCTTGTCACTGTTGATGACAAAGATGACTTGGTTGATAAAACTCTTTATAAGAAGCATGATAAGTTCTTTATTGTACCTAACTGCATCAAGGCTAGACATCATGTTTGCAACATGCGTTTGTGCCAGATCCCAGTTAGCACTTAGGAAGTCCAATCTCATTGTTGTCAAAAGGATATTCAGATACATAAAAGGTGCTCCCACACTAGGTATCTGGTATCCAGCTAATTGAAATATTGAGCTTTCGGGTTATTCAGACAATGATTTTGTTGGATGTCACACCACAAGGAAGTTAACCTCAGGAGGATGTCAATTCCTAGGAAATTGCTAAATGTATTGGCAAAGCAAAAAGCAAGCTGCAGTTTCAACATCCACAGCAGAGGCTAAGTATATTGTTGCTGCAAGCTACACTGCTGTAACACCTCGTAAAATCGTGTCCAATAGTATAGTGACACGTGCTGTATTTTTTATTTTTAGTCTATTAAAGACTAATAGGGACTAAAGGTGTCAACATGCTCAAACAACAGCCTCTGAGTGACTGATAGTCAACGTGCCTAGCCTCTGAGTGACTGATATGTCAACATGCCTAAACTTGGCCTCTGAGTACTGATATGTCAACATGCCTAGCCTCTAAGTGACTGATATGTCAACATGCATATAATGAGCCTCTGAGTGATCCTTTACGAAGTCCTAACTCTCATATGTTCCATTTGTTGGACGAGAGGGATTAAATCCTTAATTAATTGAAAGTTGGAAAATGGAGGGGTTAAAAGTGTCAACATGTTAATTTATACCTCTGAGTGACCTTTTAACGAACCGAAAGCTCGACAATGTCCGGGCATAATCCCGGGTATGCTAACTATTGGTTACGGAGGGCTAAATATGCTAAAAGGTGTTTTAGAAGGTTTTATAAGTTAAGGGGCTAAAAGTGTCAAACTTTGAAACTGGCCATGGGGCGCTCACGAGGCGCGATAGGCAAGGCTTGTGCCTCTCGCGGGGCGCGAGAGGCCTGTGTCTACAGAACATTTGCTTGGCCTTCACACAAATTGCCAAAAACCATTTGATTCGAAACCATGGTCTTCCAAACTGCTATGCCACGTTTTAGGACACTTGTAAGCTTCCTCTTACACCTCTTAGCACCTGGCATCACCTTCTTAAGCTCTCCAACTACAAATAGGTGCCAAGATTTACCATTTGAACTTGCACCTTTCTCATTCTCAACACTATCTCCCTCCTCTGGAAGTTCCTAACTGAAAGGAGCATCCAACTTAGTTCTATTGCATCCTAGGAACCACTTGTAAGTGTTCCTTCCTCTTGCATTTTCGTTTATAGGCTTTTATTGCCAAACGTCAAGCGTTTTACAGAAAAAGCCTTGACTTTCGGTTAAGACCATTATGGTCTAGCCATTATTTCGTAATGAACATGGCTAAGTGATCGAATTAAGGTAGGTGTTAATCGCTATAAAAGGCACATCCTGAAGATCACGTTTGCTAGATCAATTGACGGGTTAAAGTTATTATCTTAAAAAGTCAAACATGCCATTTTTTGGAAATGTTATAATTTGATCTTATATATGTTATGAAACCTGTTTTTACACTTAAACAAGTTGGTAATAATTATTAGAACATGTAAGAACATGTTCGGCTCGTCAATTTCAGCTCTAGGGTCGGTTCGCAACTGAAAGTCGTGAAGTTTGACTTTTGCTTTGACTTTCGATTCTGACCCTATATAGATTAGTTAGCTACTGATCTAAAGTTGCATTATGATTGTAATATAATGTAGTATAACCCTCTGAGGTTATATTACATGATCATAATCAGAATCTGAGTTTATGCACAAGTTCTGTAATTATGCTATTTTGACTAAAATGCCCTTTTTCATAAAAAGAGGTTTAAATGATAATAAACTTGAAAATGAGTTTTATACTGATGTAATATTATAATTAGGATTATTTGGGATGTCAAATCAGATTATAAACTGAGTTTATGAACAGGTCCTTGTATTATGTCGGTAAATGACATAATGCCCTTGTGGCTTATAAAATGGTGTTAATCACATCTTTTCAAAGTAAATACTTTACCAACTAATATCTTATATTAAATAACATATCTAAGACATGTTAACCTGACCTTAACATCAGTTTTCATTAAACATCACAAATATAATCATTTTACGACATAAACATCGTTTTGGCGCATAGTATGGTTTTAAACCATATTTACCAACCAAGACTTGTTACCTACTGATCTTAAAACTCATTTCAAAGATTTTTACAGTAGGTACAAGATATAAACTATGTGTAAAATGACCAAAATGCCCCTTCGGTGCATAGTTTGGTCATAAAAGATAAATTACACATATAATTAATATCCTACTGATATTATATCATAAATAAGTTATTTTTCCAGAATACACATGGTTATAATACTAAATTATATTCAAATTCCTTTTATAAGGTATGAAATTACCGAAACGTCCTTATGAGGCATGGTTTCACTTTAAAACCGTTACAGGCATATAAGTTGATATCCTACTGATATTATAACTTATTTAAAGAGTAATGGCATATAGAACTTTTCCATAAATTATCCGGTCACCCGATATCGCTAATATGCGTATGGTTAACATATGTAACTAGTTTACGATAATTAAACTAAAACGGGTCTAACCTTGTCATTTAAGTCTCAAACTCCAGAATGTTCATAGTTTATCCATATTACACAAGTCAAAGTACTTGATGGGATTAAACTACATTCTATCCAATCATCGTTTAATCAAGCGTTATACGTCTTAATCCTATACACTATACGGTCTAAGTCTATGACTTAAATAAGACCGTTAGTATTTAATTGGTTAGCTTATGCCATAATCCAGACTAGAGACTTGCGGTAAATGCTATCTGCACTTAGTACTTTTGTGTACGGCTGAGTTATTAAAATTAAAAGAAGACTAGCTCAGGTAAATATTCTCGACTTATTTCCGCTATACGGGCTTGGGTTACGGTAAATTATTACCGCTTGGTCGGAAATGGGATCAATCGAATGCCGGATTGTGGCTAGTAAATCTGCATATTCAGTTTTAATCAGTTTTGTTTGATAACTTAAACATCGGGGGTTAACTACCATGCCCTGGATATTCTGAGCTCATTACAATAGATAATGGCCACGACCTTAGTGCTGACGTAGGCATACACCCGATAGATCGTCAAAATGCATTACCCACAAGGTTTGGAAGAAATGACTCCGTCGTGAGTCCAAAGTGGTGTGTACGTTAATCATGTCTCTGTCTCCGTATCGGGCCCTGTATGTATGTACAAACATGTAAATCTGTTAACAAGGTTGGACGATCAACTTTCCCAAGTTATAAAATATTTTGTGCTGATACGCACTTAAAACATTTTATTTAAATGTTTTCAAAATGAGTATTTACCAGCGAAAGCAGACGTATTTTCAAAAGACTAAGTTTGCAGGTACGATATGAAAATAGGCTGGAAGTGCTCGGTAGTGATAAGAGGATCTTGCAAATCCTAGATCTGCCCAAAGTCTGTTTTACATTCTTTCTTTGTACAATTTATGATCCGCCTGAGGATCTTCTATTACGAGCCTGTATATTATTTTGTATTTCGAACATTTGGTTTGTAATAGTAATTTAAATCCAAGACTTCCGTTGTGCCGTGTTTAATTGACTATGATGATATCAACTTACGTCATGATATTCCCCACCCGGGCCCACCGGTGTTGGGTTGAAAATACGGGCTGTGACAACTGCTCAACTCCTATGGGTTCAAAATCAACTATTGGATTTTGGTGTAACTGCTTTAAAGACTCCTCTCATGTTAGATAGTCAAGCAGATAAAAACATCATATCCAATATCTCATTCTATCACAAAGCACATTGACATCACACATCACTTTGTGAGGGATTGCTATGAAAAAGGTTTGATTTCTCTGCATCACGTTCCAACTAAAGATCAACTGGTAGATGTTCTAACAAAGGCATTAGATACATATACCTTTGAAAGTCTGATCTCTAGAATTGGTATGCTAAACATGGAATAAAAACAAGCTTTTGTGTTCCATGAATAAATAGCATTAAAATGTTTTCAGAAAGTCAAAAATCCATACTTAAAATAGCCAAAATTGAAAATTTTCAATAAATCTCTAAAGTCTGTTCATAACCACTGTCTCTCCAAACCTCTGCTTGGCTTGAAAACCTATCCATTGCTAAAAGTGTATCCTCTGTTCTATCTGTTGGTGAAATCACTGTTTTCCCAATCCACTGATAATCCATCCCTGATAGTGCAAAATCACCCCTGATCATTCCTCTGTTCGGAACCACTGCTGGTATCCAGCAGAGGTTTCCAAACAACCGTCTTCCATTATCCAACAGAGTTTACACGTGCACAGATGTTAGCCATCATATCTTTTGGAAACCGCTGCCACATCAACATTCACTTTCACTTTTCACTTTATAAACCATGTTTCATCCAAACAGAGTTCCACTTGCCATTTCTATTTCAAATCTGTTCCATAAAAATCTCCATTACTCTCATATTCTTCCAAACCCCAATAATCACTTTTCCATCATGAATCTCATCATCAAAACTCCCCACAACTACCGTCCGATACTTGAAAATACAAATAATAATACTGCTCTTCCCATGATCGATGTTCTACAAACATCATCATACAAAGATGTGTTACCAGCTAAAGCTCCAATTTATCTTGACACTCTTAGACAATTTTTGGCAAACACTAAAGTTCAGATTCAACACAAAAGTCTTTTGCCATTACATCAAAGATTGGGCAGTCACTTGTTCAGATTTCTCCATCTACTGTCTCCACCATATTTGGGCTTCATGACCTAGATGATCCCACTTCTTTCCCAAAGAAAGATTTACATGCTGAATTGATTGAGCATGTTATGAAGGTAAACTGACAGGTATTACCATTTTTAAACCTAAATTTCCCGTTGACATGATATTCTTTTTCCATACACTTTTGTTATGTTTGTCAGCCAAGACAACTGCTTTCAACGAAATACCTTTAAATATCAGTACCTGGGTTATGCTATTTTAACAAAATCAAAGTTTAACTTTTACCAGGTATTGTTTTCTGACTTGGTTGCAAACTTTTTAAAAAGGGTAAAGCTTTTTCAGTACACCCTAGGTTGTTGAGTTTCTATTTACAAAAACAAGTTTCTGCTACGGATTTCAACAAGGTGTCATCTGTAAAGTTGGCAGCCTTAAACATGAAACTTTTACTAGACTCTCAACTCAAAAACCGAAGGTTTTAAAAACAAAAGTACAGAGACTGAGCAAATTTTAACTACTATAACATCCACTGCTCCTTCCTCTGTTACTGAGCCCACTCCTCCTGGTGAACATGGCACTACAACCAGTGCTATGCAACCCCCACCAGAAAAACCCAAAAAGAAACCCATAAAATCTAAAAAGCCCATAAAACAACCCAAAACGGTAACTCTGGAAGATGAGATCCCAGATGTTTTACCTGTGACAGCACCAAAGTCACATGAAACCACTGCTGCTACTTCCTAATAGCAGATGGTCCAAAGATCTCCACCAACACCAGCTCCTCTTGTTTCCTCACAAAAGGAACAAGTTGTAATCACAGGGACCCACACTATGAGGCAGATGATTCACTTGAACATCTGTTCTCAAGCCCCTCTCCCAGGGCTATGTCTTTTCTACTCCACTACCTACCTCTCCAATTCCTTCCACATTCTTACCCCTGTTTCAAGCTATTGAGAAAACTCAGATTACAAGTAGTCCCTCTCATTCACCTATTACTGAGAGTTTAACTCCATCATTAACTGAATCTGAGAAAACTCAATCAGCCAACCCAGAAACAGTTGAGGAGGCTACACCCCATGAGTTACATGTAACTCTTGGTGGTCGTTTAAGTGAAGCAACTACTACAACTGCTGCTACAACAGTGGCTTAGTTGGACTGTTACATACATAAGACTTCCTTGAAGGCAACAACTGCAGAGGCTACAATAGTATCCTCTGAACCAGTTGGAAGTCCCCTAGTACCAAGAACAAGGGGCATTTGGTTATGAAAACATTGAGATTCCTCATGTTGATGTTCCAAATACAACTACCTCTGGTAGGAATTTAGATAATCATATTCACTTAGGTGATAAATTAAAATACCAAGAATTGACGGAGAGAATCAATACCATGGAATCATCTATTGATGAAAATAAATCCATGATGAAACAAATGCTTCAAAA
Organism: Scalesia atractyloides; assembly: GCA_947069175.1. Classification (NCBI taxonomy): domain Eukaryota; kingdom Viridiplantae; phylum Streptophyta; class Magnoliopsida; order Asterales; family Asteraceae; genus Scalesia; species Scalesia atractyloides. The sequence continues at coordinate 39,406,678 of CAMTDV010000023.1, read as the reverse complement.
TTCTCAATCTCAACCATCTCGAACTCAAAATGCTGATGAGCTATGGAAAGTTATTCAACCAATTATCCTAGCTCAAAGACAATTAGAGTATGATAGTTCCAATTCGGTAGAAAGAAAGTAGGAACAGAATCAGCGGAAGCATTCATTCATTCATACCGAAAGAGTATACCTCTTGTCTGGCTGGCGGAATTCCTGGAGAGAATCCGCCAACGTTTCCCCTTAGGGAACTTCCAAAACTTTACAAACAATGAACACACAAGCCATATTTATAGACATGAGCAGCTCATGCGATGGTTGCTCGTACGAGTGATAAGATGTCACTCGTTCGAACCACATAAGCTCACTCATACGAGTGAGATATTTATCACTCCTACGAGTCACATTGTCACTTGTATGAGTGACATTTTCACTCGTACGAGCCAGTTCTCGTTCGCACTTGGGTCGTGTGTTCTTATCTAACTATACAATATTCAATACACACTATTTCTAGCCTATTCGCACAGTGACGGACATAAAGTGCATCAACAAATTCCCCCTTGGACGTCACTGTCGAGGCTTGATCTTGATCTTGAAATCTGAGAGCCATGTTTGAATATTCTGCAACTTCAATCAGGTATCTGTTGACGTCGTAGTTCCTCCTTGATTGAATATTTGGGTTTGCATTATATACGTTAAGCAACATTCCCCCTGAAATAATTTTCTCAAGAAATTAATCTTTAGGTCTTTGTTTGCACGATTCAAGACCTCCTCTTTGTTGCTTAATCTACAAATTTTCTCGAATAATCACCAACTTGAAATTAAACAACGTAGCTTCTTCGTTTCAACGTTAACCATATCCATATTCAGTTTAGCGCACTTCTCTGATGCTCAATCCCCTGATCTTCAAAACCCAACCGGCAATTGATAGAAACCTCGAATTACCACAACGAAAAACTTCAAATCAATGAATATCCGCAAAAATTGAAATCCTGATTTCCGTAATCACGATTGATCAGCAAATCGGTAATCTTCTCAATCAGTAAATCATCATCGGAATCATACTATCTAGTAACACATCGTGAGAAACATTTTTCGGCAATCAGAATCACATTCTTCCTTTTTAGTCACAATAACAAATGTATAGCTATTTCCGCTGGAATGGGGCAACTGAAACTACAAGACATCCTTGTTTCCTTGCGGTTAGTCCAAAAAATAGTTCATTTGCCTTGCAGAGTTAAAGATAAGCAGTCGTATGTGCTTCCACTTCCACATCGGGGATCGAGCATTTAACCCTTGAGCATCAATCGTATCATGATCTGAAAATTCTGAACATCTTTTGATCACGACATTCCAAATGTATAGTCTATTTCGTGAATAGACATAAACGTTATCTCATTACTAATGAATCTTTGATCCTCTGTCTTTCCCAGATAATCTGCAGTCAGAACCACCCGGTTACTGTTGCATCGTCACGAATTTAAAAAATGCCGGTATTTAAACATTTACGTGAAAATTTAATTCCCCCTCATTTTTGCAAATTCTGACGTCTTGTGTTCTTATGGGGATGAAGATAATGGCGCGATTGCAGCATATGGTACTCAAATTTTGCGGAAAATTGCCCAAAATTGTAGTTTTGATCAAATGCTGATTTAACGTTAACGCCCATTAATAGTCACTATACCAGATGATCAACGTTTCGCGCAGGTGTCATTGACTACCCTAAAATCTTCATCAATTAGTGACTGTATCATTAAATGTATACTCTAAGCTCTAGACGGTGTCCCCGAACAAACAGAATTAGACTTTAAAATCTCAAAAAATTTGTAATCACCAAATTTTTTGGTCACACAACTTCGTACGAGTGGTTCTTCGTACAAGTGACCAACTGTCACTCGTACGAGCCACAGAAGTCACTTGTACCAACGAAATCGATTACGTTTTTTCGATCCATAATCTTTATATCTTCGAATTTCAAGATGATTCGATCTGGTCGAAAATTAGTTTCTAACAATTTATGGTATTAGTTTTACATTATGTCCGTGGATTGTCCGATTATTTGATGTTTTACGTCTAAAACCCCTCATACGTCCAAAATTCATGAGCGTAGGTGATTCATCAACTGTTAGATTGAATGAATCGGTACCATAGCCATGATAACAGTTGTGGTCCCCGTGACGGCGGTTCTAGACAGAAGTTTGGGCACATGATAGTATCGATTCGGTAGAAAGAAAGTAGGAACAGAATCAGCGGAAGCATTCATCATTCATACCGAAAGAGTATACATCTTGTCTAGCTGGCGGAATTCCTGGAGAGAATCCGCCAGCGTTTCCCCTCAGGGAATTTCCAAAACTTTACAAACAATGAACACACAACCCATATTTATAGACATGAGTAGCTCGTGCAAATGGTTGCTCGTACGAGTGACAAGATGTCACTCGTACGAACCACATAAGCTCACTCGTACGAGTGAGATGTTTTTCACTCGTACGAGTCACATTGTCACTTATACGAGTGACATTTTCACTCGTACGAGTCAGTTCTCGTTCGCACTTGGGTCGTGTGTTCGTATCTAATCTATAAAATATTCAATGCACACTCTTTCTAGCCTATTCGCACAGTGACGGACATAAAGTGCATCAACACCACATGAAATTAATCAAGAACATGGTCGGGGGTAGATACAAAGATACACAAGCAGACATTAAAGCCATCAAAGACCATTTGCTGAAAACTACTGGCTCTGCCCTGGTTATCATTCTTCAAGATGACATAGAAGATGATGCCAAAAAGGGGGAGAAAGATAATTTGAGAAAGTTGCAACCTGGTTCAAATGTTAAATCAAAGGTGCAACAACAGCCAGAAACCATTGCTAACATTGCTGAAGCATCCGAGGCAACTTTGGGAAAAAAGATTGATGAGACCCTAAACAAAGAAGCTGAAAGGATTGTTGTTGAAAAGCAGAAGAGACAAGATACACTTGAAGCTAAAGCTTTAATGCTCATTGAAGAAGAAAAAGCTAAACAGTTGGAAAAAGAAGATGTTGGTATTTCAAGACAAAGAAAGTCTGCAAGAAAAGCAAGACAACCAACTGTCATCTCTTCTACAACAACTGCTGAAGCTACTGTGTCCTCTATCCAGACAAACCCAATAGATGTTAGGACAGATGTTCTGACAGCAGATGCTGGAACAACAGATATTTCTCAAACCACTGCCCTACTCACATTTCCAACATTAACCAAACCATTATCCACACCACCTCAAATCCTGTACATCCACCATCTCCCGAATAAAATTCCAACGCAAAAGGAAAACTTTTGTTGTTGAGCATGATGATGAAGAGAGTCAATCACCACTCCCTGTATCATCACTATCCACTTCACAACCATCCTTATCCCTACCACATCCTGAAACCCCATTTCCAACCATACACCTATCATCTTCATTTCTTTCAATGGGTGCTCTACACCCTCTAGAACTTTTTGTTGTCAAAAGAGAGATAGAGGCTTTCTTTAAGATAGAGGATCCAAAACAAAGAGAATTTCCATCTCTTCTAGGGTATCAAAAGCCTAAGAATCTAGATGAATATCTGAAGTTAAAGGCTAGACAAGCTGAGACCATAGCAAAAGATAAATCAAAGGGTAAGGATGACAGGGCTCTACAAATATCCTTGCAATTTCAACTGAGCAAAGCGAGGAACATTGAAGAATTTGCTAAGGATTTGAGTAAGTCCCTGTTTGAAAATCCAACCACTTATGATCGTGAATTGAAAGAAGACTACCTTGATCATATCAGAAGCACAAGCCTTACAAAGCAACAAGGGCTCAATTCAAGACTAGTCGGCAAATGAACTAAAAGAAGAGATTGAAAGAATCCATACCTGGCTCAAGGATCCTTCAAATAAGCCTATTCCTCCTATCTGGAAAAAGGCTAAGCCTGAAAGCCAAGACCATGCTCTAAAGATCAAAAGAATGAAGGCTGAACTTGTTAGTGCTCAAGATGGAACAACAAGGCAAATTGCTAGGTGGTCCGGATCTAAAGTGGTAGATACATATAGAAGATTGGAAGAGCTAAGAAAGAGAGATCCTTCTGTCCCAAGAAAGCCTGTCTATTCTCAAACAACCACTGCTCCTCAACAGACGATCATCTTCCACAACTGTCTTATCCACAATTGGCTTAAATCAAGCAAAGAGGAAAAAGCAGATGGAAGAAGAAGATCAAAGGTTGCATGAAGAATTAAGAAAGGAGGGAAATAAAAACCAAATCTTATACCATACTAGTGCTGCAAGTGATAAGCTTAGGGCCACACTTTCACCACTTGTAAGCAGGCCCATCTCACCAAACTCATCATAAATAACCTTACTCCCAAGAAAACCATCTGACCTCAAAAATTCTAAAATGGAAGTCTTCCATAGACAATCATGAATTGACACTTCTTAGGTCTGATGGTAGAGCTCAAAAGATAAGAATGGAGGATGCATATGGTCTGGATGCAATTGACCTCCAAGACCTGCTGAATCTTGAGCTAGAAAGGGATGTAGATGATATGATTGCCCTGGACTTTGAACTTCAATTCAAAGGACAAATAAGGGAATCATTGATGAGGAATAAAGATCAGTAATAAAGCTTTTGTTTTGGCATCATCTGTTCTAGGAGGAGAGTGTTGGAATTGAACCTTACAAAAGAACAGATGATAGAAAGCAAAAATATACCACAACCTCTGATCCTAATAATAATACAACATCTGCAAGAGTCAAGCTCTGCTGAAGACAAAATGTCAAAGGTCTGCCATAGCAAAACACTGTTGAAGACTGAAGCTAAAGGTCTGCTAAGGCAAAGCTCTGTTGAAGACTAAAGCTAAAGGTCTGCCAAGGCAAACCTCTATTGAAGACTAAGGCTAAAGGTCTGCCAAGGCAAGACTCTGCTGAAGGCCAAGAGGATGTCTCATCACTGTTTACTATCAGTCTTTGTAATGTTTAGCTATAACAGTGGTTAGCTTAGCATATGTTGTTAGTTTGTTAATACTGTTATATGTCCCTTTCCTGCTGACATCATCATAAGATGCTTAATGCTTCGAATTGTACTATAAATAGAACAGTTCCTGTACTGTTCTATTTGATTGATGACTGTTAGTGTCAATCAAAAACCAACTAAACTACATAGATAGAATAAGTCGGGTATCGAACCAAGGGAGTATTGTGGAAAGTGTTGAACTAATGAATATTGATCGATTAATGCTAAAATAAATGAACTTTAAATTAAAGTTTACTGATTAATTAAGTTAACACAATAAAATTGAAGTTTATGTCAATCGGAAGAACAATGATTCCTCCGAAATTCAGATTGATGAGTAGATTACAATTATATGTTTCGTCTAACCCTTGTGGAAATGATTATTAAACTAATTAATCACTTGTGATGCTCATTGACTAAGTGCTCCGATTAATACATAAGGGAAGGTTATCGCACAAGCATCAATCACAATTACCAACCCTAATCCCTTGCCAAATATATCCCAATTTCTAGAACTCTCGGGAATTGAATGTTTAAATATCAAGATTCAATAAAATGCAATCAATTTTAACTAGTTAATTAAACCCAAAGTGAAAAGTATCGAATGCTTAGATCACCGAATCCAAATAGTTATCGAAACATATCAAAGTACCCAACTTACATCAATCCTCCATTCGGAGGAAACCATAAAAAGACTAGACACTCATTGTCAGCATACAACCGTCAAACACTTGATAAATCATTGAAACCATGATCATGATGTTGATTTGGAGTGGAATAATGATGTTTGAGGATGAAAAGCTTCAAACTTTAGAGCCCTAGAAGTCTTGTATTCGTCCGTGACCAGTGATAAGTGGAAAAACCACTTTTGGAACCCTAATATACGTGCATAACTGCTCATGCGAACTTTGTTCATAATCTGACCGTAGGCTACAGTTATCAACCGTAAGCTACGGTCAGGAATCTCTGGCATTATGTAACTCAACCGTAACCTACGGTCATACACCGTAGCTTACGTTTGTGAAGTTCTGAAATTGATATATATGTGACCGTAAGCTACGATTACAAACTGTAACCTACGATTGGGTAGTTCTGGTTACATTCTTCTCTAGACAAGCAGACCGTAGCCTACGGTCTACTGACTGTAAGCTACAGCGGGGTTTTCTTCCTTTTCACTCATCTTCCGCAACTTCCAGTTAATTACCAATAAACCCCTTGACTTCTAATCTTTCCCGTTTCCCCGTGTTTTCATGTTAGTTCTTGATCCGAACAAGTCCCGGTTGGTAATTTTTACTTTGCAACTGCATCACGGGTATTCCGCGTCATCTCTAACCTTCTTAAAGCACCCGAATTAATCAGTTAACCTGCAAAACAACCAGTTCTCGTGGTTATCTCATTCAACGCATATAACCACCCAAAACTAACTAAAAACACGTAAGATATGATCATTAACACTCAACTTAGCAAATGTTGGTTTGTTAATATTGTTATATGTCATTTTCTTGCTGACATCATCATAAGATGCTTAGTGGTTAGAGTTGTAGTATAAATAGAACTGTACATGTACTGTTCTATTTGATCACTTTTCATCACTTATCAATCTAACATTTCTTCTTTATATTCTGTACAAACAAATCAGTGATCTTAGGCTCAGGGGAGATTGTGAGTTATATGCAACGAATTTTAATTACGAAAGCATGACAATAAAAACAATCTCTCAATTGTTATGAATCAATGTTCATCATTCCGCTGCATTTACATCTGATTTATCTTTATTCATTTATCTTCTTTAGAACTTTCATAACAATTTCAAACTCAGATCCTAACAAGTCAGGATCGGATCACTACTTGTCGGATCTATTGCAAGGGACTAACTTCGAGGCTTATGTATCAACTATGGTGATTATAGTTTCGAGTGTGTCCGGACCATCGGCTTCAATATCTGAACTAGCATGTGATGTACTAGTGTATATACACTCATAGACCAATATGAACTCCTGCAATTATAAACTTGTATAACAATCACACTTCCACTGTATATATAACATGGCACATATCAAAAGGACTTTTGGGTTTAGGCTTTAGGCTAAAGGTAAGAAATTTATGGTTATTCTTCTTTTTCCTCTTTTCCATTAGTGGCTAACAACAAGCAACCAATCCATGACAACTTATTTGCATATACATGACTCACGTATTCGGGTTGGTTTCTACCCACGATATTCTAAATAATATTCCCCCAAATTTTTCTTTTTTTCTTTTTTTTTCAATAAAATGCAGCTCACAATTGGCAGACAAACGAATGGTGTGTAGGTTCAACTAGGCTACTAAGGATGATCATCATACACCCACAAACCCCGTAACTATGTAATATAGATCCTAAGGCCTTTATCATTTATATGCTCGTGTCACTCCATAGTCTCAGCATGTATCAAATTATACAAGTTCTAACACAGAATAACATATAGTCCACTCTCAACAAATGAAATCATATTGATGTCCTATCACTTCTACAGGCTCAAAAATCTCATCAAGAAAAAGATAAACGGTTACCGACATATAGCATATGCAATCTAAAGCATGTTACCCTTCTATAAACATCTCTTTCCGACTTTTTATAACAACAGTTTGCCAGGCCTACTCTCATGAAACTTAAAGGGACAGTCATGACAAGGAACTATGTAATTACTACCAGCAAGAGACCCATTTTGTGATTGAAATCTTAGGTTTTCATAACGAATTAATATACTTAAAGCGATGAAAATTTTTCCAAAGTTTTTTAAAAAAACTCCCAATTTTCATTTTCCTATCAATGTCGTCATTTTTAATCTCTTCACATGTTTACATACCAGTTTCTTCTCGGGCCCCCACATCCCCACACTTGGGATACATTGTCCCCAATGTATGGTGCACTTAAAGATTACCCCGAGAAGACCAACAACCAACCCAAGAGTGAGTAACCCTTATCAAACAAATACAACCATTCCATAAACACATAAAATGAACACCACCAAGTAACGCGAAATAAAATTGTCTTAAACAATAGATAAATAAATAAGATCAAGCACATGGACCTGATCTATGCAGGGGATCAGTGAGTGCTCAATGATATGATGGACCCGGTGGGTGTCCATAAAATCCTCCCAAATGTTCATGGAAGGCACTCATGCCAAAAATGTCAGCCAAACCTCCTTCTTATCGATCCTGTTGATGTTGCTGTTGTGATGATTGTGGTTGCTACTGCAGTTGTGAGTACTCGTACGATGGCGGCTGATATGGATACGAGCTTTGAAAGTGCGGTTCCATATACTCTCGCGGTAACCACATGGACCCATGAACTTGCGGCATCAGATGTCGAGGCATACCGGGCTGATATGGCGGCTCTTGACTATGATCCACATAAGGTGGATTTTCAACGTATGGGGCCCCTTGATAATAGTCCATATGGCGTTGGGTATGATTCTCATCATACGCCCGTATATTCAACTCCATCTGCGATTCGATATGGGGCATCCTCTCGGTTCGAGCCGTATACACCATCAGTTTTCTATGCTCACGTTCCCTCTCAACATCCTGTCTAGATCCTTGATCATAAATAGCCTGCTGCGACGCTTCCCATTGCCCATAATCTAATGGTCGCCGACTATTAACAAACACCTGTGTTTCATCATCAAAGACCCCCCACGAATAAGTTGACTGCCTCTGTTCTTCTGGCTGCCTGCTCGACCCCTCACCTACATCTACACCAGCCTCGTGCTTCCGCCGTATTAATTTCTCATCACTAGAATCAAGATCATCCATCTCCCCTCTCTTAGGGGCTGTTTTTCCCCACTGCAGCACCTTAAGTTTCGCCCCATCCCCATATTGAATTTTGTGCCACAACTTCGTTTTCTTATACGAGATGTGGTCACTTTTACACATATCCGCAATGGAGAAAATGGCATGCGGTTTGGAAAATGGATATTATGATGGCAACAATGCCCCTTGTCTTGCCAACAGCGTACCGATAAGTCTGGCATGAGGTATTAACTTTTTCAATTTGGCATTCCTACTTTGCCAAACGTGCAACATTACCAGCTGCCGGAATGGAAGGTGGGGTTAACCGGTCATGATGGCATAAAGGACCAGCAGCTCCCATTTCCTTATCGCCATTCTATCCCCCAGTCTAGGAGCCACATTTGACATGATAAAGCTCAGTAGTACCCTTACAAGCGGCTTCAAATTGTGCTGCTTCATCTCAACACCCTTGTTCAACAGGAACAACTCTGTATACATCACACTCTCACTGACCAAGTTTTTCTGCTCATTGAAATAGTCATTCTCGTTCACTAGATGGTAGAAATCATCCGCTTTCGAATCAAATCTGGCCACTTGCCTCAGTGTAGCTAAAGACATGGTGGCCGCTTCTCGTTAACTATGCCAATAAGCGTGACGGTCCTTGCTGGATTATTTCCATCATCTTTCTCTAATGTGCTCAACCAGACCATAACACTCTTGATGTACACATCTCCTTTCTCATACCTTGAAATCTGCAACCGCATCCCACCCAAGTGATACCAATTTTGCATAGAGCCCCAATGCCTTAAGGTTCGGTTTGTCGACCATCTTCTCAAAACAAGTATTGTCTTTATAGAATGATCATCCCCCATTTTGGCATAGAATAGCTCTGCTTGGTACTCCTTTCTTGCTTATTGAGGGGTCCTTTTGTCCAGGTTGGTCTATATGGCACATCACCATGACCGTACTAGAGCTTTCCTCTTCTTCGTTTCCTCCTCTCTAATTTCTATACTTGTCCCCCTTCTTCTTTTTGACCTCGTAGGGGCAGATGCAGATGGCTCGACAACCTTTTCCATCCCGGCTCTTCTCTCCCGCACATCTACACACATTTACCAAGCGACAAACAAACGAAGATCCATTAGCTTACTTCAATTCATACAATTAACCAAGCACAAGTGTGTAATCCCGTTAACCTCCCCACACTTGTTCTCTTTATGACTAATTTGGTACTGTCGGCGTTTATTTACTGATAAATGTACTCGCGAAAAATTCTAACACATTTAGGACTTTATACATTCAATACTCTCTAAACGAACTCCTACCGTACCCATTAGTTCATATCTCTCATCTAAGCTTCCATGTAATTCCCCACCCTCTTGTAGTTTAACAATCAAGGTAGCGTTACCAGTTCATAACTCAATACCTCCCTATTCAGTTATCAAGTAACTCATTGAGTAATTATCAACATTATTAAGCAACCATACCTTAACTCTGACCATTAAGAGCAAAATTGGGGTTAAATTCATACCTTTATAGCTTAGGGTGCTTAGACAAGGCGCAATTCGCTTGAATTAAAGTTTGGGTGAGAAACCCCAAAATTGAGTTCTAGGGTTCTTTGTTGACGGGCTGATTCACAACAATATGATGATTTCCGAAAGAAATTGAGATGTGGATTATGTTCCTCTCAAAATTCTAAGCAAGATGGGCTCTTGAATCAGACGATTGGTTGAGTAACAAGAAAATGGAAGATGGGAGAAGCTATGGAGGTTCTAAGTGTATTGGAGAAGAAGATGGTGATGATAAGGATTTTGTGGTGAAAAGAGGTGATGTAATAGGGTATATGATGATGGATTATGGATTGAATTTGTTTACCCATCAGATTTGATGAATTATTTGGTTAAAACAAGCCTGAACCGACCCAAGAAACCAAACCTGAACCCGACCGTAAGCTATGGTCAGGACCGTAGCTTACAATCCCTTAGTTCTGACTTACTGCATATGAACCGTAGCCTACGGTATGAACCGTAGGTTACTGTTGGGAGTTGCTGGCCCCATTTCACCACTTGACCGTAGCCTACGGTCTTATAACCATAGGTTACGGTCAGCTTTACCATTATTATTTTTTTGGTTAATAAGCCCGAACACTTGTTTAGGTTTATGGCAACACTATGTAGTATTATTCATTTTATTCGTTTACTCACCCGCGCCACCCCCTATGAAACTTTGTGTCGACCAGACACATAATTAACTCACTTATGTACCTGCGCAGTGAACACGTTCCCACACTTGCACAATGCACTAGGGTGTTGACCAACTACCTATTCAAACCATTCTGACAAAAGACACTAGAACATGAAAAACCAAATCAATAAAAAAGGAAATATGTACCACATTCCAGGTTGCCTCCTGGTAGCGCTAAGTTTACGTCTTCAGCCGTACATTGCACAACCACTAAGAGGTCGTGTATTCTGGTGAACTTGCAAGAAAGATCACCTCATCCATAGATGTCACATTCAGATCATCAACATCCAAGTACGGTTTCAAGCGGTGCCCATTCACCACTTGCCTTCGTGGGTCCTTTGGGTCTTCAATTTCTAAATCTCCAAACTTTCCCACGCGTACAATCACAAATGGACTCGTCCATTTGCTTTTCAATTTACCAGGAAATAATTTCAGACGTGAGTTAAATAACCATACCTTTGACCTACGGCAAAAACCTGACGTCGCAACTTCGCGTCATACACCACCTTCATCTTATCCTTATAAGCAATTTCCGTGTCATATGCCTCAATGTGTAACTCCTCAAGCTCACTCAAGTTTAGCAACATGTGGGCATCTGTATCAGAATAGTCAGTGTTGACCTGTTTAACAGCCCATAATGCACGATGAGGGATTTCCAAATGGTAAATGACAACCTTTCCCATACACCAATCGATAAGGTTTAGTGCCAATAGGAGTTTATAGGCGGTGTATTAAGCCCATAAGGCATCATGCAGTTCAGATGACCAATCCTTGCGGTCAATTCGCAACGTCTTTGGTAAAATTTCTTTGATCTGCTTGTTTGACACTTTCACTTGTCCACTCGGCTGTGGATGATATGGTGTAGCAATGCGATGGTCAACGCCATACGTTAAGTAGTTTGCCCACATTGAAGTTTTTAAAATGTGAGACCCCGTCACTGATGATCACATGAGGGATCCCAAAACGTGAAAAAATGTGCGCTTGAACAAACTTGCAAACCACGATATGATCATTGGTCTTGGTGGCAATTGCTTCAACCCATTTTGAAACATAATCAACTGCTACCAAGATATATAAGTGACCATTCGAATTGGGAAAAGGTCCCATGAAATCAATTCCCCACATGTCAAAAATGTCTACCAAAATTGGCTGCATTGCATTTCGTCCCGTTTCGAAATCATGCCCATCTTTTGACAATTAGTGCAATGTTTAGCGAAAGCAAACACGTCTTTAAATAATGTCGGCCAGTAAAGGCCACATTCGAGGACTTTATGACCCGTCTTTTGACCGCTAAAATGGTCACCACATGCCGACGAATGGGCGTGTTGTAACACTTCCAAAAGTTCCGTCTCTTGAATACATCTTCGAAAGATCTGATCGGCACCTATCCGGAACAAATCCGGTTCATCCCAAATGTAATTCTTCACCAGTGCCAAAAATTGCTGCTTCCTACGTTTATTCTATGCTTCCGCACTGTACCTGAAAAAAGAAATTAGAAAAATTAGCGTACCATGGTTCAGAATTAACAGACATAATGAACTCATCCAGGAACTGCTCGTTAATCTCAGGTGTGGCATCCTCAACCTTGGGAGGTAGTCGTGACAGATGGTCAGCAACCACATTCTCACACCCTTTTTTACCTCGATTCTCAAGATCAAATTTCTGTAGTAAAAGGATCCATCGAATCAACCTTGGTTTAGCATCCTTCTTTTCCATCAGATATTTAACTGCACTATGATCAGAGTAGACGATTACTTTACTGCCCCAGATATATGACCGGAATTTGTCCAATGCATAGACGACGGCAAGCAACTCTTTCTCTGTTGTAGTATAATTAAGTTGAGCATCGGAGAGAGTTTTGCTTGCATAGTAGATAACAACCGTTTCTTATCTACCCGCTGCCCTAATACAGCCCCGATAGCAAAATCGCTTGCATCACACATTATTTCAAAAGGTTTTGTCCAATCTGGTGATTGCAAGATCGGGGCTTTTACCAGTTGTTCCTTTAACACATTAAAAGCTTGAACACAGTCGTTGTTAAAGTCAAAAGGAACATCTTTTAAAAGTAGGTTACACAATGGTTTGGTGATGACACTAAAACCTTTTATGAACCTACGGTAAAACCCGGCATGTCCTAAGAAGGAACGGACGCCTTTAACATTTGTAGGAGGTGGTAATGTAGAAATTACTTTGATTTTAGCCCTATCAACTTCAATCCCTTTGCTAGACACTACATGGCCTAGAACAATGCCTTCTTGAACCATAAAATGGCTCTTTTCCCAACTAAGCACCAAATTCGTTTGGACACAACGTTCCAAAACCTTAGATAATTTGTTTAAACAGGTATCAAATGACAAACCAAACACTAAAAAGTCATCCATAAAGATTTCTAAGGCATCCCCGACCATATTTGAGAAGTTACTCATCATGCACCTTTGAAAGGTGGCCGGGGCATTACACAACCCAAACGGCATTTGCCTGAATGCGAAAGTACCGTACGGGCATGTGAATGTATTCTTTTCTTGGTGATCGGGGTGTATGGCAATCTGATTGTACCCTGAATAGCCATATAGAAAACAATAAAAATTCTGACCTGATAATTTCTCGACTATCTGATCAATAAAAGGCAACGGAAAGTGATCCTTGACGTGGCGGCATTAAGTTTCCTGTAATCAATGCATACACGCCACCCGGTTACCGGCCGAGTGGCTATTTGCTCATCGTTGTCGCCTTTAACAATTTGAATACCTGCTTTCTTTAGCACCATCTGAGTTGGGCTTACCCATGCATTATCAGAAATGGGATAAATGATCCCGGCATCTAACCACTTAATAACCTCCTTCTTCACCACTTCCCGCATGTTGGGATTCAAACGCCTCTGTGTATCCCGTGCAGGCTTCGCATCTGCATCAGTTATAATCTTATGCATAACAATAGAGGGACTTATACCTTTGAGATCCGTGAGAGTCCATCCGATCTCTGCTTTATGGGTCTTAAGCACCTTCAGTAGTGCTTCCTCTTGTTCTTGTTCTAGATTAGCAGCAATGATGACCGGAAGAGTTTGATCCTCCCCCAAGAATGTATACTTTAAATGATGCGGCAACTCCTTCAACTTGACCTTCGGTGGACTGATCAAGGACGGCTTCAATCCCGATGATATCTCAGCTGGAAGGCTCTCCACTTGATGAGTCCATGGAGGCCTTCTTTCTTGTATTGCCAGCACCTCCAAGCTCTGCACCTCCTCCTCTAAATCATACATATGATTCTGCTCCACCCTGTCACAAAACAAATATACCTCGGACGTTTCCTCCTCTAAATGAGGGTAGCATCCATCGATAGTATCTGCCATGAAACATTCATCACTAGGAAACATGTTAGAAATGTTAGAAAACACATTTAATCTGATCTTGCTAATGCCAAACGTCATATCGACAGTGCAAGAGCGACAGTCGATTAATGCATGTGCATTAGCTAAGAAAGGTCTGCCCAAAATAACATTTGGCTGATTGATTTTGCCGGATGAGACATAATCAAGCACCGAAAAGTCTACTGGAAATAAAACTCTTCCACCTTAACAACAGTTGTATCGGCTCGACACAGTGGACCAAAATCATATTGGTCATACAAGCTTCCCGGAAGAATGCTCACACTAGCTCCCAGATCCAGCAACGCCCGGTTCATTTTAAAATATCCCACTTGAACGGAATTAAGGGCATTCCAGGATCTTGCAGCTTAGGTGGAAGCACTCCATTCAGAACAGCACTAACCCTTTCTGTTAAGTCAATCTGTTTAGGGACTTTATGTTGCCGTTTTCGAGTGCACATATCTTTTAAATATTTAGCATACGCCGGAACCTGTTGATGGCATCAATTAAGGGTAAGTTGATTTTAAACCTGCTTAAAAACTTCCCAAATTTCCTCCGGTTGAGGGCCCCTTTTGTTAATGATGCTTTTATTACCCGGGTTCTTCAAGGCTTCAGGAAAGGGAGGTGGAATTTGTTCCCCTTCCGTAGCCTTAGTCGGTTCGACAGTTGTAACTCGGTTATTACTATTAGGTTTGAGATTCATTTTAATAACCGCAGGTTCCGACTCATCGTCACTCACACCATCCTCACCTAGATCCTCCACCACACCTTCAACAAATTTTGGTGGAGCGTGAACTTTATTATAAACCTTACCATTACGGAGGGTACTTACCTGGCTGATTTGATTGCCTTTTTCTGATGAGCTGGATTTGTTGTTGTGTCACTTGGCAACCGTCCGTTGCTCTGCTTCAACTCCTTCAGCTCATTGTCAAGTTGACCCATCTGCGTTGTCAATGATTGGATGGCCTTGTCACGCACTTCATCCTTCTGTGCCCGCACCTCATCCAACTGATTCATTTCTGCAGATCTTGCCGAATTGACTTCAGCATTTCTATCGTATCATTGCCCCTAGAAGCATTAGAAGATCCAGCCGCCCAACCCTTACTCGGATGATACCCTCCTTGAAAGTTCTGCTGGAACCTAGGCTGATTGAAGTTCCGTTGCCCCCGGAATGATTATTACCTTGAAACCCCGGATTGCATTGATTGTTGCATTCCCATAACTAAAATTCGGATGATTTCTAAGGCCCGGATGGTAGGTATTGGAATTCATATTAAAGTTTCTGCCACCCCCTCCACTTCCTTGCACATAATTAACATCTGTAACTCCACTGACAATACTAGGGCACTGATCGGCGATGTGCCCTAAATCCCCACAATCCCCACAAAACGGCATTTGTCCACTAGCTTCCGGTGCATTATCCACTGCCCTCACAGCCGAATGCCGAGTACTTCTTGAAGATTGAGCTTTCCACTTTGATGTTCTTTCATTCCTTTCTAAATACTCCCAATCGACCTGCTCATAGTTTGTACCGAACGTCCCATTCGATGTTGAGCTTAGATCCCTCGCATCTGTATCTGATAAACCTTCATGAAATGCATTCAGCAACTCCCATAATTGAATCCCATGATGCAGGCAATTCTTTAGCATCATCTTGAATCGGTTAAATGCCTCATGAAAGAGCTTACTAGATTGCTGTCGAAAATTCCGAATATCCTTTCGAGCGTTATTTGTCTATAGAGGTGTATAAAACTCATCCAGAAATAACTGCTGCATGTCGTGCCATGTAAAGATTGACGCGGATGGCAACGAATGAAACCATTGATGCGCCTTGTCTTCGAGTGTGAACTCGAAAACCACCAACTTCACATCGTCCAGTGTGAACCCCTGGCCGCCAATGGTGTTGCATCGGGCATCATATGCTGCTATATGCAAATATGGCTCTTCGGTATCTAGACCATGATATTTGGGAAGGCTTTGAATTGATTGTGCCCTTACCTCAAACGACCGACCTCGTAATTGAGGGATAACTACCGGTGAGGGGTTATTGGCGATAGCCGGTTTAAAGTGGCTCTCAAAGCCCCTTACTGGTTCCCGATCGTATCTTCTTGGAATACCTTCAAATTCAAATTGGTTGATCGGTGGAGGCATATTTCTTTGGAACTTGAACCTGTGGTATCGGAATTTGCTGTGGTATAGGAGGAATCGGCCTTTGTTGTGGTGTCGGTGAAATTGGCATATTATCGGTCTAGTATTAATCGGTTGCTGATTGACTGGTGTAGGAGCATTGACCGATTGTGGATACCCCGACGCTTCATAATTCACCCCATCACCCGACCTAAATCCCGTGTTGAAGCTTTTATGGATTCCCAAACCTAACATCTGATTTCCTCCATATTGATTTCCCCCATATTCCTCATAAGCATCAAATCCATTCCCCGAATCCACTGCACCACTCTGTTGTTCAAATGCTGAATTTCTTACAGAGTGTTGTTGTTGCTGCTGTGAAGATGGGTAATACGTTGGTTGGGTTGATGGAGGCAGATCAGTGACTGGGCTAGATGGTCCTGTCTGGATAGGCGGAACAACAGTTTCATCAGTAACAATACTCACATATGGTGAGGATTGCTGAACATTAGAAGTTTGGGTATAGTTTTGATTGGCAAAATGTGGGAGATTAGTGAGATTAGGAAATGGTGGCAATGGTAAGGGTGGTACATGTGTGGTGGCAGGCTGGGTAGATTGTGATGGTTGTTGAGGTAGTATAGTTGTATTTGGTGCAGGTTGAGTGGGTGTCAGCGAGAACTGACTCGGTGGAGATGGAGTGACGGGTTGATTCTCAAAATTACTTGAACTCTCCATTGGTTTTGTTGTTGGTATTGGTGATTGCAAAATTAGATGTTCACAATGCAATACTCGGGTATGCCGAGCTGTCCTTTCAATCTCTGGAACAAACACTAACGGTGAAAACTGCCCAGAATTCCAATTTGATGCATACAAAGAAGAAATGACCTGCACAACACAAACAAAAGAAATCTCACGTAATTCTGAACGAAACACACTAAAGTTATCTAGGCTAATTAAACACTTTGCGCACACCTCCTCGGCAACGACGCCATTTTGATGATTGTCGTTAGTGTCAATCAAAAACCAACTAAACTCCGTAGATTGAATAAGTCGGGTATCGAACCAAGGGAGTATTGTGGAAAGTGTTGTACTAATGAATATTGATCAATTGATGCTAAAATAAATGAACTTTAAATTAAAGTTTACTAATTAATTAATTTAACACAATAAAATTGAAGTTTATGTTAATCGGAAGAACAATGGTTCCTCCGAAATTCAGATTGATGAGTAGATTACAATTATATGTTTCATCTAACCCTTGTGGAAATTATTATTAAGCTAATTAATCACTTGTGATGCTCATTGACTAAGTACTCCGATTAATACATAATGGAAGGTTATCGCACAAGCATCAATCACAATTACCAATCCTAATCCCTTGCCAAATATATCCCAATTTCTAGAACTCTCGGGAATTGAATGGTTAAAGATCAAGATTCAATAAAATGCAATCAATTACAACTAGTTAATTAAACCCAAAGTGAAAAGCATCGAATGCTTAGATCACCGAATCCAAATAGTTATCGAAACATATCAAAGTACCCAACTTACATCAATCCTCCATTCGGAGGAAACCATAAAAAGACTAGCCGCTCATTGTCTGCATACAACCGTCAAACACTTGATAAATCGTTGAATCCATGATCATGATGTTGATTTGGAGTGGAATAATGATGTTTGAGAATGAAAAGCTTCAAACTTTAGAGCCCTAGAAGTCTTGTATTCGTCCGTGATCAGTGATAAGTTTTGGAACCCTAATATACGTGCATAACTGCTCATGCGAAGTTTTTTCATAACCTGACCGTAAGCTACGGTTATCAACCGTAAGCTATGGCCAGGAATCTCTGGCATTATGTAACTCAACCATAACCTGCGGTCATACACCATAGCTTACGGTTGTGAAGTTCTAAAATTGACATATATGTGACCGTAAGCTACGGTTACAAACCGTAACCTACGGTTGCGTAGTTCTTGTTACATTCTTCTCTGGACAAGCAGGCGGTAGCCTATGGTCTACCGACCGTAAGCTACGGCGGGGTCTTCTTCCTTTTCACTCATCTTCCGCAACTTTCAATTAATTACCAATAAACCCCCTAACTTCATAATCTTTCATGTTTCCTCGTGTTTTCACGTTAGTTCTTGATCCGAACAAGTCTCGGTTGGTAATTTTTACTTTGCAACTGCATCACGGGTATTCCGCATCATCTCTAACCTTCTTAAAGCACCCAAATTAATCAGTTAACCTGCAAAACAACCAGTTCTCGTAGTTATCTCATTCAACGCATATAAACCACCCAAAACACGTAAGATATGATCATTAACACTCGGGTTTTACCCTCTCCATCATTGATCACTTTTCATCACTTATCAATCTAACATTTCTTCCTTACATTCTGTACGAACAAATCAGTGGTCTTAGGCTGAGGGGGAGATTGTGAGTTATATGCAAGTAATTATAATTACGAAAGCATGACAATGAAAACAATCTCTCAATTGTTATGAATCAAAGTTTATCATTCCGCTGCATTTACATCTGATTTATCTTCTTTCATTTATCTTCTTTAGAACTTTCATAACAGTTTCAAACTCAGATCCTAACAAGTCAGGATCAAATCACTACTTGTCGGATCTATTGCAAGGGACTAACTTCGAGGCTTATGTATCAACTATGGTGTTTATGGTTTCGGGTGTGTCCGGACCATGAGCTAGTATTCACGGTTTGGGTAATGGGCCGTAGGCCAAAGGCCATGTGGGCCGAGAACCATGTTGATCTATATATTGTCTGCTTTACTTTGTAACTAGGTTAGCAATTCCATAAGTGTATTGTTTTATAACTCTGAAGATTACTACAAAAACCTTTGATAACTATCAAGTTCATCCTCTTGAATCATCACAAAAATTGTTTCCGCCAATCATTGTGACAGTAATTGATATCGATATTAGTACATCTATAGAAGTTTGGACTTACAGTTGGTATCAGAGCCGTGAAAGCTTGTTCTAAGCTCGTTCGATATCAATATTCAAGGAGAAGAGGTATAGTTTTACTAATTTTCGGATTCGGTTTTTGTTGATTTGCTTGCTTTCGGTAAAACAGGCTCAACTATCATTAACAAGGATCAGATAAATCTATTCTCGGTATTCGAAGTTTTCGGAATTAATATATGTTTTGAAATCTAGATTGTAATTGTTTTTCTGTTAGAGAAATACTCGAAATCGACGAACTGTTCTTCTTTGTGTTCTTCAAAGGAATCATCAAAAACTTAATAAAGTCTAAGTTGCAGTTTTTTTTGGGTATTTCCATGATAAACACAGAGATAATGTGGAATATGTTGTAGCTGGAAGATGATTCTAGCAAAAACATCTTCATTCCAAGATCTATTATCTCTTCAGAAGATATTGTTGTAGCAAATCAATCTCCAAGCAACTCTAGACCTAGTGAACTAACATCATCAATTATCCCGAAGAACATAATTGTCGATGGTCTAGATGATGAAATTTTTCAAGAAACGAATGCTGATTTTGTAAATACAAATGAAACAACTACATTAAAAATAGATCCTGATGAAATCAAAACTTATCTGAGAGACAATCTTCAAATCAAAGAGATTTCAACCCAGAGAACCCCCAAAGATCATCCAAAGAAAATATTAGAAACTGATTTTTGACCAAAACAGTAGGGTGGTCGCTTTCTTGTTGTTAAGCCCTCCTATCAGTAAAAGGATTGTTATGAAAGTATTTTAGCTATTTTAACTTAATGTCATGTTCCTTGATTAAAACACGTTCATCCTGTACTTTGATAGGCTTTACGAGAATTACGAAAATCCCTATAGTGATAGAGATTAGAATCAAAATAGAGATAAATCCAAAGAATAGTAAAGATTATTGTGGTTTTTATTCATATGGAAATCCATATAGCCTATTTCTTTGTGCCTAGTTCCATTACCAATTACAACCAACGAGGATTCGATATACTGAATTCGATAAACATCATATGGTTGGTTGTTCTTGTTTTCAATGTAATTGCAATGGACCTTGATGAGAGATATATAATGGAGCTTTATTATAAATTATAAATATATATGCCAATGATCTCTAGATGAAGTGGTGTAAGACTTGTATTTTTGTTGGAAGATGCAGATTTAACTCCTATTTGGTGTAGAGTGAGACACTGGTGGGTAATGATAGGTAGAGAAACCTAGGTTCGATTCTTGAGCCAAACGGGTTTTACCGGTAATTTCACTGTCGTGCCTACGGGTGGGTGGATTACCGGGTTTACCCCGGAATCGGTGGTGGACTCGGATTACTCTCGGAGTACTTCGTTTGGTCCAACGGATGCTCCGAGAGCGCTCGGTTTGATTTTGTTGGCTGTTAAAAAAGTTATAAATATCTATATGTACATGTAGCCATGGGCGAAGCTTTTAAGGGGTGGGAGGGAGCGGCCGACCTCCTGAACTTTTGGCTCGGCAGTGGAAAGTATGTAGTTTTAGTATAGAAATTTTTTGGTATATAAGTTTTCGAGTCCCCGGTTTTATAGAAATTTTAAGGTCCGGTGACTTACACCCCCAATCGAAAATCTCAAGTTTCATCACTGCGTGTAGCAAGATAACTTTAAAAAGAACTTACAAATCCCAACACCTAATTCTTCATGTTTATACAAGTTAGTAGCAATAATTTCAACTTTTAAATACCAAAATTGTACATGTGCATCAACACACTCGGTAGTTTTGATACTATACGAAAATTAACTTGAGGTTCATAGCCCAAAACATACATTATCCCCTTGTATTGTCTTATTGATTTTTTTTATTTTTCTTTTAAAAATATTATAGCTTGTCCCTCCTTTTGTATCTCTTATAACGACTAAGTCTTAAGAATAACATCACCTGGCTTGTTCATTTGTGTTTGAGTGATTTTTATCAAATCAAATGTAAGCTTAAGCACTCGTTTCCTAACCAACATTGTGTGATTTTAAATATATTCAAAAGATAAAATGAAAGTGCACTCAAGATTTTGGATATTTTCATATATAGTTATTTAATTCGTTAAATAGTTCAATAACTTTTGAAAGTTATTTTTTATACAAAACATGTTCTTTAGTTCATTAAACAAAGAAGATTATTGGATCTCATATAACTAAAACAAGATACTTTTTCAAGATTGGAAGAAAATATGATCTTGAAAAATAGGTAAGATTTGTACCACTAGAAAGCCATTGTAGGTTGTGCCCCATGTTCTTGAATAAGAAACATGTACTCATATAAAATAACACCAAATATTGATTTAAAAATAGATATGCACAGTGATTGCTTGGGAACAAGGAAGACAGACCAATGACATTAAATACATGGATCTTTGG
Source organism: Scalesia atractyloides (assembly GCA_947069175.1). NCBI lineage: Eukaryota > Viridiplantae > Streptophyta > Magnoliopsida > Asterales > Asteraceae > Scalesia > Scalesia atractyloides. Next base: position 39,384,827 of record CAMTDV010000023.1, on the reverse strand, counting down.
AGTTAGGAAAGACTGTTTGTTCTAGGATTCCCAAATATGTATAGGATTCCTCCATGTGAATGATGGTAAGAGGGGCCACCATGCACTATGTAGGCTGGGTGTGGGCTGGTTGAGGTTGATACATATAATAAATCTATAGGTATATATTGTTGAAAGAGGAGTTGGAATCCACTTAAAAGAGCGGTCGATGTGAACAAAACACATGGGAGTTTGGGACACTAAACATTAAACATGGTTTTGATAGTTACTGAATTTCGGACGTGGAAAGGTGGGAGTCCACTAGATCCATGCATCCACTCCAAAACTCATCATTGGTGCCTTAACCCACACAGGAGCTCACCTTTTTATAACTCTTCAATTATTGTTCTCTATGAGAGGTTTGCTTAGATTCTAAGTTTAAATTACACCAAAAATGGTTTTCGAGTTTTGGTCACATTCGCCACTTTAATTCAAAACTTAAACATTTTGAATCTGGGTTCCTGTGATTTTAGTTTTGTTGTAATTTTCATTCAAAAACAAAATTTAGTCAGATTTTCAGTTAATATTCACTTTTCTTTGTCTTTTTCCTTTCTTTTAACGAAGGACAAAATTGTTAGATTTTTTTAATTTTTTATAATAAAACGTTAAAAGATCATTTTACCCTTCATTAAAAGGGAGAAAAAAGACCAAAAAGCTATGTTAACTGATAATTTTGACCTAATTTTGATTTTGGATAAAAATGACAACCAAATTAAAACCATATGGATCCACATTCAAAAGGTTTGTTACACTAAAATAGTAAAAGTGACCAAACTTCAAGGACCATTTGACAGTTTATTATTTAAATTAAGTAAATTATTATTTCTTTTATATGTGGGGATGGTTCTACGTATAAAACATTTGTTTATGAAAACAAAAAGATCAAAATATATATTTATGTTTTTAATTAGAAGACATTTAAAAGGTTAAAATACAATGTCTATTCATTATTCATCTCTTTTGACAATCTAAAAAAATATATCACAAAATCTGTTACTTTATTTATAAACATGTAAATATGTTGATTTAGGTCTATTTATCGTGTAGCTTTTTGTGATGAACCATTCTCTTATAACTTATTGGTTTGATTATAAAGTAATAATTGATCATGTGTACATGATATGTGTGCCTCTGTGTGTTAATTACAAACTAGTGGGAATATTAGCATAATCTGAAAAGCTATTTGATTTTGTTCGATTTGGGACTATACACTGAATGTTGATTTCAAGAAGATGCACACAGAGAAGATGTTTCTAGAGATTAATGGCATAAAGGAGTATACTAAAGTAAAGTCTCAAAAGGCTATATCAAACTATCATTGCATGGTTTTTGCTATAAACAAAAGATCATAAATGAATTATGCCAATTGAAACTAGAGTGGTAAACCATAGTTTACTATGGTTATGATAATTATCTATTATACGTAGAATAATGATATTCAGTAGCCTATAACATACATACACACATATATGTCTAATTCTATGCGATTACTTTATATCAACAATTCAAAACAATAGAATATCATATAGTTTAACACTATACCTTATATTTACGTTCCATGTCCTCTATCCAGTCTATTTTAATTATAATAAGACATCTGAATGATGACATTATGATTTTGATAGGAAAAAACCACATAATCGGTACGCTAATTACTTTTAGTTTTTTTTATGATTAACAACTATTACTTTATCAAAGGTAGGATAATTGAGCGTCTTTGTTTGTGTACACTCGTCCCCACACAGGAGAGCAAGTTGCTTAAGACATGAAACGTAAGTGAATTAAATCCAAGCTCATGTCTCTTATATACTCTAAGATGTCAACGAAACCGATAAAACGCCCTAAGAATGTGGGTTACCTATGTTTACGTAGACTCACACTAATTACAGGTTTAGATAGTAATTATTCAAATGATCAATGAATAAGCTTATTTAATGTATATCACCAAAATGGTTTTAGATATCAACAACATTTGTTTCAAGCTTTATTTTGACTTTATGCATATTTTTTCAATGACCAATTAGTAGGTAAAAATGGTATGTTTTGTCCTTAATGGTGTTTGGGACACAAAATCTACGCATCTAAATTTTTTAAAAGTTTTAAACAGTTAAATACCATCAAAATTTATTCTTATATAAAATTGAACTTACACCACTTTTGTGGGGTTAATTATACACTATACCACTAAACAACTAATTATGGATAATGCGAAAAAATCCTATTCTTTCATTAAATTACTTAGTTTCATATAAATCGTATTTTTATAATGCAAAAACTTGATCATACTATCAATTCATAAACATCCTAATCTCGTATATACTGTGTTATTTGCTTCATATAAATCCTGTTTTTATAATGCAAAAACTTGACCATTTTATCTTTAATGTTTTTTTTTTTAATTTTAATTTGTGTATCTATTTTTATGTATTCATACAGCTAATATCATTATGTTTTCAAATCTTATAAGATAAGTCTTTTCAAACATTAATCATGTAATCTTTACATATATTATGTTGTGCAAGGAAATACACACGATTTTAACATAGGTAAAATATTATCAAATAGTAATGCACTATTCATGTAATGATGCATGTGGACTTATTTATAATGCCATAGATATAATAGTCTATATGAAGTTTTTATCAAAACGTTCATATGTACTTGGAAATTCTACGATACTTCGAAAGTGATGCATACCGCCTAAGCTGAGATTAGAGTTTCCGTATTTGTATTTGTATTGGTTATTTCATAAAAATCCTAAACGTGTAGCTATCATGCCATTCTTATGTGTTACATTCATTATATTATCTATCTACTTTTAGTATTTGTTTCTTTCGAATGTTTTTCTTATGTATATAATCTATTTATATATCTTCTATTATTTCTTCATATCTTTAATCTCATTATCTTCTGTAACCTTTAGTGTCATAGTCTTTTCATAAGATTAATAATATAGCCTTTACATTTATTTAAGTTGTGAATGGAATACATACCATGAGGAGTATCGCAATAACAATGCACCCATATTTGCTATGATCTTATCACTCACATTTTAATCCTTTAGGTTCGCAGCAGTGGCGAATTCAGAATCTTTATCAGAGGGTTCTTTTTGCTAGATTCTCAATAATTCTCATTATTTATTTCCAAATTAGAGAACGTTTACACTAAATTTTTCTATTTTTCCCAAACTAAGGAGGTTCATGGAACCCAGGAACCCCTAACGAATATACTATCATGTTACCACCCTTGTTGCAGCATCCCACACAAGGTACATTCATCAGCACTGGTAGCACGATTATACTCGAGTGGCCCGTCAGTTATCTAAATTTGCTGTTAAAAAAGTTATATCACCAACACTGATATTTGACTAAAGTAGTGTAACCCAGTATGCTAATTTATTAGAAATTTGGCTATTTTACTTGTAAAGAACTTGTATCATTTTTTAACATGACATTATAAATTAGAATTCGTAATAATCAAAAAGTGGTTATGATAACTTTTATGAATAAGGACCTAATGGGTAATTTTGACAACACACAAATATGAAATGAATCTTAGTTACAATAACGTGGGTTCGTTTAAAAACACTATTACTTTAAAGTATTATTCTAAAGATTCCATCGAGTATAAGAAAATTGGAAAATACTAGACGGAATCCGGATTTATGCATACATTTTCGTTTTTTATTGTATTACTTTACACTAGCATCAATAACGCAATTAATAAATTAAATAACACTAAAATAACAACTTAAGAAACAAAGATTTTCCTCAAACACACACAACTAATTAGGGTTAACACCCGTCGTGTAACAAGACTTGTGCAGAACTTTTAAAAGGTATCTAATGATATTTCTGCATAAAGAAAAAAAACGAAGAAGAAATATCTCGAAGACAAAACGTTTGTGAAAAACAGACTCATTATAAGAACTTAATTTATAACCAAACGGTTGTCCAAAACAATTATGGCTATCTTAGAAGACACCAAATACTCACTGCAATGTCATTTTTGAAGACATAAATCTTATATTGTTCGTCAATTGTCATGCAAGTATTAAACCATACGGAAAGAGTGGATATTAAAAGTAGGTTCTTTTACATATAAAGTTTATAAAAAAATATAACAGTTTTTTTTTAAAGTTGGTTCAAACACGTTTAATAAAAACTAAGATTCATAGAGCCTGCTTGCTTGGTAAAATTTTATGTTCTATTATATTCTATCTATTTTTTGAGTGTAAAAAAGTTCGGTTGATCGGCAAAAACCCGATTCTATAACAGTTTTTTAACTATTTTAAATGTAAATGAGCTCGGTTTCTTACTCTATATTGTGTTTATATGTTTGAAGTTTGATCGCTGTTGAATTAAAAATTGAATCCTGTCTCTAAAGTTGTTCTACTTAGGAGCTCAGATCCACAATTAGGTAAAAGAGACACATGCCGCCATAGGAATTTACAACATGATGTTAAATTAGATATATATTTATATGTAATTAATCATATAGCTATTATAATCATTTATATTATAATGAATTAAAATAATAATTATACTTTACTAATATTAGTTACTAATTGTTGATCTACCGTTACCCTTATAATAACTAATAAAAGTTTACCTTTGGATGTATTTAAGAAGATAATTAGTAAGGGTTAAAAGTTAGACTTATAACATAACATTATTTAAATCGTCCTCCTCTCTCTCTCCCATAATCGCGAGTTCAGCATCTAAAGAACTTTTAAATCTTATCACTCATATACACCTTAAATGGGAATCAGATCAATATCAAGCTCACTATCATGTCTATATCCATTACTGCATCATGTATAATATTTACATGTTTTTGTACTTATAGAACTAATAATACTCAAGATCTATCATGTTCAAAAATAACTAGAATCACAGCTTGTTAAAAAATTTATACATTACAGCAATTACAATAATCTGGTTGGTTGTAGTTTGAAAACTAAGGATTACAAAGCACTCAAAACATTTTTCCAAATCGAGTGATGGTATTTTCACTTATATGCATTACATCATTTTCAGTTCGTTACCCTTACAAAAAACTTATACATACAAATATTTATCAACCAAAGGGCATGTAGCTAATCTTATTGTGTTGAAATAGTATCACACCCAAGTGATGAGGGTTCTAATTCCCCTTATAGGCAAATGGTTAATAGACATTTATTTGCAATAATATCTCAAAATATGTGTATATAAATCAAGATATAATTGGTATTGTTTAGTATTAGTTAGAAAAAAGTACACAAAAAATATTATATAGACATGTATTTGCAATAATATCTCAAAATATATGTACATAAATCACATATAATTGATGGTGTTTTAGTGAAATCTGTGTCGCAATGATTCAAGAAAGTTGGGGAGAGATCACGTGAACCCATGAGCACATAACACGACCACATAATGTCCATATGATTGAGCATCAAAAGAAATGATTAAAAAATAGATAGAATGGTGGTATATGCTACTAATAATATTGGCGACTAAAGTTGTATAAAAGCTGCCATACGTGTCAAAAGCGTATGGTTCACGGGCAAGATATATGAAACAAGTGTGTTATCCGGGGAATCGGTCCCCGCATTGGTGGTCGAGCATTGGTCTCCGAACAACCTGGTTGCTTCTGTACCATAAGATGCATAAACCCTATTTCTTTATCATTTTATTTTCAAAAGTTACTGGTTTTTTTGTTTATTATAATAATATACAAGGACGTCGATCGATGCCCACTATTTTATTTATTATTTTATTTACTGATCGATGGGATTTACAGTCATTAGTCAAACGAATTACGAAAACAATGTATACTTTGTTGCCTAAAAAGTATTTAATTTTTGTTCTTGAAAGTGACTATACAACAAATGATTTATGTGTATTTCTTTATTAATCGTCTACAAACTTTTTAAACGCCTAAAAATTAACAATTTAAAGTCTATCAACTATCAAGTACTCACAAATGAAATTTAAATGATTAATGAAAAAGGTGTTAAGAACATTTTAAGAAAATATATGAAAAGCAGACAATAGGGTTTTGGTTGTTTGATAGAAATAATAATAATAATAATAATGGATGTCAGTGAAAACAAAGACTAAAATTAACTAGATGTTGAAGTTAATTACACACTTTCAAAAATCTGTGGAGTGTTTCGCAATATGCTGATTTTTCCTATAAATCTTCAAAAAAAGGAGAGAGAGAGAGACTTGTTCGTATCTCTGTTGTTATGGTTCACTCAAGCGCGTGTCTAGGTTCACTTTTCAGGTTCATCCCAGCTTTTTCGCTTCTTTTCAAAAGCCCCATTTTCAAGCCCTCGTCCGCATTTTCAAGCCAAATTCCAACAAAATTTCGGTCAAAAATGTTTGAATAGATCTAAACATGTTTGAAACACTTATAAGAACTCTAAACAAGTCCGAAAACAACCTAAATCAACTTAAACTAACCCTGAAAAAGCCTAAAACATGTCTAAAATCCCTAAAAGTTGTATTTTTATACTAAATGACTCGCCTAAAAAACCTAGTTTTTTAAGCGACTTGCATTGAGGCCAAGGCTCACCCTTTGCACCTTAAGTGCGTTTTGCGCCTTTAACAACTATGGTTCTTATAACGCAATGATCTTGGTCAACATAAAGTGTATTATTGAGATCAAGTTGCCTAATAAAACTTTAGATTGGTGTCCTACCCAAATCTGTTATAATAGTATTGAACTTTAATATTCTTCATGTATGTGTGACATGTGTAATGGCATATAAACATAACTCTTAAAGTTGACGTGTAATGTTTACTTTGCTCTGGTTGCAATGTTGATGATCCTTTCTTTTAATATTGGTCTTCTGAGTTTTAAGTGTTTAATTAAGAGTAGTGATCAGCTAAAAGATATTGGGTTAACTGATAAACAGTCGATCAATAGACACATCCATTAAGTGCTTTCGGAAAAAGTCAACAGCAACTATTACAATCTCATTATATGGTTAGTAGTAACTTCTACTCACACTAGACAATATCGTACTGACCTTATAACCTTGTGAACAATCCAAACTTTTGCTTGGTGATATCTACAAAGTTGATAAATACATGTTCAATTTTTACATGCACTTGTCATTAATAGAAACTTTTCTAAGGTGTATACAATATTACAATCTTCATATGCAAACCTCCATAGAAAATATGTCTAGCACACACATGCACTCGTATATGTTGATGTGTGCGCAGGCCTGCTATGATTAAATAAAATGCTTTTTTTATGACAAACACAGAAAGTGTTTTGGAGATGTGACGAATGGGTTAAGTTTGATGTGGTGGAAAGGTTGTGCAATTACTAGTTGGTTAAGTAAAAGAGGAAAACATACGTTTAGTAACCCTTAAAAAAATAAGAGTAAAATGTCTTTTTTGTCTCTGAGTTTTACCAGTTTTGCGACTTTCGTTCAAATGTTTGTTTTTTCGCATGTGGATCTAATAAGTTTGAAATCTTGTCATTTTCATTCGGCTTGTTAACTCCATTAATTTTTCTTTTGGGTCAGAGGCACTTTCGTCTTTTTACCCATTTTCGTCTTTTTACCTATGTTTTTTTTTGTTTTTAATTTAGTAAAGGTATTTTAAATACTTGTACATTATGCTAAATGCGTGTACCTAAAATGAAAAAAAAACCAGAATTGCCTTTTAAGTTAACAAAAAGGACAGAAATACCCCTACTTACCGGAGAATAATGGATAGAGTTTAAGAGTTTGATAAAAAAAAAGGTAAGATTTCGAACCTTTTGGATCCAGATGTGGAAAAAAAATATCTTTGGATAAAAGTCGTAAAACTAGCCAAACCTCAGAGATGAAAATGACATTTTTAGTCAAAGAAAATAGTTTTTTAAATTTTTTTGAATGTTAAACAACTTTTATATGCTTATTTTTATGGCAGCATTATACCATAAAATCCAAAACTATATCGTGTACTATATCGTGTTAAATAAATATGAGTTAACATTTTTTTTTCTAAAGAGTGTTTTTAAATGAATTAATGCGATGTTGGTTACATGAGAGCACCTAAATCAATTATAACAATACGCCTGTCTTATCGCTGTCCAAATATTGGTGTTTTGTTCTTTTCTTAATAATTAACTTTGGTGTATTAATGGCGTGTCCAACTCTTTATATGGTATGTCAAACCTGTAATAACAATGCGCCAATAAATAAAAGTGGTGCGTCTAACCCACTACAATAATGTGTCCAACTTTTCATGCATGGTTCACTATTGTAATGAATTTTGATTACGTAAGTACCTACCCCATTTAAACTTTCGTCTTAAAACAATGGTTTGTCTAACTGTATATTTTATATATTTAGTGCTAAAACCTCATGACCTCTATGTATATATGTACATATGTATATTAGAAAACATATATTGTAATAGTTATACTTAGAAAAACATATACTTGTATAGATATACAACATGCCTTAAATCACGACTCTATATTCTTTGAATTTTAAAACATAACATCTGTAACTAGTCTTTCTAATGTGATTATATATATGATTAATGAATTTGCTTTATATTCAAATGCTTCTCTTTTGCTATATATATGATTAATTAAACACCAACTAGCCTCGCACGAATCATTAATTTGCTATAAGGCACGTTGTGGCGGCTTCTCCAATCCTTGCTTTGTTTTCTTCTAAGTCCACATTTTAAACAGGCTTAAATTCAACTCCAAAAGTCGGGCATATATGCCCAAATGCACTTGGCTCAACTCGTTTATTTCGTAATGGATCATATTTATAATAAAAATTATATAAATAAATTAAAAATTGTAAAAATACTCTCTATACATAATTTTGTAAAATTGTAGTACCCGTACCGTGTATAAATCCATACAAAATTAAATATGAAATACAACATATTTAAATAAATGGATTCAAATCGTTGTCTTTGACAAGAGCTTGAGAAGCGTCTTCTTGTACAATTTTCGCTATAAGAACTTGAACCCATCTCCTTGTGAGATCTTTCTTGGCTCAAAAGGAACAAACTGATGTTGACGGTTGTGGCTGAAGCACGTGTTCAACACGTTTCCCTTAAAACAGATTTCGCGTCTCTACTAAAGACGACGCGTCTGTCTCTCAGGGATACAACAGACGAAGCAGTCTGTATTGCCGGAGATAGCTCACACGCCCGAGATTACAATGGGTAAAATTGTAGTATCTAAACTTGTGGAACGGATAAGCAGGCGATGGTGGTGGAAACGAGTAGAGAGTACTCCTCTCTATATTAGTCTTCAAGTATCCCTCTTTTTCAAGTATTCTCCATGTATACATCATGTATCTTTCTTCTAGTCACAAAATAAGGCACATAGCATACTAATAATACAAAACTTAAGGGAGAGTTAAAAGTCTCAATTAATTAGAGACTTAACACTCTAATAAAAACTAATCAAATGTCATTAATAAAACTCTACTCAAGAGTTTTACCATTTGAAGAGTTTAATTTTATTAATTTCTATGAATTAATTTCCATTCACCAAATTCTAATTTTCTAACAATCCCCCACATGAATGGAGATTTATCAAAAATACACAAAATTTCCAATGCAACTTCGACAGTTGAGTATTGTTGGATAAGTAGGTGTTCCCTTTGAACTTTCCTTTGTGAAGCATACTTCGCCTCCTATCGATTTGTAGACGTGATGTCCTTGAACAAACCCCCATTTGTGTAGAAAAAATACACTTCACATAATACTCTCCTTAGCCGGGTCATTTCCTCATAGTCGTGTCTAATAATGGTCGTGGAACACTTTCCTGGTTTTGCGAGAGCTCTAGGAATTGTTACCCCAATTCCATTCGAAGCGACCACACTTCTCTCCAAATAGGTGATTCTCCTTAAATCATTAAAAGCATCGTCGTTACCATGATTATGGAAAATCATTTACCACACAATATGCTTAGCCTCACAATTTGTCACTGAATTTCATAGGAATGAACTAGGACATATTTAAACACTTTTTATCGTTTAGGGTGTGTATATAACCATATAAACTAGCTTATGCATATCAGTTATGCCCCCACAGTGACCACCCTTGGGCATATGAATTAGTTGTCTTATTGAATCTAGATCTTGGGATCTCCAGTCAACTAAGTTAGGTTTCCTTCACACACCCTTTTTCATGGGCTTTAGTCTCATTCCACAACTTGATCTCTAATAAACCCTCAAGTTGTTGGATCCATAACATTATCTTTGACTTTGTCTAGTCATTACAAATAACTTTGCGTATTTGAGATAAGTTATCATGATATGTTCTTAACTCGTTAGTTAATTTTGCCTATAGTCAATTTCTAAGACTATAACCTTACTGGCCATCTGAATCTAGTTATAATATATGTCTTTGTAAGATACGCATATCATTTAAGACAAACACATCTCTATTATGCACTACGACCTTTGTGTCCTCCACTTGGTCATTTGTTTGCAATGTTAGATTTTATTACAAAATCCTTTTTGCCAAAACTTTATGGTACAAATGCAAGACACCCCCACATTTAAGTGTTATTAGATAAATCCAGATGGGGTAATGAAAACCATTTCTACATACCCTTATAGTGTTGTTTTTCTTAAATGGATCCTCCCCTATATTTCTTGCCATCTGATCAACATATCCATAACTTCACTTATGACGACATTTATACGCATATGATTGAACAAGATCAACCTCTTTATATCAATGAATTCAAGTCATATTGCATTAGCTTACATAAGCTTCCGAGCTGAGCAAAGCAACACATGTCATTGCCATAAGTTTGTCACTAACTTAGAATAATTCTAATTTAACATCTAAAATAAGCCTAGACAATGAGTTCTCCTCCTTAGCTTTTTGAACAAACTCTTCAAAAGTTACATGTCTTTTCCTTATAATGAATGAAAATTCTCCCTAAACTTTGTCTATAAATAAATTCTTTTTATGTTCATGCACATTTGAATGTTTAGAGTTAATTACTCTTTGTCAAGACCCATAATTAACCAAGTACTAGTCTAGCATGCTTTAGACTACAATACTTTAGCATGTGAATAGATGATGCATCATTCTGATTCTTTGTCACACCCCGACCCGCAGCGGAAAAGGTGATCGGGGCATGATTGGTTTTCATCAAAGCTCATGACATTTATTATAATGTTTCATATTTATTATTACAATTTAAAAGGAATCATACAATCAAATCAAACAAATACAACATGTTCTATACATCCTTCTAAACTTCATTATTTATCTTCTAAGGCAATTTCCTATGTTTTCCTTGCTTCATCCTATTCACCTGTATCATGTGTAAAAAATGGTTTTTGGGTCAACAAAAGTTGGCGAGTGAACCTTGTTAGAAAACATTTATTATTTATTTCTTGTTGTATTTAATATGGAAAAATTGTGCAATAATCATATGTGAGCAAACGTAAATAAACATACAATAGCAATAACCATAACAAACAATAACATACAATAACAAACCATAATAAACAATAACATACAATAACAAACCATAATAAACAATAACATACAATAACAACCACCTTGCATGAATATATAACATGAATGACAATGTAAATGTTGGCAACGTCTCGTTCACAGCTCATAGGTTATGGGGAACGGCTCACGCTCATAGGTAATGGGGAGCAGACGGCCTATGATGAAATGTATGTGCGATCAAGGCTCAATCAAACGGAGCCGATCGTATGTTGGCAACGCCTCGTTCACACTCATAGGTAATGGGGAACGGCTCACGCTCATAGGTAATGGGGAGCGGCGGCCTATGATAATGTATGTACTGAAAATGATAAATTTAATCTAAACAATAACCACACAAACAGTTGATACATGTTGAATACACATTTGTTCATGGATATGATAGATGCACAATAGTTTAAATGTAATAAATAATAAGACACATGATACACCCAAAAACGTGATTAAAACGGGGAATTTGTAGAGATTCACTCACATTGGGTGCGTTTGTTTGAAGATGTTGAATGCGCACGAGTTTAGAGGATTGATCGACGAGAGATAACTAACCTAATTAATAACGAAAAGGTACGGTAAGTAAGTGGATTTTATTAACAATTTTAATAGGATTTTTGGATATATTTTTGTGAGTTTAAGGCTATTTTCTAACTTTAAAACGTTATTTTTAAGTATTTTTAATTGATAAATAAATAAATAAAAATAATAAAAAAATGTTGACTTTTGACCGTTGACCGTTACTGTTGACCGTTGACCGGTTCAGTTGTGAATATTATTGCACTGAGTGAGACTCGAACCCGTGACCTCCCGTACGCGTGCACGCAGCTCTACCAACTGAGCTACGTGTCTAACCCGAAATATTTCTGTTTTTAATTATATTTATATACTTTTAACTTAATCGAAAATCATTTATTTTTAAAAAGGATTTTAATTGCATTGAACCGGTGCCGTCAACCAGTCTCGAACCCGGGACGTGCGAGTTAGTGTTGCACACAGTCCACCGCTGGACTGTGTGTCTAACCTGGTTAATATTCCAGTTTTTATTATACTTAACATGATTCTGTGAGTTATCCGGTTCAGTTTAAAAAGGAACATTTTTATTACCGAGAATGTGCGTGTGTCAAGGATCGAACTCGAGACGTATGCGTATTTATTTGCACACAGTCCACCGCTGGACTGTGTGTCTAACCCGTTCATAATACTGATTTTAATTAATCTTATACACTAAGCCGACTTCATCTTCTTCGTTCAAACACAGACAACGGTTAACCAAACTGTTACTTGTTAAATTAACTTAACGAACTTTAATAACGATTGTAATGTGAATGAACAGAGAGGGTTTGGGGAAAGAATGTACCGGAACAGATTGTCTTCTTCAGAACTCCGGCAAAGATCGTCGGCTCTGTTTTGTATATTCCGTCTGTTCGGATCAATTAGCAACTTTGATCGATTAGATGTGAAATTGAATTATGAGTAACGATTATCAGGATGTTTAGATGATCATACCGATTAACAACGAGATTCTGGAAATTCCAGAAGTTTTCCGGCGAAAACAGAAAATCCGGTAACGTCGTCTGGAATAGATTCTGGGTGAGGGATTGATGTTAGTAATAGTCTAACAATGGGTTAAAACAGAAAAAGTCGAGTTATTTACCGTGTAGTTGAAAGTCTCGGTTTTCCGGCGACTTGCAGAGATTTTCCGGCAAGTGAAATTGATTCAATAATCGGTGCGATTTTGAGCGAAAAGTTTACTAAAGGCTAGGGTGTGCATTTATAGGGAAGAATATCGATGAATTGGGTCTGATTCCCGTCTTGATTGTGCAACCGTTCTCCGGCGGTTACGACGGATGTCGCGGAACTGGACGTCGGTTATAACCGATGGCGTCGTTAATTCTTACGTTAAGTCAAAAGTAACCGACGATAATTGGCGAAATCGTCGGGTTTTCCGGCGTCAGCGGTTTTGGGCGCGCTGCTGACTGGGTTTGATTTCCAGATTTATTTTATGTATTAATTTTTCAGTATTTCACCAAAGAACACAAGTGGCGGAGTGGTTGGGCGAGTGCGAGTTAAGTCTTTGTGGTTCCCCGGCTGACCCGGGTTCGAAACCGGCATCAGCATAATATTTTTATTTCATTATTTTTAATGAATTTCAATTATAAATTTTATATTCTAATATAATTATTAATTATGTATCGTTTAAAATTAATTTGAGCATTAAATACGCAACGAAATTTTTAACTGGATGTTCGGTTAATAAACGAAGCGGGTTTGGTTAACCCGGTTTTTGACGGATGTTACAGTATCCCCTACTTTTAGAAATTTCGTCCCGAAATTTAAGTAGTGGCATGTTTGACTCAAAAGGATGGTGTTTTAATTGACCATTACATACTTAGAAGGGAGTAGAGTTTAAATTTTGTTTGAGGCGGTAACGTTCCTTGTAATGGTTGAGTACCCTACTACAGGAATCGCTTTTTGATGCCTAAGATAATGAATATTGATAAACAGAGTTGATTGACTAAATATGATTTCATGCGCAAGAGTTTTAATACGCTTGAAAAGATAAGGTTATATCCTAAAACAAAACTACTACTAAAACTTACATGGAACTTCTCATAACCGCCTGACAATGCCTCTGATCCTTTGGCAAGAATACTTATATATAGGAAGTACCAGTGGCGTATCCACCATATTCTTGTCAAATTTTCATTGGTTTTATCAGTAAGTTATGATTGGTTCTATGATGTGACTCTAGAACATACACAAACACAACAACCAAAACCTGAGTCTTTATTCTGATAGTATACATGTTTGAATGATGACAGTACCTCTCTTTTGTTATGTTGGAGAGGTTAGTCTATGTAGAAGTGAGACACAATCCAACTTCTTTGAATGGTGAGATTGAAATACGTTGAGATGTATGATGATATGAATGCTAAATCAGTGAGTATAAAACAAACTTCAATCAAGACATTACTAAAATCCTACATGGAACTTCTCATAACCGCCTGATAATGCCTCTGATCCTTTGACAAGAATACTTATATATAGGAAGTACCAGTGGCGTATCCACCATATTCTTGTCAAATTTTCATTGGCTTTATCCGCAAGTTATGATTAGTTCTATGTGACTCTAAAACTTAAACAAACACAACAACCAAAGCTTGAGTCTTAATTCTGATAGGCTACATGACTGAATGATGACGATACCTCTCTCGTTTGTTATGATGAAGGGGTTAGTCTATGTAAAAGTGAGACCAACCCAACTTCTTTAAATGATGAGATCGAGGTACGTAGAGATATCTGATGATATGAATGTTAAATCAATGAGTATAAAACAAAATTGAGATAGTAATTCGCATTAAGATTCTTGGATTCAATTTCTGATTTATAAATGAGATACATGAAGATTGAGATAAACATAAATAAAACATAAACACTAAGCGGTTGGAGTTGAATTCTTGATTTTTGGTGAAGAAACTAGTTGGGTGGTTCGTTTGGGCCGTCATTATCTTCATCAGGATTGGCGTTGATGTTGTAAACCCTTCCTCTTGCTGGTGGCCTAGTGGTTAGGTTTTCTTGATTTGCTTGGTTAACTGGGTTTGCTTGAGCTTGGGCGTTTATGATGTTAACCAATCGAGGGCACGTGTTTCTAAAGTGGGTAGGGTCGCCACAATTGAAACAAGCTCGAACATATGGGAGCATGGGGTATTGTGGTGGTTGATATGTTTGGATCATGTTTTGAGTAGGGGGTAAGGTGTGGTTTTGAGAGGTGCGGCAAACCTTGCTCGAATGACCATAGCGTCCACAATTCGCACATAGTTGACAAGGTAAGGTAATTGGATGGTGATAAGAACAGGTATTGCATTGAGGGTGAGGTCCAAAGTAAGGTTTCTTATTTGGGTAAATTGAGTTGGGTGCTACTTGAGTGACTGGGATAGCTTGGAGGGGTATGGCTTGTGAAGTTGGTTGATTGTGTTGGGTGACAGCGAAAAGTTGCCCATCTCGTTTTCTCTTAGAAATGGGTTGAGAAGGGGATTCGGTTTGGGTGGAGTTTGAGGTTTCAGTTGATGCTTTATCCTTCTTCTTCTCCTCCTTGAAGTCTTTATTCCGAATGCGGTTCTCGGTGAGCTCTGTAGCTAACTCCATTGCTGCTTCCAAAGTTGCAGGTGTGGTTACTTATTACAGAGTCTTGAATTGTCACACCCCGACCCGCAGCGGAAAAGGTGATCGGGGCATGATTGGGTTTTCATCAAAGCTCATGACATTTATTATAACGTTTCATATTTATTATTACAATTTAAAGGGAAACATACAATCATAATTACAACATGTTCTACACATCATTCTAGACTTCATTATTTTCTTCTAAGGCATTTCATATGTTTTCCTTGCTTCATCCTGTTCACCTGTATCATGTGTAAAAATGGTTTTTGGGTCAACAAAAAGTTGGCGAGCGAATCCTATGAAAAACATTTAAACAAGTTTATTGAATTGATTATTAAATAAAGTGCATAACCACATATGAGTAAATGTAAATGTAAATATATTCACAAAACATTTAATATTAGATATTGCACACACATACAACAATTGATCGTTTTGAGGCACGGGTTGTTCAACTCGTCTCCCACGAGGAACTGATGGGCCTAATGAATGAGTTTTGAGGCACGCGTTGTTCTACGAACTGATGGGCCTAATGAATGAGTTTTAAGGCCACGCTTGTTCAACTCGTCTCCCACGAGGAACTGATGGGCCTAACAAATAATTTGCATACAACTTGACAATAAGTAATACATAACCACAAACAATATTTACATTCTAAGTTTAAATCATAATATGGTATGGCACGAGTTTGAATAAACGAATTAGTTTAAGCGATACATGATACACCCCAAAACGTGTAATTAAAAGGGGGAGTTGTAAGATTCACGCACAGTGGTTGCATTTCTTGGATTGATGATGAATGCGCACGAAATTGGATTTAACCACGAGAGAAAACTAACCTAGATAATAACATAACGGTTCGGTAAATAAGCGGATTTTATTAATCAATTTTAGTAGGATTTTTGGATATATTTTTGTGAGTTTAAGGCTATTTTCTAACTTTAAAAATGTTATTTTTAAGTATTTATAATTGATTTTTTATTTACATAAAAAAATAAAAATAATAAAAAAAGATGTTGATTTTTGACCATTGACCGTTGACTTGTTGACCGTTGACCGTTGACGTTGACTTGTTGACCGGTTCTATTGTGTGTATGTCTGCGCCGGGCAGGACTCGAACCCGAGACCTCCCGTACGCGTGCACGCAGCTCTACCAACTGAGCTACGTGTCTGACCCGAAATATTTCTGTTTTTAATTATATTTATACATTAATTAAGTTAATCCGAAAATCATTTATTTTAAAAAGGTTTTAATGTATCGACTCGGTGCTCTCCACAAGGTCTCGAACCCGGGACCTGTGGTTTAGTTTGGCACACAGTCCACCGCTGGACTGTGTGTCTAACTTGGTAATATTCTTGTTTTTAATATACTTAACATCTTACTGTTGTGGATCCGGTTCAGTTTTAAAAAAAAAAGACTTTTTATTACAGCGAATGTGTGTGTGTCAAGGATCGAACTCGGGACGTATGCATATTGTTTGCACACAGTTCACCGCTGGACTGTGTGTCTAACCCGTTTATATAACTTGTTTTAATTATACTTATACACTGCTTACATGTTTCAGGATTTGGCGTTTATAAAAAGGCATTATATTTCAGCGAATCGGAACACAACAAAATTCGAACCCGGGACGTATGCTTTAAAATCGCACACAGTCCACCGCTGGACTGTGTGTCTAACCCGAGATATAACTCGATTTAAATTATATATATATAACCGAAAACTTCATCTTCTTCGTTAAACTTAACCCAGAACCCAAACCCGACTGTTTCGATACATTCATCAATTTCTTTAGTAAATTGTAATTAGCTACATATGAGATTAATAAAAACGAGAGAGATTAGGTGTAAGATATACCGAACAGAGATCCCCTGTTTCGCCGGCGAGTTTCCGATGACAGCAGGTTATTCCGGCGATGTGTCTCTTGCGGCAGAGGTTCTTCAAGAAGTTTGAGGTGAGTGTGGGTGACTTCGGTATGAGCTCTAGATGTTCTGTTTTTAGAGTAAGGCACAGAGGTGAAGGGGTTCGGTTTTCCGGCGAGTTGCAGAAAGTTTCCGGCGAGTTGTTCTTGCTGAAAGGGACTTGTAGAGGGGTTTACGAGTGTATTGAGGGTTGATTCGAGTGAATAGCGAGTTGGTTCTCTGACTGAAAGTGCTCATAGACTTCCAAAACTACGACTTGCTTAAAATCGAACGGAAATTTTGTAACAGTGATAACGGTTTGCGAGTTAAAGTGTTTGATTGCGATTTCGGTTAAGGATTGATTGTCATAATCGTTCTTTAAAACGTATACGTTTGAAGCAGAGCGGTTACTTACTGAAATCTCGCAATTGACTCGCATGGCACGAATATTTATATTTATTGATTTCAATTATTTCCCAAAGAGTGCAGGTAGCCTAGTGGTGCATTGTGTGTTTGTTTAAGCGGGAGACCCGGGTTCGAAACCCGACGTCTCTATTTAATTTTTATCTCCTTATTTATTATTGATTATTAATTATAGTTTTTAAATTATAATATATTGATTAATTGTGTATCGTATAAAATTAATTTGAGCATTAAATACGCAACGAAATTTTAACTGGTTGTTCGGTTAATAAACGAAGCGGGTTTGGTTAACCCGGTTTTTGACGGATGTTACAGTATCCCCTACTTTTAGAAATTTCATCCCGAAATTTAAGTAGTGGCATGTTTGACTCAAAAGGATGGTGTTTAATTTGACAGTTACATACTTAGAAGAGAGTAAGAGTTTAAATTTTGTTTGAGGCGGTAACGTTCCTTGTAAGAGTTGAGTACCCTGCTTCAGGAATCGCTTTTTGATGCCTATGATAATGAATATTGATAAACAGAGTTGATTGACTAAATATGATTTCATGCGCAAGAGTTTTTGGTATGTTTGGAAAGATAAGGTTATGTCCTAAAACAAAACTTCTACTACTAAAACCTACATGGAACTTCTCATAACCGCCTGAGAATGCCTCTGATCCTTTGGCAAGAATACTTATATATAGGAAGTACCAGCGGCGTATCCACCATATTCTTGTCAAATTTTCATTGGTTTTATCAGTAAGTTATGATTGGTTCTATGATGTGGCTCTAGAACATAAATAAACACAACAACCAATGTCTGAGTCCTAATTCTGATAGTATACATGTTTGAATGGTGACAGTACCTCTCTCGTTTGTTATGATGGAGAGGTTAGTCTATGTAGAAATAGAACACAATCCAATTTCTTTAAATGATGAGATGATATGAATGCTAAATCAGTGAGTATATACCAAACTTCAACCAAGACAATACTAAATCCTACATGGAACTTTCATAACCGCCTGATAATGCCTCTGATCCTTGGCAAGAATACTTATATATAGGAAGTACCAGCGGCGTATCCACCAAATTCTTGTCAAATTTTCATTGGCTTTATCCATAAGTTATGATTAGTTCTATGTGACTCTAAAACATAAACAAACACAATCAACCAAAGCTTGAGTCTTAATTCTGATAGTATATACGTTTGAATGATGACAGTACCTCCCTCGTTTGTTATGATGGAGAGGTTAGTCTATGTAGAAGTGAGGCACAACTCAACTTCTTTAAATGTTGAAATTGTAATACGTTGAGATGTATGATGATATGAATGTTAAATCAATGAGTATAAAAACAAAACTGAAATAGTAATTCGCATTAAGATCCTTGGATAAATTTCCAATTTATAATTGAGATACGTGAAAATTGAGATAACATAAAGAAAAACATAAAAACTAAGCGGTTGGAGTTGAATCTTGATTTTTGGTGAAGGAGACTAGTTGGGTGGTTCGTTTGGGCCGTCATTATCTTCAACAGGATTGGCTTGATGTTGAAAACTCTTCCTCTTGCTGGTGGCCTTGTGGTTGGGTTTTTTTGATTTGCTTGGTTAACTGGGTTTGCTTGAGCTTGGGCGTGTATGATGTTAACCAATCGAGGGCACGTGTTTCTAAAGTGGGTAGGATCGCCACAATTAAAACAAGCTCGAACATAAGGAAACACGGGATATTGGGGTTGTTGATATGTTTGGATCATATTTTGAGTAGGGGGTGAGGTTTGGTTTTGAGGGTGCGGCAAGCCTTGCTCAAATGACCATAGCGTCCACAATTCACAGATAGTCGACAAGGTAAGGTAGATGGATGGTGATAAAAACAGGTGTTACATTGAGGGTGAGGTCCAAGATAAGGTTTCTTATTTGGGTAAGTTGAGTTGGGTGCTACTTGGGTGATTGGGATAGCTTGGAGGGGTACGGCTTGTGAGACTGGTTGATTGCGTTGGGTGACAGCAAAAAGTTGCCCATCTCGTTTTCTCTTAGAAATGGATCGTGAAGGGGATTCGATTTGGGTGGAGTTTGAGGTTTCAGTTGATGCTTTGTCCTTCTTCTTCTCCTCCTTGAAGTCTTTATTACGTATGCGGTTTTCGGTGAGCTCTGTAGCTAATTCCATTGCTGCTTCCAAAGTTGCAGGTGTGGTACTTATTACAGAGTCTTGAATTTTTGATGGAAGACCTCGAATGTAGTGTTCGATCAAACGGTAAAGAGGAGTGAACAAGTTGGGAACCATTTGATTTAACTCGAGGAATCTCTTGTTGTATGTGGTGTGATCGCCTTCCTTTTGTTTCAATGAATAGAACTCATCCTCCAATTTCTTGATTTCGCTTCTTGGGCAAAACCGACTTGTCATGCTTTCCTTCAACTCTTCCCAAATCAAGTCATAGCATCTTCAACACCTCGTTTGGCCTTCTCTGTATTCCACCAAGTAAGTGCTATTCCAAGTAAACGACCAGTAGCATATCGCACTTTGCGATCATCGGGGCAATCGCAATTTAGAAAAGTGTTCTCCATTTCTTCAAACCAATGGAGGAGAGGCGGTGACACCTTCAGTCCCTTCGTATTTTGGAGGGTCGCAGGATTTGAAATGCTTGTAGGTGCATTTAGTGGTATTTGGGGGAGGGTTGATAACATTTTGATCTTCTTGGTTGACGGGATTAGCGGTAAGGGCTTGTTGGACTTGAATTACAATGTTGGGAATTACGGCAGCCATTTGTTGAGCAATTTGGGCAGCCATGCGCTCGCGGGCTTTTCCTGATCTCATCTTCCTACGAGCGAGACTAGAAGACAACTACAAGGAATACGTATCAAGAGTATGAGTTGGACGTTTTAGAGGTCATGTGTCGTATTTTAGGAATGAACATTCATAAAATAAATATAAATAATAAATCTACTACATCCATAGGATGTCTTGGGCTTTGCTCGTAATTGGGCCTTGCATGCCGCCATACTTCACCTTCGTAATCATGTGGGCCCCCATGACTACCGGTTTTTCATATGGTTCGCATGTGTTAGCCTGGTTACGTACACTAAAACCCGGAGAAAATCGAGAAATTTGTATGTAACGTATGATATTCGGAATGTATCCAGGTGTGGACACGGTGACACCTCAAAGTGGGGTTAGTTCGAACGACGTTTGGTGTGGCATGCTTTGGCCTAATAGGTCCTTCGTACTCTCATCGTTAGTCCCCAGGTAGGCAAACTGGTCCGTTATATTGGATTTATACGAATGCCAACCTAGACAGGACGTTCCGACTACCGGTACTTGTACCCTTACAGTTACTACATGCCCGTCGCAGAACTCACTTTGATGAGATTTGAACAAAATCTTGAATAACGGAAGTATGAAGATGATTTGAATATGTGAGCATTGAAATATGTATAATGAATGTGTATGTAATCATGTATGTTGGTCTGTAAGTATAATTCGCTACGTATCACAAAATGTAGTATTGGAAGTATTTGCATGTATTTGTGTATGAAAAAAATATGAAAGAAATAAACATCATGAGTTTGCATATAACCACATAAACAATTAAAATCTAATCAACTATAGTATAGGCTCTAAGGGTCTAATAACCTATCCTATATCCCTATAGTCAAAAGCTCTGATACCAATCTGTCACACCCCGACCCGCAGCGGAAAAGGTGATCGGGGCATGGATTGGCTTTTCATCAAAGCTCATGACATTTATTATAACGTTTCATATTTATTATTACAATTTAAAGGGAAACATACAATCATAATTACAACATGTTCTACACATCATTCTAGACTTCATTATTTTCTTCTAAGGCATTTCCTATGTTTTCCTTGCTTCATCCTGTTCACCTGTATCATGTGTAAAAATGGTTTTTGGGTCAACAAAAAGTTGGCGAGTGAATCCTATGAAAAATATTTAAACAAGTTTATTGAATTAATTATTAAATAAAGTGTATAACCACATATGAGTAAATGTAAATGTAAATATATTCACAAAACACTTAATATTAGATATTGCACACACATACAACAATTGATCGTTTTGAGGCACGCGTTGTTCAACTCGTCTCCCACGAGGAACTGATGGGCCTAATGAATGAGTTTTGAGGCACGCGTTGTTCTACGAACTGATGGGCCTAATGAATGAGTTTTAAGGCACGCGTTGTTCAACTCGTCTCCCACGAGGAACTGATGGGCCTAACAAATAATTTGCATACAACTTGACAATAAGTAATACATAACTACAAACAATATTTACATTCTAAGTTTAAATCATAATATGGTATGGCACGAGTTTGAATAAACGAATTAGTTTAAGCGACACATGATACACCCCAAAACGTGTAATTAAAAGGGGGAGTTGTAAGATTCACTCACAGTGGTTGCGTTTCTTGGATTGATGATGAATGCGCACGAAATCGGATTTAACCATGAGAGAAAACTAACCTAGATAATAACATAACGGTTCGGTAAATAAGCGGATTTTATTAATCAATTTTAGTAGGATTTTTGGATATATTTTTGTGAGTTTAAGGCTATTTTCTAACTTTAAAAATGTTATTTTTAAGTATTTATAATTGATTTTTTATTTAAATAAATAAATAAAAATAATAAAAAAAGATGTTGATTTTTGACCATTGACCGTTGACTTGTTGACCGTGACTTTTTACGTTCTATTGTGTGTATGTATGCGCCGGGCAGGACTCGAACCCGAGACCTCCCGTACGCGTGCACGCAGCTCTACCAACTGAGCTACGTGTCTAACCCGAAATATTTCTGTTTTTAATTATATTTATACATTAATTAAGTTAATCCGAAAATCATTTATTTTAAAAAAGGTTTTAATGTCTCGACTCGGTGCTCTCCACATGGTCTCGAACCCGGACCTGTGGTTTAGTTTGGCACACAGTCCACCGCTAGACTGTGTGTCTAACTTGGTAAATATTCTGGTTTTTAATATACTTAACATCTTACTGTTGTGGATCCGGTTCAGTTTTAAAAAAAAAAGACTTTTTATTACAGCGAATGTGTGTGTGTCAAGGATCGAACTCGGGACGTATGCATATTGTTTGCACACAGTCCACGCTGGACTGTGTGTCTAACCCGTTTATATAACTTGTTTTAATTATAATTATACACTGCTTACATGTTTCAGGATTTGGCGTTTATAAAAAGGCATTATATTTCAGCGAATCGGAACACAACAATTCGAACCCGGGACATATGCTTTAAAATCGCACACAGTCCACCGCTGGACTGTGTGTCTAACCCGAGATATAACTCGATTTAAATTATATATATAACCGAAAACTTCATCTTCTTCGTTAAACTTAACCCAGAACCCAAACCCGACTGTTTCGATACATTCATCAATTTCTTTAGTAAATTGTAATTAGCTACATATGAGATTAATAAAAACGAGAGAGATTAGGTGTAAGATATACCGAACAGAGATCCCCTGTTTCACCGGTGAGTTTCTGATGACAACAGGTTATTCCGGCGACGTGTCTCTTGCGGCAGAGGTTCTTCAAGAAGTTTGAGGTGAGTGTGGGTGACTTCGGTATGAGCTCTAGATGTTCTGTTTTTAGAGTAAGGCACAGAGGTGAAGGGGTTCGGTTTTCCGGCGAGTTGCAGAAAGTTTCCGGCGAGTTGTTCTTGCTGAATAGGGACTTGTAGAGGGGTTTACGAGTGTATTGAGGGTTTATTCGAGTGAATAGCGAGTTGGTTCTCTGACTGAAAGTACTCATAGACTTCCAAAACTACGACTTGCTTAAAATCGAACGGAAATTTTGTAACAAGGATAACGGTTTGCGAGTTAAAGTGTTTGATTGCGATTTCGGTTAAGGATTGATTGTCATAATCGTTCTTTAAAACGTATACGTTTGAAGCAGAGCGGTTACTTACTGAAATCTCGCAATTGACTCGCATGGCACGAATATTTATATTTATTGATTTCAATTATTTCCCAAAGAGTGCAGGTAGCCTAGTGGTGCATTGTGTGTTTGTTTGAGCGGGAGACCCGGGTTCCAAACCCGGCGTCTTTATTTAATTTTTCTCTCCTCATTTATTATTGATTATTAATTATAGTTTTTAAATTATGATATATTGATTAATTGTGTATCGTATAAAATTAATTTGAGCATTAAATATGCAACGAAATTTTTAACTGGTTGTTCGGTTAATAAACGAAGCGGGTTTGGTTAACCCGGTTTTTAACGGATGTTACATGAATTTTTGAAGGAAGACCTCGAATGTAGTGCTCGATCAAACGGTAAAGAGGGGAGTGAACAAGTTGGGGACCATTTGATTTAACTCAAGGAATCTCTTGTTGTATGTGGTGTGGTCGTCTTCCTTTTGTTTCAAAGAATAGAACTCATCCTCCAATTTCTTGATTTCGCTTCTTGGGCAAAACCGTCTTGTCATGATTTCCTTCAACTCTTCCCAAGTCAAAGTCATAGCATCTTCAACACCTCGTTTGGCCTCTCTGTATTCCACCATGTAAGTGCTACTCTAAGTAAACGACCGGTAGCATATCGCACTTTGCGATCATCGGGGCAATCGCAATTTAGAAAAGTGTTTTCCATTTACTCAAACCAATGGAGGAGAGCGGTGACACCTTCAGTCCCCTCGTATTTTGGAGGGTCGCAGGATTTGAAATGCTGGAAGGTGCATTTAGTGGTAATTGGGGGAGGGTTGGCGACATTTTGATCTTCTTGATTGACGGGATTAGCGGTAAGCGCTTGTTGAACTTGAACTACAAAGTTGGGTATTACGGCAGCCATTTGTTGAGCGATTTGGGCAGCCATGCGCTCGCGGGCTTTTCCTGCTCTCATCTTCCTACGAGCGGAATTAGAAGACATCTACAAGAAATACATATCAAGAGTATGAGTTGGATGTTTTTGGGATCATGTGTCGTATTTAGGAATGAACATTCATAAAATAAATATAGCATAATAAATCTACTACATCCATAGGATGTCTTGGGCTTTGCTCGTAATTGGGCCTTGCATGCCGCCATACTTCACCTTCGTAATCATGTGGGCCCCATGACTACCGGGTTTTTCATATGGTTCGCATGTGTTAGCCTGGTTACGTACACTAAAACCCGGAGAAAATCGAGAAATATGTATGTAACGTATGATATTCGGAATGTATCCAGGTGTGGACACGGTGACACCTCAATGTGGGGTTAGTTCGAACGACGTTTGGTGTGGCATGCTTTGGGCTAATAGGTCCTTCATACTCTCATCGTTAGTCCCCAGGTAGGCAAACTGGTCCGTTATATTGGATTTATACGAATGCCAACCTAGACAGGACGTTCCGACTACCGGTACTTGTACCCTTACAGTTACTACATGCCCGTCGCAGAACTCACTTTGATGAGATTTGAAAAATGAAAAATGCGACAAAATCTTGAATAACGGAAGTATGAAGATGATTTGAATATGTGAGCATTGAAATATGTATGATGAATATGTATGTATGTATGTATGTTTGACTGTAAGTATAATTCATTATGTATCTCAAAATGTAGTATTGGAAGTGTTTGCATGCATTTGTGTAATAAATATGAAAGAAATAAACATCATGAGTTTGCATATAACCACATAAACAATTAAATCTAATCAACTATAGTATAGGCTCTAAGGGTCTAATAACATATCCTATATCCCTATAGTCATAGCTCTGATACCAGTCTGTCACATCCCGACCCCCAGCGGAAAAGGTGATCGGGGCATGATTGGTTTTCATCAAAGCTCATGACATTTATTATAATGTTTCATATTTATTATTACAATTTAAAAGGAATCATACAATCAAATCAAACAAATACAACATGTTCTATACATCCTTCTAAACTTCATTATTTATCTTCTAAGGCAATTTCCTATGTTTTCCTTGCTTCATCCTGTTCACCTGTATCATGCGTAAAAAATGGTTTTTGGGTCAACAAAAGTTGGCGAGTGAACCTTGTTAGAAAACATTTATTATTTATTTCTTGTTGTATTTAATATGGAAAAATTGTGCAATAATCATATGTGAGCAAACGTAAATAAACATACAATAGCAATAACCATAACAAACAATAACATACAATAACAAACCATAATAAACAATAACATACAATAACAAACCATAATAAACAATAACATACAATAACAAACCATAATAAACAATAACATACAATAACAACCACCTTGCATGAATATATAACATGAATGACAATGAAATGATGGCAACGTCTCGTTCACGCTCATAGGTAATGGGAAACGGCTCACGCTCATAGGTAATGGGGAGCAGACGGCCTATGATGAAATGTATGTGCGATCAAGGCTCAATCAAACGGAGCCGATCGTATGTTGTCAACGCCTCGTTCACGCTCATAGGTAATGGGGAACGGCTCACGCTCATAGGTAATGGGGAGCGGCGGCCTATGATAATGTATGTACTGAAAATGATGAATTTAATCTAAACAATAACCACACAAACAGTTGATATATGTTGAATACACATTTGTTCATGGATATGATAGATGCACAATAGTTTAAATGTAATAAATAATAAGACACATGATACACCCAAAAACGTGATTAAAACGGGGAATTTGTAGAGATTCACTCACATTGGGTGCGTTTGTTTGAAGATGTTGAATGCGCACGAGTTTAGAGGATTGATCGACGAGAGATAACTAACCTAATTAATAACGAAAAGGTACGGTAAGTAAGTGGATTTTATTAACAATTTTAATAGGATTTTTGGATATATTTTTGTGAGTTTAAGGCTATTTTCTAACTTTAAAACATTATTTTTAAGTATTTTTAATTGATAAATAAATAAATAAAAATAATAAAAAAATGTTGACTTTTAACCGTTGACCGTTATTGTTGACCGTTGACCGGTTCAGTTGTGAATATTATTGCACTGAGTGAGACTCGAACCCGTGACCTCCCGTACGCGTGCACGCAACTCTACCAACTGAGCTACGTGTCTAACCCGAAATATTTCTGTTTTTAATTATATTTATATACTGTTTAACTTAATCCGAAAATCATTTATTTTTAAAAAGGATTTTAATTGCATTGAACCGGTGCCGTCAACCAGTCTCGAACCCGGGACTGCGAGTTAGTGTTGCACACAGTCCACCGCTGGACTGTGTGTCTAACCTGGTTAATATTCCGGTTTTTTATTAACTTAACATGATTCTGTGAGTTATCTGGTTCAGTTTAAAAAGGAACATTTTTATTACCGAGAATGTGCGTGTGTCAAGGATCGAACTCGGGACGTATTGCGTATTTATTTGCACACAGTCCACCGCTGGACTGTGTGTCTAACCCGTTCATAATACTGATTTTAATTAATCTTATACACTAAGCCGACTTCATCTTCTTCGTTCAAACACAGACAACGGTTAACCAAACTGTTACTTGTTAAATTAACTTAACGTTTAATAACGATTGTAATGTGATGAACAGAGAGGGTTTGGGGAAAGAATGTACCGGAACAGATTGTCTTCTTCAGAACTCCGGCAAAGATCGTCGGCTCTGTTTTGTATATTCCGTCTGTTCGGATCAATTAGCAACTTTGATCGATTAGATGTGAAATTGAATTACTGAGTAACGATTATCAGGATGTTTAGATGATCATACCGATTAACACGAGATTCTGGAAATTCCAGAAGTTTTCCGGCGAAAACAGAAAATCCGGTAACGTCGTCTGGAATAGATTCTGGGTGAGGGATTGATGTTAGTAATAGTCTAACAATGGGTTAAAACAGAAAAAGTCGAGTTATTTACCGTGTAGTTGAAAGTCTCGGTTTTCCGGCGACTTGCAGAGATTTTCCGGCAAGTGAAATTGATTCAATAATCGGTGCGATTTTGAGCGAAAAGTTTACCAGAGGCTAGGGTGTGCATTTATAGGGAAGAATATCGATGAATTGGGTCTGATTCCCGTCTTGATTCGTTGGTCAGCCGTTCTCCGGCGGTTATGACGGATGTCGCGGAACTGGACGTCGGTTATAACCGATGGCGTCGTTAATTCTTACGTTAAGTCAAAAGTAACCGACGATAATTGGCGAAATCGTCGGGTTTTCCGCGTCAGCGGTTTTGGGCGCGCTGCTGACTGGGTTTGATTTCCAGATTTATTTTATGTATTAATTGTTTCAGTATTTCACCAAAGAACACAAGTGGCGGAGTGGTTGGGCGAGTGAGAGTTAAGTCTTTGTGGTTCCCGGCTGACCCGGGTTCGAAACCCGGCATCAACATAATATTTTTATTTCATTATTTTTAATGAATTTTCAATTATAAATTTATATTCTAATATAATTATTAATTATGTTCGTTTAAAATTAATTTGAGCATTAAATACGCAATGAAATTTTTAACTGGATGTTCGGTTAATAAACGAAGCGGGTTTGGTTAACCCGGTTTTTGACGGATGTTACATTCTTCACAGCCCAAGGATATCATAATATCACTTTGCAACATTCATCTCTTGTTAAGATAAAATAATGAGACTTATTCATAATCCTAAAACATCAATATTTAGGATCGTCTCACAAATTATTGTATATAGCACATAGTTAAATTTTATCATTCAATTAAGGAACATAACTTGTTTACCTTTGATCTCCAACACTTACCATTGACTCATAAGTCTTAATCCAAGTCACTTGGTGAACACACTCATCGCCAACAAGATGAATGTTCCTCGTCTACAATCACTATTATGTGGAAGATAGAGTCAACTAGATCCACACTCAACAACATGGCATTCATAATTTTGCCATAAGTGATTTACACACATAAATTGTTATTTTTAGGAGATATGTATACTTAGGATGCTCTGCTAAACGAAGGTAAAATTTCCATATTCAAGTGGTAGACGCATCTACGTATAAATCTCACAAGATTTATTACAGGTATACAGTAAACATAGTACTTCTTCATATGTTATAATTCAAAGTTGTGAATTTTCCAATGACTTCTAACAACGTATTTTGACATGAATCTCGTTTGTGTATTCCATTTTAATACACTCACTACTCACTCGTGATATGGTTACATATTTGATATCTTGTCTTTGACTTTTAGTCAATGCAACAACTCTTAAGTTGTTTTGTCCAAGTATGTTCATATACTATCCATTTAAAACCATATTATTTTAAATAATGTATAATTAACGTTATAATTATTTTCCATAAAAATAATTTATACGTCACAAATATTAGTGATTTATTTCTTTGTAAAAATTGCATGTGTTATCCGAAGATATTGAACACAAAACAATAAAATACATTCGTAACTAAATCACAAGTGCCCAACACTTTTGAAATTTTAATGGAAGAATAGATGATATGTAGATATCAAAAACCAAAGTGCTTTTATCTTCAGCACTTTATAATCTGACCGAAATCTTCTCAACGACATCGTCCCGTGGCATGTCTTGAGGTACTCCCTCAGTAAGACTCCATGCACTTGTAAATTACAAGTTCTCCATTTCATATTGAAATTTTAAACTTGGAGAATTCTGTTAAAAACAACACCAAGTTGTTACAAAGACCACATTTAAGTAGTAAACTTGAACAATCAAATTTGTTCACAACAACACCAAGTTGTTTTCCACCAAATAATATTCACGAGATTATTACTTTGTTCAACAAATGCTACTTCTATCAAGAGTAGCAAACCATTTGAATTCTAAAAACTATGCAAAACTGTGTTTTAAAAATAATTTTAAAATATTTCCTTAGTTTTGCAATGGATAATATTAATAATATCAATTAGAGTAATTAGAGATTATGATAACATAAATCAAAACCCAAAATATCAAACGGTTTTATATTGTTTAGTCTTACTACGCATGTACTAAACGTTTTATAACACGCATGTTTGAAAAATAATGTTATAACGGGCACATTATAGAATCGAATGTTTACATAAAACGTTTTCCAAGGATAAAGTTTATAAAATAAACCATTTCTCATCGTTTTAAATGCACACATAGGCGATTAAATGTTTACATAAAACATTTCCATTCATTATGGCTTATACAATGTACAATCTCCGACCTTGTATTTGTGATACACATTTTCTAACACATGTGGTAGAAAATTTAATCATTTTATATATATATAACATGACCATTTGGATTTAGAAATCATAACTTAAAGTTGGTGATAAATCCCACACAACTACACCATCATTTTATGGTAATTTAATTCTTGTATTTTTTACTCTTGTAGTTTTCCAAACTCATCAAGTTAGGCACATAGCCTACTTTTAATACAAGAGACATGGGATGGAGAAGAGTCTCACTTAATTAGAGATTTAATTAGAGATATAAACTCTAACAAAACTAATAAATTGACATAAAACTCTACTTAATAGTTTATCTTCCATATGAAGAGTCTAGTAAATAATTATAATTTCATTAAATTCATACAAATAACAACACCATCACTTTATGATGATTTAATTTTTTAAGCAAATCAAACATCAACTTCAATTTATGACCTTTTTTATTTCTAAACCATACAAAGCATAATATAAGTGTTTATATTCATTAAAATCAATGCTACAACAAATTAGTTATATCAAACGTTTACATAAACCATTTCAAAACATTTGTATTTTAACCATTTTTAACAATCATGTTAAAATGACAGAAATTCTAAGCGCACGTTAGAAATGTTAACATTTCCACAAGATGTTAATTCAACTTGCTATAAACACATATATGGTTCAAACAAATAAATCATTTCCAATACACACATTAGAAAATAAACAATTAAAAAATTGCTTCCAAACTAATGCTTACCATGAACGTTTCTAACACCCATGTTAGAATCGTTTTCAAATTTAACGATTTTATAAACAGTTTCTAACACTTTTGTTAGAAGTAAACAATTACAAAAATTGCTATAAAGCTTATCAATAAATAAGTTCTAACAAGCTCGTTAAAAATAAACAATTACAGAAACTGTCATAAAACTTATCAATTTGTATAAGGAACCCCATTCTAACAAGATCGTGTAGAAATAAATGATTACAAAAATCATTATAAGGCTTATTAGTTTATATAAAATAAACTTACTTTTAACACTCATTCTTTAAATCATATTATATAAATAATATGATCATTTCTAACAAGCATGTTAGAGAATTTTATGTTTACAAAAAACGTACTGTTTATAAAAATAAAGCCGGTCTAATACACAAGTTAGAGAATTTAACGTTTACAAAAACGTATGGTTTACACCAACAAACCCGATCTAACACAAAAGTTAGAAAAAATTTACCATTCCAAAATCGTTACAAAACCAAACGATTGAACTAAAAGTATTCGTTTTGTACCACGATATAGAATTTAAGATTGTATCTCAATCTCAATAAATCCAAACAACACAAGTTGTACTATCCAAAACAATATTTATAAGATCATAATCTCTAAAAATATTTTTTTATTATAAATCATTTCGTGAACCCAAATCCTTATAAATAAGGTTTTAAGATTGTAGCAACAATCTCACGATTCTGTTTTAAGATTGTAGGACATGGGTCACAATTTTATAATAAAAATTATATAAATAAATATAAAAAATGTAAAAATACTCCCTGTACATAATTTTGTGAAATTATAGTACCCGTACCATGTAAAAGTCCATACAAAATTAAATATGAAATACAACATATTTAAATAAATGGATTCAAATCGTTGTCTTTGACAAGAGCTTGAGAAGCGTCTTCTTGTACAATTTTCGCTACAAGAACTTGAACCCCATCTCCTTGTGAGATCCTTCTTGGCTGCAAAAGGAACAAACTAATGTTGATGGTTGTGGCTGAGGCACGTGTTCAACACAATTCCCTTAAAACAGACTTCACGCCTCTACTAAAGACAACACGTCTGTCTCCCAGGTACAACAGCCGAAGCAGTCTGTGTTGCCGGAGATAGCTCACACGCCCGAGGTTACACTGGGTGAAATTGTAGTATTTGAACTTATGGAACGGATAAGCAGGCGATGGTCGTGGAAACCAAGTAGAGAGTACTCCTCTCTATATAGTTTTAAAGTATCTTTTCAAGTATTCTCCATGTATACATCATGTATCTTTCTTCTAGTCACAAAATAAGGCACATAGCCTACTAATAATATAAGACTTGAGGAAGAGTTAAAATTCTCAATTAATTAGAGGCTTAACACTCTAATAAAAACTAATCAAATGTCATCAATAAAACTCTACTCAAGAGTTTTACCATTTGTAGAGTTTTAACATTTGATAATTTGATTGCAAATGAAAATAAAGAGATGAAAATCGTGGATCTGGCTAGCTTTACAAAAAATAAAAGGAAAAAAATAATGTTGAAGAGATAAAATTGTGATTCTGACACCGTATTTACATATTTATTAAGTATAAACATGTTTTTTATATAACTTTATTATGATAATTTTAGATTATTAAGACTCTATTGTATATTTATTGAATATAATTGATTTATTTTGGATATAACTAAATACATGATGAACCAAATTTATATGTCAATACTATCAATTAAACGACATACAAAATTATCTAAACTCATTAAGAGTTCAATTTTGCAATATTTAGCTACTTTCTGAAATTCAAACATCGATGAATATTGTTGGATAAATCATGATTTAATTTGTTTTAACTAATGTTATTAAGTTTGTTACGGTTACATAAGTTAAGGAAAATGTTTATTTGAGTTATAATATAATTAAATGTAATGGTGTATTTGGGATAGGTTTAATACCTTGGTGGTCAAGTCAAGTTGTGTCCATTATAAATAGGGTTTAATGCTTTTATTTTTCGTATGGTTTCATTTATAGAAGAATAAAAAACTCGTGAGTGTGTTTCACACAAAACTGAGTGTACGTTTGATTGTTTTGGTATGATTGTTTTGATTCGATTATTCCAACAATTCGTATCAGAGTGAATGATAAAGGCCCCTTAAAAACATAATCACCACCGAGGAAGATGAACCTATGAATAGTTCGACCTTTCTGTTTGCAATCTTGGAAAGATCTTTCCATACTTGGTCGCGAGATATGCCTATAATCAATTGATCATTGTTGCCTGGTTGCGAAGCTGCTGAAATTAAATCCATGAGAGTTCTAATTGTGAGAGCAGCTGGGAAGTTTAAATCAAAGGGTTATGCGAGTCAACCGCGGGAGATATCGATCTAATTGAGTCAGATCAAGTCACACATCAATCACCTGCGTGGAGTGTGGTGTTTACCAGAGCGATTTGAGATGTGAAGTGTGATACCAGAGTATTATCTGAGTGATTCAAGGTGGTACGGTGTTATATTGTAGTTTACCTGAGCAATACAAAGTGGTACAATGTGATACCGGTGAAAAAACAAGTTAATGAAGTCGTGATAGTTTGAACTATTCGGAAGGAGTGGTAAGTTGTTGTTGTATCGAAAATAGCAGGATATGTGGGTCGCTTTGTTTGTTGTTTTTTTGTGATTGAAGAACAACGTTCGGTGTTTGTTTATATGTGATTGCGCGTATATTTTTATGGCAAGCTAACCAAAAACAACGACTTGGTCATTGGTTTCCTAGTGATCAGGGTATCAAGTTCAGCGGCTAGGGATTGTTCGTTTTTTGTGATCGGATTTTGTTTTTTAGTGATAACAATAATAAAGAAAAAAAGGGAGTGAAGTTTGACATTTGCTAAAATTGTGAAGGTGTCTTTGCTTTTTCTTGACATATTAATTGTCACACCCCGGATTTCCAACCCCAAAATCCATACACCGGTGGGCCTAGGTGGGGAGTATCATGACATCAGTTGATAATCACTAGTCAATTAAACACGGCACAGCGGAAGTCTTGGAGTAAAATTACTATTACAAACTGAATGTTCGAAAATATAAAATAATATACAAGCTTGTAATAGAAGATCCACAGACGGATCATAAAATGTACATGGAAAGTATACAAAACAGACTTTAGGCAGATTTAGGATTTGCAAGATCCTCTATCACTACCGAGCAGCTTCCGGCCTATTTCCTATTGTACCTGCAGTTTAGCCTTTGGACAATATGTCAGCTTACGCTGGTAAATACACCCAACTGACTCATTTTGAAAACTTTAAAATGGTTTTAAGTGCAAAACGGCACAAAATCTTTTATTAACTTGGGAAAGTTGACCTTGCAACCTTGTATCAGATTCGCATGTTTATCAATACATACAGGGCCCAGTACAGAAACCGAGACATGATTAAATACACACCACTCAGGACTCACGAAGGAGTCATCCCGAACGTCTTGGGAACATTGCATATGAGCATCAAAGGTGTATGCCTACACCCCGTGCTAAGGTCGTGGCCAATAACTAATGTATTGAGCCCAGGATATCCTGGACATAGTAATTTAACCCCCGATGTTTAAGTTATCAAACAAAACTGATGAAAACAAAATATGCGGGTTTACTAGCCACAAGTGGGCATTCGATTGACCCCATTTTGGACCAAGCGGTAATAATTTACCGTATCCCAAGCCCGTATAGGGAAAATAAGTCGAGAGTATTTACCTGAGCTAGTCTTCTTCTTTTATTTTTAATTTACTTAGCCGTATAAAAGTACCAAGTGCAGATAGCATTTACCGGGAAGGCTCTAGTCTGGATTATGGCATAAGCTAGCCAATTAAATACTAACGGTCTTATAAACGAAAAGTGTACATGATCATTACGTATAACGCTTGATTAAACGATGATCATATAGAATGTAGTTTAATCCTAACAAGTACTTGACTTGTATAATATGGGTAAACTATAAACATTCTGGATTTTGAAACTTAAATGACAAGGTTAAACCCGTTTCGGTTAAATTCCGTAAAATAGTTACATATACGTAACTGTGCGCATAATAGCGATATCGGGTAACCGGATAAGTCATGGACAAGTTCTATATGCCATTATACTTTAAATAAGTTAAGATTTCAGTAGGATATCAACTTGTATGCCCGTTAAGGTTTTAAAACGAAATTATGCCTCATAAGGGCATTTTGGTAATTTTATACCGTAGTAAAGGAACTTGAATATAATTTAATGTTATAGTCATAAGTATTCTGGAAAAATACTTTATTTATGATATAATATCAGTAGGATATCATTTATATGTGTAATTTATCTCTTATGACCAAACTATGCACCGAAGGGGCATTTTGGTCATTTTACAAATAGTTTATAAATTATTTGGGATTATGAGTTTATAAAATGTACCTACTATAAATATGTTTAAAATAAATTTTAAAATCAGTAGGTATCAAGTCTTGTGTCCATTAATATGGTTTAAAACCATACTATGCGCCGAGACGGCGCTTATGTCGTAAAATGATGTTTTATGCGATGTTTAATGAAAACTGACATTAGGGTCAGATTAAAATGTCTTAAATATGTTATTTAATATAACATATCAGTAGGTAATTGATTTACCTTGAAAAGGTTTGATTAAAATCGTTTTATTAGCCACAGGGGCTAAAATCGCCATTTATCGACATAGTTTAAGGACCTGCTTGAAAACTCAGTTTACAACTTGATTTAACATCCCAAATAATCCTACTTATAATATTACATCAGTAGGAAACTCATTTTCAAGTTTATTATTATTAGAACCTTGATTTATGTAAAAAGGACATTTTGGTCAAAGATGGCATAATTATGGAACTTGCGCATAAACTTGGATTCTGATTATGATCATGTAATATAACCTCAGAGGGTTATGCTCCATAATATTATGATCATAATGCAACTTTAGATCATTAAGTAACTAATCTAAATCGGGTCAGAATCGAAAGTCAAAGCAGAAGTCAAACTTCGCGACTTTCGGTTGTGAACCGACCCTAGAACTGAAATTGACGAGCCGAACATGTTCTTACTAAACCTCAGGTTTCTCAATGAACCTTAGGTTTTCATCTATCTGCACATCTTTGTGCGACATTGCTAGCGACTCATCGGCTAGACATTTCTTAAGTTTAGATATGTGGAATACATCATGGATTGCACTAAGCTCCTCTGGGAATCTGAGCTTATAAGCCACAGTGCCAACACATTCGACTATCTCGAATGGTCCAATATATCTTGGGCTCAACTTCCCCTTCTTTCCAAAACGCATCACACCTTTCCAGGGTGATACTTTCATCATGACCTTGTCCCCTATTTGGAACTTACGAGGTTTACGCCTCTTGTCAGCATAGCTTTTCTGCCTGTCCCTGGCAGTTTTGAGATGATCAGGATTTGCACAATCTTTTTCGTGGTCTCCAGGACAATCTCATGTCCTGTTAGTTGGGCCTCCCCAACTTCTTCCCAACATACGGGCGTTCTGGATTTTCTCCCATACAAGGCCTCAAAAGGAGCAGCCTTGATGCTAGTGTGATAACTGTTATTGTAGGAGAATTCTATTAGGGGTAAGTGGTCGTCCCAACTTCCACCTAAATCAATCACACATGCCCTAAGCATGTCTTCCAATGACTGGATAGTACGCTCACTTTGACCATCAGTCTGCGGATGGTAAGCCGTACTAAAATTTAATCTTGTGCCTAACGATTGTTGGAAACTTTTCCAAAAGTGAGATGTATATCTAGTATCTCTATAGGATACAATAGATACTGGCACACCGTGTAAGGACACTATCTTGTCCATATACAATTTAGCCAATTTATCTGAATTATACATTTCCTTAATTGGCAAGAAATGTGCTGACTTGGTCAACCTATCCACTATGACCCAAATAGTGTCGTTACCACTTTGGTCTTGGGTAACTTGGTAATCAAATCCATAGTTACCATTTCCCATTTCCAAGTGGGAATCTCAAGTTGTTGTAGAAGTCTAACGGTTTCTGATGTTCAGCCTTAACTTGCGAACACGTCAGACACTTAGCTACATAAGTGGCTATGGATTTCTTCAAACCCATCCACCAATAATTTTTCTTCAAGTCTTGATACATCTTGTCACCTCCTGGGTGAACTGAGTATCTTGAATTGTGCGCTTCTTGGAGGATTAGATCTCTAAGTCCTCCAAAGATCGAAACCCAAATTCTATCATTAAATCTTAGGATTCCATCCTTTCCAGGCTCTAACTGATCAATAGTTCCGCCTAATCCCCCATTAGGGATATTAGCCTCTAATAAGGCTTGCTTTTGCGCATCTAGTAGCTTCTCATTTAAGCTATTTTTGAGCTTAATGCTCTTGGCGTTAATCCTAATAGGTTTAACCTTTTCCTTACGACTTAAGGCATCGGCAACTACATTTGCCTTGCCTGGATGGTAGCGAATCTCGCAATCTTAATCATTAAGAGTTTCCATCCAACAGCGTTGTCGCATGTTCAATTCTTTCTGATTGAACAGATGCTGGAGACTTTTATGATCTGTGTAGATAACACACTTCGTACCATACAAGTAATGTCTCCACAGTTTTAGGGCAAATATAACGGCACCCAATTCCAAATCGTGGGTGGTGTAATTCTTTTCATGCACCTTTAATTGTCGTGATGCATAGGCAATTACCTTGCCATTTTGCATTTACACACAGCCCATGCCAGTGTACAAAGCATCACAATAGACAAAAAAATTCTCAATACCCTAAGGTAGAGATAACACAGGAGCGTTGCTCAACTTGTGTTTAAGAATCTCAAAAGATTCTTGTTGCTTTGGACCCCAATTATACTTAATATTCTTACGGGTCAAGGAAGTTAAAGCAGTGGCTATTCTTGAAAAGTTCTCAATGAACCTTCTATAGTAACCAGCCAATCCCAAGAAACTACGAACCCCCGTTGGGGTCTTGGGCACTTCCCAATTCATTATGGCCTCAATTTTGGTGGGATCCACTTGGATACCATGCTAACTTACCATGTGTCCAAGATATTGGACATCTCTAAGCCAAAATTCGCATTTAGAGAACTTTACATAAAGTTTCTCTTGTTTAATAATTCTAGGATGCACCGAAGATGTTTCTCGTGATCAGCTTGATTACGAGAATAGATAAGTATGTCTTTTATGAAGACAATGACAAACTTATCTAAATACGGTTTGCAGACTCTATTCATGAGATCCATGAATGCTGTCGGTGCATCTGTGAGCCCAAAAGGCATCACTAAGAATTCAAAGTGACCATAGCGGGTCCTGAAGGCTGTTTTGGGAACATCCTCGCTCCTAACCTTCAGTTGATGATATCCTGATCTCAAATCTATCTTAGAAAAATAACTAGCCCCTTGAAGTTGGTCGAATAAATCATCGATCCTGGGGAGAGGATATCTATTCTTAATGGTTAGCTTGTTCAGCTCCCAGTATTGATGCACATTCGCATCGAACCGTCTTTCTTCTTTACAAACAGAATAGGAGCTCCCCAAGGTGAGGAACTAGGCTGTATAAAGCCTTTCTCCAAGAGTTCGTCCAATTGAACTCTTAGCTCATTCATTTCAGTTGGAGCTAGTCTATATGGAGCTCTAGCTACAGGTGCTGCTCCTGGTATGATATCTATTCTGAACTCCACTTGGCTATCTAGAGGTAGGCCTGGTAATTCTTCAGGGAAAACATCGGGATACTCCGAGATAACTGGTTGATCTTCAAGGTTCGGCTTTGGTTCGTTTATGGTAACTTGTGCCATATAGATGACACAACCTCTTCTCAAACACTTGGATGCTTTAAATAACGACACTTTGTCTGGCAGTCCATAGTGTGAGTCTCCAGGGATGGTGATCATTTCACCAGATGGGGTCTTAATCTCGATGAGCTTTTTATTGCAGGTAATGCGGGC
Organism: Scalesia atractyloides; assembly: GCA_947069175.1. NCBI lineage: Eukaryota > Viridiplantae > Streptophyta > Magnoliopsida > Asterales > Asteraceae > Scalesia > Scalesia atractyloides. The sequence goes on along the minus strand of CAMTDV010000023.1, from coordinate 39,346,044 downwards.
TTGGTTATGAGATAACCAATCATGCTTAAGACAACATCGAACCCCGCCAATTTCATTGGTAAAAGAGAGATATGGATGGAATGATTCTTAATGGATATAGAGCATCCATCAAGTATGGAAAAAGCAGTTTCTAAGGTTCCATCGACGAGTTCTATCTCATAAATTTTATCTAGAGTTCTCATTGGTAAATTTAATAGTTTACTAACTTATGATCAACAAATGATTTATCCGCACCCGAATCGAAAAGAACTCTAGCATAAATATCATTAATGGGGAAAGTACCTGTTATGACGTTATTGTCATTAACAGCTTCCTTAGCAGTCAGCCAAAAGGTGCGTGCATTCCCTTTCTTGGCCTCTCCAGGCTTCGGATTATTATTCTTTGAATTCTTAGGGTAGTTAGTTACAATGTCCCTTTTTCGTTGCAGATGTAGCAAACAACATCCTTAAGATCTTTACAATCTAGGGTCTTATGCCCTCTCTTTTTACATATGCTACAAGGTCTAGCTTGTGGATCAGAAGCACTGTCCCCAGTGTTTGTAGTTGCAAGTCTTGCAAAATGGCATCACAGCGACTTGCCTTGGTTCCCTTTGAACCCAAATTTCCCTTTATTTTTCTTATTAAACTTATGGGAGTTGTCGTCTTCCCTCTTCCTTTTTTCATCACTTTTGTTTCACAAGGTCAAGGGTGAGAGAGAGAGAATAGGTCTACAGTGGACCTATAGGTATTAGGCTGAGCAGCCTTTACCATGCCCTTTATTTCGGGCGCTAACCCATTAATAAAACGCGCAATGCGTTTGGATTCAGGGGTAATTAAATAGGAAACTAACCTAGATAGGGAATTGAAATCGGAAACATACTTCCGACAATTTAGGTTTTTCATTGATAGAGACAAGAAGTCTGTCTCTATTGTCACACCCCGACCCGCAGCGGAAAAGGTGATCGGGGCATGATTGGGTTATCATCAAAGCTCATGACATTTATTTTAACGTTTCATATTCATTAATACACTTTAATGGAAAATTTACAATCAATATTACATCATGTCCTAAATATCAATCTAGGCTTCATTGTTTTCTTCTAAGGCATTTCCTATGTTTTCCTTGCTTCATCCTGTTCACCTGTATCATGTGTAAAAAGGGTTTTTGGATCAACAAAAAGTTGGCGAGTGAATCCTATAGAAAACATTTGAACAAGTTTATTTAATTGATTATAAAATAGAGTGCACAACCACACATGAGTAAAAATAGATGTAAACTTATTCACCAATCAATTTAATATTAAACAATACACACATGAACAATAATGGATCGTTTAGAGGCACGCGTTGCTCAACTCGTCTCTCACGAGGAACTGATGGGCCTAATGAATGAATTGCATAAACTTGACAATATGAAATACATAACTACAAACAATATAAACTCAATAATACACACATGAACAATAATGGATTTGTTTTGTGGCACGCGTTGCTCAACTCGTCTCCCACGAGGAACTGATGGGCTTAATGAATGACTTTCATATAAGTTGACAAAATGAAATACATAACCACAACAATATAAACAATCTAAGTTTATATCACAATATGGTATGGCACAAGTTTAAATAAACGAGTTAATTATTTTGTGACACATGACACACCCCAAAACGTGTAATTTAAAAAGGGGGAGTTGTAAGATTCACTCACAGTGGGTGCGTTCGGTTGATGATGTTGAATGCGCACAAAGTGGTTTTAACCACGAGTGAAATTAACCTAGATAATGGCATAATGTTTCGGTAAATAAACGGATTTTATTAATCCATTTAGTAAGATTGTTGGGTGTATTTTTGTGAGTTTAAGGCTATTTTCTGACCTTAAAAATGTTATTTTTAAGTATTTTTAATTGATTTTTAATTAAAATAAATAAATAAAAATAATAAAAATGTTGACTTTTTTTTGACCGTTGACCGTTGACTTTGACTGTTGACCGGTTCGTATGTGTTATTGTGTGCGCTGGGTGAGGCTCGAACCCGAGACCTCTCGTATGCGTGCACGCAGCTCTACCAACTGAGCTACGTGTCTAACCCGAAATATTTCTGTTTTTAATTATATTTATATACTAATTAGATTAAACTGAAAATCATTTATTTTTAAAAACGATTTATGCGTCGGACCGGTGCGCTCCACAGGTCTCGAACCCGGACCTGTGGGTTGAGTTAACACACAGTCCAGCGGTGGACTGTGTGTCTAACTTGTTAAATAATCTGATTTATATTACACATATAAACAAACTTCATTATTTCATTTCTGCCTTATTTAAAAAGTTAGATAATTGTCCGGATCGGTGCAGTAGACCGGACTCGAACTCGTGACGTGTGTTTAAACATTCACACAGTCCACCGCTGGACTGTGTGTCTATCTTGGTTATTATTCTGGTTTTTATTAAACTTAACATATATCAGCAGTGAATCCGGTTCGGTAAAAAAAGAGCATTTTTATTAAGGCGAGTGTGCGTGGGACATGTATCGAACTCGAGACGTTTACGTGTTTAATGTGCACACAGTCCACCGCTGGACTGTGTGTCTAACCCGAGTTATAACTTGATTTTAATTATACATATACACAACTGAAACTTCGTCTTCTTCGTTGAATTTAACCAGAATCGGAAGTCCGACTGGTTCGATTTTTTAATCATGTTCTTTAGTGTTTTGAGGTTAATTACAGGTGAGATATATAAAAAGAATGAAAGATTTAAGCGTAAGGTATACCGACTGAACTCCTCTGTTTCTCCGGCGAAACTCCGGTGACAGCATAAACTTCCGGCGACGTGTGTCCTGCGGCAGAGAGTCTTCAGCAAGCTTGAAATGGATGTGGGTGGCTTCGGTATAAGTTCTGGGTGTTCAGTAAGGCTCAGAATTGAAGGGCTCGGTTTTCCGGCGAGGTGCAGAACTTTTCCGGCGAGTGAGTTTTCGTCGAGAAAGGGTGCGGTTTTGAGCAAAAAGGCTACCAATGGATTGTGGGTGAATTTATAGGGAGGAATCGAGATGTATAGAGTCGGATTTCAGGCCTAATTCAAAGTCATTACGTTTTCCGGCGGTTATAGCTTGGGTCGCGGGTTCAGGCGTCGGTTATAACCGATGATGAGTTTAAAGTTTACGTTAAGAATAAAAGAAACCGTCCAAACTCGCGAGATCGCCGGGATTTCCGACGACTGCAATTGGGCGCGTCGTTATTTGAATTCGAGATTTATTTTATGTATTAATTGTCTCTCATAATAAACAAGAATCATCAGTGGCGCAGTGGTTGAACGGCTGAGTGTTAAGTCTTTGACTCGCTGGCTGACCCTGGTTCGAAACCCGGCAGCAGCATTTTATTTTTATTTCATTATTTTTAACAATTTTTCACAAACAAATTATATATTCCAATATAATAATTAATTATGTATCGTTTAAAATTAATTTGGGCATTAAATATGCCACGAAATTTTAAACTGATTGTTTGGTTAATAAACGGAGCGGGTTTGGTAAAATCCGTTTTTTTTACGGATGTTACAATATCGCCTGCTTTTTAGAAATTTCGTCCCGAAATTTAAGTAGTGATATATTTAACTAAAAATGATGGTGTTTCGTTTGACAGTTACATACTTAGAAAAGTAAGGGTTTAAGTTTTTGTTTGAGGCGGTAACGTTCCTTGTAAGGGTTAAGTACCCTATTACAGGAAAATATTGATAAGCGGAGTTTATTCGCTAAATATGATATCATGCGCAAGAGTTTGGATATGTTTGGAAGGATATGGTTATATCCTAAAGCAAAACTTCTAATACTACAACCTACATGGAACTTCTCATAACCGTCTAACAATACCTCTGATCCTTTGACAAGAATACTTATATATAGGAAGTACCAGCGGCGTATCCACCATATTCTTGTCAAATTTTCGTTGGTTTTATCCGCAAATTATGATTTGTTACCAAGAAACTACTAAATCCTACATAGAACTTCTCATAACCGTCTGACAATGCCTCTGATCCTTTGACAAGAATACTTATATATAGGAAGTACCAGCGGCGTATCCACCATATTCTCGTCAAATTTTATTGGTTTTACCAGTGAATTATGATTAGTCCTATGTGACTCTACAACCAATACAACAAACAAAATACTGAAAATGAAAAAATGTCTGTGCGATCAAGGCTCAATCAAACGGAGCCGATCGTATTGCATGTACTGAAAATGAAAATGTCTGTGCGATCAAGGCTCAATCAAACGGAGCCGATCGTATTGCATGTACTGAAAATAATAAATTTAATCTAAACAATAATCACACAAACAACTTATACATGGAACCTCTCATAACCGCCTGATAATGCCTCCGATCCTTTGACAAGAATACTTATATATAGGAAGTACCAGCGGCGTATCCACCATATTCTTGTCAAATTCTCATTGAATTTATCCGCAAGTTATGATTAGTTCTATGTGACTCTACAACAAACACAACAACCACAAGATACTGATAATGAAAATGTTTGTGCGATCAAGGCTCAATCAAACGGAGCCGATCGTATTGCATGTACTGAAAATAAAAATTGTCTGTGCAATCAAGGCTCAATCAAACGGAGCCGATCGTATGTGGGCACGCCGGGTTCACGCTCATAATGAAATGGGGAACATGCTCAACGCTCATAATGTAATGGGGAGCGGCGGCCTATGAAATTGCATGTACTGAAAATAATAAACAATAATTACTCAAACAATTTACACATGGAACCTCTCATAACCGCCAGATAATGCCTCCGATCCTTTGACAAGAATACTTATATATAGGAAGTACCAGCGGCGTATCCACCATATTCTTGTCAAATTCCCATTGGCTTTATCCTTAAGTTATGATTGGTTCTATGTGATAAAGAAAAACATAAAACTAAAAGATTGGAGTTGAATCTGGATTTTCGGTGAAGAGGACTAGTTGGGTATCTTCGTTTGGGCCGTTATTATCTTCGACCATGTTGAAAACTCTTCCTCTTGCTGGTGGCCTAGTGATTGGATTTTCTTGATTTACTTGGTTAACTGGGTTTGACTGAGCTTGAGTGTTGATGATGTTAACCAATTGAGGGCACGTGTTTCTAAAGTGGGTAGGGTCGCCATAATTGAAACAAGCTCGAACATATGGGAACATGGGGTATTGGGGTTGTTGATAGGTTTGGATCATGTTTTGAGTAGGGGGAGAGATTTGGTTTTGAAAGGTGCGGCAAACCTTGCTCAAATGACCATAGCGTCCACAAGTTACACATAGTCGACAAGGTAAGGTAAGGGGATGGTGATAAAAACAGTTGTTGCATCGAGGGTGAGGTCCAAGATATGGTTTCTTATTTGGGTAAGTTGAGTTGGGTGCCACTTGAGTGATTGGGATAGCTTGGATGGGTATGGCGTGTGAAATTGGTTGATTTCGTTGGATAGCAGCGAAAAGTTGCCCGTCTCTTTTTCTCGTAGAATTGGGTTGAGAAGGGGATTCGGTTTGGGTGTAGTCGGAGGTTACAGTCGATGCTTTATCCTTCTTCTTCTCCTCCTTGAAGTCTTTGTTCCGGATTCGGTTCTCGGTGAGCGCTGTTGCTAGCTCCATTGCTGCTTCCAAAGTTGCAGACGTGGTACTTATTACAGAGTCTTGAATCTTTGACGGAAGACCACGAATGTAGTGCTCGATCAAACGGTAGAGGGGAGTGAACATGTTGGGAACCATTTGATGTAACTCGAGGAATCTTTTGTTGTACGTGGTGTGGTCGCCTTCCTTTTGCTTCAACAAATAGAACTCATCTTCTAATTTCTTGATTTCGCTCCTTGGGCAAAATCGTCTGGTCATGATTTCCTTTAATTCATTCCAAGTTAAAGTCATAGCATCTTCAACACCTCGTTTGGCCTTCTCTGTATTCCACCAAGTAAGTGCTATTCCATATAATCGACCGGTAGCATATCGGACTTTGCGATCATCGGGGCAATCGCAATTTAGAAAAGTGTTCTCCATCTCTTCAAACCAATGGAGGAGAGCGGTGACGCCTTCAGTCCCTTTGTATTTTGGAGGGTCGCATGATTTGAAATGCTTGTAGGTGCATTTAGTGGTATTTGGGGTAGGGTTGATAACGTGTTGATCTTCTTGATTGACAGGATTAGCGGTAAGTGCTTGTTGGACTTGGATTACAATGTTGGGTATTACGGCAGCCATTTGTTGAGCGATTAGGGCAGCCATACGCTCGCGGGCTTTTCCTGCTCTCATCTTCCTACGGGCGTGGTTAGAAGACATCTACAAGGAATACATGTCAAGAGTATGAGTTGGATGCTTTTGGGATCATGGGTCGCACTTAGGAATGAACATTCATAAAATAATTATAGAAAAATAAATCTACTACATCCATTGGATGTCTTGGGCTTTGCTCGTCATTAGGCCCTACATGCCGCCATACTTCACCTTCGTAATCATGTGGGCCCCCATGAATACCGGGTTTTACATATGGTTCGCATGTGTTAGCCTGGTTACGTACACTAAAACCCGGAGAAAATCGAGAAATATGTATATAACGTATGAGATTCGGAATGTGTCCAGGTGTAGACACGGTGACACCTCAAAGTTGGGTTAGTTCGAACGACGTTTGGTGTGGCATGCTTTGGCCTAATAGGTCCTTCGTACTCTCATCGTTAGTCCCCAAGTAGGCAAACTGGTCCGTTATATTGGATTTATACGAATGCCAACCTAGACAGGACGTTCCGACTACCGGTACTTGTACCCTTCCAGTTACTACATGCCCGTCGCAGAACTTACTTTGATGAGATTTGAAAATTGCAACCAACTCTTTGAATAATGAGAGTATGAAAATGATTTGGATATATGAACATTGAAATATGTATAATGAATGTGTATATAAGTATGTATGTTTGATTGTAAGTATAAACAAATATGAAACAAATAAATATCATAAGTTTGTATGTAACCACCTAAACAATTAAAATTTAGGCAAACTATAGTATAGGCTCTAAGGGTCTAATAACCTTTCCTATATCCCTATAGTCATGGCTCTGATACCAATCTGTAACACCCCAACCCGCAGCGGAAAAGGTGATCGGGGCATGATTGGGTTATCATCAAAGCTCATGACATTTATTTTAACGTTTCATATTCATTAATACACTTTAATGGAAAATTTACAATCAATATTACATCATGTCCTAAATATCAATCTAGGCTTCATTGTTTTCTTCTAAGGCATTTCCTATGTTTTCCTTGCTTCATCCTGTTCACCTGTATCATGTGTAAAAAGGGTTTTTGGATCAACAAAAAGTTGGCGAGTGAATCCTATAGAAAACATTTGAACAAGTTTATTTAATTGATTATAAAATAGAGTGCACAACCACACATGAGTAAAAATAGATGTAAACTTATTCACCAATCAATTTAATATTAAACAATACGCATGAACAATAATGGATCGTTTAGAGGCACGCGTTGCTCAACTCGTCTCTCACGAGGAACTGATGGGCCTAATGAATGAATTGCATGAACTTGACAATATGAAATACATAACTACAAACAATATAAACTCAATAATACACACATGAACAATAATGGATTTGTTTTGAGGCACGCGTTGCTCAACTCGTCTCCCACGAGGAACTGATGGGCTTAATGAATGACTTTCATATAAGTTGACAAAATGAAATACATAACCACAACAATATAAACAATCTAAGTTTAGATCACAATATGGTATGGCACAAATTTAAATAAACGAGTTAATTATTTTGTGACACATGACACACCCCAAAACGTGTAATTTAAAAAGGGGGAGTTGTAAGATTCACTCACAGTGGGTGCGTTCGGTTGATGATGTTGAATGCGCACAAAGTGGTTTTAACCACGAGTGAAATTAACCTAGATAATGGCATAATGTTTCGGTAAATAAACGGATTTTATTAATCCATTTAGTAAGATTGTTGGGTGTATTTTTGTGAGTTTAAGGCTATTTTCTAACCTTAAAAATGTTATTTTTAAGTATTTTTAATTGATTTTTAATTAAAATAAATAAATAAAAATAATAAAAATGTTGACTTTTTTTTTGACCGTTGACCGTTGACTTTGACTGTTAACCGGTTCGTATGTGTTATTGTGTGCGCTGGGTGAGGCTCGAACCCGAGACCTCTCGTATGCGTGCACGCAGCTCTACCAACTGAGCTACGTGTCTAACCCGAAATATTTCTGTTTTTAATTATATTTATATACTAATTAGATTAAACTGAAAATCATTTATTTTTAAAAACGATTTATGCGTCGGACCGGTGCGCTCCACAGGTCTCGAACCCGGGACCTGTGGGTTGAGTTAACACACAGTCCACCGCTGGACTGTGTGTCTAACTTGTTAAATAATCTGATTTATATTATACTTATAAACAAACTTCATTATTTCATTTCTGCCTTATTTAAAAAGTTAGATAATTGTCCGGATCGGTGCAGTAGACCGGACTCGAACTCGTGACGTGTGTTTAAACATTCACACAGTCCACCGCTGGACTGTGTGTCTATCTTGGTTATTATTCTGGTTTTTATTAAACTTAACATATATCAGCAGTGAATCCGGTTCGGTAAAAAAAGAGCATTTTTATTAAGGCGAGTGTGCGTGGGACATGTATCGAACTCGAGACGTTTACGTGTTTAATGTGCACACAGTCCACCGCTGGACTGTGTGTCTAACCCGAGTTATAACTTGATTTTAATTATACATATACACAACTGAAACTTCGTCTTCTTCGTTGAATTTAACCAGAATCGGAAGTCCGACTGGTTCGATGTTTTAATCATGTTCTTTAGTGTTTTAAGGTTAATTACAGGTGAGATATATAAAAAGAATGAAAGATTTAAGCGTAAGGTATACCGACTGAACTCCTCTGTTTCTCCGGCGAAACTCCGGTGACAGCATAAACTTCCGGCGACGTGTGTCCTGCGGCAGAGAGTCTTCAGCAAGCTTGAAATGGATGTGGGTGGCTTCGGTATAAGTTCTGGGTGTTCAGTAAGGCTTAGAAGTGAAGGGCTCGGTTTTCTGGCGAGGTGCAGAACTTTTCCGGCGAGTGAGTTTTCGTCGAGAAAGGGTGCGGTTTTGAGCAAAAAGGCTACCAGTGGATTGTGGGTGAATTTATAGGGAGGAATCGAGATGTATAGAGTCGGATTTCAGGCCTGATTCAAAGTCATTACGTTTTCCAGCGGTTATAGCTTGTGTCGCGGGTTCAGGCGTCGGTTATAACCGATGATGAGTTTAAAGTTTACGTTAAGAATAAAAGAAACCGTCCAAACTCGCGAGATCGCCGGGATTTCCGACGACTGCAATTGGGCGCGTCGTTATTTGAATTCGAGATTTATTTTATGTATTAATTGTCTCTCATAATAAACAAGAATCATCAGTGGCGCAGTGGTTGAACGGCTGAGTGTTAAGTCTTTGACTCGCTGGCTGACCCGGGTTCGAAACCCGGCAGCAGCATTTTATTTTTATTACATTATTTTTAACAATTTTTCACAAACAAATTATATATTCCAATATAATAATTAATTATGTATCGTTTAAAATTAATTTGGGCATTAAATACGCCACGAAATTTTAAACTGATTGTTTGGTTAATAAACGGAGCGGGTTTGGTAAAATCCGTTTTTTTTTACGGATGTTACATCTATTTTCTCTACCTCATGTGGTGGGCGGTAGGTTTCCTTAATAAGGTCCACAAACTTGGACCATCCCAGATTATACAGGTATACTTTACCTGTAGACTGGATCATGGCCTTCCACCATATTAGGGCATCGCCCTTGAAGGATGGTAATACGTACTTGACCACATCCTTATCAGCACAGCCGCTGATGTCTACTATGGTCTCCATCTCGTCCGGCCACTTTAGGGCTTCTACGGATCCTTTTTCCCCATTAAAGTCTCGAGGTTTACAGGAGACAAAGTACTTGTAGGTGCATCCGTCCTTAGAAGAACGGGACCTATCAGCATAGTCTATCCTCTTAGGTTCACTCTTCGCATCTAATGAGTGATCAGAGCTCTCCTTATGAGCTGAGGATGGTGGAATTGATAAAGGTCTAGAGCGAGTAGCACTCGACTCTCTAAGTCTTTCGATAGCCTTTCCCATGGCCTTTTCTACAGCCGCATCAATGCGTGTTTGGAAGTCATTATTATCTATGGCTATATTTTCGGCGTCTTTGACGTTTCGATGGCTACTTTGTGCCTCATTAGAATTAGCCATTCTTCAAAGCTTTGGTTCTATATACCAAATAAAATTTCTCTTAGCCATGGTATAATAACCATATCGGCTTTTAAACATTGGATATAAGGAAATCCATAGCCTACACTAGTGTGATTAACATCACAACTCTTAAGCTTAATATAACTATATTTTGGCCTAGGTCTTAATAGGACCATCATAGGCAAATTAAAATATGGACATAGTCCATTTATTACTAGACAGGGGATCGCAATGTCACAACTGTCATTGTCATATTTGACAATTTTATAGCATATAGGCTTGTCACAAAGGACATCAAATATGGCACATAGGCCTGTCACTAATGGACATAAGATATGGCACATAGGCCTGTCACTAATGGACATGAAATATGGCACATAGGCACTACATCACTAATGGATGTTTTATTTATCACCGTACTGGTGATATTAGCCGGGATCAGATAGATCACATAGGCTATATAAAATAAATCATAGCCATAAAGACAATATACCACTAATTGATGTTTTATTCATCACCGCATTGGTGATATTTAGCTGGGATCAATTAGATCACAAGGGCTTTATAGAATAGATCATAACCCGAAAAGGGTAATACATCACTAATGGATGTTTTATTTATCATCGTACTGATGATATTAGCCGGGATCAAATAGATCCCAAGGGCTATATAAAAATACATTTCTAATGGATGTTTAATCACCGCACTGGTGATATTAGCCGGGATCAAACAGATCACAAGGGCTATATAAAATACATCTCTAATGGATGTTTAATCACCGCACTGGTGATATTAGCCGGGATCAAACTGATCGCAAGGGCTATATAAAATACATCTCTAATGGATGTTTAATCACCGCACTGGTGATATTAGCCGGGATCAAACAGATCATAAGGGCATAGATCACATGGGCTTATTTAGCCGGGATCAAACAGATCACAAGGGCTTATTTAGCCAGGATCAAACAGATCACAAGGGCTATTTTAGCCATCAAACAGATCACAAGGGCTTATTTAGCCGGGATCAAACAGATCACAAGGGCTATTTTATAAGGTTAGGACATAGTCTATTACCTTGAAGATTAGTGTGATTCCTCAAGACACACTACCATGAGTATGCACATTACTTGAATGTTAACATAAGAGGACGTTAATGGTTGATTAATGGTCCCGGTCACCTTTGACCTTAACGACCGTGGAGGTTTGGACCTAGTCCTTACCCCTGGATAGAAGGATAACTTCCCTTAACTATCTTGATAGAAGACCCTTCCGTTCTTAACTATCATATATATTTGGCCAAATACGTCGTCTGTGCCACTTGGCAAATCAATATCATTAAGATCTTTTGGAATTATATAGCAGAGCATAAATTTCGAGTAAAATCGAGACGCTCATTTTCAAGAGGATGAATACATATATATAATTCCAAAATACTTCATTAAATTTAAATTTAGAAATTACAATACTAGAAAAATGAAATAAATTGTCCATGCAAGGACTTAAAGGAAATAAACATGTCCACACAGGGACTAAAAGAAATAACAATGTCCTCGCAGGGACTACATATAACTAGAAGAAACTTCACTCGTCATTCTTTCCCTTAACCAATTTGGAGAGTTTCTTGAAGAACTTGTTCGTCTTTCTCTCCGTTTTCTTCGCCTGTTGCTGCATTTCTTTCATCCTTTCTAAGGCCTCATTAATGGCCTCAAGTGATGGCGGAGGTTGTGGTTGTGGCATAACCGGATACTGGTACCCATAAGTTGGATATCCAGTCGGTGGATAGGTAGGTGGGAAAGGAGACGGGTAAAGTGCGTTGTGCATAACTGCCTGCATGTATGGGTCTTACGACCATGCTTGATAGTCTACCGTTGTAGACGGATTAAAAGAATCATATCCAGACGTGTCTGGATATGTGGGGATTTGGTTAGTATAACCTGATGGTGGTGGTTGAACAGCATGTGTTGGTGTTGGTTCCACTATAGGCGGAACATTAGAGGGTCCACCCATTTGTGGGTCCTCTTGAATTGTGGGGTAGGAGTTGGGCAAAGGTGGTAGCGATCCTGACCTTTGTCCGGCACGGACCGACATACGTGCTCCACGCTTTCTTCTTGGTGGTTCAAGTGGTGGTTGAGGTTGGTCCACGGGTTCCATGTGGACATCTTCTTGAACCGGGGGTGGTTGAGAGTGGTGAGAAGGAGTGTGGGCGAAAGTGAATTGTTCCAGTATTGGTCCCACTCATTAGGACCTTGATAGGGCGATCCGGCATATGAGTTTGAATCGCTCGAAATTTCAATGGGATGCATATTTGATCCCAACGGTGGCATCTCCGGGTCGGAGTCGGAGTCCATAGGATGTGGTTTGTCCAACTGATTTTGATCAGCTGGAGGCGTGTTTAAGTAATGGTTAGGGTTAAATTCTTCGTGGTAGGAGTGATGAGAATGTGTATGGTGAGAATGATAGGAGTGGTGTGAGTGGTAAGAATTTCGGGAATGTGAGGGCAAGTGTCTATTAGAGACAGAATGTCTCGATGGTTGCCATGGAGACGAATCTCCTGATTCTTGGTATGCATCTGAGTTTTGAGGTTGAGGGGGGATGCGTCCCGATGGTCCTCCTCTCATTGGACCTTTTCATCGTCCACTTTGTCCTCGTACACGTGGCGGCATTTTCCTGTTAAAAATCAATTCAAAAAGATACTAATAACTTAATAATGAAATGAGTAATCCTAGGTCAATGCCTAGACTCGGAAGTCTAAGGAATGTGCTCGTGTAAGTTTGATACTAAACACAAAAGGCTAGTGTTTAATTCTCTCAAACGTTGGCTCTAATACCAACCATGTCACACCCTGGATTTCCAACCCCGAAATCCAAACACTGGTGGGCCCGGTGGGGAGTATCATGACATCAGTTGATAATCATCATAGTCAATTAAACATGGCACAGCGAAGTCTTGGAGTAAAATTACTATTACAAACTGAATGTTCGAAAATATAAAATAATATACAAGCTTGTAATAGAAGATCCACAGGTGGATCATAAAATGTACATGGAAAGAATACAAAACAGACTTTAGGCAGATTTAGGATTTGCAAGATCCTCTATCACTACCGAGCAGCTTCCGACCTATTTCGTATTGTACCTGCAGTTTAGCCTTTGGACGATACGTCATCTTACGCTGGTAAATACACCCAACTGACTCATTTTGAAAACTTTAAAATGGTTTTAAGTGCAAAACGGCACAAAATCTTTTATCAACTTGGGAAAGTTGACCTTGCAACCTTGTATCAGATTCGCATGTTTATCAATACATACATGGCCCAGTACAGAAACCGAGACATGATTAAATACACAGCACTCAGGACTCACGAAGGAGTCATCCCCAACGTCTTGGGAACATTGCATATGAGCATCAAAAGGTGTATGCCTACACCCCGTGCTAAGGTCGTAGCCAATAACTAATGTATTGAGCCGATGATATACAGGACACGGTAATTTAACCCCTGATGTTTAACTTATCAAACAAAACTGATTAAAATGAAATATGCGGGTTTACTAGCCATAAGCGGGCTTTCGATTGACCCCATTTTGGAAAAAGCGGTAATAATTCACAGTGTCCCAAGCCCGTATAGGGAAAATAAGTCGAGAGTATTTACCTGAGCTAGTCTTCTTCTTTTATTTTTAATTAAATCAGCCGTATACAAAAGTACCAAGTGCAGATAACATTTACCGGGAAGGCTCTAGTCTGGATTATGGCATAAGCTAGCCAATTAAATACTAAACGGTCTTATAAACCGAATAGTGTACTTGATCATTACGTATAATGCTTGATTAAACGTTGATCGGATATAATGTAGTTTAATCCCGACAAGTACTTGACTTGTATAATATGGGTAAACTATAAACATTCTGGATTTTGAAACTTAAATGACAAGGTTAAACCCGTGTCGGTTAATATTCCGTAAAATAGTTACATATACGTAACTGTGCGCATAATAGCGATATCGGGTAACCGGATAAGTCATGGAAAAGTTCTATATGCCATTATACTTTAAATAAGTTAAGATATCAGTAGGATATCAACTTGTATGCCCGTTAAGGTTTTAAAACGAAATTATTCCTCATAAGGGCATTTTGGTAATTTTATACCGTAATAAAGGAACTTGAATATAATTTAATGTTATAGTCATAAGTTTTCTGGAAAAATACTTTATTTATGATATAATATCAGTAGGATATCATTTATATGTGTAATTTATCTCTTATGACCAAACATGCACCGAAGGGGCATTTTGGTCATTTTACACATAGTTTATAAATTATTTGGGATTATGAGTTTATAACATGTACCTACTATAAATATGTTTTAAATAAATTTTAAAATCAGTAGGTAACAAGTCTTGGTCCATTAATATGGTTTAAAACCATACTATGCGCCGAGACGGCGCTTATGTCGTAAAATGATGTTTTATACGATGTTTAATGAAAACTGACATTAGGGTCAGATTAAAATGTCTTAAATATGTTATTTAAGATAACATATCAGTAGGTAATTGATTTACCTTGAAAAGGTTTGATTAAAATCGTTTTATTAGCCACGGGGGCTAAAATCGCCATTTATCGACATAGTTTAAGGACCTGCTTGAAAACTCAGTTTACAACTTGATTTAACATCCCAAATAATCCTACTTATAATATTACATCAGTAGGAAACTCATTTTCAAGTTTATTATTATTAGAACCTTGATTTATGTAAAAATGACATTTTGGTCAAAGATGGCATAATTATGGAACTTGCGCATAAACTTGGATTCTGATTATGATCATGTAATATAACCTCAGAGAGTTATGCTCTATAATATTATGATCATAATGCAACTTTAGATCATTAAGTAACTAATCTAAATCGGGTCAGAATCGAAAGTCAAAGCAGAAGTCAAACTTCGCGACTTTCGGTTGCGAACCGACCCTAGAACTGAAATTGACGAGCCGAACATGTTCTTACATGTTCGAATAATTATTACTAACTTGTTTAAGTTTCAAAACAGGTTTCATAACATATATAAGATCAATTTATGATTTTTTCCGAAAAATGGCCTGTTTGACTTTTTATTTTCGTAACTTTGACCTGTCAATTGGTCTAGCAAACGTGATCTTCAAGGGGTGCCCTTTATAAGTACTAACACCTACCTTATTACGATCATTTAGCCATGTTCATTTCAAACAATAGCTGGATCATAATGGTCTTAACCGAAAGTCAAAGCGTTTTCCGTAAAACGCTTGACTTTTGGCTATAAAAGCCTATGAACGAAAATGCGCAAAGAAGGAACACTTACCAGTGATTCCTAGATGCAAAAGAACTACGTTGGATTGCTCCTTTTAGTTAGGAACTTCCAGAGGAGGGAGAAGAGTGAATGAGAAAGGTGCAAGTTGAAATGGTGAACTTAAGCACCTATTTATAGTTGGAGAGTTCAAAGGAGGTGAAGCCAGGTGTTTAGGGGTGTAAGAAGAAGCTTACAAGTGTCCCAAAATGTGGAATAGCAGTTTAGAGAAGGTTTTGGAGTTTTGTTTGGTCTCCAAAGAAAACTTTCTGCTGCAGAGCCTTTCTCGCGCCCCGCGAGAGACCCATGCCTGGTCTCTCGCGGCCCGCGACCGCCCCTTGGCCAGTTTCAACTTTTGACACTTTTAACCCCTTAACTTATAAAAGCTTATAAAAACCTATTTAAACACCATTGGCACTTTTAGCCCTCCGTAGCCAATACTTGGCATACCCGGGATTATGCCTGGACATTGTCGAGCTCTCGGTTCGTTAAAAGGTCACTCAGAGGTATAAATTAACATGTTGACACTTTTAATCCCTCCATTATCCAACTTTCACATATTTACAAAATTGAACCCTCTCGTCCAACAAATGGCACGTGAGAGAGTTTAGGACTTCACAAAGGATCACTCAGAAGCTTGTGATAACCATGTTGATTCCAATGTCACTCAGAGGCTGGGCATGTTGACATATCAGTCACTCAGAGGCCAAATTTCAAGCATGTTGACATATCAGTCACTCAGATGCTAATGATTTAAGCATGTTGACATATCAGTCACTCAGAGGCTGTTATTTATGCATGTTGACATCGGACCGTCACTCAGAGGCTCGGTTTGAGCATGCTGACGCCTTTAGTCCTTACTGATCTATAATAGACTTTATTTAAAATACAACACGTGTCACTATACTATTGGACATGATTTTACAGGGTGTTACATTAATCGAGGATAATTAAAAAGTTGATAGAAGAAACAAGGAGTAGTTCAATTTCAAATAAAAACGACTAATACTAGGGGAAATGGTACAGTATGTGAGTCAAACAACGTGAGGTTGCAATGACCAAAACTAACCAAACCAATTATATTGTGTAGTCTATTATGATGGAGATTATATTGGCAGCACATGGTTTGCGAGAGGCCATAGATCATGTGACAGATGGAGAGGTAGAAGTTAAAAAGAAGTTTATGGCTAAAGCATTGATATATCAATATACTCCTAAAGACGTTCTTTCTAAAGTTATGAAGTATTCATATCTGAAAGATGTGTGGGAGGTGATGTGGGTTCGGTTTTGGGTCTTGATCAATTTCAAAAGGCATGGTTGCAAACATTGAGGAGAATAGAGATGATTCGGATGAAAGAAACTATATCGATAAAGGAATTCCCGATAAGTTAAGCAAAAGTTAGTCAAAGTACAAAATTATTAGATGAGGCACATTTGAGAAAGTTCATAAACTTTATGTTTGATAAGTATCTGCCAATCATTGCTTCTGTTGAGCAGCACTTAGAGTTTGCGTCGATGCAGTTTGAAGAGGTGATGGGACGTTTGAAAACTTGTGAGGAAAAAGTGAAACCTAAAGTTTCAAATTAAGATTTTCATGGCCAACTAATGTTAACTTGTGACGATGGAAAAAGGTAAAGTGAACAATGGTAGGTTTAGTAACTGCAATTGTTTCAAAAATTGTGGCAAGAACAAAATCGGTGGAACATATGTGAGATGTAAAGGTCGAACCAGGTCAACTAGTAATCAATAGAAACAAATTGAAGGTCATGGGCCAAGACGAGAACGAGATAAATCATGGGTCAAGTGTTTTCAATGTGAATAGTTTAGTCACTTTGTGTGGGTATATTGTCACACCCCCAAATTACCACCAGCGGAGTTTTACCGTGATGCGTGTGACATACGAGGATCTAGCCACTAATCATGTTGAACTAAGAGTAAATAATATAAAACACCAACGTCATGTCCAACATGAATAGTGTAATTCAAATTAACGATTTAAACAAAGTAATGTTCAACGAAAGCAAATGCATTGTTTTAACATAACCAAAACCAAAGTATTTTCAAAATGCAAAATATCAAATAGTTGCCACAAGTAACACGCCCATGACACTTCAGACTTCTCAGACTGCAAGTTCCCATGCATGAAATACCTAATGCGCTGCAAGCATGTAGACAAGTGTATCAGCAAAAAGGTGGCGAGTTCACAGTTTTGTCTATCATAAAACTAGTAAATGTTTAGTTTAAAGACATGCTATGAATAATAAACTCGATACCGATGTAACTGTTATGTTTGTTTGCCCTCATCAATGCCTATCAACATTGACCATGTGTTTGAGGTGCTTAGTTCATGTCCGGCCCCTAGCATAGTGGGAGGTTTGTCAAGCCTAATAGCGCTATCAACTAATAACCCGTAGCCTCCCAGGCAACTAGCTCGGTAGTAAGTAGGGACTTTCATGATAGAGTTTAAGTTTATTAACTAATATCCAATTTAGATTACAACATATAAAAATATTCCTCCAATAAACAGTAGTTTGTCCCCCCGGGGCGCATGCCTGTAAAAGAGTAGTGAACTCACATCGGATTAAGGAATGGAAAGAAATACGCGAGGTGGAACCGGTCAATCATGTTCTAACATGATTACCGTTTAAGAGTTAGTGTGTGTGCTCACGTGGGAACACGAATCCTACACGTATCTAGCACGCAGCACATTTTATCATACAATACTAATTATCATGCATGTATCTATCACGACATTACTTAGCGACAACACAAGTGTCACGAAAGATTTAAAATACTCTTCAATATAAGTTCAGCAATATCGTGCATTTTTGGACAGTTTTCAGTGTCTTATCTGGAATAGTTCGTGTACCAAAAAATTCCCTAAAAATTACAGGACGTGCCAATCGGGGCATCGACTACTATGTAAAAATTTGATGACCAAACTCTTTACGGATTTTCCGTGAAAAATCTTGCGCCAAGCAGTGATCAGATTCGTCGTAATCTGACCCTGTTTTCCGAATTATTTATTTAAAATCTACGTTTATTCTTTTTATGAAATTCCAGTTGGAGATTTTTGAAATCACCTGGAAGTACTTATAGTAAATAGTTCAGATCATAACTCAATCCCTACATTGAGTTATGACTCTTGTAATAGGCTGCAAATTCTGACGAAAAATGCAGCCTGAACCTTTGACACGAAATAAATCATTTAAAATATCAAACGACGTTGAAAAAAATGCAATTCTAGTTGGGTTTGAAATGTATTTCATGGAAGGTTTTCAGTTTTTAATAAGATTTGACCAGATTATAGCCAATTAAAGTCGGCTGTAACTTTCTGGACAGCATCTGTTTCATTACCCGAACCCTATAAACGATCATCTAATGCACCCAATGACCTAAAATCTTTAATCACAGTAGATTATCAACCTAAACTAAATCATATAGCAATTAGTTCATTACAACCCTCAAGATCCAACCCATAAATAAACCCTAGTGACTTAACAGAACTCAAGATCAAGTATAACATCAACAAATGCGATTTCTAATAATTTTATACCACATGTAATTATTTAAATGACAAGTATCATCATATAACATAAACACTCAACATGGATTATAAAAACGCAGCCAAGATAATCTTATATGGTCACGTATGAACATTAAAAACTTCACAAAAGCGCAAGATAATGATACCTAGCAACAAGTGAAGTGGGATCGAGCCGAGAACCGAATCTGTGTAGGAACCCTTGGGTCTAGTTTGGTCGTCAGAAGAGAGAAGGAAAAGAGAAATGAAGTTCGATTGTAGATAAAGTAGGTTAGGGTTTGTTTTGGGGAGTTATCATAATGAAGCATGCACAATACGTCATATAACATATTTGTTATTATTGGTTGGGATTGGACCGTACATACATCGCCTACAAGGAGGTGAGTTAGGATTTATTATGGGAAGTTATGGAAATAATACATACATACGTACAAAATATATCAAGTGTATGAGGGCAATTTGTGATGGTTGCAAACTTTAGTTTATATACTAATTTTTTTTATAATCAACTAATAATAAAATATAATTAATCAACCAATATAATGTACAATGATCATGCTATGGTTCAGGACTCAAAATTTTCGAGTTACACGAGTGGGTTGATTCAACAAGTGAGACATGTGCTTCGGTTCAAACGGTTTGGGTCGGTTCAACATGATATGGATTAGGTTCGAATACATATTTATATATATATAATTTATTAAAGAAAATAAATTTATACTTTGATTTATATAAATAAGAGACAAGCGGCTTTTACCCAAAAATCACGGGTTGTCACATATATCCAAACCTAAAATAATATAATGAGAAATCCAACCTTATGTGATGTTAGATAGGGACTGAGTGAATAAAAGGGAGAATGTTGGATGAATCTTGATTTAATTATTTTTTAATTAATGTTTACCAAGTTAGTTAAGGTTACATATTTGAAGGGATTACGTTTATCAAAGTTATTATTTAATTGCGTTTTATCGTCTATTTAGGATAGGTTGTATAACTTGTAATAAAGTTGTGTCTATTATAAATAGAGTTTAATGCTTTATAAAAAAAATCGTCAATGTATTCTTTTAAAACTGGGTGTTCATTTAATTATTTAATCTGACTGTTCCAACATATATAGCTTCCAGTATTATAGTCAAATTATAATAGTAAGTTTTTTAAGCACTTGCAATTTCGATAAAAAGAATTGTTTCAAGGCTTAAAAGATTGGAAAGACAATTTGGAAAACTCGAAATGCTAACAAGAAGACTTACAAGTGAAAGTCCATGATCCGGCGGTTCTAGACGGAATTTTAGGTAGAAAAGAACTAATTCGAATGTTATTAAGAATGGAGTATAAGCGGAAGTCGAATGATTCATTCATAGCGAAAGAGTATACATCTTAATAAGCTGGAGAACTCAGCATTTCCGCTCTAGGAACTCCAAAACTTAACAAATGATGATCACACAACGATATATATAGTTCTGACTACATCGTGCGAACTGAGACTTTTTTACTTCATACGAAATGAATCACCCTCGTACGTAGTGACTCATCTACCTTCGTACGAAGTGACTTCTAAACATCGATCTCGTTCACATTTAAGTCATGTGTTCGTATCTCAACTATACAATATTCAACACACGCTCTATCTAGCCTATTCGCATAGTGACAAACATAACATGCACCAACAATTTCCCCTTTTGACGTCACTATCGAAGCTTGATCTTGATCTTGAAATATGAGAGCCGTCTTTAACTATTTTGCAACTTCAATCAGGTGTCTGTCGATGTCGTAGAACGCGTCAACAAATTCCTCTTTGATTGATGATTCAGGTTTGCAATTGCTTCAATAAATTCCCCCTGAAATAAATCTTACACGGTTCCGAACCCCTCTGATTTGCTTAACTTCAATCTTCACGAATAATCACCAACTCGAACTAATCAATGTAATTTCTCAGTTTCGACGATAATCGCATCCGTGCTCGGTTTTTTATTTAACGCTTTAACACGTGAGCTGGTAACTTAATATTCAAAAACCCAACCGGCAATTGATAGAAACTTCAAATATCACACTGAAATACTTCAACAGAGTGAATACCCACGAAAATCTGAAATCTCGTTTTCTGTAATGACTTTTAAGCACAATACTGAATGATAGATCAACAAAACGGTAATCTCTTCAATCAACAAATCTTTGGATAACAAATTATTTGGTAACACATTCAGATCTCATAAACATTCTTCCATAATCAGATTCACATTATTCCTCTTCAGTCATGATAACAAATGGTTTTCTCCGCTAGTTTCGGCAGCAACTTAATCAACAAACATCATCATTTCCCAGCGGTTAGTTCGAAAAACAATTTATCTGCTTGAAGATTAACTATTTTGACACTTTAGACTATCATAAAGCTGTGATATCTTTTAAGTATCGACGCCTGATACTAATCATGCTAACCGGCTTGACGAAGACCCGGGACTCAAACTACAAGACATCCATCTGTATCACGATCCGAAGACTCTGAACTTTCTGTGATCACGAACTAACAAATCCAGATCAAATGCATCCCAAGACAATCTGAAGTCAGAACCACCCGTATACTGTTGCAAGTCACGACTTTCAAAAATATCAGAATTTTAATTCATATTCTGTGAAATTTTTAGTCCCACTCATTTTTGCAAATTCTGACGTCTCTAAACTCTTCACTTAAAAACTCCACTATGCGGAAAATATGTCACTTTGGTCCACAAAAGTGGGTTTTCCTCAATGTGGATTCTACGTTAAGACCCATTCATAATCACTATACCAAATAATAATCATTTTGCACAGGTGTCCTTGACTACCCCATTCTCTTCAGCACTCTGTGATCGTGTCATCATATCTGTTTTCTGAAGCCCTCGATGGTGTCCCCGAACAACCTGTATTTGACGTTAAAATCTCGAAAAAATTTTCTATCAACAAATTTTTTCTGGATACTCATTTCGTCGCCACGACCAAAATATGCCTTTTTTGGGTTACTTTCGTGCGAAGATGATACCTTCATGCGAACGAAGCTGATCACATTTTTCAATCAAGAATCTTTATTTCATCGAATTTCATGATGATTCTTCCACATATATGGTCGAAATTTAATTCTAAACAATCTTATGGTTTCAATTTTTCTTTTTGTCTATGGTTGTTCGTTTATTTGATTATTTACATCTAAAACCCCTCGTAAGTCCAAAATTCATGAGCATAGGTGATTCAATCAATTGTTAGATAATTTTCGTGTACCTTTACGTGTCTACCCTAAACTTTAATAGAGTTATCATAATAACTATAAGTTTAGTAGTTCTTTTTCTATAGAGACCACGAGAAAAAAGTTATTAGTCACCACCACCGGAATGGCAAGCGGAAGTTTCTCAGCAGCGGTGATGTGAAGGGTACAGTGTCCGGTCGGCCTTGTACACAATCTGTACCATAGGAATAGAACCGCCGCCTGTGCACCACTGTGAGTGGCCGGCCTTCTTACTCTTGTTTCTTAGTCTCTCTCTTCCTTATTCAAAGTAATGGCATAACTGTAATTAACATTCTTTTCTGTCCAATTTATACACTATTCCTAAGTTCTACAATTCAATCGGTACCGTAGCTCTGATACCAATTGAAAGTACAGGATCCGGCGTTCTAGGCGGAAGTTTGGGTAAAAAATAATTAATTCGGTAGAATGTTATTAAGAACGGAGTAGAAGCGGAAGTCGAACGATTCATTCATACCGAAAGAGTATACACCTTGACAAACTGGAGAAATTTTGTTTCTCCAGCATTTCCCCTCTGGGAACTCTAAAACTTAACAAATGACGAACACACAACACTATATATAGACCTGACTACCTCGTGCGAACTGAGACTTTTTACTCCATACGAAGTGAATCACCTTCGTACGAAGTGACTCGTCTACCTTCGTAGAAATGACCACTTCATACGAAGTGATCTCTAAACACCGATCTCGTTCGCACTTAAGTCATTTCTTCGTATCCCAACTATACAATATTCAACATGCATCTATCTAGCCTATTTGTACAATGGCGGACACACTAAATATGCATCAACAACAAGTTACTACAAACAACAACCTCTAAGACCGGTATGGGTATGTGTTAGTTTTTAGAATTTTCGTAGACATGTGATTAGTGATACTACACAGATTAATCGAAGCCACATACTCATACCTATTTACCTGAATCATATACCCAAATCATACACCTTTGCCTTTTTAATTATTTCAATTAGTAATCACATCTTATTTTTTTTATTTTTATTAGTAATGATGATAATAATTCATTTAAATCCACTTGAATAATAGTTGATTTTAATTTTTTTAATAATTGATTTTAGTTACTATCATTTTTACACCATGTTAATTTTATAGTAATGCTTATTTTTATCATGTAAGCTTCATTTAAAATGTAGTTTCATGTAATGATATACAACTCATTAATGTTTTTTTTTCTAAAATTAAATATATTATATAGTTTAAACATTTAAACAACTAAGCAATTATATATATATATATATATATATATATATAAAAGAATTACCTTCTATTTCAGTGGTCCCTGAAGGCATTCTGATTGATTAACCCAGGCTTAACTGGAAAAACAAACCAAGTTAGTCATTTAGATGAAAAGTGTTAAAAATGCAAACCTTAGGGTTGGATTTGTATATTCTTTTAGACTAGACTAGTTAAAATGGACAAATATTCAGAACAAAAACGGATATTCACACTTCGTTCTAAATATCTATATAGTTAAAAGATAACCAAGGGGGTGTGGGGAAGGTACAATTGATAAAAACATTGGAGTTAGGTTGTTAGTTTGATGGTGCTCTCTTTGAAGTTAAGGATTTGAGTTTCGTCAAAAACATATTTAATATAATTTAACTAGTTTTGAAATAATAACTAAAAGAATAAAACCCTTGTCTTTTTTCTTTCATGTGTTTATCACATCTTAATTTTTCATTATATTAAAATAACTTTATTACTTTTCCACCACCACCACCATCGTCATTATTATTTATTTTAAAAAAAAAGCTTATATATATATATATATAGGTAGAGATAATGTGAGAAAATTTAAAAGTGTAAGAAGGATAAAAAAATTATGGAGGTGACATGTGTCCCTTTTTATGTTGGTAGTTTAAGGGTAAAAGTATAGTTTAACTAATAAAATCTAATGAATGAATATATGCAACCGATTTTTAGCAGTTATTGTAGGGATTTTCGAATTTAAATAACACCCTAACTCATAAAAACACACAACATGTATGTCACACCCCAACCGATATCGGAAACATCGGAGAGAGACGAAATAGATTGTTCAATGCATCATAACACTATTTGCGACAATATTTAAGTAAAAACTCGTTCATTTCATATATAAAAATGTCAATTACAACATAAATCAAAATACAACAACTTCAACAAAATTACAACATGAAAGCCTAACATTCTAGGTACGTTTCTATTTCGTCCCTACCGATTTGTCATAAGCATCATCATCAACCTGTAACATGTTAAAAGTATAGTTCAATACAAAAGTATTGGCGAGTACACAAGTTTAAGTACATAGCATTAGTATAAAAAAGTTTACTCAAACCCACATGGGCAATTGTATACAAGGTAAGCTAGCATGCAATACTAATTGTCAAACCCAAGTATCCACAAGAATGAATGTGTCCCTCATTACATGAAGTAACGAGACTAAAGTATGAATTAAGAATGAATCAGCTTAAAGCCTAACATTACCCTGACTGGCGGTGTGCTACTCCTATAACGCTATATTGTTAAGTTGGGGCTAGCTAAGTTAATGACAATAAGCATGTATGAATATAGCATGAACCTAAGCATAGCAATAAGCATGTATAACAAATCGAGTGTATAAAGCATGTAGTGTGTATTCGTGTATTTTTGTAAGTTAACATGTTACAACCCAAATTGTGTAAAAACGGAAAATGGGTCAAGTGTACTCATGGTTTTGCAAGCTTTCACTTGTTGCTTCGCGAAGGGTTTGTAGGGTTGGAGGAACACCAAGCTATCTTTTGAAAGCCTTGAACCTTTAGATAGAGAGAGCTTTAGAGCTTTAGAAAGAAGAGAAGAAGTGTTTGAGGTGTGAAATGAGAGTGGGAGGAGGTGGGTATTTATAGATGGGGTTAGGGGCTTGTTAGTTGGATGCATTTAATGCAACAAACACAAAATGGACCAATCCATGGGCAAGAAACCACTTTCTCCGGATTATGCTATTTTTAGTCCTTGAACTTAATTTATCTTTCATTTCATGGTAAAACTTGATATTTTCGCATGTTTTCAAGTGTATAATGTATATGTAAGTATATTTTAGGTATCAAGTATGAATGTATGAGTATTTTCATGTATAACAAGTATCGCTTTGTATGTAAAACGCATTTAACAATTAAATGCATGTAAGACAAGTATGTATACGGTATGAATTTTATTACGATCAAAGTCTTGGATTATAAGATTGGGAAATGAAATACGAATGCGATACGAATACAAGTTTCCATAAATAGAAATACGATTACACTTTCTAATTAAGGAAAGAACGAAAAAAACAAGGCGTTACAATGTATATTGAAGGCATACATCTTATAAAGAACAGAAATATAACTCATAAAAACACCTTAACAAAAAAAACACCCTAACTCATAAAAACACCACAGCATGTATATTGAAGGCATACAACTTATAAAGAACAAAATTTAACAAAAATAACACCATAACTCATAAAAACACCACAGCAGTTATATTGAAGGCACACATCTTAAAAAGAACACCATAACATTGAATATAACAGAAATAACACCCTAATATAACACCAGTCAACACTTTAATCAGAATTAAAATAGAAATAACACCCTAAATATATAAAAACAGAAATAACTCTACATAAGTATATTAATATGGTACTCATATTAAAGAAAAAAACACTGTCATTATGATGTAATTTTTTTTTAAAAAGAGGTTACGTATAAAAAAGTTATTGATGTTTAAAAAAGAAGGGGGGAAACTTTGCATGTGTAATAATGTTAGTTTCTTAATTTAAAAATATTAAATTTACCTTTATACCCTTAATCTAGAAAATTAGTTAGTTTAATAGTCAACATTATTTACAGAATTGCCACTATGATCTCAACCATTAGATTAAATATCTAATAGGTTAGATTCTTTCTTATCCTTCTCACATTTTTAAATTTTCGCACAATAACCTCACCATAAAATATATATATATATATATAGTAATTCCAAATTTTTAAGTTTTTATTTTAAATATTGTTTTAGGTATTTATTGGTTTTATAACAGTAGTCAATTAATCATTTGATTGTTTTCTTATAACATTTTTTGGTTAACTATTTAAGAAAAATTTAATTCTGCTTTTATCAATACTGTGATATAAGTTTTATTGAAAATGGATACCGTCCACTATCGTATCAAACTGAATCGAAATCGACGATAAATAGTAATTTAATATTATTAAGTATTTACTTATTTTCTAATGATATCATCATTTTATTTTTTTCTAAGTTTTACTAAAAATGGATACTGTCTGCTATCGTACCAAACTAAATCGAAATCGAAACCGACAATGAATGGTGACTTAATATTTTTTAAGTATTTATTTTTTAATAATATTTTGTTCATCAATTAAACTTTTTTTTTCTAATAACATGTTTTCAATGTTTATTTTTTTCAACATTACGATAAAAAATTTAGTTGAAAATGGATAGTGTGTGATATCGTACTCGACTGAACCAAAACTGATCGAAAAATATCTATATCGGTACATATAGGTATTATTGTTGTTTTTGCTTTCGTTTTTATGGTTTTGAGTTTGATAACGATATTGTGTCGTTGCCGTAGTGAACGAATGGAAACCGACCGAATAATAACAGTATGGGTATTTATTTTTATTGTTTTTTCCTTTCGATAAGCTAACACCGTATCGTTATGATACCGTACATAAGAACATTGGTACTGTTACATGTATTCGTTTCTATGGTTTCTGGTCTCGATATTTTTTCATGTGTACAACTCTGTCTTTGATGATAAATGAATTAGTACCGTGACAATCATCGATACGGTTCGAACAACATCGGTGCCAGTACCGGTGTTCGTTTTTGTGGTTTTCGATTGATGTAAAACGCGTATTGATTTCAATACCGAGTGCATATATCGTACCAATACTATAATGAACCGAACTGATACCGATCGAATACCCGTGGTAAAGTTCACCGCAACGCGCGGTCAAATATGTTAGTATATTTTGTTGATGTAGGACGATGAATAGTAACTTTATTTTTATAATAATATATAGCTTTTTATAACTTTTTTTCTTTAATATATCATAATAGTTTATATTATATTTACTTTTAATAAGATATTTCTTATTTTTTTCCTAATTTAAAGCCATATATTTCCTTTACCATTTTTTAATATTTTTTTCTTTTTTAGAACATATATTAACTTATCGATTAATTTAATAATTTTTTTAATAATTTACGTTTATAACGTTTTTCTAAAAACTTAAGTACGTAGATGTTCTTGATTTTTTCTCTGACATTACATTATAAGTTCTGTTAAAAACAAAGTTATACTCAAAATAAAGTATTTATTTGGTATCATAAAACGGTACGATGATAAACTAAACCGTTATAATGGTTTGGTTTTCTAAATAATATGCTTTATTTTCAAATCACGTTTGTTTTACATCATCATTTGTTCGGTTTTATCGCAACGCGTGACGTAAAAAAAAAACTAGTTATTATTATTATTATTTATTTTTCAAACCGCTTGAATAAAAGTTTATTTTAATTGATTCGGTTTTCATTGTTTATTTTTTAGCATATTAATTTTACAATAGTGCTTATATTTATCTATATTTTAATGTAAATTTCAATTAAAAACAGAGTTGTGTGTGATAATGTACAAGTCATCTACGCCTAGATGAACAAGTCATTAATGTATTTTTTTTACTTTTTATGACCTTTTTATTTAGATTTTGTTATCGTTTTGATCTATTTATTCTTTGTCTAAATTTGATGAGTTAATGCGTTATTTTATTTTTTATTCGATTTAATAATTCCGTCGCAACTCGCAGATCTTAGAAACTAGTTATCATATAAATATTAAAATGATTTATGACAAACTTATATGTATGTAATATAAGATTTTAATATGTAGTAACTATTTATATATATTATATATATATATATATATTGTCACACCCTCAAATTTCACATGCGGGCTTTTACCGTGAGGCGTGTAACCGACCAGGATCTAGCCACTAATCATGTTGAACCAACCATTTAAAATAATAAAAGCATCACTATCAACATGGTTAGCGATAAGGGTTTAATTCGTTCAAGAGACAATTTTTGTTGCAGCGGAAAACAAAGTTAAAAAAAAACCTAACAGGAAACTAAAACCACAAGTTAAATAGATGTTCAAAACAATAAGTTTAAACGAACCACCTACTCAAGCCGATTGCAATACCCGTCCACAGCTGTACCTATTTACCTGCAAAGCATGCAACTACGTGTTAACAATAAAGTTGGCGAATTCACAAAATTTGAGTTTAGTAAAACTAAAGTTCACAACGTTTTAATTTAAGTATGACTCGGGTAGCTAACCCTCATCATATGACTAAATTGTGTACCGAATGCTGACGTTTTCGTTTGTGCCCTCAATAATGTCTATCAACATTAAAGCAAGAGTGAAGGTTAGAAGTTCACGCCCGGCCTCCAACACGGTGTGAGGTCTGTCAAACCTAATAGCGCTATCAACTAATACCCCACGTATGCCCACCTGACAATCTAATCGGTAAAATGTAGGGACTTTCATGATAGAGTTTTCGTTTAGTCTAAATGTACTATCCACCTCCAGTGGATAGCATGTTTCAGTGGTCCACACAAGGGACGCGCGCGTAGCCCAAACTAGGGATACCGTAAAAAGTGTTGTCCCAAACTAGGGACGCATGCTTTTAGAAAAGAGTTGTGAACTCACCTTTGTTTGCTCGATTGTAAACTTGAAAGGAAATCAGGAAAGCCAATCTCTTCCTGATATGTTTACCGTTTTTAATTAGTTTAATTCATAAATTCCTACATGTGGTCTAACACTGAATCATGTTGTCATATAATTACTCATTTAGGCAAATTTGTGCACAAAATCATATCATCTCATAACGCTTTTCATTGTCACCAACTAATATTTCTTGTGATTGTACATATGCATAATCTACACAATTTAAATCACCTCATGCACATTACAGTTGCAAGTCAAATTTTCATGCAGTTTCACCCAAGACATCATCATCTACTTTCACACAAAAATATATTTTTAAGTTGTCATCACATCTATCACCTAGCAATACAATAAAACAATCAATGAGTTCCCGAATTCGGCTCTAGAATACAAACAATGGTTCAGTCTAGTTGGAGTAAGGTAACCACTGAGTTGTGTCAGCCAATAGCATTACATATAATCTAGGCTCACTTGTAACATAAGCATTTCTCATTTACCTACTGTGTACATATATATACAGATGTCTGCCATGTATCACAACTTGCATTTCAGACCTTGTCGATCTCTTATATAACGAATCTCACTATATATATTAAGGACTAACCAAATAAAGAAATAATCATATGTATCGGACTATAATAGGTTCGTTATTTCACGAATTAGTATCGAGGTTTTATGACATCGGACCAGTGTATACCGACTGTTGTGCCTTCACTATGTTGGACTAAGGTTTTCACGACCGAGTAACATGCATGATATCCCGAACAAGTACATAATCACAGATTTCACAAGGTCACAGTTATAAACGGTTTCTAGCCTAATCCTTCAAACAAATGCTTTCTAGCCTAATCTAAAGCATCGGTAACCACTAATTATACGTTTATTATCACGACGCATCAACCATCAACACGAAATCAAGAAAAACACAGCCAACAAATTAACATAATATGGCGATTTAATCATGAAAAAAATCCCAAAACTAAAACTAAGGTTCGATGTATGGTACCTAGTGATGCCAGTTATCGCAATCTTGACCTGCTCTGATCTCCAATCACAGCAGCGAAGGGAGAGAAGGAAGGAGGCGGTACGATCTGAGTTGTAGGGTTTTTTTTTTAGTTTAAGAGGAGTTAGACTGTTACCATAATACATGCACAAAAACGCGTATATATCAGCACGTTTGCGGAGGGGGCGTTTGGAGTTAAAACTTAAATGCCTTTGGGCCAAAGAGCATAAAGGTAACGTGAGGGTGTTGGCAATTTGGGGATGCTGGGCTGTTTAGTGGGTTGCACCCAAGAAAACATAAAAGAGTGTAGACGTGGGGAGGTGGTAGCAAGATTAATATTTGATTATGCTTTGTTTTTTTTTCTCTTTTTTTCTTTATTTACAAATATAATCAATTAATTATAAAAACATAACTAATCAATCAACAACTAATATAATGTATGATAACCAACTTATAGTTCGGGTCTCCTAAGTTTCGAGTTACGTGAGTGGGTTGAATCGACACGCGAGACATGTACTTTGGTTCAAACGGTTCGGGTCGGTACAACACGATATGGATTTAATATAATTTGATAAGAATATACTTGATTCATTAAATAAAATAAGTATGTGATTTGATTTATAAAGCGAAACAATGAGTATTACTCGAAAATTACGGGTTGTCACACACACACACACATATATACATAATATATATATATATACATGTATAATGTATATATATACATGTATATGTATACTATATACATGTATATATATATATAATAATGTATATATGTATATAAATATATACAGTATAATACATGTATAGTATACATGTATATATATACATGTATACATGTATACATATACATATATATATATACATGTATATATATATATACATATATACATGTATATATTACATGTATACATGTATATATATATATATATATATTATAGAATAATTAATAACAAAAAAATGTATGTGGAAATTCCAATGGAAATTTTTCTAACAAATTTACGTGTATACCCGATATCTACGGATAAGCCTGACAGCCAACGAGTAATTACTCGAAAAATATCTAACGGGTATGGTGTCGGGTATGAGACACAACTTTACAACCGGAATTGGACTGAGATTAATTACCAATACCTGGCCGAACCTGCCTCATTGCCATCCCTACTAAACACTATAAATCAACCTGTGAAGTTAATTCCAAATGTGTTTAAATATTCATTGGCTTCGACGAACCCATTAAGGATGGCTTGTGGTTATGTTATGCATACCACCAAAATTTGAATGATCCCAAACATTTTCCAACATGGATATTATATAAGTAACTGGTGGCAAATAAACCAAAGGTGAAAGAAACATAGTGGATTTATTTATTTATTTTTAATATACAACACACTATCTATTAAGTTGAGTGGTTAACTTTTTTCCCTTGATCCAAATATTAATGTTCGAACATCACCTACTTCTCTTTTGCATCGGGTTTTTCTTTAATAGAAGCCCAACGGAAATTACACAATCCCAATTCCCATCAGGTAAACACGAACTTTAACGGCCCAAACCTCATAAAAATCTGGACCAGAAAATATAAATAATCCCAGTGAAAAAAAATATTTGTGGTTCTGGATCACTGAATTACAGATCAATTTAGTTGTTCAGGTGGTTTTACGTGGTTGAGGATTCTTTTAAATTCACTTTGATCACCGTTAGTAACTGTTCTTTAGCATGTGTCAACGCATTGCTCACTTGTTCATCTTCTGGTGCTTCTCTTCTTAAAACCTCATAATCATCTATGGATGATTGCCATTTTCCCAACTGTTATGTACATAAATAAACAAAGACAAAAAGTTACTACTGCAAGTGAAATGTATCGAAGAGAAACTAATCGTCGACAGTATAAATAACTATTAATCAAATGATAGGTTATTTTAGAGCGACATAAGTAATCGATGATGACAATGACAAATGACTTGTGTATTTAGTTAGTAGAGAAGCTATTCACTGGTCATTTCGTATTTAAATATAAATGTTCACCTTAGCATTGCAGTCTGCTCTTCGTAGTCTTGCTTTGCTATAAGAGGGACGGATATTCAAGGCTGCGGTGCAGTCCTCGATGGCTTTCTCAAACTGCCCAAGCTTGCTTCGACATGCAGCGCGGTTGCAAAACAACAAAGAGTTGAAAGGGTCGTGGTCAAGTCCCTCCCCATATGCAATGCATGCCTCAGAGTATTTGGCAGCCTTGAACAACTCATTACCCTTGGATCTAGCACCCATCACCGCCCTTATTTTACGCACCATCATTTAACATCTTTATTGTTTGAGGCCATTCTTGCTGCCATTTGAACCGTCTCCATTGCATCATCCATCCTAAGATTTAAGTATTTAATTAAGCAAGAAAAAAACTTATAACAAATAAACAAACAAACGTGCACAATATGGTCCCACTCAACGCAAGCTATTGGTAGGGTCTGGCCTCTAGGGATGGGGATGCTGAGATGAGGGCAAACCTTTCCACCATCCCAAGCAGTGTCGGACCTAGAATTATATTCTGAGGGTGCGAACGAGGGGTTTAGCCAAACTTTCAAGGGGTGCGATAGGGATTTTTGCCTAAAAATACACTGAATTTTTTTTCAAGGGTTGCGCCTGATCTCAGGAGACAGAGAGATTGCACCCACTGAGAGGCATATGCTTTAGACGAAAATCAAGGATACCCGTGATATAAGGGACACGTTACTCTTGCGAATTATGTTTACAGAAATGATGTACCTGCCTGCTGCCAGATCAACTTGAGCCTGTATAAGAAGCATATTAGCGTGGATGATCGGACCATAAAACTTGGTGCAGTCATCTATTTCAAACTTTGGTGCATTGCTTAATACTTGGTCTGCTTCGTGGTGCCTATGCAACTTCAACAACCCCCCAGCTTTCAAGGTATATATCTATATATATTGTCAATATATAAACAGGCCCAATGTTAAAATATGAAGCTCATCTTCATAGAACCAGCAAACAAATTAATTAAATATGTTGTTGATCTATATATACCTGTAGCGCAGAATCTGCACCAGCTGATATGGCTAGACTGGTCTCTTTTAACAATGTGTTCCAGTCACTTTGCTTCTTTGCCTCATTACACCTGCTAAGATGCACCTGAACATTTTGGGCTTTTGTGATCAGGTTAGGTTCTGCTTCTGACCCAGCCTGTTTGTAATGACGCATTGTTTTGTCTGCGTCTCCTAATCTGCAATCGCATTTGAGTTGTATTAAACTTGGTCTATACAAGCATTTACAAATGTGAAGATATACTACCAGAGTTCATGTTGCAACATGTGAAGTAGCTACAATGACTGGAGGATGGATGATAGGGTACACTTAGATGTGAAGTAGCTACAATGACTGGAGGATGGATGATAGGGTACACTTAGACACAAGAGTTTAGAAACCTTGAGGTGTTATAACTTTTTCAAACTTACCGTTGACACAATCTTGGCAATAAATTTTTTTCTACTTTGAAGGAAGTTTTCTGAAGTGTAGGTAGTCTAGGAAACTAAAAAGAGTTTCTTGGACACTTTTAATATGTTCGTTCCTAAACTCTTATCAATTTCTTATATAATCTACAAATAAAAATATTTCACTTTGAAGTCTCGAGTCTTAACTACATTTTTCATATCCTTAGATGTAGATATTTCATAAGGAATTTGTGATGGCATATTTTTGTCACGTAAGTTTATTATGTGAATATTATGATCTATAAACCGTGTAGAATCAAATGATTTTCTGCATACTGACCTGAGATATAATGTGGCTAAACGGTTGTGAGCCCTTTGATAGAATGGTTCTATTCTGGTTGCTTCTCTGGCTTCAAATACCGCTTCTAAAAGCCTCCCCAAACTGGTTAACGCCGCGCTTTTATTGCTTCTGTATGATGCCTTCTCAGGATCAATGGAAATCGCAGCATCATAGAGTGCCAAAGCCTCAGCAAATCTCCCATTTTTATAATCTTCGTTACCCAAGATCTTCAACCGCTCTGGATCCATTCGTGTAGAAAGAGCTCTGCAGTAAGAAGTTGGATTCACTGGTTTCCTAGACACTTTGCTTGCTTTGCTACATATGTTCCCCATTCCATTTGGCAAGACTTCATTGCCTTTTTTTGGATGTAAATTACCAAGATTGCCATACACCTTCATGTTACCAGCATAATTTAACCTCTGATTATCATTAATTATGGCTTCAAGTTCTCCTGATATCCCAGTTGACCCTTTGAGGACCTTCTTTTTTCCACCATTGGTTTGAAACTGTTGTTGATCACTTTGTCTAACTTCTAGTTGTTGAGGCTGAACATACAATGGTGGTACTGGTGTGTCTTTCTTTTTTTGATTTTGTGAAGGCCTAGCACTAACTTGTCCTGCCCTTTTTTGAGACTGTTCCGTGCTAGATGAGTAATCAAACGATGCGCCATATGACCCTTTTCGTCTTACTTGAATCAGACTTCTGGTTGCTTGTAGTTTTAACGAAGTTGGCCACAACAACCTCCGCAGGTAGGGAACCTGTGGACGCTGATCGTCTTGACCTTCCGCCAAAAACAGCGTTTAATACGCCACACCCGTATTTGTTTGTTAAATCAGACATAACTGTTTCATGAGGCTTTTATGAGTCAAGAATTTAGGTTTTATATTGGGAGTTTGCATGACAAAGTCTTGGTGGTTAAGAATGTTTCAATATATATTTGTGTAACAATGAACACAGACAGGCAACATTCACGACTTGTTCAACAAGAACAAATGGAAAGATTTAATGTGTAATGAAATTAGTGGATGCATTCATAGTATGACGTGAGCCATTGCAGATGCATGCATCTTTTAGAGATTTATCAAATCCCCAAATTTCCAGCTTACCTTGCAAAATGCAATGTTGATTGCTAAAAATTGATTAAAGAATACTATTTACGTAAATAACTTTTTTAACCGTAAACTAACATACTCTTAAATACTCTTATTCCTATAATTTGGACCATTCAACATAGAGCGGAGACATCTTGCCACCATACCACGTCCTTGTGGACACTATTTGCTTAAAATTAACTAACATTATTGCAATTATTATTATCATCATTATTATTATTATTATTATTATTATTATTATTATTATTATTATATTGTTAATTTAATTAGAATATAGTTTTGTTAGTGTAGAACATGTCATGTGGTGTGGAAGGGGAGCAAGAATAAGAGGCGATTCCTTGATATTTAGTATTCTTATTGTTTTAAAAAATGACGAACAGGGCCTCACGTTGATACATTTAAATTCAGTGAACACCCCACGTCTGATATCCAACCTGGATTATCATATCTTCCCCTCAAGCCTTTTGGTTTTGCTTTCAATTCTTATT
This sequence comes from Scalesia atractyloides, assembly GCA_947069175.1. Lineage (NCBI taxonomy): Eukaryota > Viridiplantae > Streptophyta > Magnoliopsida > Asterales > Asteraceae > Scalesia > Scalesia atractyloides. The sequence continues at coordinate 39,310,491 of CAMTDV010000023.1, read as the reverse complement.
CACGGTTTTTGCTAGGTAGTTTTTAAATTGTTTTTTTAATAAAAAATCCTATTAATTTTTCTGTATACTACCTTAGTCGTTATATTTTGTTGGGGAGTTGCATAAGGAGACTAAAGAATTGTCATTATTACATGTGGCACGCTTTATAACTATAAATAAAGAGCAGTTTGATATTAAAACATTTTGGTTCTAAGAAAATGATATGTGGCATCCTTTTTTTTTCTGGAAGATACAAAAAAATTTCAATATGAAAAAATCTAGCACAAAAAATTCAGTAAAAAAATTCAGCACAAAAAGTCTAGTATAAAAAGTATAGCACAAAAAATCCAGCTAAAAAAATCTAGTACAAAAATTTTAGCACAAAAAAAAATTAGTACAAAAAAATCCAGTACAAAAATTTCATCAAAAAAATTAAGACAAAAAAAATGCAACACAAAAAAATTAGCACAAAAATATAGTACAAACACCCAGTATACAACTTAGAAATGCAACACATTTTAATGGGTTTTTTAGTTGTCGTTTTTTATAAGCAATATGGTACTCAAATTAAAGATAAAAATACGCTCGATTTTATGGTGATTTTTTATGAAAATAATGTCGTATAAAAAAGTTATGAACGTTTAAAAAACGAGGGTGGTGTCACACACCCAAATTACCACCTGTGGGGTTTTACCGCGAAGCGTGTGACGTACCAGGATCTAGCCACTAATCACATTGAACTAATACTAAAATATTAATACACACGTCATGTCCAACATAATTAGTGTATTTCAAAGTAAACGTTTCTAAAAACAAAGTATGTGTCAGCGGAAGCATAAGTAATTATTCAATCGAACAAAACCATGTTGTTTCAAAAACATAATCATAACATTAATTGTTTCATCAACCGACGCGGCCCATGACATCTCTAGCTCCTCAGACTGCAAGTTCCAATCCAATCATGTATCTAACGACCTGCAAGCATGCAGAAAAGTGTATCAGCATAAAGCTGGCGAGTTCACAGTTTTTGTTCAACGTAAATCTTGTATGTGCTTAGTGTAAAAACATGTTAAGAATAATAAACTCGATGCCGATATGACTGTCATGTTTGTTGTGCTCTCATCAATGTCTATCAACCTTGATCAAAGTGTTTAAGGTCCTTAGTTCACACCCTGCTCCCAGCACGTGATGAGGTTTGTCAAACCACTATCAACTAATACCCATTGCCTCCCACGAAACTAGCTCGGTAGTAAGTAGGGACTTTCCTGATAGAGTTTGAGTTTATTAACTAACATCGAATTTAAACTACAACAGTTAAAAGTATTCCTCCCAGGAATATTAGTTTGTCCCCCCCGGGAAGCATGCTTGTGAAAGAGTAGTGAACTCACCTTAGTTGTTTGGTAAGTGTTAACGTGCCTTTGCGCGTTAAGTAAATGTTAGGTCTGTTACACGCGACCAAATGTACAATAAATGTAAGTATGTATACGAGTAGGGTTTTGCAATACCCTAAGTGTCCAAACAACCAAGTGTTTGTTGTGAACAGATTAACATGTTTTATCATACAGTAACACACAATGGATCTCTCAAGTTGGTGATATCAGTTAGTGCCATTTAATGTGATTTTACGAAACACGGACGTCACATACATATGTACATAACTCGGAACAATTAAACACATGAATATTCTAACTGGGTTTATTAAACTCGGAACCAACATAGTCATGCGTTTAAATTCGGACCTAGCATACGTAACATATTAACTCTAAAAAGCATACACCCAAGATAAACTCTAAAAAACTAAACTCTGACAAACATACACCCAAGATAAACTCTAAAAAACTAAACTCTGACAAACATACACCCGAGATAAACTCTGAAAAACATACAAGGTAAACTCTGAAAAGCTAAACTTTGACAAACATACACCCAAGATAAACTCTAAAAAACTAAACTCTAACATCCATTCAACATTCAACCTCGGACAAACATGTATACATACGTCAAACTTGGAATCATGGCCATCATTTACAAACTCGGATCCGATCATCTCACAACAAAAAACTCGGACCATTTTATTCAAATTCGGACAATACATGCATACGTATATAAATTCGGACTAGCACATACACCTAGTCAAATTCGGACAACATTTACTCTTAGTTAAGTTCGGATATCATCAAATTCGTAACAAGCATCAACATAACTCGAAACATATATACCTAAACCTGGACCCCCGCCCCTTTGATCCTTAAGCAAACTCGGAACTCTTGAATTCATTTAACAAATTCGGATCATCATACGTGATAAACCCGGATTCCTCTCAAACTCGGAACCCTTATGAATTCCAATAACCTGGACTTTGTGACTTCACAAAGTCGGACCAATTACATACGCACAGTACTCACAAAAACAAGCAAAACCCAACAATTTCTCAACGCAACAGTTACAGTTCTACAATCCAAAACCCTAGTCTCAACAATGTCATGAATCAATTCATAGATTAACAATTCTAGCATATGAATAGCATCACTAATCCCTGATAAACAGTTTACACATTCATGTATAAACAATCACACATTCATTAGGCATAATCAATTAATCATAGATGATTCTTTGGATGTCTAGGGTTTGCATGAATCAAAAGAAAAATCATAACCACATGCAACATAAACATTACCTTAGATTCGATCTAGAGTTTATTCTTGAATAGTTGAAAGATCAAGGATTGATGATTCGAGAGTTGTGTTGTGTAGCCAAAGTGATTAGAGAATGTTAGAGAAATGATTTGGAAACTGTCGTATAGTGAACTTGTGAGGATTTAGGGTTATGCAGGAGTTTTATTAGAGTTTCACTATTAACTCTAAAAACCGCCTAATTATATAACTTCTACACAATGCACATATTCATCATGAAGTTTGCAGTTTAGGCACATAATTCACATATTTGTCATGCAACGTATAAGTTTCGTATAAACTATCCGTTTATCATTATCATACGTGTTGGTCACCAACGTTCGAGAGTTAACTTGTGTGTGTTTTGGTAATTCCCCGAATTACCAATGTAGAATCAATTACCTAACCCTAGTCAAATACAGTGCTATGAATGTATCTAAATTAACTGCGGTTAGGTTAAAGTATTACCCTGAAATTGCGGGTTGTCACAGGTGGAATATGTATGTGCCTAGCATGTGGAGAGAGAAATTCAATAAATAAGATTTTTCAGAGATATCCTTACACTTCTCTTTTTTCCTACATCTTATCTTAACCATTGATTTGAAAAATGAAAAATTAAGATTCATTCTCATTCTACTTAGATCACCCTTAGTGTGTGGCGCGGGGGGGGGGGTTGGCTTTTTCCCAAAAGAAAAGCCCAAAAACGCCGCCTGACCACCCGGGGGCGTTTTTTTAAATGGAGGGGCGTTTTTTTTTAACTTCGTCTACTTTTTATTTGGCCAATAGCGTTTCTTATGGTTTTTTTATTTAATTCTATTACATCACTTTTAACATAATGCCTCACAATGCCCAAATCTTCACTACACCTCTTTTAACATAATGCCCCACAATGATTGAGAGCAAGTACAAACATATACACACAATGCTTGTATAACTCAAACAAACTTGTTGTGTTATTGTGTCTTCGTCTACACCAGAAATGCTAACTTAGAGATCTCACCAAAAGATCAGTTTGCTAGCTCGTTCTTTCAGTCTGGTCAGTCACATTGACTGAGAGGTGCATGTCTGCTTATATAGTGTCAGTCTAGATTTCGTACGAAACACTATTCTAGACATACGGAACACACTATTTCACACGAGACACATTCCAGAGATTTGGCACGGGTCAATTGTTTCGTACGAAATACTCATTTCGTACGAAACAAGTAAAACACATGTTACTTAATATTTCATACGAATCATGTGGTTCGTACGAAATATTTTATTCGTACGGAGCATCTTGCTCGCACTAAAACCTTATCTTTGGAGAACTTGTGTAGACTTTACGTTTACAAGACTTAGCAGTATGCATACATGCAACTGATTAACACAGACAAGCTAAGATGTCATACTAGATCAAGATAGAAGGATATCCCGATCTATTCGACACGACCAAACCTATACAGACACTTGAGCAAAGACCGTACAATTACAACTGTAATTAAGAACAAGCGACAGACATAAAACTGTATCAACAAACTCCCCCTTGGATGTTGCTTGGTCTTCAGTCTTCAGTCTTTAGTCTTCATATGTTGGTTTTTACATAGAATGGCTTGGAGTATCAACAAACTCCCCCTGAAGATCTGCTATCCATTGATAGATCTGCTATCTAATGATTAGAGTATCAGGTCTTCGAACTTCTAAGAAACTTCAAATCTTTCTTGTTTCCTCTTCTGACTTATCAGATTCTTATTTGCTGGTCTTTTTTTTATGTTATTTTTGTATCAATCTGTACTCATAGACAAATATGATTAGAACACAAATTTCTCAGGGAATACACACGAAAGACTTATCATAAAATCTTCATATGATTGTATTCCCTGAACAAGATACACACACTCGTATGAATTCCAGCAGCAGATTTGAGAAAAACAAGTGACCAGGTCAAATCAAATGACTAGGTTCATTCGTATGAGATACACACACTCAAACGAATTTCAGATTTTGGATTTATTTGATGGACTACTTGTTGCAAGATATTACTTTATGAAGTTGCGACATCAAACAAATGGTTTTCTGGCGTATCTTGGTAGAAACTCTCGAGTATCAACTTTGGCTAACTTTCAAAAAGTAATTACATAAGCAACTAAGTAAACTAGACATAAAATCAAAATATACAGATAAACTATATATTTTTCGAGTTTCAAGGTAAAGGAATCATACCAGCATTTTAATCTTTGTCAAAGACGGTATTAGGTTTTCAAAATTAAACAGATAAGTATTTAACTATGATTATCGGTGTTGTTGTCCACGTAAGCTCAGATTTATCAGATGTAATCATGATTAGGAGATATGATTAAGGTATTGATTTATACTTACTAGCCGGTGTTCAACCACATCACGACACATTCCCGTATCAAGATATGCACGAGAGAAAATCTTACCGGTGAGTATACTGCTTTATCATCTGTTTTGACGTATATGAATGATGTGAGATACTCACTTATTTTTGATTGAAAACAAGCCCTTTGTGATTTAATCACTTATTGATGAGGAACTTGATTTTCATATGAATGCAGGGCACAGGAGTAAGTCTGTGAACATGTTAGTACCATCGTACCGACAAAGAGACGAACTTAGCTTCCGCATAAAGCTGTGATATTTTATCACTTATTTTGGGGATGTGATATTTTTATCACTTATATGAAGGTCGGATGCAATATGTACACATATGTATGATATCATGGAAGTTTTAGACTTGCGTCACCGTTATTTTTCGGTAAAAGATTCAACCATGATACCCAGATGATAAGCCAGCATAAAGACCGTATATCTCAGAACCTCGGCACGCTATCAAAACGAAATTTTGGTACCAAGACCATATGCCAATGAATGGTTCTCACCTGGCGTTCTGTCTGTTAAGTTTATATCAATCTTCACATTTTAGTCTGATTGTGAGCCTACCGATACATCATAAGTAAAAGCTACTTATCAATCTTCTTTCTATGCGTTTAACCATTTCTGACAGATTTACCGGTGAATTTCATCATCTTCAACTTATCAAAGAAACTCATTTTTTTATTTTTCTATTGTTTTTGTATTTTTCTGAATTTTCTCCCCCTTAAACAAAGAAGGTAAATAAAAGACATATTTTTGTATTTTCTTAAACTTACTCCCCCTAAAATATAAAACTGAAAATCTTTTTGTAGTTTTAGATTTTTAGAAAAGTATAGATAAAAATAGTTAGCCATGGTTGAGTTACTCGGGTTTCACCTTGATGCCATTGACCAAAAGTAGATATTCAAAACGTGATTTATCAAAGGCTTTGGTAAAAAGGTCGGCACGTTGGTGATCAGTGTGGATTTTAACAACATCGATAAGTCTCTTTTCATAACAATCTCGTATGAAATGATACTTACTCTCAATGTGTTTTGTTTTTGAATGCTGTACAGGATTCCGAGTGATCTGTAAAGCAGCTTCATTATCAACAAAAATAGGAGTAGTAAGAAATTCAAAACCGTAGTCGCGCATTTGCTGTTGAATCCATAGAACTTGAGAGCAGCAACTAGAAGCCGATATATACTCAGCCGCACATGTTGATGTAGCTACACAAGTATGCTTTTTGCATTGCCACGTGACTAGGCGATTTCCCAAGAATTGACATCCTGCGGTTGTTGACTTTGCATCGATTTTGCAGCCGCCATGATCAGAATCACTAAATGCTGTCAGATCAAAGTTATCATCCTTAGGGTACCGTAGACCAATGTCAGGGCAACCCTTTAGATAACGAAAGATCTTTTTCATAGCCATCAAATGAGAAACCTTCGGACTAGACTGATAGCGTGCCAGAAGGCATGTTGGGTACATTTTGTCGGGTCTTGAAACAGTAAGATACATGAGAGATCTGATCATAGCACGATAGAGAGATGGTTCTACATGTTCACCCATTCCGTCCGGAGTAATCCCATGATTTTTAGCTAATGGAGTTCCCAAAGGCTTTGAGTCATCCATCTGAAATCTCTTGAGAATATCCCCGACGTACTTGGTTTGATGGATAAAAATCCCTTCCTTTGATTGCTGAACCTGCAAACCTAAAAGAAAGTCATTTCTCCCATTGCGCTCATCTCGAACTTCTCCTGCATAACCTGTTCGAATTCTTTGCACATTCGAGTGTTAGTAGACCCAAATATAATACATCAACATAAACCTGTACTAACAGTAAATCCTCGTCCTGTTCCTTGATAAGAGAGTACAGTCGATCAGGCCTCGTCGAAAACCATTCTTCAACAGATAGGTAGACAACGTTTCATACCAAGCCCTCGGAGCTTGATGAAGACCATATAACGCCTTGTTGAGAAGCCAAACCTTGTCAGGATGGAGAGGATCTTCAAAACCTGGCGGTTGCTCAACATAACCTCTTCTTCTACCACACCATGAAGAAATGCACTCTTCACATCCATCTGATAAACAGTGAACTTCTTGAAGGACGCATAAGCCAAAAAGATTCTTATGGCCTCAAGTCATGCAACCAGGCATAAACTTCATTGTAATCGATCCCTTCGACCTGATTAAAACCTTGAACAACCAATCGCGCTTTGTTTCTCACAACAACACCTTGGTCATCCTTCTTGCACTTGTACACCCATCGTGTACCAATCTTCTTGTAGCCGTCAGGCCTGTCAACCAATTTCCAGACGCCTAACTTCTGAAACTGCTGAAGTTCTTCCTGCATGGCTTCAACCCAAGAGTCTTCTTTCATTGCCTCTTTCCAAGATTTTGGTTCAACTTGGCACACATAACAGGCAAAAGACCAATCATTCCGACCACCAGATTTCCTGATTTCCGAATACAATCCAGCATTCTGGTTGTTTCGAAGCTGATTACGAGTCTGCACACCACTCTGGACATTTCCAACTAATATTCTACTGAGGATGGATATTATGAATACGAGTTTCTGGCACACCAGGAACTCAAGAATTTATACCCAAATTGTTGATATTCAGATCAACAGTTAAATCGAGAGCTGGATTTGATGACGTTGTCGATGCCTGACCTTCATTCGTTCCTTGAGGTTGAATATATAACGTATCATTTGAAAATCAAGGAACAACACCAGAGGCAGCTTCATTTGCATCATGAAACTCATCATCATCTGATGAAACATTATAATCCGCAGCGTCTTCGAATTCCTCATTTTGAACCAGATTGTTAACCGAAGTCGACACTTGAGGGTTAACAATAATTGGTCTAACTAATGACGAGTCTACTGCAGTATCACTTTCCAATAACATTTGAGCAGCAGCTGTTGCATCATCAAAAGTTGGTAGACTAAAGGAGTCAAACAGCCCATCATAGTCAAACATCCAAGGAGCACCCGGAGCTCTAACAGCTTCTGTATATCTCTGAACCTTGACTTCACCCCATTCTTCAATCTTCTTCGAAGACAAATTCCACACCCAGAAATTTGGAGTAGCATATCCAAGAAAGAAACCTTCGATAGCCTTGGGACCAAACTTTCCATGTGGGTCGATCATAGTGCATGGAGCTCCAAAAGGTTCTAAGAAAGAAACATCCGGTTTCCTTTTATGTAACAACTCAAAGCATGTTTTCCCATGTCTCTTCACCGTCAGAACTTTATTCATCATGTAGCACGCAGTAGCAACAGCTTCTCCCCAAAATTGAACGGGAAGTTCCGATTCTACTAACATGGTTCTTGCAGTTTCAATAAGAGTTCTATTCTTCCTCTCAGCGACGCCATTTTGTTGTGGATTGTAGCGAGAACTGTACTCATGTAGAATCCCCTTTGAGGAACAATATTCATCCATAACTTGATTCTTGAATTCCGTGCCATTGTCGCTTATGATTCTCCTTACCTTCAGATTGTACAAATTTTCCAGCAGAGTCAGGAGATTCTTGAGGATAGTAGGAACTTCACTCTTGTGTGCCAGCATGTTTACCCATGAGAATCTGGAATAGTCATCAGTAACTACCAGACAATAAGAATCACCAAAGGTTGTCTTGTGTTTCATAGGTCCAAAGAGGTCCATATGAAGACGTTTAGTGGCATATTCACAGTGTTGATCTTCTTCACGGATGGGACTTTCTCACTTGCTTCCCTTTTTGGCATGATACACAAACGTCTTGAAGATGAAAATTCTTCACTAGGGACACCATTCACTAGATTGTTCTTCACCAAATAGTTCATTTTCCTCAGGTGAATGTGTCCCATACGTCTGTGCCAGGAGATTGATTCCTTCTCGGTGGCTTTAGAGACAAAACATGTGACTTGTGTAGATGTTGTAATAGCTTGGCTCATATCAAGAATATACAAATCATTAATTCTTTGAGCTGACAGGAGAATCCATTCCTTCGGGATCTTGAATCCAGGCTTCAGCACATAACATCCGGCATCATCAAAATGTACCGTGAACTTCTTGTCGCAGATTTGAGAAACGCTAAGAAGATTGTGATCAATTTGCCGCACATAATTGATCTTTTCAAAGCTCACAACACCATTGGAGACCATTCCTTCTCCAGTGATGTATCCACCTTTGTCACCAGCAAAAGCAACATAACCACCCCTTATGCTTTTCACATCATATAGGAGCGCAAGTCGCCCGTCATGTGCCTTGATGCTCCACTGTCAACAATCCAATGATTGTTTACAGTTCCTCCTAGAACACCCTGCACATTGCACAAAAAAGATTAGTTTGAGATGGGGACCCAAGCCTTAGTGGTCTTGGGTCGTCCCTTATCATCGAGAAATGTAATCTCAATTTCTTGATGATTAACAAACTGAGAAACTCCTTTTGAACCATTACCGGTCTTCTGTTTCCAAGATCCTTGTTTATTACTAGATTTACTATTATTTACAGTTTTAACAGTGTCTTGTTTTATTGACTTTGAAGATCTTTGATCCTTTTTCGAAGAATCCGATTTTAAAGATTTCTCAACTGCTTTTACTTGTTTACGTTTTGTTTCTCTTTTTATCTTTAATAATTCGTTTATCTTGTGTTGGAGAAACTGATTTACGTTTGCAAGTTGGTTCATGAGGGGTTTTCTCTATACATCTTGATTTGGCTGGATTTTGACAATCCTTTATAATGTGGCCAAATTCTCCACATTTGAAACATGTTCTCCTTTCAACAAAAATAGGAGATCGTGTTTCTCAGCTTGATGTTGAATTTGTGGATCCTAAGGTACTGGGTTCATTTTCATTACATCCATCAGTGCATTGGGTGTAATTGTTTTGACTATTTCTTTTCAAAATCTTAACTTTCTTTACAAAATCAACATTAGATTTTCCTTGAAAAGTTTCGACTTTATCAGTACCTTTAGAACTTACAAATTTAACAGTTTTAGCCTTTTTTGGTAACGAGAGCCTTTTGCTTCAACCTTCGGTTGAGAAGTTGTGGGCTTTTCAACTCGCTTCCATTCTTTTTCTTTTGAAGCGGATAATGGTTGTGTTTTTGGTGGACTTTTTCCTTTCTAAAGGTTTGGTTGTTGATTTTTCAAAAACCTGATCTATAGAGATTGGATTTACGTTTTTAATTGGAAAATCTTTGTTTGAATAGATTTTCTTATCTCCAACCAAAGTATACAACACATTATCTAATTCTTGTGTAGACACACTTGTCTTCATAGATTTCTTAGGAACAGTCTCTTGATTCTCAGCAGATTGAGTACTAGGACTAGCAGACGATTCTACTCTTTTCCTTTCATCAAGAGGCTGATCCTGATCATCATTTCTTGATTCATCATCTGATGTATCATCCTCTTCTTCATCAGATGATGAACTTTCTGGTTTGCTTGGTTCTTGAGAGGAATTGCCTAGTTTGAACCCTACCCTGCTGCGAATTACTCAGGATTCAAAGGTACAGAGGGTTCAAAACGAGGCATCTCCTCTTCATCAGGCATTTTGGTATAGTTGTGTTTCATTGGGGGTGGACACGACTTATACCCTATGCATTGAGCATCTCCCTTTAGTTTTTGAACTTCAATGATATGATCAAGCACATATTGGGAGTTAGAATAACTTTCCAATTTGCGTTTGATTGAATTATATTCGCATTTGGCGATGGCTAACTCTTTCTTTGTTTCTTCTAGGATATTAATGTAATTATTATTCCTGTCTGTTTATTCAAAACTGTTTTTGTCAATTCAGAAACACTTTTCTTAAGGGTTTCTATTACAGATTTGAACTCTTTTTCATTTCTAGTTAGCACCAAATTCGCCTCTTTGCATTTTGATAGTTCAACAACTAAATTCTGATTATGACTGTTGATGGTTTCATATTTTATTTTCAATTCAACACAGTCATTGCAAACAGTAGGAGGTTCAGAATTTACCTGTTTTGAAGAACCTTCAACATTTACCATAAAGGCAGTGTGATGAAGAAAAGCTGCATCATCTGTAGAGAGTGCCTCTATCTCTGTTTCCATAGCTTCTGCATTCCTCGTCATACTTAGCTTTTCACTCTTCAACATCTCAGCTTCACTCAGCAACTCTTCAACCTCAGCTTCACTTCCTTTCTTCACATCAGAATCAGATTCATAACCATCTGAACTTGAATATTCTTCATCAGAACTACCAGCATTCCCAGATGTATCATCATTATTTGGAGTGTTGATGCTGTGATCAGCTTGATTTGATCCACTATCTTTGCATAGCATGCAGTTCTTTCGTTGTTCTCAGTTCCCAACTGTACTGACCAATTGCATCCTTCATCAGATTAAACTACCAAAGCTCTACGCGTGTTTGATGCTCCTGATTGATTGGTGTTGTTAGAGTTGCCAACAGCTACTATTCTTCTTTCATTGTTATACTGTGCTGTGTTGGATGGTTGAGACTGATTTCGAAAGGGGTTGTGATTTCCTTCCTTGCTGGGTCTTGTGCATTCCCGCTTAAAGTGACCTCTTTCTCCACAGTTGAAGCAAGTAACGGCGGTTTTGTCAAAGCCGTATTCTGTATCCTTCTTGCTTTCCAAACTGGTTCTACCCGTTCTTCTCATATAATCCTTCGCTCTTCTCATAGCGCTTGCAAATGCCCACTTGATGTCCATTAGCTCCATTTCATCTAGATCAATTTGTTCATAGTCTTCGTTTGTCAAATTGATGTTCCCTATTTGACCTGCAACTAAACCACAATATGCACTGACGATGGTATTTAGAAGTTCTGCATGTTCCTGTGCAACTTCTACGTTGATTTTGGAGATATTTGACGTGTCAAGTTTGACAGTGTTGGGATTTGCCGATTGACTGTTGTTTCCATAGAAAGCTTGTTGAGGAGCTTGCTGTGGAGCTCTATGCTCTAAATCTCTTGGCTGAGGAAGGAAGGCTTTCGGATCAAAAGTCTGTCCATAGGCTTGATTATTCAAACCTGTAGACTGACTTGATTGAACTGGTTAGGGTAGAAAAGGGTTCACGTTTGACACAAACGCGGTTTGCAGCTTTGGTTGCTGACTTGAGCTTGTACCTGCATTAATTCCTCCAAAATACATCTCAGGGTTTTGTGGAGCAGAGACTCGTTGTGCCTTCCGGAGTTTTTCTTCATTCTTGTTCTCCAGTTTCTGCCCAAATTCATAAATACTAATTGAGTCCAAAACACCTGTATGTTTTAAAAATCAATAAATTGACCCCATTTTGGTGGTAAAGCATCAGCAAATCGCATAACAATTTCTTATGGTGCTGCTAACACTTTATACGAGTACATTTCGTTGAGAAGGTGATAAAACCAAGTGGTCATATCATTCAAGGTTTCGTTCTCCATGAACATGAAACCTTCAAACTCTTTCTTAAGAAGATCATGCCGAATCTTCCTGGTAGCAGCGTTACCTTCACCTCTTGCTTCAAAAGTGTCCCACAAATTTTTCGTTGTAGTACAATACACAAACTGATGATAAATGTCTTTATGTAGAGCTTGTGTGAGGATAACAAATGCCTTTTTCTCTAGATCGTAAGCTTTCTTGTCACTTTCGACTAGATTGGCCAATGAGGTTGGATTTGATCTAGCTTCTTCAAGTGCTTCATTGTAGGGGGTAGTGAAACACGTCCACAATTTCGTGTTCTGTCCATGAACGGATGTATGAAAACGACTTTTCCAGGAAGGATAATCGTTCATATGATTTAGCTTGGGCGGACTACTCCCTGTTTCACTTTCGCTCATTAACAGAGTTTGGATGCTTTGATTTTGATTTGCAACACACGCCCATTGATTTGCAGAGATCATTGTTGTATGTGGTGGCATCAAAGATTTTACCCATGATGTTGCGGAGCTTTGCGAAGACTCCTGATTTGAGCTTGAACAACTCCAATCCCACGGGTTATAACTCATTATATTTTCTTGTTTAATGAAAATTTAAAGGTTTAAAGTTTCAAAATTATAATTACCTTTTAATATTTTCAGATTTGAAAATACGACAAATTCTTAAAATCACAAAGCTTTGAAAAAACACGAAAAACAATCAAAAACAGTTTCGTGCGAGACAACTTTTTCGCACGAAACAAGGGTTCTGGTCAGATGATTCGCACGAATATTTTCAGTCTCACAAACTAATTTGTTCAGCGTTTTTCAGAGGAATCTATTCAGAAATGGTTTGGTGAGAAATTTCCTTTCTTGTGTAGACCTGCTTTTTCAAAATTACCTGTTGTCTTACCCACTTTTAGTTAAAACACAGAGTTTTAACAGTCCATAGTCCAAGTCCAGATCCAAGTCAGAAAATGTCAACCCTACCAAAACTAACCAGATTCAAATTTTTGCAGATTTCTTCTTCAAGGATGTTCTTTAGAAAAATTTTACTATAAAATTTTCTGCATGCAACAGATTTTAACCAAGTTTTAAGTTAGTTATCTATCCAAAACTTAAGTTTTCTGCTGGAGGCTCAAGAACACTTCAGAAATCTTCAAACTAGCTCAGACACAACTAATCCTGGTTTTGAACAAGGAAAGAGCCAAAGCTCTGATACCACTTGTAGGTCCACCTGCGGATGGTGTTAAACCAGTTCCTTGTTGATATGACATACACACAAGTGCGGAATCCAAGTGTGCATGCAACCAAAGCAAAGTAAAGAACACGGGGTAACCAAAGATTCACTATCTTGATTAATGATTGAGAACAAGTACAAACATATACACACAATGCTCGTATGACTCAAACAAACTTGCTGTGTTCTTGTGTCTTCGTCTACATCAGAAATGCTAACTTAGAGATCTCACTAAAAGATCAGTTTGCTAGCTCGTTCTTTTAGTCTGGTCAGTCACCTTGACTGAGAGGTGCATGTCTGCTTATATAGTGTCAGTCTAGATTTCGTACGAAACACTATTCTAGACATACGGAACACACTATTTCACACGAGACACATTCCAGAGATTTGGCACGAGTCAACTGTTTTGTACGAAATACTCATTTCGTACGAAACAAGTGTTACTTAAGATTATTTCGTACGAATCATGTGGTTCGTACGAAATACTTGATTCATACGGAACATCTTGCTCGCACTAAAACCTTATCTTTGGAGAACGTGTGCAGACTTGACGTTTACAAGACTTATCAGTATGCACACATGCAACTGATTAACACAGACAAGCTAAGTTGTCATACTAGATCAAGATAGAAGGATATCCTAATCTATTCAACACGACCATACCAATACAGACACTTGAGCAAAGATCGTACAATTACAACTGTAATTAAGAACAAGCGACAGACACAAAACTGTATCAACAATTATTCTCGCCACGGGGAAAGGGTGGTTTTCCCCGTGACCACACTCAGGCGTGAGAGTGAGTATCTTTGGTACGAGAAACGAGTAATTGTAATATAAGCAAGAGCTTATGTGTGTGGTAAGTGGTGTTGCAAGTATGTGCCTCTGTAAGCTGTCGATTACATGGAGATCCGATACTTATTTATAGCCGAGAGAAGGTATGTTCAGGAGAAATGCTGGTGGGCCTTGGGCCGACCCATACAGCCGAAACATCCCTTTTGTCCCTTGGCGGCAGACATTAAATGCTCCCTGCAGGAGAATTAATGTTCTCTGTCGGGAGGTATGCTTTGTCGGGTGTTGAGTGGTGCCACGTGTAAAGTAGGCGTTTCTGGTGTCAGGCCTGTTGCCAGCCGAAATGGAGAAAGTGGAACAGTCACTGGCAGAACAGTGGTTTGTTTATGGTCTGACACTTGCCTTATTGTCATGAGTGTTGTCACACGTAACTTGCCAAGTAACCTATGGTCGCAGCTCTGCCATTCCGTACCCTGAGGTATGGTCAACATCTCTTAGTGCTTACCCCCTTCTACGAGGCTGTCAAGGTTTTTCCCGCCAGCGCAGGGTGTCAGGGGTGTATCCTTTTGTCCTGAGACTATGAGGTGTTTCTCATGTGTGTCTTCTCCTTGTAAGGTTTTGGAATTCGCAGATTAGAGGAATGTTGTTGTGCACAAGGTCTAGTAGCCTGCGCGCATGAGTCTAACTTGCTGTTGTGGCGAGTACACAAGGCTCGTTGTGTAACTTATAGAAGTTGGTCTAATTCACCGTTGCGCTGAGTGCGCATGGCTCATTGTGTGACCTATTGAATCCAAAGAAGGCGCACCATTGCATGTTGCGCGCATGGTTATCTTTGTGACATTTGGGTCAAGGATATGGTCGCGTGGGACCATACCTCCCCAGTCCAATGCTGCTCCTACGCGCATGTTGTAAGTTAGGTGGAGTGCTGGACTAGAAAATTTGGTGCTTGCGCCGTTTATTTGGTGGTGGAAAATTTTCTAAGTGTTGGGAGGAAACGTTTGTGTGAAGGAAACATTTTGTCTTCAGTATTGGAATTTGAAAATATGATTTTCTGACATCTGTAGGTGGTTTGGTGAGAAAAAGTGTGATTTGAAAGGATGTCTGACAGTTGTGGCGTGTACTCAGCCGCTTCGTCTGCCATTCATTTAATGAACGGGCAAAGAGCGTTTTTGCCACGCGCGCATGTTAACCGTCACTCCCCACTCACTCGCCACCCGTCCTTCTATGATTGGTCGCCATAACCACGTTTTGTACACGTTCTCCGAGCGCATTAAATGCGAGCACTATAAATAGAGGTGCTCCGATAGGGTTTCTTCATTCCTTAAGTTCTTCAAAATTCTTTTCTTCTTCTTGCATTGTTGAGTTCTTCTGAAATTTTTTCCAATTTTTTTTCAAAGTTCTCTTGTCTTATTTCTTCTTTCTATGGCGGCCAGAGAGCCTGAGGTCGCCGCTGGTGGTGCTGCTCCTCCTCCTCTGCCGGCTTGCAAGTTAAGCCGGCAGTTATTCGATGATATTCTGTCCGGTCTCCAGTTTCCTCCCACTTGGGACGCCCGGATGCCGGTAGAAGGTGAGATGGCTGCCGATGCTTCGGCGGGTTACATCACCTTGTTTGCTTATTTCTTTGGTGAGGGTAACTTTCGATTGCCCACCACCAAATTATTTGTTGATTTGCTTCTGTACTACGGCTTCCACCTTTCCCAACTGAATCTGATGGGAATTGTGAGAATCCATCACTTTGAGTTCCTCTGCCGGTCTACTAGGTCTATTCCCACCATCAACCGCTTTCGTATTTTTTATCAACTCCATTGTTCAATGGGGTTCTATTCTTTCCAGCTTCATGCGCAGGCATGGAAGATTTTGCTCTCTCCCCTAAGTCTTTCCACGAGAAGTTCCCAGGCCGGAAGAAATTCCAACGAAGACCCTTCCCATACCAGTGCTTGACGCCTGGTATGGCGACTTGAAAGAGATCTTGGCGATCCAGTTGCCGGAGAGAGTTCTTGTGGCTGCGGGCATGAGCCTGGTGTGGGGACCCGAGTGTCGGTCCCGACTAGTGTATTTTGAGGGCGATCGCAGTAAGTATTCCTTGTTCCCTTGTTTCTTGATTGATTGAAAGTTGTACATTCACTTATCATGCGTGTGTTCTACTTGCAGGAGCACCGCTGTTCTTGGCCGCCTTCCAAAGGAAGGAGGGGCGGATGGAGAAGGTTCCGTTGAAGCCGGATGATCCTACCTGGTACACGCAGGTCCTTGATAATTTTGCCCTGATCAAGGACGTGGATCTAGCGATCCTGAGCCACCAACTGGTGGGTTTATGTTGTTTGGTTGCGCGCCCTTGCAGATGACTTACTTGTTGTCTTGGTTTTCATGCAGACGCTCTGATTGATTTGGGCGTTGGCCCAGATCATAAGAAAAAGAGGCGCGCAGGGTCCAGCGCGGCGGCGGGTAGGGAGGCGAATCAACCCGGTGCAGGCCCTCCCAAAGGTAAGCGTGTTATCACTGACAAGTGGAAAACTTATGTGGTCATCTCTAACTCATGGGAGGGTCTCAAACCTGTAGGTGTGAAGAGGGCTGCGCCGAAGCAGGCGGTTGCAGCAGCCGCCATATCAATTAGCCCGGAGGAGCCTGAAGAGGTTCCAGAAGTGCCTCTGAAGTGGAAGAGGCGTCCGAAGGAGACATTTTGGGAAGCAGGCTGATTTGGGCTCACTAACCTCTATAATATCCCTTTGTAAGTATTATGCCCCTTGATATTTTCTTCCATGTTTTGTGTTGAATGCGGCTAACACTTATCATTGTGCAGTGGGGGATGAGCCGGTTTTGGTGGATTCCGGCCCAGGTGCTGGGGAGGCTGAATCACCAATGACCCAGGTTGGTGGTCAAGAAGGGAATGCTGAAGCTGGGGCAGAAGAACCAGTCGGCGTGAGGGAGGGGCCTCATGTGGAGGTGGAAGGTAGCGGTATCGATACTAATGTGGGTTCCCTGGTTTTGGAAACCCCGGGTGTTCCATTGACGCAACCAAAGCTGGATATTGAAGAACCTGTGGTTGTTGTTGAGGATCCCGGGTGGATCTTGGGGAACCTACCGTGGGAGTGGAAGAATCGGGGTTCTTTGATCAAGAAACCCTGATGACGGGGGAAGAACGCGCGCATCAAGGTGGCGCGGTTAATGCTGATGAGGCGGGGCCATCGGGAGCGGCGTCCGCCAAAGAGGTTCAGACTAGTGCTCCATAAGGGCACGTGGAGGAACCATTTCCTAGGGACGGTGCATGATCTGCCGTCCTTGGTTTGTCTCCCATCCGCCCGGATGAGACTCCGGGGGATTATTACTATAGGTCCTTTCCTCTTCCCATGCTGAAGAGATCCATACTCCTATGTCGAAGTTGGAGAAAGGAAATGACTTTTCTCACTGGCCGACATGCCGTGAGTTTTTTAAGGGAGCCTTCCTCCCGACGGAGGTACGTCTGCTTTCTGATCATGAGAAGAAGAGACGTATCACACGTACCTCCAAGCAGCTGCCAGGTTCGCCTCGGTGACTTACAAAATTGTTCGAGACTGGCGGGGCCTGGTAAAATAAAAGAAGAATCTTGAGTCTGCTTAAGAGACCCTTGGAAAGGAGCGAGCCCAAGTGGCTGCGTGTGAAGCTGCATTGTCGGCAAGGGAGATTGCCTTTGCCGAAAACCAGCGCATTGAAGGGTGGTCTGCGCAGGGGTGGAAGAATAAGGCTGAAGCCTCAGAAGCCAAACTTGTTGAGGAACGCAAGTTGTGGAAAGAGGCTTGCGAGAGAGACAACAGGGAGAAAAGATCCCTAAGGGACGAGTTGGCCCAACTGCGCGCCGATGTGGCGTGCGAGAGGAAAGAGAAAAAGGCGGCCGCTACCTCAGCTGCACAAGCCAGTGTGCAACGTGAGCACAGCGAGAAAAAAGAGGTACCTCCTTATCTTTTGTGTCTCTTCTTTTGATAAGTGTTAAGGTATGTTGCTAACCTTGTTGAAATTAAACAGGTCAAAGCTTGCGCTGCTTTGGTGAGCGCTAAGAGAGATCTCCAGGCAGCTTCAGCAAAAAATGCTGAACTCGTGCGGAAGCTGCAACTGGCGGAGGAGAAGGTGGAAACGGGAGAGAAGAAATTAGAAGACTCCAAGAACTCCCGTGCCATCTCCGAGTCGCTGGTGGAATCACTCACCAGCAACACGTTGTGGCTCCAACAGCATGGAATTGGCCATGTAAGTGCTTGCACTTATGTTTTATTCTGAACCTTATAGAATGGCTTTCATTTTTCCTTTGAATTCGCAGATTGCCGATTCCATTGTGAATTCCGTGGAGTTGGATGGGGCAGCGGCTAAGCTGGTTGTTGCTGCGCGCCATGATGGGCATGCGCAAGGCTATGTGGAGTATGCGCAACAAGTTGCTGATGCCTTGGACACTCAATGGGGTTCTAGCATGCCTCCACTCACGGATTAACATTGGAGCTGTCTTCGAGAAGGCGCAGTAGGGGTATAATCACCTTGAAATTCTCGCCTTGGAGTTGATGAGAGACGCTCTTACCCATGATGACCTCGTTGACCGCTTGAAGGATATTTTCCCGGTAGATGCTGAAGTCGTTGCTGAAGGTAAAGACTAGTGTAGGATCAGTGATGTAATATCTTTGTAGGATCATTGCTTGCTCCGAGCACGACACGGTTGTGTATACACTTTTATCTTTTTAATGAATATTTCTTTTCTGTTACAATATTTACGTGGATTGACACGACTTTGTGCAAGTATAGAGAATAAAACTGGTAATGAACTCGCGCCTGGATATCAGCTTTTGTGCATATTGCGTAAGTAGTGACTTATATTCTATGAGTCATTGCGCACCAAGTTGTTTTTGCGTATACTCAAAGTGTTTCCACGCATTTGTAGTGAAACGTTAAGATAAAAAGAGAAGTGAAGTAAGTCATATCTTTATTACATAATTGGGCGCACATGCCGCATTTCCAGATAGACAAGAGACTGTGTACTTAGGGATTTACATGTAACGTCGCCTTAGTTGCTGCGCATTCCATGTCCTGGGGATGCTTGTTCCGTCTAAGCGCTTAAGAGTATAAGTGCCTTTTTCAAGGATTTCATGAATAGCATAAGGACCTTCCCACTTGGGTGCTAGTTTTCCAGGACGTTCGGCATTAGATGCCTCATTGTCGCGTAGAACAAAATCTCCGGGTAAGAAGGTGCATATGCGGACTCGCGCGTTGAGTATTTCTCTAGCTTGGATTTTTATTTTGCTTCATTGATGGCAGCGTTTTCACGCCTTTCTCGTTGTTTTGTTTTTGCGCAGCCAACATGCGCGGTGACGGGAGGCCTATTTCTGCAGGAATCACTGCTTCCGTCCCATACACAAGGCTAAAAGGAGTTTCGCCCGTGCTGGTTTTAGGCATGGTTCGATGAGCCCATAGGATTCTTGGCAACTCATCTACCCAACCTCTGCGCGCTGTTCCCAACCTTGTCTTGATTCCTTCGACAATGCTTTTATTGATCCTTTCCACTTGGCCGTTTCCTTGGGGATGGGCGACCGAAGTGAAAACATGTTCGATATGCATCTCTTGCATCCATTGATGTAGCTCTTCGGCTACGAAATTGGGACCGTTATCGCTGACTATGCGCAAGGGTAATCCAAAACGGCATATGATATGCTCCCAAATGAACTTTCACACTACGGTTGCTGTGGTGGAGGCGAGAGGTTTGGCCTCTACCCATTTGGTGAAATAATCGACTGCAATGATTATAAATTTCACCCCTCCTTGGGCATCTGGGAATGGTCCCACCATATCGATTGCCCATTGTTGAAAAGGCCACGCTGTTGTTACCGGAATCAAGGGATTCTTGGGGCGTAGAGTTTTTGGAGCATGGCGCTGGCATGACGCGCATTTTCGCAATGTTACAACCGCATCAAGGTGCATGCCAGGCCAATAATATCTGGCGTTCATAATCTTTGCAACGACCATGCGCGGTCCGGCGTGAATTCCGCATAACCCTTCGTGTATTTCACGGATCAAGTACTTGGTGTCTTGCGCGTCAAGCAGCGGAGGAGAGGTCCAAGGTATGACTTCCGGTATAAGATACCATCCGCCATTTCATAGTTCAGTGCCTTGTTCTGGATCTTCCTTGCTTCCGCTTTGCTTTCGGGGAGACTCCCGTGTTGCAAGAACATGATGATGGGAGACATCCATGATGGGCTCCCCATTGTATGATGTTGACTTGTCACAAAGGACATAAGGGTTTTTAAGTACCTCAATGCGCACCTCGCGCGCAAGGTGCTTGAAGCTTGTGGCAACTAGCTTGCTGAGAGCGTCCACATGTTTGTTCTTGCTTCGGTTAACATGGGTTATCTTGAAATGTTGGAATTCGGTTATTAAGGTTTGGGCCTGTTCTAGATATAAGGCCATTACCTCGTCCTTTGCATCGTACAGGCCGTTAACTTGTCCGGCGACTAGGAGTGAGTTGACATGGGCTTCCAAATTCTATGCACCCATCTTGATTGCTAACCGAAGACCTGCCAAGAACGCTTCGTACTCAGCTTCATTATTTGTGCTTTTAAAATCCAATCTAATGGCATATGTGTGAGTCCCAAAACAGATTAGGATCACAGTGGTTGATTGTTATCACTCAAATAACTATGAATTAGTTGTTTGAATGTGTAAAAGTTAAGAAAAACCATACTATAAAGATGAAGAATCTTGAATGGATCAAACAACTAGTGTTGTATATGAAATCCCAAAAACATGTAATCAATAACAGCATATGGATATTGGATGTAAGCACAATAGGAAAAATCACAACACAAGAGCATCACCAAAATCTGTCCAAGAAACTTGGACAATACATTCATTGAAGAACACATTTATACAAACTGATTACCCAGCGTAATTAACAATTACGTTGGGTTATTAATTACGCTGCCATCTTACAACTTTCCATACAATTGCACTTTTGACCCTTCTAAATTATCTAACTGTTACAAACTAGCTCAAACTATGGATAAACAAGTACCAACGGTCTCAAAAAGTTCTAACAATATCCCCCCTAGACCGTTGCGTGCTTGAGTTTCTTCAATCTTGTTTTGGAGCTTCAGGGTCTGCGGCTGGTCCTTGATCTTTATTTTGTGCAGCTTGATCAATATGTTGGTCGGTTGTTTCTTTGATTGTTTCTTCAGAACTAGATTAACAAAAGCTTCACTTGAGGGTTGATGGAACTCCGTAGTGGCTTAATATGTGGATGAAGCCGGAGTTTGAGATTGAGATGCAGCTTGAGTTGGTGAGGGAGCTTTCTGCTGGGATGATGACTTGTGCTTTCTTTTTCTTTTTCTTGCCTCCTCCTTTTCTTTTTGCTTCTCAATTCTGATTACAATTTCCATCATTTCAATCTTTCTGTCTCCAGCCCACTCCACAGCCCTTTGAAATAACATTCCTTCTTATCTATACTCATTTCCGGCTCCAACGTGGATTTGTGGCCATAGAGAATGTTAAGATCGGAAAGACAGAACATGAAAACATCCATCGGGTCTAAAATGCGAATATCTTCGTTAGATACCAATCGGATCACTGCTTCTCCCGTCTTCCCGTCGTAGAACCACTTCTTGAAATTTGTAAGCATGACGGGCTGTTCTGGTGGGATTTTGACTCTCGTTTCAACCTTAGCAGGATCAATGACCCATGTAACCATTCCCTTTCTGGTGATGGGATCTTTTGGTCTTTGACACTCTTCTTCGTGGTCGTTGTGGCTTGTAAACTATGAAACCCCGATTGCATTCTCTCAAAATAAGTCTTTCAAAGTCAGCTCCGATGCTACTGTTGGTTAAGTTTATCAAGTCTAGCCTGCCCAGTTCTCAAATATCCCATCTTGGAAGGCTTTTCATATCAGCTCTGGTCTTGAAATGCTGAATGACTCCACCTCGTCTCTTCACAATGAACATCCCTTTGAGATTACAGTACTTCCAGCTTATTATTCTATCAGTAACTTCAGATTTTTCAACAGTGACCACCTGATAGAAGTCTGGAAGTTTTTCTCTTTCTTTCCGGAACCACTCTGGATGCATTGGAGTTACCGAGTCACCATCCTCAGTTTCATAAACAATATCTTCTTCCAAGCCCCATTCAACAAATCGAGCCGGCATCTCATCTCTGTCTACCTCCTCTTCTTCACTTTCCTCATCCTCAGTGACGTTTACTGCAGATTCTAAGCACTTTTCTTCTTTTCTGCGTCTTCAGCCTTTTGTTTATCTTCTTCAACCTTGAACTTCTCATAGTAAAAAATGTTTGTGGATGAGAACATCAGTTGTATGTCTATCTTGGTACAAAGTTCTCTGATCATACGATACATCTTTTCCATCCCATCCTGCTGAAATCTCACGAATCTCGTTTGCTCTTTGACGTATGCGTGGAGTTCTTTGTTTTTCTTTCGTTGCTCCCTCAGCTTTTCGCGAATAACGTTCGTGTTGCTTACTTGATGTTTCAACAGACAGATCTCCTGAGCTGGGCCTTTCCCAATGTCTTTCACCAGCTTATCGTACGGATCCTGAAATGGACGTGGTCTTCGAGGAGCTTGTTGGGCATCTGTCTTGGTTGTGCTTCGGCCAACGGTCCTTCCCCTGATTTCTTACGCTTCTGAAGGGGAGATTGACTGGGGGCTTCTGGATCGACAATCAAATGATCAACAAACTCATCTAACTGTTCTTGCTCGGTAGTGACTATCACTGGTGTTTCAGATTCTGTCATATGACGCCTCTTTCTTCTAGCTTCTTTTTTCTCTCTTTCTTTAGCCTCGTGAATTGCACGGAGATTCTCAATATGCTCGCGGTGTTCTCTTGTGCCTCTAGCCCTGAAGCTGCTTTCCATTAACCGTTCTTGAGAAGGGGTATCTTTTCGTTTCTTTGATGGGTCCCCTTCCTTCATAAGTTGCTTTCCTTTATTCTTTCGAACTAGCTGCTCGCTTTCCTCTTCTTCCTCTTCCACTTCCTCATCAACATCTCCTTGTCTCTTTCTCTTAACACGTTCTATGTATTTTTCATAGGCTGCTTTCACAACAGGATATCTTTCTTCCCTATACATCCACTGATGTAGCATCACCCATTCTTTAGTTTTTAGCTCTGTAATCTGACGACCTGTCGGCAACTGAAACTTGTATAGATCGCCATCATGAGGGAGATTTGGATGTTGGTCGTTGATGAGGAGCTGAACAAACCGTGGGTACGTGGCCCATGTGGAGGAATTGGCGTTATCTACCATGCAGTAAAAGATAAGAACCGAGATATTAAATGGCCGTTTTGTGCAAAGGTTGAGCATAGCAGCCGACCATTCTAAATTCAATCCATCATATCCTCCCTTTCTATGAGCCAAGCTCATAGCAAATACATGAAGAATGAATCTCCAGTCCTTTGTAAGCCCCTTTCTTTTGATCTCGTTCTTCTCTCTCAAATCTCTAACATACCTCATCCCCATTAAACCATCGAGGATGTCATCCTTCTTAACTCTAAGCGGATCACTGTGCTTGTCTCCAAGACTAAGACTCTACGTACATTTTCTTCTGTTACTATGATCTTCTTGTTCCTCACTGTAGCCGTGATTCTCTTAACTTCGTTTACTGTTGATACCTTGGCGGTTTTCTAAAATTCTTCAATGTGGATGTTGTAGATAATCGGATCGGCAGCATAGCTGATCCTGCTTGAGTTTATCCACTCCGCTACATCTTCGAAATCACTTGGAGGTGGGACCAACTTGCACGACTGATTGTGCTTGCGTGTTTTATCCCAGATGATTTCCTTCACCATTTCTGAAATTGAAAACGAGTCAAGTTTTTATATATATATATATATATATATATAATATATAAATAAAAAAATAAAAAATATATACATTAATTTATACAAAAAAATTTGGTTAAAAAATAGAAAATAAATCTAAAATGAATTTTATAAAGCTGCTATGAGGAATCTTTACGCATACCTTGATCGCAGTTTACTTCAAGGTATTGTTGAATCTACTGACACGTCATTGCCTGAGGCCTCAATCTTCTTCTGTTTTAAGATCAAAACAAAGTGTTAGCAGTTTTTCTATCATTTCTTGTGCAGGTGTCAAATAAAGGATTCTGTCTCAACAATATTTTCTAGAAAACTTCCCCCCTTAAAATTTTATTTTCGAAAATCCATTGCTTGAAAGGAAATTTTAAGCTTGCAGAAAATCTTTTTGTTGGGCACATTTTATGAGATTATTATTTATTATGAAAACCATTAAGCTTGCAAATTTTTTTAATCACTTCCACGCTAGGAAGTTTACCATCTCCAACCAGGTTACCAACTGATTGAAGCGAGTTTTATCAAAGGTTTCATGAATATATCAGCTTTCAATTGCATCATATCCATCGGCACCACTTGAATATATCCTTTCTCATACGCATCTCTAATCGCATGAATGCGAATTTCGATGTATTTGGTTCTGGAGTGGTGGATATGGTTCTTCACAATTCCAAGACACGCTTCGTTGTCGATGAATATAGGAGTCTTCATAACGTTGATTCCATAATCCAACAACTGATTTTGTTCCAGAGAACTTAAGAACAGCAACTGTAAGCTACCATGTATTCAGCCTGAGCAATCGATGTGGAGATTGTTGTCTGCTTTTTGCTTTGCCACGAAATGAGACGATTTCCTAAAAATTGACATCCTCCGGAGACGGACTTTCTGTCAACTTTACAATCTGCATGATCACTGTCAGAGCAGGCAATTAAATCAAAATTACTATCTTTAGGATACCACAAACCAAGCTTGGGAGTTCCTTTCAGATAGCAGAAGATTCTTTTGACAACAGCTTCATGAGATTCTTTCGGATCCGTCTGAAATCGCGCACAGAGATAGACAGCCCACATAATGTCAGGCCTACTTACGGTCAGATACATTAACAAGCCTATCATAGAACTATAGAAGGATTTATTCACGGGTTTTCCTTGAAGATCCGAAGTAAGTTCCGTCTGAGCAGCAAAGGGAGTACTGGCAGATTTGCAGTCATTCATTTTGTACTTGGAGAGAATATCTCTAATATACTATGCCTGATGAATGAGTATGCCGTCTTCTCTCTGCTTCACTTCTAATCCCAAGAAAAACGTAAGTTCTCCATCATGCTCATTTCAAATTTGCCTTCATCACTTGCTCGAACTCCTGCAAAGAGCTTCATCAGTTGACCCAAGATGATATCGTCTACGTAATCTGCACCAGCATCACATCATCTCCGCTCCGCTTTGTGAAAAGAGTCATATCTTCCCTCTCTTGAGTACCCACATTCCAGAAAATATGTTGACACAGTCTTGTACCATGCTCGAGGAGCTTGGTGAAGACCATAGAGAGCTTTGTCAAGCTTATAGTGTTTCGTGGGGAGTGAGGATCTTCAAAACCTGGAGGTTGACAGACATAGACTTCTTCTTTCACTTTCCCATACAGAAAAGCACTCTTTACACCCATCTGAAACACCTTAAAGTTTTTGAACAAAGCAAAGGCTAAGAAGATTCTGATAGCTTCTAAGTGTGCAACCGGTGCAAAAACTTCCTCATAGTTAATCCCCTCCTCCTGCCGAAAACCTTGAACCACTAATCTTGCCTTATTTTTGATAACTACACCACGTTCGTCCATCTTGTTTCGAAACACCCACTTGGTACCAATTGGATACTTTCCATCCGGTAAATCAACGAGTTCCCATACTTTAAGTTTCCGAAATTGGGCTAATTCTTCTTGCATTGCTTGTACCCAGCTGGGGTCTTGAATTGCTTCTTCGATATCTTGGGACAGGCTGCGAGAGAAAAGCCGCATACAGTCCTGTGTTGATGGTATGTGTTTGTCCGCGTGTTCGAACTGCATCTTCAATAGAACCGATGACATTTTCAATTGGATGGTTTTGATTGGTCTTGTACCCAGCGTTGGTGTGAGTTTCCACTTGTTGAGGCAGATTGGTGAAGTGTTCATCGACGTAGATAATTGGAGTTTTGTCTTCTTTAGGAGGTTCATCCACAGCCTGATGTGAAGAAGAATCATCATGTGAGGATGCATTCTCAGTAGATGTGTCACCATTTACTTAATAGGAAGAGTAGGAGAGGCAGAGGCAGGGGTGAAACGGGTTGTAAAATGAGTGAAACCAATGTATGAAGGATCAAACAATGGCTCCAATGGAGTTGATTCTGCAGGTTCGGATTCAGTGGCGGGTTCAACAATGTCGAAAGTGTTGAATACAATGTTTACGTCATAAAACCAATTTGGAGCGCTTCCAGTGTTAGTGGAGTTTCCTTCTTGAAAATCGACGTAATATGATTCAATCACCATCTTCGTCCGTTTGTTGTAGACTCGATACGCCTTTTGAGAGGATGAATAGCCCATGAAGTAGCATACATCACCTACCGCTTCAAAGTTGATGAGATTATCTTCAGTGTTTAGAAGTGTGCATGAGCATCTGAACGGTCTGAAGAAATCTATCAGAGGCTTCCGTTTGAAAAGTAGTTCATAAGCTGTCTTTCCGTGAGGTTTGACAATCAGAACACGATTCAAAACGTAGCATGCTGAGGAGTTCTGGCAGCACTATATTGAAGACGAATTCTTTTATCTTCGCAGAAGGAGACAAATGTATGATTCTTGAATTCTGTACCGTTGTCGCTTCTTACTGATTTCACCTTTAGCTTGATTACGTTTTCAATCATAGGGATGAAGCTTTTCAGAACGGAAGTTGTCTCACTCTTAGCTTCGAGGAAATACACCCATGAGAACCTTGAAAAATCATCTGTAATTACCAAACAATAAGATCTTTTAGCTAAACTTTTAACACTTATAGGCCCGAAAAGATCCATGTGAAGTAATTGCAGTGGGGCGGAAATCGTATTCACTGCTTTGGACTTATGAGGCTTTTTATGTTGCTTTCCTTGGGCACATGCAATGCATTTTTCAGAAAAAGGAAAATCTTTCATAGGTAAACCTCTTACTAGATTTAATTTAGAAAGCTTATTTATGTTTTTAAAGTTCACATGCCCCAAACGCCTGTGCCACAACAGTGATTCTGATTCAGATGCTTTAGAAATAAGACATGTCATTTGCTCATTTGATTTGGCATTTTTCATATTCAGCATGTAGGTATTATTTTGGCGGGGAGCTCTAAGCATGATCATTTCTGCAGGGACGGAGTATTCGGGTTTGAGAATAAGTACTCCGTGTCATTAAACAACACCGAAATTCCTTTGTCACGGACTTGTGAAACACTCATGAGATTGTAACACAATTCTGGAACATAGTTCACATTTTCCAGAGTAAGTGCTTCCGACACGACGTCACCCATTCCGACAATCTTCCCTCCCTTTTCATCTCCGGCAAAGGACACAAAATCACCATTGATGACTCGAAAGTTCGTCAGCAGATCCTTTAACCTGGTCATATGCCTGGAGCAACCGCTGTCAACATGCCAGATATATTCCATGAGCATCCGAAGACATATCTGAATTTTATTCTGTTATACAACAACAACAAAAGATATTTACAGGTTAGCTAGCTTTTGGAACCAAGACTTGCTTTATTTTAGTTTTATCATGATTTTGAGCAAGATATTTTTCTTTTCTTTTCCAAAACAAGTTGAGTCAACAATGCATTTTACTGATTTCTTTAGATTGTCAAATTTATCAGTAAAACTCTTAACGAGATCTTGATTAGGTTTAGAAAATTTCTTGCTTTTGCAAAGTTTCGCAGTATATCCTAAATGACCATAGCGAAAGCATTGTTTGCAGTTCGATCTTTACTTCCTGGGTGCTGAATGCGAAGACGATGTATGTGATGAGAATCTGGAGCTGCTTGAGGAATCTGATGATGTGACATGGCTTGATTCTTTGACTTTCTTCTTGTCAGGATGATGTTTATCTTCAATTTCGTCCTCACTGTGCTCACTTTCTGATGACGAGGTTGTTGACACTTGACTTTCATTTGACATTTCTCCATCACTCTCAGAAGTTGTTATGCTTGAATCATCTTTGTTGCTTTCTTCAGTAAAGTCTTTATCGGTCTCTGAAGTACCCGCAACTGATGGAACAAACTCAAGAATTTCCTCTGTGAGGAACTTTCCAAATCTGTTTTTCTTCAATTCTGGCACAAAGACAGGAGATTCAAGCATACAATTTTCATCATTAAAAACAGAGTTTAAGTCATGACTCTCAACCTTAGCATGCAATTGGTTGTGAGTCTTAAGTGTAGGCGCAAGGCCATTACAGTCATCCCGAATGTTCAATTTTGGCACAAAGCCGTTACAGTCATCCATCATAGATAAACTATTACAGTTATCCTGAATAAAAATTCTGTTTGTCTTTTTACAATTCCAGGCGAACCAGTTAACTGTTGAGTAACTGTCGCCTGAGCCGATTCCTATTTTTGAACCTCCACATTCATCTTCCTCATAGCACACATCTTCTTGACCCTCACACAGATCTGCATTGCTTTTAGACATGTTAGTATTGTTTTGTGATTTGTAAAAAGCATTTTGATCCAAAAGATCATTTTTATCGATTAAATTATTTTTAGGATGAAGAGATGGCATAGGGACATAGTTTTTGCTGTGCGGAGGAGGAAATAATTTTCTTTCATTTCTGAGTTTATCGTTATATCCAATTCCATCCTTGATGAATGTCGGTCGTTGGCAGTTTACAATATCAACCAGTGCTTTTTGACTAATTTTCCATTTATAAGTAATGATTTGCAATTTGTTATTTTCATTTTGAGATTTTTCTAGTTTTTTGGTCAAATTATTTATGATAAGATCTTTTCTGAAAACAAATTCTTTTAAAGTTTGCATTCCAGCTATAGTTGAATTTAACTTTCGCTGATATGCAGCTTCATTTTCTTTTAGTTCTTGATTAATTTTCGAATTCTTTTCTTTTTCTTTAATGCTGTCACGGTTGAGAGTTTTGTAGTGTGCCACGACGTTCAAGCATGGTTTGGAGCACAGCTTTTCTTTGAGTTCAAATGGTATGCTATTTACCAAATCCTTATCCTCAGTTTCTGAATTCATGGCGGTGGTAGAAGTTCCAACCGCCTCATTCTTGCTGCTACTTATGGTTTCTTGAACTGCGGGCTTCGACTCATTCATTTCAGCTTTCTGTTTTCCATTCTCTGATGTTTGTTCAGCAGGATTGATGATGCTTTTCATACCAACGTCGGCTTTTGGAATCTTGGAGGTTTGTTTTTCAACACGATTCGAAGCAGACGTGACAGAGACAGTGGAGATGTTTGCCATGAGGGCCTTGTTAACTTCACCTTTAGCCTCAGCTATTTCCTCTAACCAGTCATAATCTTCCACAACTAAAGTCGTTTGATTGTTTTCAGCAATGTTGTCACTCCCTTCAATGGCCACCGGTCTTCTTGTCTGGATGAGCTCGGCATTCTCGTTCTTCAGCAACGGACACTCCCTTTTGAAATAGCCCAAATTTTTGCAATTGTAACATATCAACTTGGACTTGTCAAATCCAGCTTTTCCAAGGGCCAGCCTTTTTCCCGTCTTATCTTGGAATTTCTTCAATCAAAGAGTGATCATTGCCATCTGCCACTTCAGATCCATCTCCTCCATGTCATCAGGATCCACTTGATACATGTCTTCAGCTCGAAGAAATCTTTCTTCAACTCTCCTGACATAAGAGCCTCATAGCTGCTCAAGAAGGTATTAAACAATGCGACATGTTCCGTGGATATTTTAAGTGTTTGAGCGTCGCAGGCTACAGTAGTCTTCTCGGAGGATGACGAGGCCTTCATAGAGCTTGCGGAAGCATTCGGATAAGATTCGACAACACTTTGAGAGTTTAATCCACATGAGGTGATAGGAGCAAGAAATGCCATATTCTTGGGGGCCGAGGTTGCAGCAGTTTGCTGAGTAATCTTCTGAGAATAACCAATTTGGTTCATCTATCTCTTGACAATGTCCATTTCAAAGGCTTTTAGAGTGTTGATCAGTTCTGAGAGTGTAATAGGAGTTGTGCTGGTTAAGAAAGTTCTCTTAATCATCATGCATTGAAGGCTCCATTCTTTGGGGAGAGAATCTAGCAGCTTCTTGATCGATGCATAATTTGCGACAGGGTTTCCCACTTTCTTCATCTTAGTTAGCACTCCGAGAAATCAACTTATGTGGTCGGATAAGCTTTCGCCACGACCACTTCCAAACATGTCATACTCTTTTTGGACCATGTCTCGTTTGTTGTCCATGAGTTCCTCATTTCCTTCATAGTGGTCGATTAGTGCTAACCACAGTTCATGTGCTGAGGTGTACTCTTCAAACAAGTTGTTATCGTCCTTGGACAGAGCCATAGTAAGAGTAGCATGAGCCCTCCGGTCACGTTGAATCAGAGTTCTATCTTCATATGTGAACGTTGATGGATCTTCATTGATTGTACGAATGTCGTCATGAATTATCATTGGAACATGCGGACCCACTGTGACTGACATCCATTGAGTATAGTCGGTATACTCAAAGAAGGCTTCGATCCTGTTTTTCCAACTGCTGAAATCTTCTGATCCTTTCAACTTTGGTGGCCTTGTAGCAGTTCTAGTTTCTAGCTCGGCTTGGGCAATCGGATTGAGTTGATTGAGAGACATGATTGATGATCGGTGATCAAATACGTTGGAGAGTGATAAATCAGGAAACAATTTGGCTGCAAAGTAGATAAATACGCTACAAATGAAATAAATACTCTAGACTTGAGATCAAATTCGCTGCACTTGAGATTAAAAGCTAAATCCGCTAGATATTCCAAAACGAACAAAAGTTTGGTTAATTTCGCTGATCGCGGTCATAAAATCGTTGAGGATTTGTATCACTAACTTCGAAGTCGCTTCGATTAATTTAGCTGGAAGTATTACGCTCAAACTCAACAAATTCGCTGGTTTAAACCCAGTGTATTTGTTAAATACGTGATATTCAAACTTAATTACGCTGCATTCAAAAGTATCTACGCAAGCTTCAAAAATAAATACGCCCAGAAGGGTTTTAGTACGAACAAAAACCCTCTAATCGCCCAAAACTGACTCAAAATTCATGTTTCTTTGCAGCAAAATGACCAAAATGTTTACTAAACCACTGATTAACAACAACCCAATGATTAAACACACCAGATCAAGCCATTTTAAGCCCAAAAATTTGAAAAACCATAAAACTTTGAAAACTTTTGAAAAACCTTCAAAACTTGAAAAATCTTAACAAAAACTCAAACAATCAAGAGCACAGAGGCTCTGATACCAAATTGTGAGTCCCAAAACAGATAGATCACAGTGGTTGATTGTTATCACTCAAACATTAGTTGTTAGAATGTGTAGAAGTTAAGAAAAACCAAACTATGAAGATGAAGAATCTTGAATGGATCAAACAACTAGTGTTGTAAATTAAATCCCAAAAACATGTAATCAATAACAGCACCAGGATATTCGGATGTAAGCACAATAGCAAAAATCACAACACAAGAGGATCACCAAAATCTGTCCAAGAAACTTGGACAATACATTCATTGAAGAACACATTTATACAAACTGATTACCCAGCGTAATTAACAATTACTCTGGGTTATTAATTACGCCGCCATCTTACAACTTTCATACAATTGCACTTTTGACCCTTCTAAATTATCTAACTGTTACAAACTAGCTCAAACTATGGATAAACAAGTACCAACGATCTCAAAAAGTTCTAACAATATGTGAACTCTTGGTCGTCGGGGCTTATGAGGCGAAGACCTGCCCCTGTGCCATCATCGTTGGATGCGCCATCGATGTGAAGTATCTATGCGCGGCTATTCGTAGCCGGTGCAGGATTCTATACTTCTTCACACTCCTGCGCCTTATTTTGCGGGACTTCTGCGATAAAATTGGCCAATATCTGGCCCTTTATTGCCGGTCTTGGCTTACACACAACATTATATCCGCCGAGCTCGATCACCCATTTTGCTAGGCGACCGGGAGATATCCGGTTTTGATCAAATTTAGCCTAGATGGTAGTTTGAGAGAACTGTTATCTCGTGGTGTGACACCCTGTAAAATCGTGTCCAATAATATAGTGACACGTGTTGTATTTATATAAATATATATATATATATATATATATATATATATATATATATTATATATATATAGTCTATTAAAGACCAATAAGGACTAAAGGCGTCAACATGCTCAAACCGAGCCTCTGAGTGACGATCCGATGTCAATATGCATAAATAACAGCCTCTGAGTGACTGATATGTCAACATGCTTAAATCATTAGCCTCTGAGCGACTGATATGTCAACATGCTTGAAATTTGGCCTCTGAGTGACGGATATGTCAACATGCCCAGCCTCTGAGTGACATCGGAATCAACATGCTTATAATAAGCCTCTGAGTGACATCGGAATCAACATGCTTATAATAAGCCTCTGAGTGATCCTTTGTGAAGTCATAACTCTCATTCGTGCCCTCATTGGACGAGAGGGTTCAATTTTGTAAATATGTGAAAGTTGGATGATGGAGGGATTAAAAGTGTCAACATGTTAATTTATACCTCTGAGTGACCTTTTAACGAACCAAGAGCTCGACAATGTCCGGGCATAATCCCGGTATGCCAAGTATTGGCTACGGAGGGCTAAAAGTGCCAAAAAGGTGTTTTAGAAGGCTTTTATAAGCTTTTATCAGTTAAGGGGTCAAAAGTGTCAAAGTTTGAAACTGGCTAAGGGGCGGTCGCGGGCTGCGAGAGACTTGGTCTGTGTCTCTCGCGGGGCACGAGAGAGCCTCTGCTGCAGAAAGTTTTGCTTGGTCTCCAAACAAAACTCCAAAAACCATTTGATCGAACCTATGGAATTGTAATCAGCTATGCACGTTTGGGGACACTTGTAAGCTTCCTCGTACACCCCTAAACACCTAGCTTCACCTCCTTTGAGCTCTCCAACTATAAATAGGTGCTTAAGTTCACCATTTGAACTTGCACCTTTCTCATTAATTCATTCTTCTCCCTCCTCTGGAAGTTCCTAGCTGAAAGGAGTATCCAACTTAGTTCTCTTGCATTCTAGGAACCTCTTGTAAGTGTTCCTTGCTCTTACATTTTCGTTTATAGGCTTTTATAGCCAAAAGTCAAGCATTTTACGGAAAACGCTTTGACTTTCGGTTAAGACCATTATGGTCCAGCCATTGTTTGAAATGAACATGGCTAGGTGATCGTAATAAGGTAGGTGTTAGTCCCTATAAAGGGCACCTCCTAAAGATCGCGTTTGCTAGACCAATTGACGAGTCAAAGTTATGATATTAAAAAGTCAAACAGGCCATTTTTCGGAAAAATCATAAATTGATCTTATATATGTTATGAAACCTGTTTTGACACTTAAACAAGTTAGTAATAATTATTAGAATATGCGAGAACATGTTCGGCTCGTCAATTTCAGTTCTAGGATCGGTTCGCAACCGAAAGTCGCGATGTTTGACTTCTGCTTTGACTTCCGATTTTAACCCATTTTGATTAGTTACCTACTGATCTAAAGTTGCATTATGATCATAAAATAATGTAGCATAACCCTCTGATTTATATTACATGATCATAATCAGAATCCAAGTTTATGCGCAAGTTCCATAATTATGCCATCTTTGACTAAAATACCATTTTTGCATAAAACAAGGTTTTAAATAGTAATGAACTTGAAAATGAGTTTTCTACTGATGTAATACTATTAGTAGGATTATTTGGGATGTTAAACCAAGTTATAAACTGAGTTTTCAAACAAGTCCTTAAACTATGTCGATATATGGCGATTTTAGCCCTTGTGGCTCATAAAATAGTTTTAATCAAATATTTTCAAGGTAAATCTTTTACCTACTGATATATTATATTAAATAACATATCTAAGACATTTTAATCTGACCTTAACATCAGTTTTCGTAAAAATCACATAAAGACGCTATTTTACGACCTAAGCGTCGTTTAGGCGCATAAGATAGTTTTAAATCATATTATTGACCAAGACTTGATACCTAATGATTTTAAAACTTATTTTAAACATATTTACAGTAGGTACATGTTATAAATCAGAATCCAAAATAATTTGTAAACTATGTGTAAAATGACCAAAATGCCCATTCGGTGCATAGTTTGGTCATAAAAGATAATTTACACATATAATCGATATCCTACTGATATTATATCATAAATAAAGTATTTTTCCAGAATACTTATAATTATAACATTTAATTATATCAATTCCTTTTATATGGTATGAAATTACCATAATGCCCTTATGAGGCATAGTTTCGTTTTAAAACCTTAACGAGCATATAAGTTAATATCCAACTGATATTTTAACTTATTTAAAGTATAACGGCATATAGAACTTGTCCATGACTTATCCGGTTACCTGATATCGCTATTATGCGCACAGTTACGTATATGTAACTATTTTACGGAATTTAACCGAAACAGGTTTAACCTTGTCATCTAAGTTTCAAAATCCAGAATGTTTATAGTTTACCAATATTATACAAGTCAAGTACTTGTCGGGATTAAAATACATTCTATCCAGTCATCGTTTAATCAAGCGTTACGTAACGATCTGTACACTATACGGTTTATAAGACCGTTAGTATTTAATTGGCTAGCTTATGCCATAATCCAGACTAGAGCCTTGCCAGTAAATGCTATCTGCATTTATTACTTTTGTATACGGCTGAGTTATTTAAAAATAAAAGAAGAAGACTAGCTCAGGTAAATACTCTCGACTTATTTTCCCTATACGGGCTTGGGATACGGTAAATTATTTCCGCTTTGTCCAATATGGGGTCAATCGAATGCCCGCTTGTGGCTAGTAAACCCCATATTTCGTTTTAGTCAGTTTTGTTTGATGACTTAAACATCGGGGGGTTAAATTATCGTGTCCTGGATATCCTCGGTTCAATACATTAGTTATTGGCCACGACCTTAGCACGGGGTGTAGGCATACACCTTTTGATGCTCATATCCAATATTCCTAAGACGTTGGGGATGACTCCTTCGTGAATCCTGAGTGGTGTGTATTTAATCTTGTCTCGGTTTCTGTCCCGGGTCCTGTATGTATTGACAAACATGTGAATATGATACAAGGTTGCAAGGTCAACTTTCCCAAGTTAATAAAACATTTTGTGTTGTTTTGCACTTAAAAACTATTTTTAAGTTTTCAAAATGTGTCAGTTGGGTGTATTTACCAGCATAAGCTGATGTATTGTCCAAAGGCTAAACTGCAGGTACAATACGAAATAGGTCGGAAGCTGCTCGGTAGTGAATAAGAGGATCTTACAAATCCTTAGATCTGCCTAAAGTCTATTTTATATTCTTTCTTATACATTTTATGTTCCGCCTGTGGATCTTCTATTACGAGCCTGTATATTATTTTGTATTTTCGAACATTCGGTTTATAATAGTAATTTTACTCCAAGACTTTCGTTGTGCCGCGTTTAATTGACTACGATGATTATCAACTCACATCATGATACTCCCCACCCAGGCCCACCGGTGCATGGATTTCGGGTTGGAAATCCGAGGTGTAACAGGGTTGGTATCAAAGCCAACGTTTGAGAGAATTAAACACTAGCCTTTTGTGTTTAGTCTCAAACTTACACTAGCACATTACTTAGACTTCCGAGTCTAGGCATTGACCTAGGATTACTCATTTCATTATTAAGTTATTAGTATGTTTTTGAATTGATTTTTAACATGAAAATTCCGCACGTGAGAGAGGACAAAGTGGAAGAGGAAAAGGTCCAATGAGGGGAGGACCATCGGGGCGTATTCCCCCTCAACCTCATAACTCAGATGCATACCAAGAATCAAGAGATTCGTCTCCTTGGCAACCAGCGAGACGTTCTGTCTCTAATAGACACTCGCCCTCACATTCCCAAAATTCTTACCATTCTCACCACTCCTATCATTCACACCATACCCATCATTCCCATTCGCATTCTTACCATGAAGAATTTAACCCTAACCATTACCTTAACACAACTCCAGCCGATCAAAATCAGTTGGACCAGCCACACCCTATGGACGATGACTCCGACCCGGAGATGCTGCCGTCGGGATCAAATATGCATCGCATTGAAATTTCAAGCGATTAAAACTCATATGCCAGATCGCCCTACCAAGGTCCTAATGAGTGGGACTGTCACACCCCGACCCGCAGCGGAATAAGAGTCGGGGCATAATTGGGTTATCACCAAAGCTCATGATATTTACTAATATGTTTCATATTTATTAAAGTCAAAATTACATTCCCAAATATCCAAACATGCCCATACAATACAAAGAAAATAAACCAAACAAAACAATCCTAAACTCTAAATCATTTTATTCTTCTAGTCCAATCCTAAGTGTTTCTTGCTGCAGCTGGTTCACCTGTATCATGTGTAAAAATGGGGGTTTTTGGGTCAACATAAGTTGGCGAGTGAACCTTGTTAGATAAACATTTATTATTGATTTTCTTGTTAGTTTATCAGTGAAAAATTGTGCATAATCATGAATGAGCAAATGTAAATAATCAAGCGGTAGCAATTGCAATCACAACTATAACATACAGTAACACATGATAGCATACATTAACATACCAACATCATACAATAAATAACATGAATGAAACTGTGCGATCAAGGCTCAATCAAACGGAGCCGATCGTATTGCATGTACTGAAAATGATAAATGTCTGTGCGATCAAGGCTCAATCAAACGGAGCCGATCGTATGTGGGCACGCCAGGTTCACGCTCATAATGTAATGGGGAACATGCTCAACGCTCATAATGTAATGGGGAGCGGCGGCCTATGAAATTGCATGTACTGAAAATAATAAATTGAATCTAACAATAACCACACAAACAGTTGAAACAAGCTGAATACACATTTGTTCATGATATGTTGTATGCACAATGATTTAAATATAATATATAGCAAGAACAATATACACCCCAAAACGTGATAAAAACGGGGAATTTGTAAAGATTCACTCACATTGGGTGCGTTTGATTGGAGATGATGAGATGCGCACGAGTCGGGAGAGTTGAACAACGAGAATTACTAACCTAAATAATAACGGAAAAATATAGTAAATGAGTGGATTTTATTAAGGATTTTAATGGAATTTTTAGATATATTTTTGTGAGTTTAAGGCTATTTTCTATCTTTAAAAATATTATTTTTAAGTATTTTTAATTGATTTTTAAATTAAATTAAATAAATAAAAAAATATAAAAAAATTGTTT
This sequence comes from Scalesia atractyloides, assembly GCA_947069175.1. NCBI lineage: Eukaryota > Viridiplantae > Streptophyta > Magnoliopsida > Asterales > Asteraceae > Scalesia > Scalesia atractyloides. The sequence goes on along the minus strand of CAMTDV010000023.1, from coordinate 39,272,836 downwards.
ATTTTTGCGTTGACCGTTGACCGTTGACTTGTTGACTTGTTGACCTGTTGACCGGTTCGGTCAGTGTGCATGTATGCACTGGGTGAGACTCGAACCCGAGACCTCTCGTATGCGTGCACGCAGCTCTACCAACTGAGCTACGTGTCTAACCCGAAATAATTTTGTTTTTAATTATATTTATATACTAATTCGATTTATTCAAAATTCATTTGTTTTAAAAAAAATTTAAATCATCGAACCGGTGCCGTTAACCAGACTCGAACGCGTGACGTGCGAGTTAGTGTTGCACACAGTCCACCGCTGGACTGTGTGTCTAACCTGGTTAATATTTCGGTTTTATTATACTTAACATCTATTTGAGTTAACCCGGTTCGGTTAGAAAAATAAAACATTTTTATAACAGAGAGGGTGCGTGTATCAGGGATCGAACTCGCGTCGCGTATGAAATTTGTTTGCACACAGTCCACTGCTGGGACTGTGTGTCTAACCCGTTCATATTAGTGATTTTAAATAAACTTATAACTTAACTATCTTCGTCTTCTTCGGTCAATTTACAGTCGACTGTGTTACTAATCTGTTTCTTGCTTTTACGATTATCAATCATTCTAAGACTAAAATGAAATGGCAGAGACGGTGTTGGAAGTAAACATACTAAATTTATCACAGAATTTCCGGCAATGCGTCGGCTCTGTTTTTTTTGAACTTCGACTGGCGAACAAATTAATAGTTTTGATTTAGTTAACTGTGGAATTGAAGTACTAAATAAGAGTTATCAGCAGGTTTGAATGGCTATACCGTTTTACAGCGGAAGATAAGGATTTTCAGAAGTTTTCCGGCGAGCAGAAATTATCCGATGACGACGTCTGAATTTGATTTCAATTGGAAGGTTTGAGTCAGAAATAGCTTAACAATCGATAGACCACGAAGGTATTGAAAGACTTACTGTTTTGATGAAGAATACGGTTTTCCGGCGACCTGCAGAATTTTTCGGCGAGTTGATTTAAGCTTTCTGATGGACTGAATGTATGACGAAAGTGAAATGGAAAGTTTGTATGATGTTTCTGAGTCGCGAGAGGGGTCTTGATTGAAGTAATTCAGACATTGATTATTTTCGGTTATAAAAACCGATCATGATCAAAATTGAAGTTCATTCAAATCCGAATTGATTAGGATCGTCAGTGCACCTGTTTTGTTCAGTAATTCGCGAGTAATCAATCGTCTTTGGACGATTGGTGACTGATTTCGGTTATGGTTTGGCATTCAGGTTGTTTTCTGTTTGAATATAAGTTTCATTTGTTTCCTAGTGATAACAGAAAACAACAAGTCGCGGAGTGGTGATGTGTGTGTGTGTTAAGTCTTTGGATTTCAATTTCGGCTGACCGGGTTCGAGCCCCGGCAGCAACATTTTATTTTTATTTATTTTGTTTTCAATTTTTATCAAATATAATTTTTATAGTTTAGTTTGTTTATTAATTATGTATCATTAAAAATCAAAATAACCATAAATACACAACGTGACATTTATAACTTGATATTCGATTACAAAACGGAGCGAGTTTTGGAAACCCGTTTTTTGACAAATGTTACAGTATCCCCTACTTTTTGGAATTTCGTCCCGAAATTTAAGTAGTGAAGTAGTAGGAAAAAGATGCGGGTATTTTTCACGCATTGAGTCTTCACGTTCCCAAGTAAACTCAGGTCCCCGTTTCGACTCCCAGCGAACCCTAACAATTGGAATGCGACTCCGTCGTAGACGTTTCTCCCCGAAGTCCATGATTTCTACTGGTCTTTCAATAAAATGCATAGATTCATCAATCTGAATATCTTCCAGAGGAATGTGGAGGTTTTCATCAGCGAGGCACTTCTTCAAGTTAGATACGTGGAATGTGGGATGAATCCTGTTGAGTTCTTCTGGTAGATCAAGCTTGTATGCTACAGGTCCTACTCTTTCGAGTATCTTGAAAGGTCCTACGTAGCGTGGTGCTAGCTTTCCTTTTTGACCAAAACGAACTACTCCCTTCCACGGTGATACTTTTAGAAGTACATGATCACCAATGTTAAACTCTAAAGGCTTCCGTCGTTTGTCTGCATAACTCTTTTGACGACTCTGAGCCGCTAGAAGATTGTTCCGAATTTGATGGATCTTGTCTGTGGTTTCTTGAATCAATTCCGGACCAGTGATTTGAGCTTCCCCAATTTCGTGCCAACATACTGGAGATCGGCACTTACGACCATATAAGGCTTCAAAAGGTGCCATGCCGATGCTTGAATGATAGCTGTTGTTGTACGAAAATTCGACTAATGGTAGATGAGCGTCCCAATTTCCCTTGAAGTCTATAACACATGCTCGAAGCATATCTTCAAGAGTTTGAATGGTGCGTTCAGATTGACCATCAGTTTGAGGATGATAGGCGGTACTGAGATCTAATCGCGTACCCATAGCGGCTTGTACTGCTTGCCATGTTCGTGAAGTGAAACGACCATCACGATCAGAAATTATGCTTAACGGTACCCCATGTCGGCTTACGATTTCGCTGATATAAATACGAGCAAGCTTTTCGTTCTTGAAATCTTCGCGGATAGGAATAAAGTGAGCTGATTTTGTAAGTCGGTCAATTATTACCCATATAGTGTCATACCCACCAGAAGTGCGAGGTAACCCGGTAATGAAGTCCATGGTTATATTTTCCCACTTCCATACTGGTATTTCAGGTTGGACCAGGAGTCCTGAGGGTCTTTGGTGTTCAGCTTTCACCTTGGAACATGTAAGGCACTTAGAAACAAAAACAGCAATATCCTTTTTCATTCCAGGCCACCAATAGGTATATCGTAGGTCTTGATACATCTTATCGGCTCCTGGCTGTATAGAGTATCGTGTTTTGTGAGCTTCCTTCATAAGAATTTCACGAAGATTGTTGTGGTTAGGAATCCAGATACGATCTAGGTAGTACAGAATACCGTCAGATTTAGTTTCAATTTTAAGTTCAGCTCCACAGGACATCTCCTTTCGTACATCATCTTCCGTTACTGAAACATGTTGGGCTTCTCGAATTTGATCTTTAATGTCAGTTATGATTTGCGAACATAGAAGACGGATGGAGTTCGCATAACCCTTTCGACTAAGTGCATCAGCCACCACATTTGCTTTGCCAGGGTGGTATCGAATTTCACAGTCGTAGTCATTTAGAAGTTCGACCATCTTCGTTGCCTCATGTTTAACTCCTTTTGATTGAAGATATGTTGAAGACTCTTGTGGTCAGTGTATATTTCACATTTAGTACCATAGAGATAAATGTCTCCATATCTTAAGAGCGAACACAACGGCTCCAAGTTCTAGGTCATGGGTGGTGTAGTTCTTCTCATGCGTCTTGAGTTGTCTCGAAGCATAAGCTATAACTTTTCCTCTTTGCATTAGAACCAGCCTAATCCTTGCCCTGACGCGTCGCAATAGACCACGAAGTCATCACAACCTTCAGGAAGTGTGAGGATTGGTGCATCACAGAGTTTTTGTTTAAGGGTTTGGAAGGATTCTTCTTGCTTGGGTCCCCATATGAAAGGTTTTCCCTTATGAGTTAAAGCCGTGAGTGGTACAGCAATGCGTGAGAAGTTTGAAATGAATCGACGATAATAACCAGCCAAACCAAGAAAAGATCTTACTTCAGTTGGTGTACGTGGGGCTTGCCATTCTTGTACCGCTTTGATCTTTGAGGGGTCGACATGTATTCCCTTGTCATTGACTACATGTCCGAGGAATTGCACCTCTTTTAACCAGAATTCGCATTTGGAGAATTTGGCGTAAAGCTTTTCATTCTCTAGAATGTAAGGATGAGTCGAAGATGACGCTCATGATCAGACTTAGACTTTGAATAAATAAGAATGTCGTCGATGAAGACTATAACAAATCGATCAAGATAAGGTGTGCAGACTCTGTTCATTAGGTCCATGAAGACTGCTGGAGCGTTGGTTAAACCAAATGGCATGACCATGAATTCATAATGACCATAACGAGCACGGAATGCGGTCTTTGGGACGTCTTCTTCATGTACTCTAAGTTGGTGATAACCAGATCGAAGGTCGATTTTGGAAAAGTAGCTGGCACCTTCAAGTTGGTCAAGAAGATCATCAATGCGAGGTAAGGGATAGCGATTCTTGATTGTTAATTTGTTGAGCTCTTGTAGTCGATGCACATACGAAACGATCCATCTTTTTCTTTACAAAAAGAACAGGTGCACCCCAAGGCGATGAACTAGGACGTATGAATCCCTTGTCAGTCAACTCTTGTAATTGACTGGCTAGCTCTTGCATTTCAGAGGGGGCTAACCTATAAGGAGACTTTGCAACTGGTGTAGCACCAGGTATAAGATCAATACAGAATTCGACTTCTCTAACTGGAGGAAGTCCTGAAATGTCATCAGAAAAACTTGCGGAAAATCTTTTACTACTGGGATGTCTTCAAGTTTCTTCTCCATGGTTCCCTTGTTGATGATATGAGCTAAAAACGCGACATAATTTTTGCGAAGATATTTTTGGGCTTGAAGACAAGACATTAAACTGAGCCCCTTCGACGAGGTTTCTCCAAAGATTCGAAGAGTCTGACCGTTTGAAAGAGGAATACGTATGAATTTTTCGCGCCATACAACTTCTGCCTGATGTTGACTGAGCCAGTCCATACCAATTATGATATCAAAACTTCCCAGCTTCATAGGAATAAGGTCGACTGAGAAATCGTGGTCGTTTAAGGTGAGTGTACAGTTGCGTATAATAGAGTTTAATGAAACTGGTTTCCCGTCAGCAACTTCTACCGTTATGAATTCCATGAGCTTATCCCGATTTTGGTTTAAGATAGGTTCAAATTCTAAGGACACAAAACTTCTATCCGCACCAGTATCAAATAACATAGATGCATATCTACCATTTATAAGGAACGTACCATTAACCACATTGCCGTCAGCCCTAGCCTGATTAGCATTGATATTGAAAGCTCTTCCTCTTGCAGGTGGAGGAGCTTGGTTCGCTTGATTCACCGGGTTGGCTTGGGCCTGAGCATGAATAATGTTTACCAACCTTGGACAAGTGTTTCTGAAATGGCTTGGGTCTCCGCAATTGTAGCAAGCCCGCATAGGTTGACCCATAGGATGATTGGGTTGGTAATATGTTTGGGCTAAATGTTGGGCGGGTGGATATAGTAGGGGTTGTTGGGCTTGACCCATTATTTGCTGGTGGGTTTGGGTTGAAGGCTGGTGGCGGTTCGTTCGCTGAGGCATGCGGCAGGTTTGAACAGTATGACCTGCGCGACCACAGCCGGTGCAATGTTGGCAAGGATAATCAGGAGAATGGTGATATTGGCAACGGTTGCATTTTGGTAACGGGCCAGGGTATGGTCTTTTGTATGGTGCAGGTGAAGGAGCGACTTGGGTAATGGGTGCAGCAGGAATAGGGGAGTTGGTTTGTGTAACAACGAAATTTCTGGTTTGCGCTTCCTCTTGTTAACAAACTTAGAGGAGGAGACGGAATGGTTTGAAGTTTGACCCTCAACAGGGGCTTTCTTTTTCTCTTCTTTAAACTTCCAGTTGCGAATTCGATTCTCGGTCAGTTCAGTCGCTAGCTCCATAGCAGCTTCAAGTGTTACCGGTGAAATGCTGAGAACTGAATCTTGAATTTTCAGGGAAGTCCTCGAATATAATGCTCGATCAAACGATAAGTTGGGGTAAACAAATTTGGAACCATTTGGTTCAACTCTAAGAACCTCTTGTTATAGGTGGCGTGATCTCCCTCCTTCTGCTTTAAAGAATGAAATTTGTCCTCCAACTTTTTAATTTCACTCCTAGGACAGAAACGCCTAGTCATGATTTCCCTTAATTCCTCCCAAGTTAAGGCCATTGCATCATCAATTCCCCTCTTCCCTTTTTCAGTATTCCACCAGGTGAGAGCGACCCCAAATAGTCTCCCGGTGGCGTATCGAACCTTGCGATCCTCAGGACAATCGCAGTTGAGGAAGGTGTTTTCCATTTCCTCGAACCAATGGAGGAGAGCAGTGACACCTTCGGTCCCTTCAAATTTAGGAGGATCACAAGATTTGAAATGTTTGTATGAGCACTTGCTGGTAGGAGGGTTGTCGATGTTCTGGTCATGTTGTTGGGGAGGATTAGTGGGATTTGTGGCGAGAGCTTGTTGTACTTGGACCACAATGTCAGGCAGTATCGTGGCCATTTGTTTCGCGATGTGTGTGGCCAAGCGTTCCTGAGACCTTCCTGATCTTTTACCCCCTCGTTGTTGTCGGGACGACATCTACAGGAACATACATAAGAAGATTGTGAGTTTATGGAGTCTTTTTAGGTGTCATGTGTCTTTAAGAAAATGAAAATAACATAAATATCAATAATGCAACTACATCCATAGGATGTCTTGGGTTTGCTCATGTTGGGCCTCAAATGTCCCCCATACCTTCACCTGTATAGTCATGTGGGCCCCTATGACTATTGGCTTGGTAGGATTCACATTAGTATTGGCGATTTAACACTCGCATCACCCGAATGCAAACCACAAAATATGTTTACGAGATGTATGGTCGGAATGTGTCCAGGTGTAGACACAATGACAACTCAAAGTGGGATTAGCTCACACGACGTTTGGTATAGCATGCTTTGGCCTAATAGGTACTTCATACTCTCATCGTTAGTCCCCAGGTAGGCAAACTGGTCCTTTATTTTGGATTTATACGAATGCCAGCCTAGACAGGACGTTCCGACTACCGGTACTGGTACCCTTCCAGTTACTACATGCCCGTCATGAGAACTCACTTTGATGAGATTTGAAAACACAAAAATCATTGTAAAAGCAATCATGATGTGGTGTGTGCTTTCATGGATATGAGGTGTTATGAGAATATGATTCATGATAGGCATTATATGATAATATATACTTATGAACATGCTTGCATAACATTGAATGTAACATTTAATATAAAACATATAAACATCATGAAATTTGGCATGTAACACACAAAAATCTTATAAGTTTCTAATCAACTGTAGTATAGGCTCTAAGGGTCTAATAACCTATCCTATATCCCTATAGTCATGGCTCTGATACCAATCTGTCACACCCCGACCCGCAGCAGAATAAGAGTCGGGGCATAATTGGGTTATCACCAAAGCTCATGATATTTACTAATATGTTTCATATTTATTAAAGTCAAAATTACATTCCCAAATATCCAAACATGTCCATACAATACAAAGAAAATAAACCAAACAAAACAATCCCAAACTCTAAATCATTTTATTCTTCTAGTCCAATCCTAAGTGTTTCTTGCTGCAGCTGGTTCACCTGTATCATGTGTAAAAATGGGGGTTTTTGGGTCAACATAAGTTGCCGAGTGAACCTTGTTAGATAAACATTTATTATTGATTTTCTTGTTAGTTTATCAGTGAAAAATTGTGCATAATCATGAATGAGCAAATGTAAATAATCAAGCAGTAGCAATTGCAATCACAACTATAACATACAGTAACACATGATAGCATACATTAACATACCAACATCATACAATAAATAACATGAATGAAACTGTGCGATCAAGGCTCAATCAAACGGAGCCGATCGTATTGCATGTACTGAAAATGATAAATGTCTGTGCGATCAAGGCTCAATCAAACGGAGCCGATCGTATGTGGGCACGCCAGGTTCACGCTCATAATGTAATGGGGAACATGCTCAACGATCATAATGTAATGGGGAGCGGCGGCCTATGAAATTGCATGTACTGAAAATAATAAATTGAATCTAACAATAACCACACAAACAGTTGAAACAAGCTGAATACACATTTGTTCATGATATGTTGTATGCACAATGATTTAAATATAATATATAGCAAGACACATGATACACCCCAAAACGTGATTAAAACGGGGAATTTGTAAAGATTCACTCACATTGGGTGCGTTTGATTGGAGATGATGAGATGCGCACGAGTCGGGAGAGTTGAACAACGAGAATTACTAACCTAAATAATAACGGAAAAGTATAGTAAATGAGTGGATTTTATTAAGGATTTTAATGGAATTTTTAGATATATTTTTGTGAGTTTAAGGCTATTTTCTATCTTTAAAAATATTATTTTTAAGTATTTTGATTGATTTTTAAATTAAATTAAATAAATAAAAAAAATATAAAAAAATTGTTTATTTTTGCGTTGACCGTTGACCGTTGACTTGTTGACCTGTTGACCGGTTCGGTCAGTGTGCATGTATGCGCTGGGTGAGACTCGAACCCGAGACCTCTCGTATGCGTGCGCAGCTCTACCAACTGAGCTACGTGTCTAACCCGAAATAATCTTGTTTTTAATTATATTTATACACTAATTCGATTTATTCAAAATTCATTTGTTTTAAAAAAAAAATTTAATCATCGAACCGGTGCCGTTAACCAGACTCGAACGCGTGACGTGCGAGTTAGTGTTGCACACAGTCCACCGCTGGACTGTGTGTCTAACCTGGTTAATATTTCGGTTTTTATTATACTTAACATCTATTTGAGTTAACCCGGTTCGGTTAGAAAAATAAAACATTTTTATAACAGAGAGGGTGCGTGTATCAGGGATCGAACTCGCGTCGCGTATGAAATTTGTTTGCACACAGTCCACCGCTGGACTGTGTGTCTAACCCGTTCATATTAGTGATTTTAAATAAACTTATAACTTAACTATCTTCGTCTTCTTTGGTCAATTTACAGTCGACTGTGTTACTAATCTGTTTCTTGCTTTTACGATTATCAATCATTCATAAGACTAAAATGAAATGGCAGAGACGGTGTTGGAAGTAAACATACCGTAGGAATGATTTATCACAGAATTTCCGGCAATGCGTCGGCTCTGTTTTTTTGAACTTCGACTGGCGAACAAATTAATAGTTTTGATTTAGTTAACTGTGGAATTGAAGTACTAAATAAGAGTTATCAGCAGGTTTGAATGGCTATACCGTTTTACAGCGGAAGATAAGGATTTTCAGAAGTTTTCCGGCGAGCAGAAATTATCCGATGACGACGTCTGAATTTGATTTCAATTGGAAGGTTTGAGTCAGAAATAGCTTAACAATCGATAGACCACGAAGGTATTGAAAGACTTACTGTTTTGATGAAGAATACGGTTTTCCGGCGACCTGCAGAATTTTTCCGGCGAGTTGATTTAAGCTTTCTGATGGACTGAATGTATGACGAAAGTGAAATGGAAAGTTTGTATGATGTTTCTGAGTCGCGAGAGGGGTCTTGATTGAAGTAATTCAGACATTGATTATTTTCGGTTATAAAAACCGATCATGATCAAAATTGAAGTTCATTCAAATCCGAATTGATTAGGATCGTCAGTGCACCGGTTTTGTTCAGTAATTCGTGAGTAATCAATCGTCTTTGGACGATTGGTGACCGATTTCGGTTATGGTTTGGCATTCAGGTTGTTTTCTGTTTGAATATAAGTTTCATTTGTTTCCTAGTGATAACAGAAAACAACAAGTGGCGGAGTGGTGATGTGTGTGTGTGTTAAGTCTTTGGATTTCAATTTTCGGCTGACCCGGGTTCGAGCCCCGGCAGCAACATTTTATTTTTATTTATTTTGTTTTCACTTTTTATCAAATATAATTTTTTATAGTTTAGTTTGTTTATTAATTATGTATCATTAAAAATCAAAATAACCATAAATACACAACGTGACATTTATAACTTGATATTCGATTACAAAACGGAGCGGGTTTTGGAAACCCGTTTTTTGACAAATGTTACAGGGACAAATACTGGAACCAATTCACCTTCACCCACACTCCTTCACATCACTCTCAACCATCTCTTGTTCAAGAAGATGTCCACATGGAACCAGTGGACCAACCTCAACCACCACCTGAACCACCAAGTAGAAAACGTGGAGCACGTATGTCGGTACGTGCCAGACAATGGTCGGGATCGCTGCCACCTTTACCCAACTCCTACCCCATAATTCAAGATAACCCACAAATTGGTGGACCCTCTAATGTTTCACCTATAGTGGAACCAACACCAACACCTGCAGTTCAACCACCACCATCGGGTTATACTAACCCAATTCCCACATATGATCCTTTTAACTTGTCTACACCGGTAGACTATCAAGCATGGTCACAAGACCCCTACATGCAGGCGGTTATGCAACGCACTTTACCCGTCCCCGTTCCCACCTACTTATCCACCGACTGGATATCCAGCTTATGGGTACCAGTATCCGGTTATGCCACAACCACAACCTCCGCCACCACTTGAGGCCATTAATGAGGCCTTAGAAAGAATGAAGGAAATGCAGCAGCAAGCGGAGAAAACGGAGAAGAAGACAAATGAATTCTTCAAGAAACTCTCCAAATTGGTCAAGGGAAAGAAGGACGAGTAAAGTCTCTTCTAATTATATGTAGTCCCTACGAGGACATTGTTATTTCTTTAGTCCCTGCGTGGACATGTTTATTTCTTTTAAAGTCCTTGCATGGACAGTTCATTTCAGTTTCTAGTATTGTAATTTCTTTTGGAAATTTAATGAAGTACTTGGGAATTATATAAATATGTATTCATCCTCTTGAAAACGAGCGTCTCGATTTTACTCGAAATTTATGCTCTGTGATATAATTCCAAAAGATCTTAATGGTTTTGATTTGCCGAGTGGCACAGACCACATATTTGGCCAAATATATAAATGATAGTTAAGAACGGAAGGGTCTTCTATCATGATAGTAAAGGGAAGTTATCCTTCTATCTAGAGGTGGTGGTCTAAGTTCAAGCCTCCAAGTCATTAAGGTCAATGCGACCGGGACTATTAATCAACCATTAAGGTCCTCTTATGTTAACATTCAAGTAATGTTCATACTCATGGTAGTGTGACTTGTGGAATCACACTAACCATCAAGGTAATGGACTATGTCCTGACCTTATATAGCCCTTGTGATCTGTTTGATCCCGGCTAAATATTACCAATGCGGTGAAGAATAAACATCCATTAGAGATGTATTTTATATAGCACTTGTGATCTGTTTGGTCCCGGCTAAATATCACCAGTGCGGTGATGAATAAAACATCCATTAGAGATGTATTTTATATAGCCCTTGTGATCTGTTAGATCCTGGCTAAATATCACCAGTGCGGTGATGAATAAAACATCCATTAGAGAAGTATTTTATATAGTCCTTCTGATCTGTTTGATCCCAGCTAAATATCACCAGTGCGGTAACGAATAAAACATCCATTAGTGATGTATTACCCTTTTGGGTTATAATTTATTTTATATAACCCATGTGATCTATTTGATCCCGGCTAAATATCACCAGTGCGGTGATGAATAAAACATCCATTAGTGATGTATTACCCTTTTGGGTTATGATTATTTTATATAGCCCATGTGATCTATTTGATCCCGGCTAAATATCACCAGTGCGGTGATGAATAAAACATCCATTAGTGATGTATTACCCTTTCGGGTTATAATTTATTATATAGCCCTTGTGATCAGTATGATCCCGGCTAATATCACCAGTGCGGTGATAAAACATCCATTAGTGATGTATTACCCTCTCGGGTTATAATTTATTTTAGATAGCCTATGTGATCTATTTGATCCCGGCTAAATATCACCAGTGCGGTGATGAATAAAACATCCATTAGTGATATTACCCTTTCGAGTTATAATTTATTTTATATAGCCCAGGTGATCTATTTGATCCCGGCTAATATCACCAGTGCGGTGACTAAACACCCATTAGTGATGTAGTGCCTACGTGCCATATTTTATGTCCATTAGTGACAGGCCTATGTACCATATCTTATGTCCATTAGTGACAGGCCTATTTGCCATAATTTATGTCCATTAGTGACAGACCTATGCGCCATATTTTTATATCCATTAGTGATGCAGACTTATGTGCCATATTTTATGTCCATTTATGACAGGCCTATGTGCCATGTTTTAAATGTCCTTCGTGACAAGCCTATGTGCTATAAAATCCTCAAACATGACAATGACAGTTGTGACATTGCGATCCCCTGTCTAGTAATAAATGGACTATGTCCAGATTGTAATTTGCCTATGATAGTCCTATTAAGACTTAGGCCAAACATAGTTATATTAAGCCTAAGAGTTGTGATGTTATTCACACTAGTATAGGAAATGGATTTTTCTTATATCTAGTTTTTAAAAGCCGATATGGTTATTATACCATGGCTAAGAGAAATTTTATTTGGTATATAGAACCAAAGCTTTGAAGAATGGCTAATTCTAATAAGGCACAAAGTAGCCATCGGAACGTCAACTCTAGGGACGCCGAAAATGTAGCCATAAATGATAATGATTTCCAAGCTCGCATTGATGCGGCTGTAGAAAGGGCCTTGGGTAAGGCCATAGAAAAGCTAAGAGAGTCAAGTGCTACTCGCTCTAAGATATTATCAATTCCACCATCTTCAGCTCATAAGGAGAGCTCTGTCCATTCATCAAATGCGAAGAGTGAACCTAAGAGGATAGACTATGCTGATAGGTCCCGTTTGTTAAAGACGGATGTACCTACAAGTACTTTGTCTCCTGTAAACCCCGAGACTTTAATGGGGAAAAGGAGTTGTGGAAGCCCTAAAGTGGCTGGACGAAATGGAAACCATCGTAGATATCAGCAACTTGGCTGATAAGGATGTGGTTAAGTATGTATCACAGTCCTTCAAGGGCGATGCCCTAACTTGGTGGAAAGCCATGATTCAGTCCACAGGTAAAGTAAGCCTGTATAATCTGGGATGGTCTAAGTTTATGGACCTTATTAAGGAAACCTACTACCCACCACATGAGGTGGAGAAAATAGAGACAAATTTCTTATCTCTATCAATGAAAAACCTAGATTGCCGGAAATATGTTTCCGATTTCAATTCCCTATCTATGTTAGTTTCCTATTTAATTACCCCGGAGCCCAAATGCATTGCGCGTTTTATTAATGGATTAGCGCCCGAGATTAAGGGCATGGTAAAGGCTGCTCAGCCTAATACCTATAGGTCTGCTGTAGACCTATCTCTCTCTCTTTCACCCTTGATCTTGTGAGACAAAAGTCAGATAAGTCTGAAACTGACGGAAAAAGGAAGAGGGAAGACGACAACTCCCATAGGTTTCATAAGAAAAACAAATTGAATTTGGGTTAAAAGGGAACCAAAGCAAATCGGCTGTGATGCCATTTTGTAAGACTTGCAACCGCAGACACTGGGGATAGTGTAATTCTGATTCACAAGCTAGGCCTTGTGGTATTTGTAAAAGGAGAGGGCATAAGACCCTAGATTGTAAAGATCTTAAGGATGTTGTATGTTATATCTGCAATGAAAAGGGGCACATTGCAACCAACTGCCCTAAGAATTCAAAGAATAATAATCCGAAGCCTGGAGAGGCCAAAAAGGCGAATGCACGCGCCTTTCGGCTGACTGCTAAGGAAGCTGTTAATGACAATAACGTCATAACAGGTACTTTCCCCGTTAATGATATTTATGCTAGAGTTCTTGATCATAAGTTTAGTAAACTATTAAATGTACCCATAAGAACTCTAGATAAAACTCATGAGATAGAACTCGCCGATGGAACCTTAGAAACTGCTTCTTCCATTCTTGATGTATGCTCTATATCCATTAAGAATCATTCCATCCCTATCTCTCTTTTGCCAATGAAATTGGCGGGGTTCGATGTTGTCTTAGGCATGGATTGATTATCTCATAACCAAGCCCGCATCGCCTGTGATAAAAAGCTCATTGAGATTAAGACCCCATCTGGTGAAATAATCACCATCCCTGGAGACTCACACTATGGATTGCCAGACAAGGTGTCATTATTTAAGGCATCCAAGTGTTTGAGAAGAGGATGTGTCATTTACATGGCACAAGTTACCATAAATGAGCCTAAGCCAAACATGGAGGACCTACCAGTCATCTCAGAATATCCCGATGTATTCCCAGAAGAATTACCAGGCCTACCTCCAGACAGGCAAGTGGAGTTTAGGATAGATATCCTACCAGGATCAACACCCATAGCTAGAGCTCCATATAGACTAGCTCCAACCAAAATGAATGAGTTAAGAGTTCAATTGGATGAACTCTTGGAGAAAGGATTTATTCAACCTAGTTCCTCGCCTTGGGGAGCTCCAATCCTCTTTGTTAAGAAGAAAGACGGATCAATGCGAATGTGCATCGACTACCGGGAGCTGAACAAGCTAACAATTAAGAATAGATATCCTCTGCCCAGGATCGATGATTTATTTGACCAACTTCAAAGGGCTAGTTATTTCTCCAAGATTGATTTAAGATCGGGATATCATCAATTGAGGGTTAGAAGTGAGGATGTTCCCGAGACTGCCTTCAGGACCCGCTATGGTCATTTTGAATTTTTGGTGATGCCTTTTAGGCTCACAAATGCACCAGTAGCATTCATGGATCTCATGAATATAGTCTGCAAACCGTATTTGGATAAGTTTGTCATTGTATTTATAGACGACATACTTATTTATTCTCATAATCAAGCTGATCACGAGAAACATCTTCGGTGCATCTTAGAACTACTAAGACAAGAGAAACTTTATGGAAAGTTCTCTAAATACGAATTTTGGCTTAGAGAAGTCCAATTCCTTGGACATGTTGTAAGTGAGCGTGGTATCCAAGTGGATCCCGCCAAAATAGAAGCCATAATGAATTGGGAAGTACCCAAGACCCCAACGGAAATTCATAGTTTCCTGGGATTGGTTGGATACTACAGGAGGTTCATTGAGAACTTTTCAAGAATAGCCACTCCTTTAACTACCTTGACCCATAAGAATGTTAAGTATAATTGGGGTCTAAAGCAACAAGAATCTTTTGAGATTCTAAAACACAAGTTGAGCAATTCTCGTGTGTTATCTCTGCCTGAAGGTATTGAGAACTTTGTTGTCTATTGTGATGCTTCGCACACCGGCATGGGCTGTGTGCTAATGCAAAATGGCAAGGTAATTGCCTACGCATCACGACAACTAAAAGTTCATGAAACGAATTACACCGCCCATGATTTGGAACTGGGTGCCGTTGTATTTGCACTAAAACTATGGAGACATTACTTGTATTGCACAAAGTATGTTATATACACTGACCATAAAAGTCTCCAGCATCTGTTCAATCAAAAGGAATTGAACATGCGACAACGACGGTGGATGGAAACACTTAACGATTATGATTGTGAGATTCGCGACCATCCAGGCAAGGTAAATGTAGTTGGTGATGCCTTAAGTCGCAAAGTACGAATTGAACCTATAAGGATTCACGCCAAGAGCATTGAGCTCAGAAATAGCTTGAGTGAGAAGCTACTAGATGCGCAAAAGCAAGCCTTATTAGAGGCTAACATTCCTAATGAGGGATTAGGTAGAACTGTGGATCAGTTAATACCTGGAAAGGATGGAATCCTAAGATTTAGTAATAGAATTTGGGTTCTGATCTTTGGAGGACTCAGAGATCTAATTCTCCAGGAAGCGCAGAATTCAAGATGTATCAAGACTTGAAGAAGAATTATTGGTGGATGGGTTTAAAGAAATCCATAGCCACTTATGTAGCTAAGTGTCTAACGTGTTCGCAAGTTAAGGCTGACCATCAAAATCGTTAGGACTTCTACAACAATTAGAAATTCCCACCTGGAAATGGGAAATGGTAACTATGGATTTGATTACCAAGTTACCAAAGACCAGAAGTAGTAATGACACTATATGGGTCATAGTGGATAGGCTGACCAAGTCAGCACATTTCTTGCCAATAAAAAAACGTATAATTCAAATAAATTGGCTAAGTTGTATGTGGACAAAATTGTGTCCCTACATGGTGTGCCAGTATCTATTGTATCTGACAGAGATATTAGATACACATCTCACTTTTGGAAAAGTTTCCAACAATCGTTAGGCACACGATTAAACTTTAGTACGGCTTACCATCCGCAGACTGATGGTCAAAGTGAGCGTACTATCTAGACACTGGAAGACATGCTCAGGGCATGTTTAATTGATTTAGGTGGAAGTTGGGATGGCCACTTACCCCTAATATAATTCTCCTACAATGACATTTTTCATACTCCTTTTGAGGCCTTATATGGGAGAAAATGGAGAACGCCCGTATGTTGGGCAGAAGTTGGGATGCCCAACTATCAGGACCTGAGATTGTCCTGGAGACCACGTAAAAGATTATGCAAATCCGTGATCGTCTTAAAACTGCCAGGGATAGGCAGAAGAGCTATGCTGACAAGAGGCGTAAACCTCTTCGGTTCCAAGTAGGGGACAAAGTCATGCTAAAAGTATCACCCTGGAAAAGTGTGATGTGTTTTGGAAAGAAGGGCAAGTAAAGCCCTAGATATATAGGACCCTTCGAGATAATCGAACGTGTCGGGACTGTAGCTTATAAGCTCAGGTTGCTAGAGGAGCTTAGTGGAATCCATGATGTATTCCACATATCTAATCTTAAGAAATGTCTAGCCGATGAGTTGCGGGCCGCGAGAGACTTGGTTTGTGTCTCTCGCGGGGCACGAGAGAGCCTCTGATGCAGAAAGTTTTGCTTGGTCTCCAAACAAAACTCCAAAAACCATTTAATTGAATCTATGGACTTGTAATTAGCTATGCACGTTTGGGGACACTTGTAAGCTTCCTCTTACACCCCTAAACACCTGGCTTCACCTCCTTTGAGCTCTCCAACTATAACTAGGTGCTTAAGTTCACCATTTGAACTTGCACCTTTCTCATTAATTCACTCTTTTCCCTCCTCTAGAAGTTCCTAGCTGAAAGGAGCATCCAACTTAGTTCTCTTGCATTCTAGGAATCTCTTGTAAGTGTTCCTTGCTCTTGCATTTTCGTTTATAGGCTTTTATAGGCAAAAGTCAAGCATTTTACGGAAAACGCTTTGACTTTCGGTTAAGACCATTATGGTCCAGCCATTGTTTGAAATGAACATGGCTAAGTGATCGTAATAAGGTAGGTGTTACTCCCTATAAAGGGCACCTCCTGAAGATCGCATTTGCTAGACCAATTGACGGGTCAAAGTTAAGTTATTAAAAAGTCAAACAGGCCATTTTTCGGAAAAATCATAAATTGACCTTATATATGTTATGTAACCTGTTTTGACACGTAAACAAGTTGGTAATAATTATTAGAACATGTAAGAACATGTTCGGCTCGTCAATTTCAGTTCTAGGGTCGGTTCACAACCGAAAGTCGTGAAGTTTGACTTCTGCTTTGACTTCCGCTTCTGACCCGATTTAGATTAGTAACCTACTGATCTAAAGTGGCATTATGATCATAATATAATATAGCATAATCCTCTGAGGTTATATTACATGATCATAATCAGAATCAAGTTTATGCGCAAGTTCCATAATTATGCCATCTTTGACCAAAATGTCCTTTTTGCATAAAACAATGTTTTAAATGGTAATGAACTTGAAAATGAGTTTCTACGATGTAATATTATAAGTAGGATTATTTGGGATGTTAAACCAAGTTATAAACTGAGTTTTCAAGCAAGTCCTTAAACTATGTCGATAAATGGTGATTTTAGCCCTTGAGGCTCATAAACAAGTTTTAATCAATCTTTTCAAGGTAAATCATTTACCTACTGATATGTTATATTAAATAATATAATAAAAACATATTTAATCTGACCTTAACATAAGTTTTCATAAAAATCGCATAAAGACGTCATTTTACGACATAAGCGTCATTTCGGCGCATAGTATGGTATTAAACCATATTATTTGACCAAGACTTGATACCTACTGATTTTAAAACTTATTTTGAAAATATTTACAGTAGGTACATGTTATAAACTCAGAATCCCAAATAATTTATAAACTATGTGTAAAATGACCAAAATGCCCCTTCGGTGCATAGTTTGGTCATAAAAGATAATTTACACATATAATTGATATCCTGCTGATATTATATCATAAATAAAGTATTTTTCCAGAATACTTATAATTATAACGTTAAATTATATTTTAGTTCCTTTTATATGGTATGAAATTACCAAAATGCCCTTATGAGGCATAGTTTCAATCTAAAACCTTAACGGGCATACAAGTTGATATCCTACTGATATCTTAACTTATTGAAAATATAATGGCATATAGAACTTGTCCATGACTTATTCAGTTACCCATTATCGCTTATAAGCGTACGGTTGAATATACGTAACTAGTTTACAGAATTCAACCTAAACGGGTTAAACCTTATCATTTTAATCTCAAATTCCAGAATGTTAATTGTTTACCCATATTATACAAGTCAAGTACATGTCGGGATTAAACTACATTCCATCCGATCATCGTTTAATCAAGCGTTATACATAATGATCATGTACGCTATTCGGTTTATAAGACCGTTAGTATTTAATTGGCTAGCTTATGCCATAATCCAGACTAGAGCCTTGCCGGTAAATGCTATCTGCACTTGGTACTTTTGTATATGGCTGAGTTATATAAAAATAAAAGAAGAAGACTAGCTCAGATAAATACTCTCGACTTATTTTCCCTATACGGGCTTAGGATACGGTAAATTGTTACCGTTTTGTCCAAAATGGGGTCAATCGAATGCCCGTTTGTGGCTAGTAAACCCCATATTTCGTTTTAATCAGTTTTGTTTGATAACTTAAACATTGGGGGTTAAATTACATTGTCCTGGATATCCTCGGCTCAATACATTAGTTATTGGCCACGACCTTAGCACGGGGTGTAGGCATACACCTGTCAGATGCTCATATGCAATATTCCCAAGACGTTGGGAATGACTCCTTCGTGAGTTCCTAAGAGGTGTGTATTTAATCATGTCTCGGTTTCTGTCTCGGGCCCTGTATGTATTGACAAACATGTGAATCTGATACAAGGTTGCAAGGTCAACTTTCCCAAGTTAATAAAAAATTTTGTGTTGTTTTGCACTTAAAAACTATTTTTAAAGTTTTTAAAATGAGTCAGTTGGGTGTATTTACCAGCGAAAGCTAATGTATCGTCCAAAGACTAAACTACAGGTACAATACGAAATAGGCCGGAAGCTGCTCGGTAGTGAATAAGAGGATCTTGCAAATCCTTAGATCTGCTCTAAAGTCTGTTTTATATTCTTTCTTGTACATTTTATGATCCGCCTGTGGATCTTCTATTACGAGCCTGTATATTATTTTGTATTTCGAACAATTGGTCTGTAATAGTAATTTTACTCCAAGACTTCCGTTGTGTCGTGTTTAATTGACTATGGTGTTATCAACTGACGTCACGATACTCCCCACCCGGGCCCACCGGTGTATGGATTTGGGTTGGAAATTCGGGGTGTGACAGGTTGGTATCAGAGCAAACATTTGAGAGAATTAAACACTAGCCTTTTGGTTTAATCTCAAAGTTACACGAGCACATTCCTTAGACTTCCGAGTCTAGGTATTGACCTAGGATTACTCATTTCATTATTAAGTTATTAGTATTGTTTTTGAATTGATTTTTAATAGGAACATGCCGCCACGTGTACGAGGACAAAGTGGGAGAGGAAAAGGTCCAATGAGGGGAGGACCATCGGGGCGCATTCCCCCTCAACCTCACAACTCAAATGCTTACCAAGAATCAGGAGATTCATCTCCTTGGCAACCAGTGAGACGCTCTGTATCTCATAGACACTCGTCCCCACATTCCCAAAATTCTTACCACTCTCACCACTCCTATTATTCACAACATACCCATCATTCCCATTCACATTCTTACCATGAAGAATTTAACCCTAACCATTACTTTAACACACCTCCAACTGATCAGAATCTGTTGGACCAGCCAAACCCTATGGACGAGGACTCCGACCCGGAGATGCCACCGTTGGGATCAAATACGCATCCCATTGAAATATCAAGCGATTCGAACTCTTATGTCGGATCGCCTTACCAGGGTCCTAATGAGTGGGACCAATATTGGAATCAATTCACCTTCGCCCACACTCCTTCTCACCACTTTCAACCACCCCCAATACAAGAAGACGTTCACATGGAACTAGTGGCCAGCCTCAACCACCACCTGAACCACGAAGGACAAAGCGTTGAGCACGTATGTCGGTACGTGCAGGACAAAGGTCGGGATCGCTACCACCTTTGCTCAACTCCTACCCCATAATTCATGAGGACCCACAAATGGGTGGACCCACTAACACCTCACCTGTGGTGGAACCAACACCAACACCCGCACCTACAATTCAACCACCACCATTGGGTTACAGTAACCCGATCCCCACATATCCAGACACGTCTGGATATGATCCTTTTAACCCGTCTACACTGGTAGACTATCAAGCATGGTCGCAAGACCTCTATATGCAAGTAGTTATGCACAACGCTCTTTACCCGTCACCTTTCCCACCTACTTATCCACCGACTGGATATCCAACTTATGGGTACTAGTATCCGGTTATGCAAACCTCAAACACAACCTCCGCCACCACTAGAGGCCATCAATGAGGCCTTGGAAAGGATGAAAGAAATGCAACAGCAATCAGAGAAAACGGAGAAGAAGACAAACAATTTCTTCAAGAAACTCTCCAAGTTGGTCAAGGGAAGGAAGGACGAGTAAAGTCTCTTCTAATAATATGTAATCCCTGCAAGGACATTGTTATTTCTTTAGTCCCTGCGACTTTAAAGTCCTTGCATGGACAGTTTATTTCATTTTTCTGGTATTTTAATTTCTATTTGACATTTAATGAAGTATTTTGGAAATTATATATATATGTATTTATCCTCTTGAAAACAAGCGGCTCGATTTTACTCGAAATTTATGCTCTGCGATATAATTCCAAAAAGATCTTAATGGTTTTGATTAGCCAAGTGGCACAGACCACACCTTTGGCCAAATTATAAATGATAGTTAAGTACGAAGGGGTCTTCTATCAGGATAGTTAAGGGAAGTTATCCTTCTATCAAGAGGTGGTGGACTTAAGTTCAAGCCTCCAAGCCGTTAAGGTCAGTGCGACTCGGACTATTAATCAACTATTAAGGTACTCTTATGTTAACATTCAAGAATGTTCATACTCTTAGTAGTGTGACTTGAGGAATCACACTAGCCTTCAAGGTAAAGGACTATGTCCTGACCTTTTATAGCCCATGTGATCAAATTTGATCCCAGCTGATATCATCAGTGCGATGATTAAACATCCATTAGTGATATATTGCCCTTGGGGCTATGATTAAACATCCATTAGTGATGTATTGCCCTTGGGGCTATGATTAAACATCCATTAGTGATGTATTGCCCTTGGGGCTATGATTAAAAACATCCATTAGTGATGTATTGCCCTTAGGGCTATGATTCAAACATCCATTAGAGATGTAAGGCCTATGTGCCATATTTTATGTCCATTAGAGACAGGCCTATGTGCCGTATTTTATGTCCACTAGTGACAGTCCTATGTGCCATATTTTATGTCCATTAGTGACATGCCTATGTGCCATAATTTATGTCCTTCAAGACAAGCTTATGAGCTAAATATAATTGTCAATTATGACAATGACAGTTGTGAAAATGCAATCCACTGTCCAATAATATATGTAACACCCTATAAAATCGTGTCTAATAGTATAGTGACACGTGTTGTATTTTAAATATAGTTTGTTAAAGACCAGTAAGGACTAAAGACTAAACTGCAGGTACAATACGAAATAGGCCAGAAGCTGCTCGGTAGTGAATAAGAGGATCTTGCAAATCCTTAGATCTGCCCTAAAGTCTGTTTGATATTCTTTCTTGTACATTTTATGATCCGCTTGTGGATCTTCTATTACGAGCCTGTATATTATTTTGTATTTCGAACAATTGGTTTGTAATAGTAATTTTACTCCAAGACTTCCGTTGTGCCATATTTAATTGACTATGATGATTATCAACTGAAGTCACGATACTCCCCACCTGGGGCCACCGGTGTATGGATTTGGGTTGGAAATCCGGGGTGTGACAGGTTGGTATCAGAGCCAACGTTTGAGAGAATTAAACACTATCCTTCTTGTATTTAATCTTAAACTTACACGAGCACATTCCTTAGACTTCCGAGTCTAGGCATTGACCTAGGATTACTCAATTCATTATTAAGTTATTAGTATTGTTTTTGAATTGATTTTTACCAGGAAAATGCCGCCACATGTACGAGGACAAAGTGGAAGAGGAAAAGGTCCAATGAGGGGAGGACCATCGGGGCGCATTCCCCCTCAACCTCACAACTCAGATACTTACCAAGAATCAGGAGATTCATCTCCTTGGCAACCAGCGAGACGCTCTGTCTCTCATAGACACTCGCCCCCACATTCCCAAAATTCTTACCACTCTCACCACTCCTATCATTTACACCATACCCATAATTCCCATTCGCATTCTTACCATGAAGAATTTAACCCGAACCACCACTTTAACACACCTCCAGCTGAACAAAATCAGTTGGACCAGCCACACCCTATGGACGAGGACTCCGACCCGGAGAGGCCGCCGTCGGTATCAAATATGCATCCCATTGAAATTTCAAGCGATTCAAACTCATATGTCGGATCGCTCTACCAAGGTCCTAATGAGTGGGACCAATACTGGAACCAATTCACCTTCGCCCACACTCCTTCACATCACTCTCAACCACCTCTTGTTCAAGAAGATGTCCACATGGAACCAGTGGACCAACCTCAACCACCACCTGAACCACCAAGGAGAAAACGTGGAGCACGTATATCGGTACGTGCCGGACAATGGTCGGGATCCCTGCCACCTTTGCCCAACTCCTACCCCACAGTTCAAGAGGACCGAAAAATGGGTGGACCCTCTAATGTTTCACCTATAGTGGAACCAACACAAACACCTGCAGTTCAACCACCACCATCAGGTTATACTAACCCAATCCCCACATATCCAGACACGTCTGGATATGATCCTTTTAACCCGTCTACACCGGTAGACTATCAAGCATGGTCGCAAGACCCTTACATGCAGGCATTTATGCACAACGCACTTTACCCATCCCCGTTCCCACCTACTTATCCACCGACTGGATATCCAACTTATGGGTACCAGTATCCGGTTATGCTACAACCACAACCACAACCTCCGCCACCACTTGAGGCCATTAATGAGGCCTTAGAAAGAATGAAGGAAATGCAGCAGCAAGCGGAGAAAACGGAGAAGAAGACAAATGAATTCTTCAAGAAACTCTCTAAATTGTTCAAGGGAAAGAATGACGAGTAAAGTCTCTTCTAATATGTAGTCCCTACAAGGACATTGTTATTTCTTTAGTCCCTGCGTGGACATGTTTATTTCTTTTAAAGTCCTTGCATGGACAGTTCATTTCATTTTCTAGTATTGCAATTTCTTATGGAAATTTAAAGAAGTACTTTGGAATTATATAATATGTATTCATCCTCTTAAAACGAGCGTCTCGATTTTACTCGAAATTTATGCTCTGCGATATAACTCAAAAGATCTTAATGGTTTTGATTTGCCAAGTGGCACAAACCACATATTTGGCCAAATATATAAATGATAGTTAAGAACGGAAGGGTCTTCTATCATGATAGTAAAGGGAAGTTATCCTTCTATCTAAAGGTGGTGGACTAAGTTCAAGCCTCCAAGTCATTAAGGTCAATGCGACCAAGACTATTAATCAACCATTAAGGTCCTCTTATGTTAACATTCAAGTAATGTTCATACTCATGGTAGTGTGACTTGAGGAATCACATTAACCTTCAAGGTAATGGACTATGTCCTGACCTTATATAGCCCTTGTGATCTGTTTGATCCCGGCTAAATATCACCAGTGCGGTGATGAATAAAACATCCATTAGAGATGTATTATATATAGCCCATGTGATCTATTTGATCCTGGCTGATATCACCAGTGCGGTGATTAAACATCCATTAGTGATGTGTTACCCTTTCGGGTTATGATTTATTTTATATAGCTCATGTGATCTAGTTGATCCCGGCTAATATCACCAGTACGGTGACTAAACATCCAATAGTGATGTATAGCCCTTGTGGCTATGATTTATGTCACACCCCGACCCGCAGCGGAAAAGGTGATCGAGGCATGATTGGGTTATCATCAAAGCTCATGACATTTATTATAATGTTTAATATTCATTAATACATTTTAATGGAAAATATACAATCATAATTACATCATGTCCTAGACAACAATCTAGGCTTCATTGTTTTCTTCTAAGGCATTTCCTATGTTTTCCTTGCTTCATCCTGTCCACCTGTATCATGTGTAAAATGGTTTTTGGATCAACAAAAAGTTGGCGAGTGAATCCTATGAAAAACATTTGAACAAGTTTATTTAATTGATTATAAAATAAAGTGCACAACCACACATGAGTAAAAATAGATGTAAACTTATTCACCAATCATTTAATATTAAATAATGCACACATGAACAATAATGGATCGTTTTGAGGCACGCGTTGCTCAACTCGTCTCCCACGAGGAACTGATGGGCCTAATGAATGATTTGCATATACTTGACAATATGAAATACATAACTACAAACAATATAAACTAATTAATACACACACGAACAATAATGGATTTGTTTTGAGGCACGCGTTGCTCAACTCGTCTCCCACGAGGAACTGATGGGCCTAATGAATGAATTGCATATAACTTGACAATATGAAATACATAACTACAAACAATATATACAATCTAAGTTTAGATCACAATATGGTATGGCACAAGTTTAAATAAACGAGTTAATTTTGGTGACACATGACACACCCCAAAACGTGTAATTAAAAAGGGAGTTGTAAGATTCACTCACATTGGGTGCGTTCGGTTGATGATGTTGAATACGCACGAAGTTGGATTTAACCACGAATGAAACTAACCTAGATATTAACATAATGGTTTGGTAAATAAGTGGATTTTATTAATCAATTTTAGTAGGATGATCGGATATATTTTTGTGAGTTTAAGGCTATTTTCTAACCTTAAAAACGTTATGTTTAAGTATTTTTAATTGATTTTTAAATAAAACAAATAAATAAAAATAATAAAAAATGTTGACTTTTTGCGACCGTTGACTTGTTGACCGGTCAGACTGTGTAATTGTGTGCGCCGGGTGAGGCTCGAACCCGAGACCTCCCGTTCGCGTGCACGCAGCTCTACCAACTGAGCTACGTGTCTAACCTGAAATATTTCTGTTTTTAATTATATTTATATAGTAATTGAATTAAATCGAAAATCATTTATTTTTAAAAACGATTTTAATGCATCGAACCGGTGTTCTCCACAGGTCTCGAACCCGGGACCTGTGGTTTAGGTTAACACACAGTCCACCGCTGGACTGTGTGTCTAACTTTGTAAATACTCTGATTTTTATTATACTTATATACAAACTAAATAATTTCATTTCTGTTTTATATAAAAAGTTTAATAATTGCCCGAACCGGTGCGGTAGTCCGGACTCGAACTCGTGACGTGTGATTAAACGTTCACACAGTCCACCACTGGACCGTGTGTCTATCTTGGTTATTATTCCGGTTTTTATTAAACTTGACATCTATTGCAGTGGCTCCGGTTCGGTAAAAAAAAAGAACATTTTTATTAAGGCGAGTGTGCGTGGGACAAGAATCGAACTCGGGACGTATGCGTGTTTATGTGCACACAGTCCACCGCTGGACTGTGTGTCTAACCCGAGATATATCTTGATTTTAATTAAACATATATACTACTGAAACTTCATCTTCTTCGTTAATCTAAACCAGAATCGGTGTCTGACTGGTTCAACGATTTTAATCAAGTTCTTTTAGTGTGTTGCGATTAATTGTATGTGAGATTAATAAAAAGAATAAGAGATTAAGTGTAAGGTATACCGAACTGGACTCCTCTGTTTCGCCGGCGAAACTCCGACGACAGCAGATTATTCCGGCGACGTGTGTCCTGCGGCAGAGGGTCTTCAGGGAGCTTGAGATGAGTGTGGGTGGCTTCAGTATGAGTTCTGGGTGTTCAGTAAGGCTCAGAGGTGAAAGGCTCGGTTTTCCGGCGAGTTGCAGAAGTTCTCCGGCGAGGGAAATTATGTCGGGAAAAAGTGTGATTGTGAGCGAAAAAGCTAGCAGAGGTTTGAGGGGGTATTTATAGGGCAGAACATTGACGAATTTAGTCCGATTTCCGTCTTGATTCGTCGGTTAAAGATTTTCCGGCGGTTATAACCGATGTAGTAGTTAATGTTTACGTTAAGTCATTGATAACCGACGCCGTTTGACGAAATCGTCGGATTTTCCGGCGTCAACGGATTTGGGCGCGTCAGTTGACTGGATTTGATTTCTGTTTTCATTATTTGAATTAATTGTTTCGGTATCTTAACAAAAACCCAAAGTGGCGGAGTGGTTGAGCGCGTGTGTGTTAATGCTTTGTTGTTTACCAGCTGACCGGGTTCGAAACCCGGCAGCATTAATTTATTTTTATTTCATTAATTTTAATACTTTTTCAAATAAAACTTTTATAATCCAATATACTTATTAATTATGTATCGTTTAAAAATAATTTGGGCATTAAATACGCAACGAACTTTTTAACTGATTGTTCGGTTAATAAATGGAGCGGGTTTGGTAAATCCGGTTTTTTACGGATGTTACAGTATCCCCTGCTTTTTAGAAATTTCGTCCCGAAATTTAAGTAGTGACATATTTGTCTAAAAAGGATGGTGTTTAGTTTGACAGTTACATGCTTAGAAAAATAGTAAGAGTTTAAGTTTTTGTTTGAGGCGGTAACGTCACTTGTAAGGGTTAAGTACCCTGTTACAGGAATCGCTTTTTGTTGCCTACGGTAAAAATATTGATAAGCAGAGTTGATTCACTAAATATGATATCATGCGTAAGAGTTTTGATATGTTTGGAAGGATAGGGTTATATCCTAAAACAAAATTTCTAATACTACAACCTACATGGAACTTCTCATAACCGTCTAACAATGCCTCTGATCCTTTGACAAGAATACTTATATATAGGAAGTACCAGCGGCGTATCCACCATATTCTTGTCAAATTTTCATTGGTTTTATCAGTAAGTTATGATTGGTTCTATGATGTGACTCTAGAACATAAATAAACGCCACAACCAATGTACCAAGAAATTACTAAATCCTACATAGAACTTCTCATAACCGCCTGACAATGCCTCTGATCCTTTGACAAGAATACTTATATATAGGAAGTACCAGCGGCGTATCCACCATATTCTTGTCAAATTTTCATTGGTTTTATCAGTAAGTTATGATTAGTTCTATGATGTAACTCTAGAACATAAATAAGCACAACAACCAATATTTGAGTCCAAGTTCTGATAGCATACATGTTTGAATGGTGATAGTTCCTCTCTCGTTTGTTATGATGGAGAGGTTAGTTTATGTAGAAATAAAACACAATCCAATTTCTTTAAATGGCGAGATGATATGAATGTAACACAAATTTCAAACAAGACAATACTAAATCCTACATGGAACTTCTCATAACCGCCTGATAATGCCTCTGATCCTTTGGCGAGAATACTTATATATAGGAAGTACCAGCGGCGTATCCATCATATTCTCGTCAAATTTTCATTGACTTTATCCGCAAGTTATGATTAGTTCTATGTGACTCTACAACAAACACAACAACAAATACTTGAGTCTTAATTCTGATAGTATCCATGTTTGAATGATGACAATACCTCTCTCGTTTGTTGTGATGGAGAGGTTAGTCATTGTGGAAGTGAGACATAGCTCAACTTCTTTTAATGATGAAATTGAAATACACTGAAATGTATGATGAACAAACTTTGACCAAAACATACTAAATCCTACATGGAACCTCTCATAACCGCCTGATAATGCCTCCGATCCTTTGACAAGAATACTTATATATAGGAAGTACCAGCGGCGTATCCACCATATTCTTGTCAAATTTTCATTGACTCTATCCGCAAGTTATGATTAGTTCTATGTGACTCTAAAACAAACACAACAACCACAACTTGAGTCTTAATTCTGATAGTATCCATGTTTGAATGATGACAATACCTCTCTCGTTTGTTGTGACGGAGAGGTTAGTAATTGTGGAAGTGAGACATAGCTCAACTTCTATAAATGGTGAAATTGAATACACTGAAATGTATGATGAACAAACTTCAACCAAAACATACTAAATCCTACATGGAACCTCTCATAACCGCCTGATAATGCCTCCGATCCTTTGACAAGAATACTTATATATAGGAAGTACCAGCGGCGTATCCACCATATTCTTGTCAAATTTTCATTGACTTTATCCGCAAGTTATGATTAGTTCTATGTGACTCTACAACAAACACAACAACCAAAAGATCGTGTTGCATGTACTGAAAATGAAAAATGTCTGTGCGATCAAGGCTCAATCAAACGGAGCCGATCGTATTGCATGTACTGAAAATGAAAAATGTCTGTGCGATCAAGGCTCAATCAAACGGAGCCGATCGTATTGCATGTACTGAAAATAGTAAATTTAATCTAAACAATAATCACACAAACAGTTTATACATGGAACCTCTCATAACCGCCAGATAATGCCTCTGATCCTTTGGCAAGAATACTTATATATAGGAAGTACCAGCAACGTATCCACCATATTCTTGTCAAATTTTCATTGGCTTTATCCTTAAGTTATGATTGGTTCTATGTGATTCTAAAACATAAAGAAAAACATAAAACTAAACGATTGGAGTTGAATCTTGATTTTCGGTGTAGAGGACTAGTTGGGTGGTTTCGTTTGGGCCGTCATTATCTTCAACAGGGTTGGCGTTGATGTTGAAAACTCTTCCTCTTGCTGGTGGCCTAGTGATTGGGTTTTCTTGATTTACTTGGTTAACCGGGTTTGATTGAGCTTGATCGTTTATGATGTTAACCAATCGAGGGCACATGTTTCTATAGTGGGTAGGGTCGCCAGAATTGAAACAAGCTCGAACATAAGGTAACATGGGGTATTGAGGTTGTTGATATGTTTGGATCGTATTTTGAATAGGGGGTGAGGTTTGGTTTTGAAGGGTGCGGCAAACCTTGCTCAAATGACCATAGCGTCCACAATTCGCACATAGTCGACAAGGTAAGGTAGATGGATGGTGATAAAAACAGGTGTTACATCGAGGGTGAGGTCCAAGGTATGGTTTCTTATTTGGGTAAGTTGAGTTGGGTGCTATTTGAGTGATTGGGATAGCTTGGATGGGTATGGCGTGTGAAATTGGTTGATTACGTTGGATAGTAGCGAAAAGTTGCCCGTCTCTTTTTCTCTTAGAAATGGGTTGAGAAGGGGATTCGGTTTGGGTGGAGTTTGAAGTTTCAGTTGATGCTTTATCCTTCTTCTTCTCCTCCTTGAAGTCTTTGTTCCGGATTCGGTTCTCGGTGAGCTCTGTAGCTAACTCCATTGCTGCTTCCAAAGTTGCAGGCGTGGTACTTATTACAGAGTCTTGAATCTTTCACGGAAGACCTCGAATGTAGTGCTCGATCAAACGGTAGAGGGGAGTGAACAAGTTGGGAACCATTTGATTTAACTCGAGGAATCTTTTGTTGTATGTGGTGTGGTCGCCTTCCTTTTGCTTCAACGAATAGAACTCATCTTCTAATTTCTTGATTTCGCTCCTTGGGCAAAACCGTCTTGTCATGATTTCCTTCAACTCTTCCCAAGTCAAAGTCATAGCATCGTCAACGCCTCGTTTGGCCTTCTCTGTATTCCACCAAGTAAGTGCTATCCCATATAAACGACCGGTAGCATATCGCACTTTGCGATCATCGGGGCAATCGCAATTTAGAAAAGTGTTCTCCATTTCTTCAAACCAATGGAGGAGAGCGGTGACACCTTCAGTCCCTTCGTATTTTGGAGGGTCGCATGATTTGAAATGCTTGTAGGTGCACTTAGTGGTATTTGGGGGAGGGTTGATAATATTTTGATCTTCTTGGTTGACAGGATTAGCGGTAAGGGCTTGTTGGACTTGAATTACAATGTTGGGTATTACGGCAGCCATTTGTTGAGCGATTAGGGCAGCCATGCGCTCGCGGGCTTTTCCTGCTCTCATCTTCCTACGGGCGAGGTTAGAAGACATCTACAAGGAATACGCATCATGAGTATGAGTTGGATGTTTTTGGGATCATGGGTCGTATTTAGGAATGAACATTCATAAAATAAATATAGAAAAATAAATCTACTACATCCATAGGATGTCTTGGGCTTTGCTCGTCATTAGGCCTTGCATGCCGCCATACTTCACCTTCGTAATCATGTGGGCCCCCATGAATACCGGGTTTTTCATATGGTTCGCATGTGTTAGCCTGGTTACGTACACTAAAACCCGGAGAAAATCGAGAAATATGTATATAACGTATGATATTCGGAATGTGTCCAGGTGTGGACACGGTGACACCTCAAAGTGGGGTTAGTTCGAACGACATTTGGTGTGGCATGCTTTGGCCTAATAGGTCCTTCGTACTCTCATCGTTAGTCCCCAGGTAGGCAAACTGGTCCGTTATATTGGATTTATACGAATGCCAACCTAGACAGGACGTTCCGACTACCGGTACTTGTACCCTTCCAGTTACTACATGCCCGTTGCAGAACTCACTTTGATGGGATTTGAAAATTGCAACAAAATCTTTGAATAACAAAAGTATGAAGATGATTTGAATATATGAACATTGAAATATGTATGATGAATGTGTATGTAAGTATGTATGTTTGACTGTAAATATAAACAAATATGAAACAAATAAACATCATAAGTTTGTATGTAACCACCTAAACAATTAAAATTTAGGCAACTATAGTATAGGCTCTAAGGGTCTAATAACCTATCCTATATCCCTATAGTCATGGCTCTGATACCAATCTGTCACACCCCGACCCGCAGCGGAAAAGGTGATCGAGGCATGATTGGGTTATCATCAAAGCTCATGACATTTATTATAACGTTTCGTATTCATTAATACATTTTAATGGGAAATATATAATCATAATTACATCATGTCCTAAACATCAATCTAGGCTTCATTGTTTTCTTCTAAGGCATTTCCTATGTTTTCCTTGCTTCATCATGTCCACCTGTATCATGTGTAAAAATGGTTTTTGGATCAACAAAAAGTTGGCGAGTGAATCCTATGAAAAACATTTGAACAAGTTTATTTAATTGATTATAAAATAAAGTGCACAACCACACATGAGTAAAAATAGATGTAAACTTATTCACCAATCATTTAATATTAAATAATGCACACATGAACAATAATGGATCGTTTTGAGGCACGCGTTGCTCAACTCGTCTCCCACGAGGAACTGATGGGCCTAATGAATGATTTGCATATACTTGACAATATGAAATACATAACTACAAACAATATAAACTAAATAATACACACACGAACAATAATGGATTTGTTTTGAGGCACGCGTTGCTCAACTCGTCTCCCACGAGGAACTGATGGGCCTAATGAATGAATTGCATATAACTTGACAATATGAAATACATAACTACAAACAATATATACAATCTAAGTTTAGATCACAATATGGTATGGCACAAGTTTAAATAAACGAGTTAATTTTGGTGACACATGACACACCCCAAAACGTGTAATTAAAAAGGGGAGTTGTAAGATTCACTCACATTGGGTGCGTTCGGTTGATGATGTTGAATACGCACGAAGTTGGATTTAACCACGAGTGAAACTAACCTAGATAATAACATAATGGTTTGGTAAATAAGCGGATTTTATTAATCAATTTTAGTAGGATGATTGGATATATTTTTGTGAGTTTAAGGCTATTTTCTAACCTTAAAAACGTTATGTTTAAGTATTTTTAATTGATTTTTAAATAAAATAAATAAATAAAAATAATAAAAAATGTTGACTTTTTGCGACCGTTGACCGTTGACTTGTTGACCGGTCAGACTGTGTAATTGTGTGCGCCGGGTGAGGCTCGAACCCGAGACCTCCCGTTCGCGTGCACGCAGCTCTACCAACTGAGCTACGTGTCTAACCTGAAATATTTCTGTTTTTAATTATATTTATATACTAATTGAATTAAATCGAAGATCATTTATTTTTAAAAACGATTTTAATGCATCGAACCGGTGTTCTCCACAGGTCTCGAACCCGGGACCTGTGGTTTAGGTTAACACATAGTCCACCGCTGGACTGTGTGTCAACTTGGTAAATACTCTGATTTTTATTATACTTATATACAAACTAAATAATTTCATTTCTTTTTTATATAAAAAGTTTGATAATTGCCCGAACCGGTGCCGTAGTCCGGACTCGAACTCGTGACGTGTGATTAAACGTTCACACAGTCCACCACTGGACTGTGTGTCTATCTTGGTTATTATTCCGGTTTTTATTAAACTTAACATCTACTGCAGTGGCTCCGGTTGGGTAAAAAAAAAGAACATTTTTATTAAGGCGAGTGTGCGTGGGACAAGAATCGAACTCGGGACGTATGCGTATTTATGTGCACACAGTCCACCGCTGGACTGTGTGTCTAACCCGAGATATATCTTGATTTTAATTAAACATATATACTACTGAAACTTCATCTTCTTCGTTAATCTAAACCAGAATCGGTGTCTGACTGGTTCAACGATTTTAATAAAGTTCTTTTAGTGTGTTGTGATTAATTGTATGTGAGATTAATAAAAAGAATAAGAGATTAAGTGTAAGGTATACCGAACTGGACTCCTCTGTTTCGCCGGCGAAACTCTGACGACAGCAGATTATTCCGGCGACGTGTGTCCTGCGGCAGAGGGTCTTCAGGGAGCTTGAGATGAGTGTGGGTGGCTTCGGTATGAGTTCTGGGTGTTCAGTAAGGCTCAGAGGTGAAAGGCTCGGTTTTCCGGCGAGTTGCAGAAGTTCTCCGGGAGGGAAATTATGTCGAGAAAAAGTGTGATTGTGAGCGAAAAAGCTAGCAGAGGTTTGAGGGGGTATTTATAGGGCAGAACATTGACGAATTTAGTCCGATTTCCGTCTTGATTCGTCGGTTAAAGATTTTCTGGCGGTTATAACTTGTGTCGCGGACTGGACATCGGTTATAACCGATGTAGTAGTTAATGTTTACGTTAAGTCATTGATAACCGACGCCATTTGACGAAATCGTCGGATTTTCCGGCGTCAACGGATTTGGGCGCGTCAGTTGACTGGATTTGATTTCTGTTTTCATTATTTGAATTAATTGTTTCGGTATCTTAACAAAAACCCAAAGTGGCGGAGTGGTTGAGCGCGTGTGTGTTAATGCTTTGTTGTTTACCAGCTGACCCGGGTTCGAAACCCGGCAGCATTAATTTATTTTTATTTCATTAATTTTAATACTTTTTCAAATAAAACTTTTATAATCCAATATACTTATTAATTATGTATCGTTTAAAAATAATTTGGGCATTAAATACGCAACGAACTTTTTAACTGATTGTTCGGTTAATAAACGGAGCGGGTTTGGTAAATCCGGTTTTTGACGGATGTTACAATTTATTTTATATAGCCTATGTGATCTATCCTGATCCTGGCTAATATCACCAGTGCGGTGACTAAACATCCATTAGTGATGTATTACCCTTTCGTGTTATAATTTATTTTATATAGCATATGTGATCTATCCTGATCCCGGCTAATATCACCAGTGCGGTGACTAAACATCCATTAGTGATGTAGTGCCTATGTGCCATATCTTATGTCCAATAGTGACAGGCCTGTGTGTCATATCTTAAATCCAATTATGACAGGCCTATGTGCCATATTTGATGTCCTTTGTGACAAGCCTATGTGCTATCAAATTGTCAAATATGACAATGACAGTTGTGACATTGCGATCCCCTGTCTAGTAATAAATGGACTATGTTCAGATTGTAATTTGCCTATGATAGTCCTATTAAGACTTAGGCCAAATATAGTTATATTAAACCTAAGAGTTGTGATGTTATTCACACTAGTATAGGCAATGGATTTTTCTTATATCCAATGTTTAAAAGCCGATATGGTTATTATACCATGGCTAAGAGAAATTTTATTTGGTATATAGAACCAAAGCTTTGAAGAATGGCTAATTCTAATAAGGCACAAAGTAGCCATCGGAACGTCAACTCTAGGGACGCCGAAAATGTAGCCATAAATGATAATGATTTCCAAGCTCGCATTGATGCGGCTATAGAAAGGGCCATGGGTAAGGCCATAGAAAAGCTAAGAGAGTCGAGTGCTACTCGCTGAGTGAACCTAAGAGGATAGACTATGCTGATAGGTCCCGTTCTGTTAAAGACGGATGTACCTACAAGTACTTTGTCTCATGTAAACCCCGAGACTTTAATGGGGAAAAAGGAGTTGTGGAAGCCCTAAAGTGGCTGGACGAAATGGAAACCATCATAGATATCAGCAACTGTGCTGATAAGGATGTCGTTAAGTATGTATCACAGTCCTTCAAGGGCGATGCCCTAACTTGGTGGAAAGCCATGATTCAGTCCACAGGTAAAGTAAGCCTGTATAATCTGGGATGGTCTAAGTTTATGGACCTTATTAAGGAAAACTACTGCCCACCCCATGAGGTGGAGAAAATAGAGACAGACTTCTTGTCTCTTTCAATGAAAACCTAGATTGTCGGAAGTATGTTTCTGACTTCAATTCTCTATCTAGGTTAGTATCCTACCAAATCACCCCTGAATCCAAACGCATTACGCGTTTTATCAATGGGTTAGCGCCTGAGATTAAGGGCATGGTAAAGGCTGCTCAGCCTAATACCTATAGGTCTGCTGTTGACCTATCCCTCTCCCTCACCCTTGATTTGGTGAGGCAAAGGTCAGTCTAACCTGAAACTGACGGAAAAAGGAAGAGAGAGGAAGACAACTCCCAAAGGTTTAATAAGAAAAATAAAGGGAGATTTGGGTTCAAAGGGAACCAAGGCAAGTCGGCTGTGATGCCATTCTGCAAGACTTGCAACCGCAGACACTGGGGACCATGTAATTCTGATTCACAAGCTAGGCCTTATGGTATTTGTAAAAGAAGAGGGCATAAGACCCTAGATTGTAAAGATCTTAAGGATGCTGTATGTTATATCTACAATGAAAAAGGGCACATTAAAACTAACTGCCCTAAGAATTCAAAGAATAATAATCCAAAGCCTGGAGAGGCCAAGAAAGGGAATGCATGCGCCTTTCGGCTGACTGCTAAAGAAGCTGTTAATGACAATAACGTCATAACAGTTACTTTTCCCATTAATGATATTTATGCTAGAGTTCTTTTCGATTCGGGTGCGGATAAATCATTTGTTCATCATAAGTTTAGTAAACTGTTGAATTTACCCATAACTGTTACACCCCGACCCGCAGCGGAATAAGAGTCGGGGCATAATTGGGTTATCACCAAAGCTCATGATGTTTACTAAAATGTTTCATATTTATTAAATTCAAATTACAACTCAATTATCCATAACAAAATTCATACAGTTACAAGAAAATGAAACTACATAATTATTCCAAATCTTAAACTTGTTTATTCTTCTAGGCCTTCCTATGTGGTTCTTGTCTCAGCTGGATCACCTGTATCATGTGTAAAACGGGGGATATTTTGGGTCAACAAAAGTTGGCGAGTGAACCTTGATAAAACATTGTTACTAATTTCTTGTTTTATTTAATAAGGAAAAATTGTACAATAATCACATGTGAGCAAACATATATAGATAAACAAACACAAACCACTTTGGATGAGTATATGATATGAATGATGATGAATGTGAGATCAAGGCTCAATCAAACGGAGCCGATCTTATGAGGCACCTAATGCTCAACCCGTCTCCCACGGGGAACTGATGGGCCTAATGATATGCGTGCACTGAAAATGATAAATCCAAACTACATATAATCCACACAACAATTGATACACATTTGATCACGGATATGATGTATGCACAAGTGTTTAAATATATTAAAAGAATTATACGACACATGATACACCCCAAAACATGATTAAAAACGGGGAATTGATAGAGATTCACTCACAATGGGTGCGTTCTTTGATGATGATGAAGGCGCACGAATTTATGATTCGATTGACGAGGGAAGAACTAACCTAGATAATAACAAAATGATTTGATAAATAAATAAATTTTGGATGAGATTAATATTTTTAATTAGTGTTCTTAAATGTGATTTTTAGAATTATTTTTGTGAGTTTAAGGAAGTTTTCTAACCTTAATAATCTTATTTTTAAGTATTTTTAAATAATTTTCTAATTAAATAAATAGCTAAAAAGAAATAAATAAAATAAAAAAATTTGACTTTTGACCGTTGACCGTTGACCGGGTCTGACCGGTCAGACTGTGTTTTCTATGCGCTGAGTGAGGTTCGAACTCGGGACCTCTCGTATGCGTGCACACAGCTCTACCAACTGAGCTACGTGTCTAACCCGAAATAAACTCAGATTTAATTATATTTATATACTAACTAGAATATTTCAGAAATTAGTTATTTTAAAAAGGTTTTAAAATCTGCAGAACCGGTGCGTATAACCCGCGTCGAACCCGTGACCATTGCTATGATTGGCACCCAGCCCAACCAACTGGGCTGGGTGTCTAACCCATTTAAATTAAGATTTATATTAAACTTAAGTACTATCTGATGGGTGTTCTGTTAAACTTAAAAGAAAAAAAAATGTTTTGTTATTGCGGGAACCGGATACGTACACGAATCGAACTCGGGACTTGAACGTCATAATTGCACACAGTCCACCGCTGGACTGTGTGTCTAACCCGTTTAGTTTTCTGATTTTAATTATACTAATACTTATTTGCGACTTCATCTTCTTCGTTTATAAGAACACAGAACAGTGAAATCCGACTGTTCTGTTTAAATCGATCATCAAAATTTATAATTGGTTGGAATGAAATAGATAACGAAATTAAGGAATAGAATGTACCAAAACAGAGCGTTTACTTCAAATTACCGGCAATAGTCGTCGGCTCTGATTTGTGACTCTCGGCTGAGTGAATTGTTTGACAGTTTAGATCCTTGTGTTATGAAATTAAGTTACTGAGCAAGAGATATCAAGAGGGTTTAGTTGATTATACCGATCGACAGTGAGACTTCGGATTTTCAGTGATATTCCGGTGAGTGTGGGTTTTTTCGATGGCGCAGTCTGGGACAGATTCTCGTTGAATGATTAAAGTTAAGACATGCCGAATAATGGATTACAAACAAAAGAGTCGAGAATTTTACCGATTTGAAGTAAGCCTCGGTTTTCCGGTGAAAGTCCGGCGAATGCAAAATATCTCCGGCGACGTGTTTTGGGATGAATAAAGCTTCGGAAACGATCGTGGTTCTGAGCGAAAGGATTTCCAGAGTGTTCAAGTGGGTATTTATAGTGGAAACAGGCTGAATTGGGTTTGAATTGAGTCAAGGTTCGCGATTGAAGATTTCCGTCGGTTATGACGGAAATTGACTGCCGACAACGGTTATAACCGACGTCGGGATTAAATTGTGCGTTTCAATCAAAAAAGGATTTGGCCAAAATCGCGGATTGCCAGATTTTCCGGTGATTGCGAGTTCTGGCGCGCTGATGTCCGGTTTTGATTTTCTGGTTTTACCTTAAGTATTATTTGTTTCCTTGTTTATCACAAGTGAAGTGTGTGGCGGAGCGGTGTGTTGTGTGTTTGGGTTTGTGGGTGACCCGGATTCGAAACCCGGCGTCTCCATATTTTTTAATCCACGATTTTTTTGTTATTTAATAATTTTGGTTTAAAATTCATATATATATATTATTTATGTATTGTTTAAAATTTATCCGAGCAAAAAATGCGCAACGAAAATTTATAACTGAGCATTTTATTAATAAACGAAGCGGGTTTGGAAACCCGTTTTTCGACGAATGTTACAGTATCCCTACTTTTAGAAATTTTGTCCCGAAATTTAAGTAGTAGTGGTAACAGGAAAAAGATGTGGGTATTTCTCGCGCATTGAGTCTTCACGTTCCCAAGTAAACTCAGGTCCTCGTTTTGACTCCCAACGTACCCTGACAATTGGAATACGACTTCGTCTTAAACGCTTCTCTCCGAAGTCCATGATTTCTACTGGTCTTTCAACGAAGTGCATAGATTCATCGATTTGAATGTCTTCTAGAGGAATATGGAGGTTTTCATCGGCGAGGCACTTCTTCAAGTTTGATACGTGGAATGTGGGATGAATTCTGTTGAGTTCTTCTGGTAGGTCAAGCTTGTATGCTACAGGACCTACTCTTTCGAGTATCTTGAAAGGTCCTACGTAGCGTGGTGCTAGCTTTCCCTTTTGTCCAAAACGAACTACTCCCTTCCATGGTGATACTTTTAGAAGTACTTGATCGCCAATGTTAAACTCCAAGGGCTTTCGTCGTTTGTCTGCATAACTCTTTTGACGACTTTGAGCCGCTAGAAGATTGTTTCGAATTTGAATGACCTTTTCGGTTGTTTCTTGAATTAATTCTGGACCGGTGATTTGTGATTCCCCAATTTCGTGCCAACATACTGGAGGTCGGCACTTACGGCCATACAATGCTTCGAAAGGAGCCATGCCGATACTTGAATGATAGCTATTGTTGTACGAAAATTCAACTAATGGTAGATGAGCGTCCCAGTTCCCTTTGAAGTCTATGACACACGCTCGCAGCATGTCTTCAAGGGTTTGGATGGTGCATTCAGATTGACCATCAGTTTGAGGATGAAAAGCGGTACTGAGGTCTAATCGTGTACCCAAGGCGGTTTGTACGGCTCGTCATGTTCGTGAAGTGAAACGACCATCATGGTCTGAAATGATGCTTAAAGGTACACCATGACGGCTTACGATCTCGCTGATGTAGATATGAGCTAACTTCTCGTTTTTTAAGTCCTCGCGAATCGGTATGAAGTGAGCTGATTTTGTAAGACGATCAATGATTACCCATATGGTGTCATACCCACTGGAGGTGCGAGGTAACCCGGTAATGAAGTCCATGGTTATGTTTTCCCACTTCCATACAGGTATTTCAGGTTGGACTAGAAGTCCTGAAGGTCTTTGATGTTCAGCTTTTACTTTGGAACAGGTAAGGCACTTGGAAACAAAAACAGCGATATCTTTTTTTCATGCCCGGCCACCAGTAGGTGTATCGTAGGTCTTGATACATCTTGTCAGCTCCTGGGTGTACAGAGTATCGTGTTTTGTGCGCCTCATTCATGAGGAAATCACGAAGGTTATCGCGATCGGGTATCCATATGCGATTTAAATAGTATAGAACACCGTCGGATTTGGTTTCGATTTTGAGTTCAGCTCCACATGACAGCTCATCGCGTACGTCATTTTCTGTTACAGAAACATGTTGAGCTGCTCGGATTCAATCTTTGATGTCGGTTATGATTTGCGAACAGAGAAGACGAATGGAGTTCGCATAACCTTTTCGACTGAGTGCATCAGCCACCACGTTTGCTTGCCAGGATGATACCGAATTTCACATCGTAGTCGTTAAGAAGTTCGACCCATCTTCGTTGCCTCATATTCAACTCCTTTTGGTTGAAGATATGTTGGAGACTTTTGTGGTCAGTGTATATTTCACACTTGGTACCATAGAGGTAATGTCTCCATATCTTGAGAACGAACACAACGGCTCCAAGTTCCAGGTCGTGGGTGGTGTAATTCTTCTCATGAACTTTGAGTTGCCTAGAAGCATAGGCTATCACTTTTCCTCTTTGCATTAATACACAGCCTAGCCCTTGCCCTGATGCGTCGCAATATACTACAAAGTCATCGCAACCTTCAGGGAGTGTGAGGATAGGTGCGTCACAAAGTTTTTGCTTTAGAGTTTGGAAGGCTTCTTCTTGTTTAGGTCCCCATATGAAGGGTTTTCCTTTATGAGTCAAAGTCGTGAGTGGTACAGCAATACGGGAAAAATTGGCAATAAAGCGGCGATAGTAACCAGCCAAACCAAGAAATGACCTTACTTCGGTAGGGGTACGTGGCGCTTGCCATTCCTGTACTGCCTTGATTTTTGAAAGATCGACATGTATCCCCTTGTCATTGACGACATGTCCAAGGAATTGTACTTCTCTTAACCAGAATTCGCATTTTGAGAACTTAGCGTAGAGCTTTTCAGTCCTTAAAAGTGTAAGGATGAGTCGAAGGTGTCGCTCATGATCGGATTTAGATTGGAGTTGATAAGAATATCGTCGATGAAGACTATGACGAAACGGTCGAGGTAGGGTTTGCATACCCTATTCATTAGATCCATGAAGACAGCGGGGGCGTTGGTTAAACCGAATGGCATGACCATGAATTCGTAATGACCATAACGAGTCCGGAAAGCGGTCTTTGGGATATCTTCTTCATGTACTCTGAGTT
This sequence comes from Scalesia atractyloides, assembly GCA_947069175.1. Taxonomy (NCBI): domain Eukaryota; kingdom Viridiplantae; phylum Streptophyta; class Magnoliopsida; order Asterales; family Asteraceae; genus Scalesia; species Scalesia atractyloides. The sequence goes on along the minus strand of CAMTDV010000023.1, from coordinate 39,232,462 downwards.
GATGATAACCAGAACGAAGGTCGATTTTTGAAAAGCAGGTGGCGCCTTGAAGTTGGTCTAGGAGGTCATCGATGCGAGGTAGTGGATAGCGATTTTTAACCGTTAGCTTGTTGAGTCCTCTATAATCAATGCACATGCGAAACGTTCCATCTTTCTTCTTCACAAAGAGAACAGGTGCACCCCAAGGCGAGGAGCTAGGACGTATAAATCCTTTGTCAGTCAGCTCTTGCAGCTGACTGGCCAGCTCTTGCATTTCAGATGGGGCTAACCTATAAGGGGATTTTGCGACTGGTGTAGCGCCAGGTACAAGATCGATGCGGAATTCGACTTCTCTCACAGGAGGGAGTCCTGAAATGTCGTCGGGAAAGACTTGTGGGAATTCTTTCACAACTGGGATATCTTCGAGTTTCCTTTCCTTGTTTCCCTTTTTGACGACATGAGTTAGGAAAGCGACATAGTTCTTGCGGAGATATCTTCGGGCTTGAAGGCAGGACATTAGTTTGAGTCCTTTCGAAGGGGTTTCTCCAAAAATACGTAGGGTCTGACCGTCTGCAAGAGGAATGCGAATGAACTTTTCGCGGCATACTACTTCAGCGTGATACTGGTTGAGCCAGTCCATACCGATTATAACATCGAAACTTCCCAACTTCATAGGAATGAGGTCAACTGGAAAATCGTGATCGTTTAGAGTGAGGGTACAATCGCGTATAATAGAATTTAATGAAACGGGTTTTCCGTCAGCAACTTCCACCATTAGAGATTCCATGAGATTAACACGAGTTTGGTTGAGGATAGGTTCAAATTCTAAGGACACAAAACTCTTATCCGCGCCAGTATCGAATAACATGGATGCATAACTACCATTGATGAGAAACGTACCGTTAACCACGTTGTTGTCAGCCCTAGCTTGGTTGGCATCGATGTTGAAAGCTCTTCCTCTGGCAGGTGAAGGAGCTTGGTTTGCTTGGTTTACCGGGTTTGCTTGAGCTTGGGCACGGATGATGTTCACCAAGCGTGGACAAGTGTTTCTGAAGTGGTTTGGGTCCCCGCAGTTGTAACAAGCTCGCATGGGTTGCATCATGGGGTAGTTGGGTTGGTAGTAGGATTGGGCTATGTGTTGTGCAGATGGTAGAAGTAAAGGTTGTTGGGCTTGACCCACTATCTGATGGTGGGTTTGGGTTGAGGGTTGATTGTGGTTCATTCGTTGAAGAGTGCGACAAGTTTGAATGGTGTGACCCGCACGGCCACAGCTGGTGCAATGTTGGCAAAGAGTTTCGGGAGGGTGATGGTATTGACAACGGTTGCATTTTGGGTGTGGGCCGGTGTATGGCTTTTTAAATGGTGCAGCTGAAGGAGCAATTTGGGTGATTGGTGCAGCGGTGATAGGAGGGTTGGTGTGAGTGACAGCAAAATTCTTGCTGTTTCGTTTCCTCTTTCCAGCAAACTTTGAGGAGGAGACTGAGTGGTTTGTAGTTGAGGTTTCTATGGGTGCTTTCTTCTTTTCATCTTTGAACTTGCCGTTTCGAATGCGATTTTCAGTGAGTTCTGTAGCTAACTCCATCGCGGCTTCAAGTGTTGCAGGCGAAGTGCTTAAAACTGAATCTTGAATTTTCGAGGGAAGACCTCGAATGTAATGTTCAACCAAGCGGTACACGGGGTGAACATATTAGGGATCATCTGGTTTAGTTCGAGAAATCTCTTGTTATAGGAAGTGTGATCGCCTTCCTTTTGTTTTAGCGCGTGGAATTCATCTTCTAACTTTTTGATTTCGCTTCTTGGACAGAAGCATCTGGTCATAAGTTCCCTTAACTCTTCCCATGTTAAGGCCATGGCGTCTTCAATTCCTCGTTTACCCTTTTCTGTGTTCCACCAGGTAAGGGCTACCCTGAACAGTCTTCCAGTTGCATAACGTACCTTGCGATCCTCGGGACAATCGCAATTGAGGAAAGTGTTTTCCATTTCTTCAAACCAGTGAAGGAGGGCGGTAACACCTTCGGTCCCTTCATACTTTGGGGGATCGCAAGATTTGAAGTGTTTGTAGGAGCACTTTTTGGAAGGAGGGTTGGCGACGCTCTGGTCTTCTTGATTGGGAGGGTTGATGGGATTTGCGGTGAGAGCTTGTTGAACTTGAATTACGATGTCAGGAAGCACTGCGGCCATTTGTTTAGCAATTTGTGTGGCCAAGCGTTCATTGGATCTTCCTGACTTTCTACCTCCACGTAGTTGCCTAGCCGACATCTACAGGAACATACATAGGAATATTGTGAGTTTAAGAAGTTTCTAGGTGTCATGTGTCGTTAAAAGAATAAAAAAATAACATAACTGACAATAATGCAACTACATCCATAGGATGTCTTGGGTTTGCTCATGTTTGGGCCTCCAATGTCCCCCATACCATCGCTTGTGTAGTCATGTGGGCCCCCATGACTATTGGTCTCGGTAGGATTCACATTGGTGTTGGCGGATTAACACTCGCACCACCCAAATGAAAACCAGAAAATATAATTGCGAGATGTATGGTACGAGGGTGTCCAGGTGTAGACACAATGACAACTCAAAGTGGGGTTAGCTCACACGACGTTTGGTATAGCATGCTTTGGCCTAATAGGTCCTTCGTACTCTCATCGTTAGTCCCCAGGTAGGCAAACTGGTCCTTTATTTTGGATTTATACGAATGCCAAGCCTAGACAGGACGTTCCGACTACCAGTACTCGTACCCTTCCAGTTACTACATGCCCGTCATGAGAACTCACTTTGATGTGATTTGAAAATACAAAAATCATTGCAAAAATCATGGTAATCGAGGTGTGTGCTCTTATGGATATGATATGTTATGAGGATATGATTCATGATGAGCATTGTATAATAACATGTATTTGTGAGGATGCTTGCATAACATTGAGTGTATAAATAAACATAAAGCATATAAACATCATGAATTTTGTATGTAACGCATAAACAATTTAAAATTTTAATTAACTATAGTATAGGCTCTAAGGGTCTAATAACCTATCCTATATCCATATAGTCATGGCTCTGATACCAATCTGTCACACCCCGACCCGCAGCGGAATAAGAGTCGGGGCATAATTGGGTTATCACCAAAGCTCATGATGTTTACTAAAATGTTTCATATTTATTAAATTCAAATTACAACTCAATTATCCATAACAAAATTCATACAGTTACAAGAAAATGAAACAACATAATTATTCCAAATCTTAAATTTGTTTATTCTTCTAGGCCTTCCTATGTGGTTCTTGTCTCAGCCGGATCACCTGTATCATGTGTAAAACGGGGGATATTTTGGGTCAACAAAAGTTGGCGAGTGAACCTTGATAAAACATTGTTACTAATTTCTTGTTTTATTTAATAAGGAAAAATTGTGCAATAATCACATGTGAGCAAACATATATAGATAAACAAACACAAACAACTTTGAATGAGTATATGATATGAATGATGATGAATGTGAGATCAAGGCTCAATCAAACGGAGCCGATCTTATGAGGCACCTGATGCTCAACCCGTCTCCCACGGGGAACTGATGGGCCTAATGATATGCGTGCACTGAAAATGATAAATCCAAACTACATATAATCCACACAACAATTGATACACATTTATAACATTTGATCACGGATATGATGTATGCACAAGTGTTTAAATATATTAAAAGAATTATACGACACATGATACACCCCAAAACATGATTAAAACGGGGAATTGATAGAGATTCACTCACAATGGGTGCGTTCTTTGATGATGATGAAGGCGCACGAATTTATGATTCGATTGACGAGGGAAGAACTAACCTAGATAAAAACAAAATGATTTGATAAATAAATAAATTTTGGTTGAGATTAATATTTTTAATTAGTGTTCTTAAATGGGATTTTTAGAATTATTTTTGTGAGTTTAAGGAAGTTTTCTAACCTTAATAATCTTATTTTTAAGTACTTTTAAATAATTTCTAATTAAATAAATAACTAAAAAGAAATTAAATAAAATAAAAATTTTGACTTTTGACCGTTGACCGTTGACCGTTGACCGGGTCTGACCGGTCAGACTGTGTTTTCTATGCGCTGAGTAAGGTTCGAACTCGGGACCTCTCGTATGCGTGCATGCAGCTCTACCAACTGAGCTACGTGTCTAACCCGAAATAAACTCAGATTTAATTATATTTATATACTAACTAGAATATTTCAGAAATTAGTTATTTTATAAAGGTTTTAAAATCTACAGAACCGGTGCGTATAACCCGCGTCGAACCCGTGACCATTGCTTTGATTGGCACCCAGCCCAACCAACTGGGCTGGGTGTCTAACCCATTTAAATTAAGATTTATATTAAACTTAAGTACTATCTGAGGGGTGTTCTGTTAAACTTAAAAGAAAAAAAAAATGTTTTGTTACTGCGGGAACTGGATACGTACACGAATCGAACTCGGGACTTGAACGTTATAATTGCACACAGTCCACCACTATGACTGTGTGTCTAACCCGTTTAGTTTTCTGATTTTAATTATACTAATACTTATTTGCGACTTCATCTTCTTCGTTTATAAGAACACAGAACAGTGAAATCCGACTGTTATGTTTAAATCGATCATCAAAATTTATAATTGGTTGGATTGAAATAGATAACGAAATTAAGGAATTGAATGTACCAAAACAGAGCGTTTACTTCAAATTTCCGACAAGAGTCGTCGGCTCTGATTTGTGACTCTCGGCTGAGTGAATTGTTTGACAGTTTAGATCCTTGTGTTATGAAATTAAGTTACTGAGCAAGAGATATCAACAGGGTTTAGTTGATTATACTGATCGACAGTGAGACTTTGGATTTTCAGTGATATTCTGGTGAGTGTGGGTTTTTCCGGCGGCGTAGTCTGGGACAGATTCTGGTTGAATGATTAAACTTAAGACATGCTGAATAATGGATTACAAACAAAAGAGTCGAGAATTTTACCGATTTGAAGTAAGCCTCGGTTTTCCGGTGAAAGTCCGGCGAATGCAAAATATCTCCGGCGACGTGTTTTGGGATGAATAAAGCTTCGGAAACGATCGTGGTTCTGAGCGAAAGGATTTCCAGAGTGTTCAAGTGGGTATTTATAGTGGAAACAGGCTGAATTGGGTTTGAATTGAGTCAAGGTTCGCGATTGAAGATTTCGTCGGTTATGACGGAAATTGACTACCGGCAACGGTTATAACCGACGTCGGGATTAAATTGTGCGTTTCAATCAAAAAAGGATTTGGCCAAAATCGCGGATTGCCGAATTTTCCGGTGATTGCGAGTTCTGGCGCGCTGATGTCCGGTTTTGATTTTCTGGTTTTACCTTAAGTATTATTTGTTTCCTTGTTTATCACAAGTGAAGTGTGTGGCGGAGCGGTGTGTTGTGTGTTTGGGTTTGTGGGTGACCCGGGTTCGAAACCCGGCGTCTCCATATTTTTTTTAATCCACCATTTTTTTGTTATTTAATAATTTTGGTTTAAAATTCATATATATATATATATTATTTATGTATTGTTTAAAATTTATCCGAGCAATAAATGCGCAACGAAAATTTATAACTGAGCATTTGATTAATAAACGAAGCGGGTTTGGAAACCCGTTTTTCGACGAATGTTACAATAACAACTCTAGATAAAACTTATGAAATAGAACTTGCAGATGGAACCTTAAAACTGCTTCTTCCATTCTTGATGGATGCTCTATATCCATTAAGAATCATTCCATCCATATCTCTCTTTTGCCAATGAAATTGGCGGGGTTCGATATTGTCTTAGGTATGGATTGGTTATTTTATAACCAAGCCCGTATTGCCTGCGATAAAAAGCTCATCGAAATTAAAACCCCATCTGGTGAAATAATCACCATACCCGGAGACTCACACTATGGACTGCCAGACAAGGTGTCGTTATTAAGGCATCCAAGTGTTTGAGAAGAGGCTGTGTCATCTACATGGTACAAGTTACCATAAATGAACCAAAGCCGAACCTTGAAGATCAACCAGTTATCTCGAAGTATCCCATGTTTTCCCTGAAGAATTACCAGGCCTACCTCCAGATAGGCAAGTGGAGTTCAGAATTGATATCATACCAGGATCAGCACCTGTAGCTAGAGTTCCATATAGACTAGCTCCAACCGAAATGAATGCATTAAGAGTTCTATTGGACGAACTCTTGGAGAAAGGCTTTATTCAGCCTAGTTCCTCACCTCATGTTTATAAAGAAGAAAGATGGTTCGATGCGAATGTGCATCGACTATCGTGAGCTGAACAAGTTAACAATCAAGAATAGATATCCTCCGCCCAGGATCGACGATTTATTCGACCAACTCCAAGGGGCTAGTTACTTCTCCAAGATCAATTTGAGATCAGGATATCATCAACTGAAGGTTAGGAGCGAAGATGTTCCTAAGACCGCCTTCAGGACCCGCTATGGTCACTTTGAATTTTTGGTGATGCCTTTTGGGCTCACAAATGCACCAGCAGCATTCACGGATCTCATGAATAGAACCTGCAAACCGTATTTGGATAAGTTTGTCATTGTCTTCATTGATGATATACTTATCTACTCTCGTAATCAAGCTGATCACGAGAAACATCTTCAGTGCATCTTAGAACTCCTAAGGCAAGAGAAGCTTTATGCTAAATTCTCTAAGTGTGAGTTTTGGCTCAAGAGGTCCAATTTCTTGGCCACATGATGAGTGAGCATGGTATCCAAGTGGATCCCGCCAAAATTGAGGCCATAATGAATTGGGAAGTACCCAAAACCCCAACGGAGGTCCATAGTTTCTTAGGATTGGTTGGTTATTATAGAAGATTCATTAAGAACTTTTCAAGAATAGCCACTCCGTTAACTACCTTGACCCGTAAGAATGTTAAGTATAATTGGGGTCCGAAGCAACAAGAATCTTTTGAGATTCTTAAACACAAGTTGAGCAATGCTCCTGTATTATCTCTACCTGAGGGTATTGAGGAATTTGAAAGTCTACGTGGTGCATTGCACACTGGCAAGGGTTGTGGCTAATGCAAAAGGGCAAAGTGATTGCCTTTGCATCACGACAGTTACATGTGCACGAAAAGAATTACACCACCCATGATTTGGACTGGGTGCCGTCGTATTTGCACTAAAACTGTGGAGACATTACTTGTATGGCACAAAATGATTTATATACATTGACCATAAAAGTCTCCAGCATCTGTTCAATCAGAAGGAATTGAACATGCGACAACGTCAATGGATGGAAACGCTTAACGACTATGATTGTGAGATTCGCTACCATCCAAGCAAGGCAAATGTAGTTGTCGATGCCTTAAGTCGCAAGGCACGGGTTAAACCTATAAGGATTAACGCCAAGGGCATTGAGCTCAGAAATAACTTAAATGAGAAGCTATTAGATGCGCAAAGCAAGCTCTATTAGAGGCTAATATCCCTAATGAGGGATTAGGCGGAACTGTTGATCAGTTAGCGCCTAGAAAGGATGGAATCCTTAGATTCAATGATAGAATTTGGGTTCCGATATTTAGAGGACTTAGAGATCTAATCCTCCAGGAAGCACATAATACAAGACATTCTGTTCACCCGGGTGGTGACAAGATGTATCAAGATCTAAAGAAAAGTTATTGGTGGATGGGTTTGAAGAAATCCATAGCCACTTATGTAGCTAAGTGTCTGACGTGTTCGCAAGTTAAAGCTGAACATCAAAAGCCGTCAGGACTTCTACAACAGCTTGAAATTCCCACTTAAAAATGGGAAATGGTAACTATCGACTTGATTACCAAGTTACCTAAGACCAAAAATGGAAATGACACTATTTGGGTCATAGTGGATAGGCTGACTAAATCAACACATTTCTTGCCAATAAAGAAAACGTACAATTCAGATAAATTGGCTAAGTTGTATATGGACAAGATTGTGTCTCTACAAAGTGTGCCGGTATCTATTGTATCTGATAGGGATACTAGATACACATCTCACTTTTGGAAAAGTTTCCAACAATCTTTAGGCACACGATTAAATTTTAGTACGGCTTACCATCCGCAAACTGATGGCCAAAGTGAGCGTACTATTCAGACTTTGGAAGACATGCTTCGGGCATGCGTGATTGATTTAGGTGAAAGTTGGGATGATCACTTACCCCTAATAGAATTCTCCTATAATAACAGCTATCATGCTAGCATCAAGGCTACTCCTTTTGAGGCCTTGTATGGGAGAAAGTGCCAAATGCACGTGTGTTGGGCAGAAGTTGGGGAGGCCAAACTATCGGGACCTGAGATTGTCCTAGAGACACGGAAAAGATTGTGCAAATCCGAGATCGTCTCAAAGCTGCCAGAGATAGGCAGAAGAGCTATGCTGACAAGAGGCGTAAACCTCTTCAGTTCCACGTAGGGGACAAAGTCATGCTAAAAGTATCACCCTGGAAAGGTGTGATGCGTTCTGGAAAGAAGGGCAAGTTAAGCCCAAGGTATATTGGACCATTCGAGATAGTCGAATGTGTCGGCACTGTAGCTTATAAGTTCAGATTGCCAGAGGAGTTTAGTGGAATTCATGATGTATTCCACATATCTAACCTTAAGAAATGTCGATGAGTCGCTAACAATGTCGTACAATGAGGTGCTAATAGATAAAAACCTGAGGTTTATTGAGAAACCGATTTCGATCGAGGATCGGCAAGTTAAGTGTCACACCCCGACCCGCAGCGGAAAAAAGGTGATCGGGGCATGATTGGGTTTTCATCAAAGCTCATGACATTTATTATAAAGTTTCATATTTATTATTTCTTTTTAAAGGAGAATCATTACAATCAATAATACAAGTACAACATGTTCTATACATCTTTCTAGACTTCATTATTTTTCTTCTTAGGCAATTTCCTATGTGTCCCTTTCTTCAACCTGTCCACCTGTATCATGTGTAAAAATAGGGTTTTTGGGTCAACAAAAAGTTGGCGAGTGAATCCTATGGAAACATTTAAACGTGTTTATTGTATCGATTATAAAATAAAGTGCATAACCGCATATGAGTAAACGTAAATGTAAATTTAATCACAAAACACATAATATTAATTATTGCACACATATACACCAAATGATTGATTTTGAGGCACGCGTTGTTCAACTCGTCTCCCACGAGGGCCTAATGAATGATTTTGAGGCACGCGTTGTTCAACCCGTCTCCAACGAGGAACTATGGGCCTAATGAATTGATTTGCACGCCACTTGACTAAATGTAAACACACATTACAACAAACAATATTTACATTATAAGTTTAGATCATATAATGGTAATGGTACGAGTTTGAATAAGCGAATTAATTTAAGCGACACATGATACACCCCAAAACATGAATAAAAAGGGGAATTTGTAAGAATTCACTCATCAGTGGTTGCGTTTCTTGGATTGTTGATGAATGCGCACGAATTTGGATTTAACCACGAGAGAAACTAACCTAAATAATAACATAATAATTCGATAAATAAATAAACTTTTATTTGAGATTAATATTTTTAATTAGTGTTCTTAATGGGATTGTTAGATTTATTTTTGTGAGTTCAAGGAAATTTTCTAACTTCAAAAATATTATTTTTAAGTGTTTTTAATTGATTTTTAAATAAAATAAATAAATAAAAAGAAAATAAAAATTTTGAATTTTTTGACTGTTGACGTTGACTGACCGGTCGGACCGTGTTAATTATGTGCGCTGAGTGAGGTTCGAACTCGTGACCTCCCGCACGCGTGCACGCAGCTCTACCAACTGAGCTACGTGTCTAACCGAAATAATATCAATTTTAATTATATATATATACTAGTTAGATTAATACGGATTTTATTTATTTTAAAAAGATTTATTAATTCTCCAAAACCGGTGGAGATTTCATGATTCGAACCCGTGGCTATCGACTTTTATGGCACCCAGCCCAACTTTTATTGCACCAAGCCCAACCAACTGGGCTGGGTGTCTAACCCATTATAGTCAGAATTTATATTATATTTATACACATACTGAAGCGAATCTGATTAAGCTTGTTTTAAAAAGGAACATTTTATTTCAGGAAAACCGGCGTGGCACTAGGCTCGAACTCGGGACCGTGATTTAAAATTGCACACAGTCCACCACTGGACTGTGAGTCTAACCCGGTATAATTTCCGATTTTAAATGCATTTAACAATTGGTTTCAGTTCATCTTCTTCATTAAACCCAAAGCCCAGTACATAACCCGCCTGAAATCGATTTTTAGACAATTCTTGGTGATTGTTCAAAGATTCGTAACATACAGAATGACAGATAGAGAAGTTAAAGAAATATACCAACTAGAAGTAAAATCTCGGTTTTCCGGTGAAAATCTCCGGCGAGTGCACCAAATTCCGGCGATGTATTTCTTGCGACAGAGACTCTACAGGGAGTTTATGGTGAGTGTGGGTGATTTCGGTCTGAGCTCTAGATGTCCTATTTTAGAGTAGGGTATTTAAGGGAATGGATTCTTCGGTTTTCCGGCGATTTGCAGAAAATTCTGGCGAGGTGTTCTTGATGAATAGAGACTTGTTGAGAGGTTAGCGAGAGGGTGAAAATTGTGCGAGTGTGAGCAGGTTTGAGAGAAATACACATGGAATTTATAGATTGACAGAAGCTGCCCGATTTCAGTTTCAAGAATTCCGGTCAAATCTCTCTGGCGGTTACGACTGGAATTGGGGCTAGACATCGGTTATAACCGATGTCGTCGTCAGTTATAGCGTTTTAGTCAAAAGGAGAATGGCTGAACTCGCGGATTGCCGGATTTTCCGGTGATTGCGAGTTCTGCTGCGCTGATGTCCGGTTTTTGAATTCGAGTTTTGATTTAAGTATTAATCGTTTCAGTATTTTCCATAGTTGAGCGTGTGGTGGAGCGGTGTGTTGTTTGCTTGTTGAACCGGCTGACCGGGTTCGAACCCCGGCAGCCTCATTTCATTTTTTTCTCACTTATTTTTATCATTTATCAATTATGGTTTAAAATTCTAACAATGTTTATTAATTATGTATCGTTTAAAATTAAAATAAACAATATATACGCGACGAAAATTATGACTAACTATTCGGTTAATAACGAAGCGGGTTTTGGAAACCCGTTTTTTACGGATGTTAATTAAGAAGCTCTGAAGAAAAATGATACCTATAGTAAAGGTTAAGTGGGACGCTTTTAGAGGTCCCGAGTATACATGGGAGGTTGAGTCCACTATGCGACAAAATTACCCCCATATTTTTGAATAAAATCTCGAGGTCGAGATTTCTTTTAAGGGGGTAAGGATGTAACGCCCTGTAAAATCGTGTCCAATAGTATAGTGACACGTGTTGTATTTTAAATATAGTCTATTAAAGACCAATAAGGACTAAAGACGTCAACATGCTCAAACCGAGCCTCTAAGTGACGATCTGATGTCAACATGCGTAAATAACAGCCTCTGAGTGACTGATATGTCAACATGCTTAAATCATTAGCCTCTGAGTGACTGATACGTCAACATGCTTGAATTTGGCCTCTGATTGACTGATATGTCAACATGCCCAGCCTCTGAGTGACATCGGAATCAACATGCTTATAATAAGCCTCTGAGTGATCCTTTGTGAAATCCTAACTCTCATTCGTGCCATTTGTTGGACGTGAGGGTTCAATTTTGTAAATATATGAAAGTTGTATGATGGAGGATTAAAAGTGTCAACATGTTAATTTATACCTCTGAGCGACCTTTTGACGAACCGAGTGCTCGACAATGTCCGGCATAATCCCGGGTATGCCAAGTATTGGCTACGGAGGGCTAAAAGTGCCAAAAAGGTGTTTAAAAAGGTTTCTAGAAGCTTTTAAAGTTAAGGGGATAAAGTGTCAAAATCTGAAACTGGTTATAGGGCGGCCGCGGGCCGCGAGAGACCAGCTTGAGTCTCTCGTGGGGCACGAGTACAGGTCTGCTGCAGAAAACCATTAATTCGAAACAATGGACTTCTAATCAGCTGTGCCACGTTTTGGGACACTTGTTAGCTTCCTCTTACACCCCTAAACACATGGCTTCACCTCCTTTGAGCTCTCCAACTATAAATAGATGATCAAGTTCACCATTTGAACTTGCACCTTTCTAAATCATAACTCTTCTCCCTCCTCTGGAAGTTCCTAGCTGAAAGGAGCATCCAACTTAGTTCTCTTGCATTCTAGGAACCTCTTGTAAGTATTCCTTGCTCATGCATTTTCGTTTATAGGCTTTTATAGCCAAAAGTCAAGCGTTTTCAGGAAAACGCTTTAACTTTCGGTTAAGACCATTATGGTCCAACCATTGTTTGAAATGAACATGGTTAAGTGGTCGTAATAAGGTAGGTGTTAGTCCCTATAAAGGGCACCTCCTAAAGATCACATTTGCTAGACCAATTGACGGGTCAAAGTTAAGTTATTAAAAAGTCAAACTGGCCATTTTTCGGGAAAATCATAAATTGACCTTATATATGTTATGTAACCTGTTTTGACACTTAAACAAGTTGGTATAATTATTAGAACATGTTCGGCTCGTCAATTTCAGTTCTAGGGTCGGTTCGCAACCGAAAGTCGCGAAGTTTGACTTCTTCTTTGACTTCCGATTCTAAACCGATTTAGATTAGTTACCTACTAATCTAAAGTTGTATTATGATCATAATATAATATAGCATAACCCTCTGAGGTTATATTACATGATCATAATCAGAATCCAAGTTTATGCGCAAGTTCCATAATTATGCCATCTTTGACCAAAATGTCCTTTTTGCATAAAACAAGGTTTTAAATGGTAATGAACTTGAAAATGAGTTTCTACTGATATAATATTATAAGTAGGATTATTTGGGATGTTAAACCAAGTTATAAACTGAGTTTTCAAGCAAGTCCTTAAACTATGTCGATAAATGGCGATTTTAGCCTTGAGGCTCATAAACAAGTTTTAATCAATCTTTTCTAGGTAAATCATTTACCTACTGATATGTTATATTAAATAACATAATAAAAACATATTTAATCTGACCTTAACATAAATTTTCTTTAAAATCGCATAACGACGTCATTTTACGACATAAGCGCCATTTCGGCGCATAGTATGGTATTAAACCATATTATTTGACCAAGACTTGATACCTACTGATTTTAAAACTTATTTTGAACATATTTACAGTAGGTACATGTTATAAACTCATAATCCTAAATAATTTATAAACTATGTGTAAAATGACCAAAATGCCCCTTCGGTGCATAGTTTGGTCATAAAAGATAATTTACACATATAATTGATATCCTACTGATATTATATCATAAATAAAGTATTTTTCCAGAATACTTATAATTATAACGTTAAATTATATTCAAGTTCCTTTTATATGGTATGAAATTACCAAAATGCCCTTATGAGGCATAGTTTCAATCTAAAACCTTAACGGGCATACAAGTTGATATCCTACTGATATCTTAACTTATTGAAAATATAATGGCATATAGAACTTGTCCATGACTTATTCGGTTACCCATTATCGCTTATAAGCGTACGGTTGAATATACGTAACTAGTTTACAGAATTCAACCAAAACGGGTTAAACCTTATCATTTTAATCTCAAAATCCAGAATGTTAATTGTTTACCCATATTATACAAGTCAAGTACATGTCGGGATTAAACTACATTCCATCCGATCATCGTTTAATCAAGCGTTATACATAATGATCATGTACGCTATTCGGTTTATAAGACCGTTAGTATTTAATTGGCTAGCTTATGCCATAATCCAGACTAGAGCCTTGCCGGTAAATGTTATCTGCACTTGGTACTTTTGTATATGGCTGAGTTATTTAAAAATAAAAGAAGAAGACTAGCACAGGTAAATACTCTCGACTTATTTTCCCTATACGGGCTTGGGATACGGTAAACTATTACCGCTTGGTCCGTTGTGCCGTGTTTAATTGACTATGGTGTTATCAACTGACGTCACGATACTCCCCACCCGGGCCCACCGGTGTATGGATTTTGGTTGGAAATCCGGGGTGTGACAGGTAGTGACCGAAAATACCGGTTATTACTACCGGTCGGTCTTCTTGTGGACCCCTGGGGACGATGGGGAAGATGACCTGCTACTCACGCCAGTGAGACGTGCAGCTCTTCTAGTGGCTACGCTTGGGCGAAGGACACCTTGAATCATAAGAACAGCCTTCATTTTTTTGTTACTGGGCCCTCGCCGCCTCGAGTAATCTGGCGCACTTCCTTGCGCACGTTTTGTAATAAGTGGGTGAGCTTCCCACTCTTGAGTGCCTTCTCAATCTCCATGCGCAGGGAGATGCAATTGTCGGTTATGTGCCCCGTGTCTTTGTGATAATCGCAGAAGAGGTTGGGGTCTTGACCCTTCTTGTTGCGCATCGGTGGTGATTGTTTGAATTGATGGTCTTCTGTGCTGGGGACCTCCGCCGGTGTCTTCGTCAGTGGGGTCCACTGGCGATCACAATTTTCTTGTTTTATTGCCCGCTGGGTGGCGTGCTTATTAATGGTCGCACGGGCGTCGACCGGTGTATGGGGAGGGTGTTGGCTATGGTCCTTCACCCTTTATTGTTTTTTTTTAAAACTCCTGCTCAAGTCTCTGGGACGGTGGTGAGGTAGGGGATACTACTGTTGTTAGGTTGCGCTCATTTTGCGCATAGACCTTTGTTGCGGCCATAAGTTTCTCCCAGCTCTTGCGGAGACCTGTAGTCCCTGACAAAACTTTGATCATCTCGTCACAGCGTACGACATATTTAAACTGTGCACGGATTAGGTCCTCGTGCACATCCCCTATCTCCAACACCTCCTTGTTGTAGCGGGTGATGAAATCCTCGAGGCTTTCATCATCCGGTGCCAGATATTCATTACGTCAGAAGAGTCTCTGACATAACGCCTTTGTTGGCTGAAATGCGCCACGAACTTGTCCTTCAAATCGTTCCAGTACGCGAGTTTGCTCATAGACAGGTTATCAAAACACAGGCGTGCAGCACCTATGAAGGTTTGAACAAATGGGTGACACCACATCGGTAGTGTCTATCCTCCGATCAGCCATGCGCCAGTGAAGAGACGCAGGTGGTCATCCGGGTCGGTCAACCCGTTGTATTTTCCGACATTGGAGGGCGCTTTGCACGCTCTAAGGGTGCGAAAGCTATCTCCTTGATGAACTTGGAGTGTTCGGCTGTGTCCGCCAGTCGGTAAATCAAGTTGTAATCATGCTCGGCCTCTCGGTTGTAACCGCCGTGTGGAGCGGATCTGTATGCTGCATGATTTTTGGGTATCCGGTGAAAGACCTGGCGCTATCACCTTCACCGTAAGTCTTGTCTTCCTCACGCTGGGTGTACCGCTGTCCTTGAGGACGCTGGCCCAGCCATGAGTGGACAGATGCTCGTCTGAGAGAGCGAGACTCCGGCTTAGGCAGAGGCTGTGTGTATTCTGTCTCCTGTGGGTGGAGACTATATGATACGCTCGCCCTAGCTGGTGAGTCATAACTCAAAATCCTAGAAGCGTGTACTTGAATAGCGGGCTGCACTGGGGCAGCAGGGGTGTTTGTTTGCGCACAGAGTTGTGCATAGACGGCATTCAGGGCCGTCTAAGACATTATGAACCATGACATCGGTGTCTCACCAGGGGGTAAGACCGACGTGATCAGAACAAAAGGAGTCTCTAGCTGGGCTCTGGGGGTGACCGGGATGTTATTCGGCCAGAGCCGTGTTGGTCACCGGTATCCTCGGAGGAATCTTCTCTCACTTGCCCGTCGACACGAGAGGTTTGATTCGGGTTCTTACTTCGCGTCGAGAGCCTCGCGGGGTTGGAAAATCGGCCATCAGGAAATGAGGCTTAGAAAAGGTGAAAAATGGGAGGTTGGAAACTAGAAATAGTGAGAATATAGCGGATGGCACCAATGAAAAAGCACTGGTTGAACCTAGGGATATCCGGGGATATATAAGTCACAACCAGGGTGTTTCTGCATAAATGGTTAACCTCTCACTTCGCCTTTGGGTTTGCAAGCTCACTCCGGCTGATCTGCACAACTAGCAACGCCGTTAGTCTCGCCATGGGGAAAGGGTGGTTTTCTCCGTGACCACACTCTGGTGTGAGAGTAAGTATCTTTGTTACGAGAAACTAGTAATTGTAAATATAAGCAAGAGCTTATGTGTGTGGTAAGTGGTGTAGCAAGTATGTGCCTCTGTAAGCGTGTCGTTACCTGGAGATCCGATACTTATTTATAGCCGAGAGAAGGTATGTTCAGGAGAAATGCTGGTGGGCCTTGGGCCCGGCCCATACAGCCAGAAACGTCCCTTTTGTCCCTCGACAGCAGACATTAAATGCTCCCTGTAGGAGAATTAATGTTCTCTGTCGGGAGGTATGCTTTGTCGGGTGTTGAGTGGTGCCACGTGTAAAGTAGCCATTTCTGGTGTCAGACCTGTTGCCAGCCAAAATGGAGAAAGTGGAACAGTCACAGGCAGAGCAGTGGTTGGTGTATGGTCTGACACTTGCCTTATTGTCATGAGTGTTGTCACACGCAACCTGCCAAGTAACCTTTGGTCACAGCTCTGCCATTCAGTACCCTGAGGAATGGTCAACATCTCTTAGTGCTTACCCCCTTCTGTGAGGCTGTCAAGGTTTTTCCCGCCAGCGCAGGGTGTCATGGGTGTTTACTTTTGTCCTGAGACTATGAGGCGCTTCTCATGTGTGTCTTGTCCTTGTAAGGTTTTTGGATTTGCAGCTTAGAGGAATGTTGTTGTGCGCAGGGTCTAGTAGCCTACGCGCATGAGTCTAACTTGTCGTTGTGGCGAGTACACAACTCGTTGTGTGACTTATAAAAGTTGGTCTAATTCACCATTGCGCTGAGTGCGCAAGGCTCATTGTGTGACCTATTGAATCCAAAGAAGGCGCACCATTGCACGTTGCGCGCATGGTTATCTTTGTGACATTTGGGTCAAGGATATGGTCACGTGGGACCATACCTCCTCACCGACAGATCTTGATCATAGTTGTTAATGGCGAATATGACAAATAGCGATAAGATATGTATATGCCACATAGCGAATAACGATAAGGCTATTTTATAAATAGCGGGCGGCTATTTTATAAATAGCGATGCCGGAAAAAAAATTTATATGTATATTATATCAAAATACCCTGATATATATTTCACATGTATATTTAACAAAAACCTAAAATTCAGCTATTTAATTTCTATTTATATTAATATATATATATAATAGATAGATAGATAGATAGATAGATAGATAGATAGATAGATAGATAGATAGATGGATAGATGGATAGATAACAAAGTGTCGATATTCTCTAAAACCACACTATATCTATATGTTATGTAGCGCGCTATAGTGATCACTACGGTCCCTATTGACAACTATGATCTTGATCTCCCTGTGGATCCTGATCAGCCTGGGGATCTTGATTTATCGGCTGATGCGTTAGTGGGAGCAGACGTGGATCTAGGACCCTCACACACACGGCGATCCTACAAGTCCTCAACCACCCACCCCAGGAGGTCCTCAAGCCACTTAATATGACGAGTCCATGAATGATCGTCGGCCTGTGTTGGGCGAGTATCTCGAACAGCGTGTTGTGGAAACTGACATGACCAAGATGTTGGCGGCGACTGTGGGTGTGGTGGAATATCATGATCTGGTGGCGGTTGTAGCACCGGCACGGCCGCGGGCACCCTAAGCATGATAGGGAATTGCGCCAGCCATGACTGTGGATCGAAGATGTGGTGGTCCCTTGTGCGTAACCGTGTGTCTGGGAATTTTTATGATGCATATCACCTAAATTGTGTGTAAATCTTACCTTGCCGGCTCTATCAGCGCCAATAGCCGGTTGTCACCGTTGGGGAAAAGTGCTAGAGAACAGACAAGGCGTATGCTCCTCCGTATACAACCCCTACTCCTAGCAATAAAATGCGGAGGCAAAGTATTGTGCCAACAGTAAGCCAGAGAGCACAACCTCTTGTATAGCAGACAATATAAGAAAAACAGGTCACTGCTCGTACACCACTCTCTGCTCTTCTATCTAGGAAAGACAGAAGTGGTGATTAACCGATGTAGGTACCCGTAGAAAAGGTCAACAATAGGCGTGACCATCCCTTTGGTCTCTGTGTCGTCCTATGGACCGTCGACAATCACAACCCAAAACCCGAGGAGGGTGGATTTATCAGCCATTGTACATCCATTGGTATATAGCGGTGGAACGATCGCTAGCTCGATGTATAAGCCGAGGAGCTTGGCTTTATCATTCTCGAACATAACTAAATGAATGTCATACCTCGTTAGTTTCATACGGATTACTCCAATTAGGGAGTTACTCATCATGGTTTAGTGGTATGTATGGAGGTTCACCCTAGTATCATCCGGCATCTGGATAAACTTGTTGCACATAAAAATATTGGCACTCGTACTTATAATCCAGATAACCTTGTTGTACCGGATAAGATGGTTCATCAACATGGGGAGGCCTGTTGAAAGCTGGAAACAATATGTTTTGATGAGAATGAACGCCAGACCCAACCTCCTCCGCCTCTTTAGAATATTGAACACAGACTCCTCCTAAACAACGGTATGATAAGTATTTAATAATCAAACAACAAATAAGTTAATAAATGTTATACTTATAGGTTTCAGGCACCCAAGACTCATTAGAATATTGCTCAAAAAATAGTTAGGGTCCCAATACGATATCACTGACGACAAATAGTTTGAGAATGTAGAAGAATGAAATCGATGAATGGTTGAAATTGAATCTTCTGCGGGCCTTTATTTGTAATGTGCAATTTAAAACCTATATGACACGTAGAGACCTGTACCCGTTGCATAACTTTTACTTTTGATTCACGTGCCGTTTGAGCATCTAGGCTGACAAGATTATTAAATAAAGACAGAGAAAAAGGAGGCACGGTAGTGTGAACAATATGTTTCCAGCTATAAATAGGGGTGCTTGGTTTCATTTCAATCCATCCATTGGCAAACCACTTTTCTCGCACCTACCACCACCACAATACCACCATCATCCACCACATTCATCCATCATCCATCTTAGAGTGTGTAGAGTCTCGTGATCCAAGATTGATCGTAAGAGTTTTTGTAAAACAAAGGCCATGCTTGGCTAATCTCTTACATCACTTGGTGAAGACAAGTTATCTATGTGTTACTTTTGATTTCCAAGCTTTGGTTAACTTTTTATGTGGGTATGTATTAATGACTTTAATAACTAGTTTTTTATGTTGAAAGAAGAACTTTATTCTATCATTTTTTATATTTCGTTGATTCACTCATTCGTGTCTTTACGGTCTATAGAAAGCACGTTAATTGTCTGGAAGGGGGTTAGAAGGGTGGTATGGGTAAAGTTCTTGCCTCGTTCAGTGTCTAGATCCTGCAAGGACTTGATTCAAGCTTATTAGGACTTCCTTTGAGGCGGATAGCATCAAATCCGGGGAAGTAAGAACGACTTGAATCCCTTATGAATAAACTAATATTAAAACTTTAACCTGGCCTTGCGGGACTGTATCCCTGCTGGCTCAGACCAATATGGCCGAGGGTAGTATTGCCTCCGAAAGAGGGATATGCCACATTTGCATTAATAACTTACTTAATTATGTTTCAATATTCCGGTCTTGTGGGACTGTATCCCTGCTGAATCAAACCAATATGGCTGAGGATAGTGTTGCCTCCAAAAGAGGGACATGCCACTTTAACTAAGATAATCTCTTAAATAAACCCAAAGCGTGGAAATCATCAAAGGATACGTAAATAATGAGTCGAAAACAAGTTATTCTATCTTGTCTAATTATTTCTTTTATTACTTAGTTTATTTCTTTATGTTTACTTATTAAAAACCTTTTCTCAAACTTTTGATTAAGATTAGACGTCGACGATATTCCGGTATTAAAAGCCTTTTCTCAAACTTTTGTGTCCTCAGATGACCTCAGTATCTTACAATCACTATGCTACACTAATGATGGGTGCACTTGCCCTAACGTGTTGTAGAGAGTAACAGTGTTATATCGTGTTATATAAATATAAAGCTTGCATAAATGAGTGAAAAGTACTTCAAATATATCTAAAAATTACACTCACACTCCATCATGTCACGAGCGTCGCAACCTCCAGCCACCACCAATCACCACCGTAACCTACATCTAGTTGCCACCACCAATCACCACGTAACCTACATCTAGTTGCCACCACTACAGCAATGCCACCTTTGTAACATTTGTACAAATCGGGTTTCGAAAGGCCGCCCCAAATTATCAATCAAAGTGCATTTATTCTAGTCATTCGGTTATTTTCATTATTGCTTAAAATTTTCTTATATAAAATAATTAATAAGCTAAATAAAATAATATAATAAATAATCAATTATAAATATTTACTTCCTAATAGACAATTAAAAAGTGTAATAAAGAAAAATATAGGTGAACCGGGAATCGAACCCGGGTCGCCCAGTTGCCCACACACCACCAACACCACTAGACCACACACACACATTGTAACAAATCTCGCGCGCCATCACTTATATTCACTTATATGTGAGCGGGAAAACCTGCAAATCATCGCCAAATCACCACACGCGCCTTTCCTTTTCTGTTTGAACCTTCCGACAACTAACGCCGAGTTATTCTTGGCAACTTCAATCGAGTAGCTGTCATTCCCGCAGGCAATCGTCAATCTTAGCACGCGGCTTTCCTAAAACCGAGCCCAAGTCCCACTCTATAAATACTGAATGCAGCCTCCCATCCAAATTCGCTCAGTCTTCAATTTGTTTTTCCTCCACTCTATAACTTTCCCCTCTGTTCGCCGGAAGCCCTGTTCGCCGGATTTCAGCAGGAGCCGAAATCAGTCACCGCCGATGAAATCAATTCGGTAAAAGTTCTTGGTACTTTGATATAATATTATCTTACTTATCTTATATAAATCATTTAAGGGAATTTGGAGACTGTTTTTCTTAGGCGGGTGGATGTTCTGGGTAAAAGAATTTGAATGAAGGAGACGAAGTGGGTTACGGGTTATATGTAATTAACATTCAAGATTTAAACGGGTTACACACACAGTCGAGTGATGGACTGTGTGCAAAACACAATCACATCTCTGGTTCGAATCCGGCTCATGACCGCATCAATGCACATAACCGTTTTTATTTTGAATGAAATATAGCAGTGGCAGTATGTATACAAATATAATTAAAATCCTAGATTTAACCGGGTTAGACACATAGTCCAGCGGTGGACTGTGTGCAAAACACCACCAAGGTCCCGGGTTCGAAACCCTTGATGCGCGCTCGGTTCGATCCAGTATAACCTTTTTAAAACCTTGACTAAATTTAAATGAACCCAAGATGTATATAAGAATAATTAAAATCCAAAATCTTACGGGTTAGACACGTAGCTCAGTTGGAAGAGTTGCGTGCACACGAACTAGAGGTCGCGGGTTCGAGTCCCCCCCCCCCCCCCCGCATACAAGCCGCTGCCCGGCCGGTCTGACAGACCTTGTCAGACTGACAGTTTATTTTTTTTTCTTTTCTCTTTTTATTTTTATTATTCCATTTATTATTTATTTATTATTTCATAGTTAGATTAAAAGAGAAGTTATTTAAAAATACCTAAACTACAAAGGCTTAAATATTAATAAAAATCACAAAAATAAACTCAAAAATCTAAACAAAGGTTTTTAATCAAAAAGTTAGTTTATTTATTTATCAAGTTATCGCATTGTATTTTAGGTTAGTATTCTTACGTCGGTTCAATTTCTCAACTCGTGCGCACCCATCATCAATCAAGACTACGCACCCACTGTGAGTGAATCTCTATAAATTCCCCGTTTTAATCACGTTTTGGGGTGTATCATGTGTCGTACCATTCCTTTATTTAATTTAAACACTTGTGCTTATATCATTTTGTGATCAAATGTGAATTGCTTGTTGTGTGGTTTATATGTGGATTTAATTTATCATTTCAGTGCACTCATTTCATTAGGCCCATCAGTTCCTCTTGGGATACGGGTTGCCTCATTAGATCGGCTCATTTTGATTGAGCCTTGATCTCAAATACATCATCATTCATGTCATATATTCATTCAATGTGGTTTGTGATTGTTTACATATATATATTTGCTCACATGTGATTTATGCACGATTTTCTTTGATAAATAAAACAAGCAATTATTTAAAATGTTTTATCAAGGTTCACTCACTAACTTTTGTTGACTCAAAATCTCCCCTGTTTTACACATGATACAGGTGATCCAGTTGAGGAAAGAAACACTTAGGATGGCCTAGAATAATAAACAAGTTAATGCGTTGGAATAAACATTTAGATTTGTTTTTTTTTTTGTATTTGTATGAATTTTGTTTGTTGGATATTCAAATTTGTAACTTGAATTTAATAAATATGAAACTTCTTAGTAAATATCATGAGCTTTGGTGATAACCCAACCATGTCCCGACTTTTATTCCGCTGCGGGTCGGGATGTGACACCTTAATGCCATCGCCTAGTTTCTTTCTCTACAAACATTATCCCTACCAAACTACCCTAACGCCTCCACCCACACCCTTAGCCACCGCAACACCACCACCAATTCACCCCCATTGAACCTTGTAACCACACATATCTTGTTTCATTTCCCTCTCTCTCTCTGTCTCTTTAACTTTTCAGCATCCATCAATGCTACATCTATCGGTCCATACCCACTTATAACATCGCAAAACCCAAGATATGGATACGTGAAAGCCTATGGTGATGGTGGTTTTGGTTAGACGAAACCGAGAGTCAACTCTTCCAACCACCACTAATCTGTAGGGAATCCACGTATCCGTTTTAATTTAAATTCTTTTATAGAATGTGATTTTATTATCAATAATAATAACACTTATTATTAGTTAGATGCGAAACGTGTATAAACACATGCACAGATACAAAAATATTCCCAACAATGATCCAACTACAAGTTATTCAGACAATTATATAAAATAACCACAGTGGGTTTAGAGATATACCTTTAACAAATACAAGAACCCACATGATGGATGCGGCAAACGGCTCCACTAGCAAGCCCGATCACAAGTTCCTGAAACACCATGTGGTCTACACAAGAAAAATGAATCAAATCCGTATAACCGAACGCAAGACGCGAAACGGAAAGGTGGCGCACGACGATGGCAGCGAACGGAGGGGTGGTGGTGTAGTGACGGTGGGGCGGCAGCCGGCAAGGGCCCCGGTGGTGGCCGGTGATCACGAAAGAGAGGAAAGAGGAAGAGAGGTTGTCAGGTTTCTTTTGTGTATTCAGGTTTTCTGTCACAACTCTGTAATTAGGGTTTAGGCCTAGCCTCCTATTTAAATAAACCATAATTACATTCTAGTCCACACACAATTATCTTTTCATCAAAGGAATTAGCCTTTAACTAATTACTTTTTCAGGTCAACCCTTTGATTTTTTTTATCTTCAAATAATAAATAACTCAATAATTATTATCCAAATAACTAATTCCCGTTTATCTCAAATAACTATTATTTGATTGATAAACCGCTAGTAACACAATTTGACTTTATTCTATTCTGAATAAAATAACCCCTTAAACTTATTTTCCAAATAAATAAATTAACATTCTTTTAACTCATTAAACGTTATCAATAATTTCCGTAAATTAATTTTTTCATAATTAATATTTTCTAGTATTTCACGAATATTTGATCTCTGTAAATAATTCTTTTTTGTGATACGTGATGTTTAACAAAAACATCATTCTTTATTCGTCGTCTAAAGTATAACGGTTTGGATCATCCCTTATTAGTAACGTTAAATAATTAATAATTGGACACTTAATTCCAAGACAATCACCACCGCAACCTACATCTAGCTACCACCACTACAGCACCACCACCTTATTGCTACCGTTTCTTTTCTGTCTCTATTCTCTCTACAAACATTCTCCCTATCAAACAATATTAACGTCTCCACCCACCGCCTTAGCCATTGTAACCTCGTGTAGTGGAGTTAGCATTTGTAGCGAGATCTGAAACAGAAAGATAAAAAAAAACATGGTGGTTGTAGTGGAGGTGTCAAGAGAGAAAGATAAGTGTGGTGGAGACGGATCAAAAGCAAGAAAGGTGGAGTATGACCAATAAAAAAACAAGAAAAAAATGAATAGTTACTTTAGAAAAGCAACAAAATTTGTCTACTAAGAGAGGGAATTTTTTTTATAGAATACAACTCACACACTTTCTAATTCTAACTTTACTTTAAACTATAGATTTTTAACAATCATGAGACTTGAACACTCGTTATTTAGAATAACAAAGCCTTATCCACTCCTACTCATATCGCTAGACCAAAGATCCTTTAGACCATAAATAATTATATATATTATTAAAATGGGTATTCGGTATAAACACTACATGCAGTCACCTTTTTTTGCATGGCACAACTTCTAACCTTCTCCTCGCTCCCCTACTTTCCTTTTGTTTTTAGTTTTTCTTTTAATTTAATTCTTTTTATTATTTAACTGAATAAACTTGCGAATGCTAAATATAATGTTTTGATAAATTAGCTAAATATTCTTTTACTACTGAAACAACAATTTTTTTCAAATGCTTTAGTATTTTAACTAATTATTATATTTAACAAACTAAATTTGGAAGATAGTTGACAGTTCCCTTTCTATATTTTAACGTTTATTGTTATAAAGATGTAATTTTTCCGTGATTTTTCAATTTCGCAACCAGATTTCTGTATATAAATAAATAACGTCAGTTATAACATATATTTACTTGGTATATCACGACTTTATTAATTTGGGTTTTTTCTTTTGATTATTATTCACAACGTAATAGATCAAATGGGTACAGACCAAATTCCTTTTATCAAGCGTGAAAAAATCCCACTAGTTAGTATGATAATACATCTTAGAAAAAGATGCTTATATAATGATAGCTAGAAATAAAATAGGCTCGGTTTGGAGAGTCATTTTCCATGTATTCCTTTTCAAAACCAATAATTATAGCATTAAATTACAAAAATAGTCTTATCACCTTTATGTTAATGGCCACATTTAGTCACTTTCTCTATTATTCTTGATCGAATATATAAATATCTAAACACCAAAGAGCATAGAGTCTAATGTTATAAATGTGTTGAAAGGTGTTCATCTTCCACTGTGATGAGTGTTCAAGTCTATTGTAAGCAAAGAGTGTAATTAAGAAGTACTTAAAGGGGTGTGTAGGTTTGCCCATAAAAAAAACTAAATATCTAAACTAAAGGAAGGCACGTCTATTTAAGGTACATACATGTATATATAATTTCACACGTTGCTTTTTGTTTGTCGTAGCTACCTAACTCCTTATTTATATTTGTCAGTCTATAGGACATTATATAACCTTTATTTATAAGGGAATGGACTAAAAATAATAAATAGATTCTTACCTAATTCGTTTCATGATGGTGATCATGACTATGACGTCCATGACCTCCAAGATCTCTATTACATAGTTACAATGCTAGATATTCTAAAAATAGTTCCCAATTTGCCATCTTTAGCTGTTAAGGATTTTGATAACTTCTAACTCTCATAACAACCAGTATTGTTAGTTATTTTCCTCCGTCAACTTGTGATTTTGTTTTTAGTGCAACAATAGTTAGGCCACTCGGTGTGGGGCCATCCCAGCCGCGTCGCGCGGTGACGACGCCCCCAACACCACGCCGGGTGGCCCGTCGCCGTCGAGCAAGTCTTCACGCGGACGTTGAGGATGAGGCATTATTTTATTATATTTTAAACATATAGCCGTTTGAAACGGCTAGATTTTTTAGCTAGATTTTTTTTTAAAATTATTTTTAAATTAATAATTTTACCTATAAATACACCAATACCATCCCACTTTTTTACACAATTTACTCACCTCCATATCTCAAGATTATAAAATCATTCCCGTCTATTTATAATTCTCCAACCTTTTTTTTAAATATAGAGATGTCACCTTCGTCGTTGTGTTCATCATCTTCGGACGACGCCGAAGTTTTTGTTGCGAACTTCGTTATGCAAGCAGCACAAATGATCATGGAGGAGGAGGAGGAAGAGGAAGAAACCTCGTCATAACGACAAACGAGGGTGGCCTTAAATCGACAACGAGAAGGTATCTAAATCGTTTAACGTATTTAATTTTCTAGTGTGTCTTTATTTTGATGTGCTTTCCTAATTTATACAACTCGTTGACAATTAGCTGGGCATGATAGTTTAGTAGCCGATTACTTTGCCGACGAACCCGTGTACACGGACGCGATGTTTAGACGTCGGTTCCGAATGATTCGTCGACTTTTCTTACGTATAGCAGACGACTTGGCGCAGTCTGATCCATATTTCACGCTTCGATACGACGCCAGGGGTCGTAGGGGATTCACCACTTTACAGAAATGTACCGCGGCGGTTCGCGTGCTCGCATACGGGACTGCACCCGATCCGTTAGACGAGTATTTAAGGATGTCCGAAAGAACTTCACGTGCATGTCTGCACAAGTTTTGCAAATGGATCGTGACGTTATATAGCAAAAAGTATCTACGGAAACCAAATGCAAATGATGTCCAAAAATTATATCAAGCGCACAAAGAAAGACATGGTTTTCCAGGAATGCTCGGAAGCATTGATCACATGCACTGGGCCTGGCAGAACTGCCCTACTGCCTGGCAAGGTCAGTATACTCGGGGCGATCACGGTCATCCAACTATAGTACTAGGGGCTGTTGCGTCACAGGATCTTTGGATTTGGCATGCCTTTTTTGGTCTGTCTGGTTCACTTAACGACCTTAACATCATCTACCAATCACAGGTATTTGACGATGTAATCCAAGGAACAGGTCCAGATACAAGTTTTACGATTTCGGGAGTGGAATACAGGCGCGGTTACTACCTTGCAGATGGAATATACCCGACGTAATCTACAATCATTAAAACTATTCCGCACCCTACAGACGACAAAAGAAAGAAATTCGCCAAATTTCAAGAGGGGGCGAGAAAAGATATTGAACGGTGTTTTGGAGTTCTACAAAAAAGTGGCATATCATTGAATATCTGGCACGTTCTTTTACACCACAGAGGTTGCGATACATCATGTATGCTTGTATCTTGCTGCATAACATGATCATCGAAGACGAGGGTAGAGCGGTCTGTGACTACGACGAAAACGAGTCTATCGGTAATTCTGTTCCAGTGAGTGAAGAACAACAAGATTTAAACAGATTCTCTCTACGTAACGAGTACATACATCACAACCTACAAGCGGACTTAGTGGACTACATTTGGAACAACACACTGAAGAACCCACCGACGACATGCCGGATGAAGACTAGCAGTTTTTTTTTAATAATATGTTAGTTTATTTTTACGTAATGTTTGAATTAATATTTAATTTTAGTTTTTTAAAATTATGTTAGTTTATTTTTATGTAATGTTTGAATTAATATTTAATTTTTGTTTTTAATATAATGTTAGTTTATTCTTATGTAATGTTTGAATTAATATTTAATTTTAGTTTTTATAAATATTTCACCAAAATTAAAAAGAAAAATAAAAAAACTAGGTGGGGTCGGGTCGTCACCCATTTCCAAGCTTCCATCTCAGGAGGGGCGTCCTCCGAGCTCTCTGACGCGTTTCCTGACGTGGCGGGTCGTCCTGGAGAGAGGTCCGTCACCCACACCGAGTAGTCCTTAGGGTGGGTTGAAAACTTCCTACAAAGTAACACATCCTACAGTTCTAATCCAAACACACTTAATGGTGTGTAATTCTCACCTTATCTACAACCAAGAAGTTAGAAAGGCTTTGATTATATTCAAGGCTAAATTTATTTGGTATCTCACCTATGGAAAAACTATGTAAGATTTACCTAAGGTGTTAGAATTTCAAGGTAGCCCAAAATTTTTATTTCAATTTAAAATGACGTTTTTAGTTTGCATGAGATTAAGCATCAAGAACCCCTTGCATTCCTAGCATGTTTTCCTGCATTCATAGCACCTATTAATTCAAAGGAAAAATGGCTTCTAAACTATTCACAAACTGTTGTGAAACAACAGTCTATTAGCAACTAATATATATGTATATAAACATGAGAGCTAGACTGTGAAATCATGTAGAGAATAAAACATGGAGAATTCTTATTCATTCATCTAACATCATATACAAATGCCATTATATATAGGCATTCACATTAGTACAATAGTAAATAAGAGAAAGGGGTTATACATGTGGAAGGTCACTACATAATGGATGCATTCATAGATAGGGGTTATACATGTGGAAAGTCACTACATAATGGATACATTCATAACACCCCCCTTGACTATCCACATGATGGAATACTATTCTTTAATACGCTTAATGATGTTGCCTCGTTAAAAACCTTGCTAGGAAAACCCAATGGAACAAAACCTCAGCTAAGGGAAAAAGAGTGCAACACGTATTGTCTCCCCCTCAATATAATATGTATCATTTCAAGTAACAAGTGCCAATCTTCTATGAAAGTTGTTGAAAAACTTTTGTAGTGAGTGATTTGTTGCTCGATTTGCAATCTATTAATGAACTTGATGTATGATCTTCATGTAAAACTTTAATTACCTCCTCTTGTAAGTAGATACCATAAGATCCATGAATGTGTTTTGTTATAATCCCTGCATTTACAAAACTAACCAAACTTGTTGATGGGTTAGTAAAATATGAACTCATACCTTTCGTACCTTAAGGGTATAGAGAATAAATGTTTTACTCATTTCACTATCTCCTCATCGTACACGAGTTAAATCTTGCCAATGATTTTAATGGTATATATTCGTGTATAGCTAGCAAGATATATTAATACAATTTGTATTGAATTATGGTACTTCATGACCAAGGATCTTTGAGTCATTTTTATCTATATCAAATATTTGAAAATCATTAAATGTACTTACACCAAAAGCTTTGTCCATATGAAAATGTCCAACATTTTCGAGATGTATTATGATTGATGGATTATAATATAAACGTATGTCCTACGTATCGAGCCATAAATTTGCAATATTGTATTTCATTTGCAAATTCTTGCTTAAATGTTTGAGCTCTTTTTTTCTCTTCGAGAGATTCAATGGCATCGTCAACATATATTGTAATACTTGTAAACCTCATATCGTTCTTTTAATGAGCACAAATGGACCAACTTCACCATATGTATTTCTCGTTTTTGAGCTCACTAGTGAGTCAACTATATCATATTTGACTCGACTATTTTAGTCCACACATATTTTGTCAACTTCATTTAGTATGTTCTTGAGGTTTTGACATCAATGCTTCTAGCATTATCAATCCATGAGGAAATTCGTTCCATCTTATCCATATATGCTTTCACTCTTCAGGAGTTTTGCTATATAAATTTTCTCATTTAACACGTAGATATCTATATCATGTAAAAATGTCATGAACACTTGCTTTTATCTCCAAAATCCATATTGTACCATAGTGTACACTATTTATTGAGATATCACAATCACTGGGTAGAAGTTTTCAATGTATGTTTATTGGTGCACAAGAATTACATTGTTAAAATGTTTTGATTCACCTTTAAGGAACTCAATTGCTTTAAGAAACTCATCAGGAGTTCAATCGTATTCAAAATTGAATCTGTATACAACGATCATATTGTTCTCGAGAACTTACTTTACATGAAATACATAATTTAAATCCTTCAAGGACTTGCATGTAAACTTTAGTATCTAAATGATACATAATATTTATAAGACGCATATCAATTCTCTCTTTCTATTACCAGACTAATTAAATACTGGAAAGTTATTGCATCCACCACTGGAGAATACATCTCCTCATAATTAATCATAGGTCTTTGCGAAATCCTTGTGCCATCAATTGTTGATCCACATAAAAGACCTAATTATATTAAATATATTTTGCAACTTTTTTTATGGATTACTGGCCCGTAAGCTTTCCATTTCAATAAAGAATTCAACCCTGCCTCATTTGTGTCATTCCATTTTGGCCAATCATTTCTTTGTATTTATTCATAGGCAGATTTTAAATCTTGATCCTCATCATTTCATCTTTTCAAGCTATATATACAAAAGTATAACAACGTCGATTTTGTTTCGATTCCATACACTTCTAGACATGATATAATTTATTAAGAGCTCTTTATTTTCAGGTACCTGAGGTTCTTCCAGAACCATCATGTCTAATGTCTCTTCAAGAAACCCTTTTTTACTATAACCTCGAGTTGACCATCTTCTTCATTACTTGCTCCAATTTTTCGAGGAATTTTTATTTTCTTGGAATCGACTAGTCTACCACGCTTCAGGCGTTCAATAGACTCATTAATATATGGTTTGCCCTACTAGAACAATTAACTTAATTGGAGCATTAGCAGTTGACTACGTGACTTACTTAGTCACTGTATTTAGGTCACTTAACATGTCTGGTGATTGATTTTTAATCTGGGTAACAAATTATCTTTTGAACTTCTTGTTCACACAATTTAGTTTGAGGATCAATAATAATTCATGCATACCCATTCCTTTTTCAACTGCCATTAATCTCCCCCTAATGTTGAAAATGTTAATTTACTTAAAGTAAGATTTAACGAGCCATAAATAAATCTCTCGTTAATTGCTCTAAGTATGTAATCATAAATAGTATTTTCATCCAACATATATTCCCAATATTATTTGAGTTTCAATCTTTATGCGTTGTGGTGGATCAATTCCAATGTATACCGCACAATAAAAAGTTTGATGGGAAATATATGGTTCCTGACCAAAACCAACTATAATGGAGAGAAACTATTACAACATGTTGGCTTGATGTGAAATAATGTTACCGCATGTAAAATCACATGTGCTCAAATATGAACTTTTGCTCTCTTGATTATTGGCTTTGCAATCAATTTGTAGACGTTTGATTATCGTCTTCAACAAAAGCAATTTGTGTCTTTAAGCATTTAGAAAGTTCAATACTTATTATAATAATCATTAGTAACATAGATATTAAATTCAATGTTATAACCACCATAAATATGATAATATGGAATAATATGCTTGCTATCTCATTAGCTAAGCTACACACTTCAAGTTGTAAATTTGATGACCATTTAGACGATGCATTGATTTAAAAAAACCCTAAACAGTATCATGTTTGGATATATACATCCTTCATTCATTCCATAATATTTTAGGGATTTATACCATTAATTGGCAAATAAATAATTTCCCGTAAGAGCAAACATAATATGTTATCAACTAGAAGGATCTTCAAGTTCTTCATTATATTGCACATCTTCATTGACTCGGTGTGGTCTAACCGGTCATACCAATAAAGTAAATAATCATGATCCATAAACTTATGGTTTATGATATTGTATATGTGTTACTTGCACGTATGTAATACAAAACATAAGCTATGAAAGAATGTATTATAACTTCAAAGTTCAAACCATCGTGCTATGTAATCACTAGTTTACCACTTTTGGTGGTCGATCTCATCATGACTATCATTATAATACTGATATTTGATCTCATTAGTAGCTTGGCTATCTTATAATTTCTGATAGTTTGATCTCTTATTAACATGATGATTGTTGCACTTCTGATGGTCAATCTCATTATTAATATGATCATCATTACAATTTTCTCAATGATTCCAATGATCAATATATATTCACTTCATGCATCAGAGTAAAACCATACAATTTTTATGGTTTTCCATTATTTTCTCAAACATATAGATATACAGTCGTTTCAAACCGTTTATACCCTTTAAATGATATTGCTACTTCAGGAGTATATTTGAAGTGACAAACAAAATTTGTTTTATCCGATTTCCCTTATAAATAAACTTCTCTTCGTATAACGTCAATTGAGAAGTAATTATATGTCCGAGTCATATAATATTTCTTTTATACTTGATAATGAGATACAAGGAGTATGACACTTTGGGTGTCAAATCGAAGCATATTTCAATTTTTTCATGAGAATGACAATAAACCACAACTTTGGTTTAGTCGTTCTATTCGGTATTATCGATGCAAAGAAGTGATAGCATATAGAATGCAAGGTATATATAGCAACAAATCATACAATACATGACCTTATAGCATGTCTTCATATAAAAACAACTTATAATGGGCCTTTATAAAATAAGAAACCTTTTTATCACTAATAAGCAAACGCATATAATTTATGTAATAACTTATTATTGGTATAACCAAACATAATATCTTATATATTTTGAACACTTACTTTAAAACTTAAACATATATCTCTTTCAAGTTCTCAGATCATTTATTACTTGTATTTGAAAATTTAATTTGAAAACTGTAATACTGATAATTTACATAACATACTCATTTTTTTCTTCTCAAATATTGATATTTAAACAACTGATGACATTATATAAGCAATCTACACATTGTACATATGAAGCAATAGCAATAGTCACTATTTTATACTAGCAATAGTCATTATTTTATACTAGCAATAGTAATAGTTAATTTGCAAATACATTTTTAAACATTGTGACATGGCGTAATGAATGCATGAGAGGTACCGACATCGCTAGAAAATGTTTCTCTAAAAACAACTAATGATATCTAGCAATATTAATCTATTATATGAATTTCTTATATGCAAAATTTGTTATAGCATTAACCTTGGTATAAGTAGCAAACGATATTTGCATAATCATGTTATAACAATAATAGCAATAATAATAATAATAATATATTGCATTATAAGTTGTATAGTTTATTTAAAACTAAATCAATTGATGTGTACTCACATAACTCATTTATATCTAATTATGTAAAAGTCTTTTGGCATGCTATGTATTAACAATGACTAATAAAAACAATTAATTACAGAATTTATATCCATTTAAATTATAAACTATACAAAATGAAAATCTAGTACATACATCATGTATATATCACCACCAATACAAGCATATATACCTAATACAATTGCATTGTTTAGTCTATAAATATTGAGTTCCATACTTTTTAATATTGAATATTGAATTTAATTGTTTTTCATGGATTCTAAAAGCACATATAATATTCTCTAGATAACAAATTAACTTTCTCAAATCAAAATAATTCAACAATTTTATTTACAACTTAACAATGTTAATAAAGAAGCATAAATATATGATTATGATGGCTCAAAGAATATGTAGATGAGCATCACTAGATTGTAAGAGTCCTAAACAACATATATTAAATTAACTAGTTAAATGATAATCCAGCCAAATTAGAATAATAGAAAGGATCATTTGTAAAAGAGAAAAAAATAAAATAAATATACGTAAGTTATTCAATTAATAATGAGTATTACAAAAAAGATGAATTAGTCAATTATAACGTCATAATTTATGATGTAACATCTAAATCCTTATGAATACCAACATGCTAATATACATATATATATATATATATATATATATATATATATATATATATAATAACTTCTAAAAGCAAATGGAAAAATATATAGATAAGAGTTTAAACTTCTAAAAGCAAATGGAAAAATATATAGATAAGAGTTTAATCATGAGACTACATCCTGTAATTTATAGTAATGATCAGTTTTAAGTTTATATATGTATATTAATAAGTGCCACCAGTAAGATTGATGCATCATCATCATCAAATATAATATGAAATAATCATACGAAGAATCATACCTTTATTATTAGAGATAGTTGCATAATTATTGGGTTGCTTTCTCAACGTGCGAGATTGAGTTAGGTTGGAAAATAATGCACATCAAAGGCAAGGAAAATGGATAGCAAGGGTGACAAAACACATAGAGCACGTTCGTGCTGATAACGTGTTGTGAAACAACGGTCTATTAGCAACAAATATATATGTATATAAACATGAGAGCTAGACTATGAAATCATGTAGAGAATAGAACATGGAGAATTCTTATTCATTCATCTAACATCATATACAAATGCCATTATATATAGGCACTCACATTAGTATAATAGTAAATAAGAGAAAGGGGTTATACATGTGGAAGGTCACTACATAATGGATGCATTCATAGATAGGGGTTATACATGTGAAAAGTCACTACATAATGGATACATTCATAACACAAACTTCATTTTTCATAGTTTTAATAAAAGGAAATCTTGTGGCACCTTTTTATTAGTTTATCTTTGTTCGGTATCTAGGTCATCTACTAATGTAAATTTTTAATATCATGTTGTTACAAACAAAAAGAAGAAGACACACACACCTATAGATGTAGTAGTGTTATTCATATTGTTTCATCTCTTAGGCGGTGCACAATGGATTCTAATGTTATGAAACAATTATATAAAAAACCAACACGTTTAGGGTGTGGTGTTACTCATTTTGTTTCATCTCTTAGCTCGTCCACAATGGAGGCCTAGAGGACGAACATGGCATGATCAATGGTGATAATGGTTAATATTCCCAGTCCTGTTTGTTGATTTGAGGACAAGCGGTAAGATATGTGGTTGATTAGCAACACGATGAGATGCAATATGCATTATAGTGCTTAGAGAAACTCCAAATGAAAATCCTTAGTTACTTAGCAGTGAGAGTTGAGAGTAGGTTTAATATGGGTGCGCAAAAGTTTCAAATATGGGTGAGTTTTGCTAGGTATGGGTCTGATTGTGTTGGGTTGGAAAACATTTAGGGGCCGTTTGGTAACTTCGGAATGGTTAAGTGTTGAACCAGTAAAAGGTCTAAACCAAGTGCTGAACTAGCAAGAGGTCTGAACCATTTAGAGCCAATATAATACTTTACCGTTTAGAGGCAAATGTCTGACTAATCCATATTAGAGGTCTTAACCATTCAAACTCACTATAATGCTTAATCATTCATAGATTCAGACATTTGCTCGCGAAACAAACAGTCTGAACCATTAAGTGTTGAACCAGTAAGAGGTCTGCACCATTAAAAGTCTTATTAAGGGATAAATAAACAGCCCCTTAATATACTCTTTTCTGTGATATGTGTAAAATCAATGTGACGTAGGATGGGCTTCAGCATTTAGGATGGAGATATAAGGGGGAGCTTATGGATTCGTTATTCTGGTTGTCATTGGTGTCCTCTTTCTCTTTCCTATCTTTTATTCTCTGTGTTTTCCAGTAGTTCCCATCTAGTTTGTCTATTAGAGTCACTATTAGTGGCTGTGGGACTATGTAGGAATCTATTTCTTTTTATTGTTACTGCCATTTGATCCTTCTCCTGGCATAAAATCCCCTTTTTGTTAGGTTAACTTGTCTCTTAATTTTTTTTTGCTTATAGTATTGGGTCATTGGGCATTTGGTCTAGAACCAGCACTCATGTCACTTCATTAATGTTGCATAATGATGGTCCATAGAGTAAAATGGGACATATTGTGCTAACCATTTGCAAGTAACTTGGATTTAGATATTGTTGGGTTGGATAATAAAGCCTCTATCATAGGAATTTGGAGTATGGTTCATTCGCTATAATAAAACTTCTTGTTGTGTGTGTTTCTCTATTAAAGATTATGATGTTACTGTCACAATTAAGCTCATTCACCTCATCAGTTTGGTTAATTCACTGGATGCTGAGCTCAAACATTTTGTTGCGATTTTTTATTATTATGCTAAGATGGATTGGTTTTTGGTGTTGTTGGATCTCGGTTGTTGCTATAACCTGCTGCTATTGATGCTCAAGAAAAAGCTGCATCACTCACTTGTCTATTTGGATTTGTTAATTAACACTTACTGTTGTTGCTTGAATACATAAATGTGGTTGAAGCAATGTATTGGTCTACCCTTTAGGGAATGGGCTGGCTTGTAGTGGCACAATAGAACCAACACACACATGCACAGATGAATCAACATGCGGATTAAAAATTTAAAACCACATAAGAATTTTACGTGGTTCGGTCCCAATGGGAACCTATGTCTACGGGCTGCAACTAGATTATTTCATTAAGCTCAAACCAAGATTACAATTACAATGAGTAGGAATATATAGAGAGAACAATTAGGGTTTATATTTTAGACTGCAAGAAAATAACATGGGCCAAAAAAACAGTCCCAGGTCTTCTAAGCCTACAATAAACCCAACATGACTTGACTGTGACACCTGCTACTTCAAGTGCCAAAGCAACTTAAGGTTTGCAAGCTATCCCACATGTATTTATTGCCTAGAGTTTGTGAATTGGTGGTGTGCTTTGATACACAGGGTCGGTTTAAAGACTATCACCATTGCTTAAGTATGGTAATTATATATTGGGATGATGGTAATGGGACGAATTATATTCTCTTGATTTATTTTCCCTTGATTATGGCTTTCCATTATCTATACCTTTTCATTAGCCTAATTTTATTTCTTTCCCTTTGGCCCATGTGATTATATAAAGGGTGTCTTGCATTGTATTCAAACCAAGTTAATGAGAATTCATCTTTTACCATAACAAAAGTATTATGGTATCATAGCCTCACTAAGACCCCTTGTCAAAATACACAAAATAACCATAACCCATGGCCGGTGGCAAGTATGATGCTGCTGTTGAAAAATCCAAAAAAACAAAACCTATCCAATCATATTTCTCCAAATTACATCCATACCTCAGACTATCCAAGGCAGATGCACGTTAATGAGGCACTCCTGGATGGGAACTATAATGATTGGGCATGAAAGATGTTAAACTTTCTGTTCGCCAAGAATAAAGATGGTTTCATTCATGGAACCTTCAAAAAACCCGACCCCGATTCAAACAATTACATGGCTTGGATGAGGGCTGATGCAGTGGTTGAACACCACCATGGAGAAGGACATTTAAATGACTCTCAAGTATGCAACCACTGCTCAAGAGATTTGGACAGATTTGAAAGAATGTTTTGGAAAAGGTGGTGCACCGAGGGCGTATGAGTTAAAGCAATCTCTTAGTGCAATCAGACAAGAAGGTACGTCTATCTCAGCCTATTACACAAGGCTTCACACCTTGTGGGATGAAATAGAGTTTGCATTTCCTTTATCGATTTGCAATTGTGACAAATGTACTTGTGATTTTGGAAAGAGGTTGCGTGAAATCAAAGATAAAGAAAATTTTTATGAGTTCTTATTAGGGCTGGACTCCGAGTTCGCCACAATAAGAACTCAGATTCTAGCCATGCATATCATACTCAGTCTTTGAAACACTTACCATCTTGTGCCAGACGAAGATCAACAAAAGGGCCATAACCAGTGCCAAGAGTTCCACTTTCGACTCCACTGCATTTCAAGCTTCTTTCTCAACCAAACATAACCCAAGTCAGTCATAAAATTAAATTTACTAAAAAGGAGACTAAAAAAAGGCAGTAGTAGTGAACCTATGGAACACTATTATTTTTGTGGCAAAGATGGTCACAACAAAAGTTGTTGTTTTAAACGCATTGGCTATCCGGAGTGGTGGTTGAGTAAATGGAAACAAACACAAACGCCCCTTTTGCTGGTCCCATGCCTAGATTAAATGATGAACAATACCAATAGTTCATAAACTTTTTTTGGAACAAGAAGCAGGTTACCAAAGAAGAAGGTGAACCGGCTGCAAATGTAGTAGGTAATGTGAACAAAAATGAATACTTAATTCAGTTGCTATCGAGCACTTTACCTATGATTATTCATTGCTTAGAAACCTAATAAAAAGAAACCATGAATTTCCCATTACCGTACCTAATGGGGCATCCATGTGTAACGCTTCGCATTTTGTACTTTCCTTATTTAGAAAGTGTAATCGTATTTCTATTAATGGAAACCCATATGCATATCACATTCGTATTTCATTTCCAATTTTGTAATCCGAGACTTTGGTCGTAATGAAATTCATAGTGTATACATACTTGTCTTATATGCATTCGATCATAAAATACATGTTTACATAAAAACCGATACTTGTTACATGTGCAAATACTCATACATACATTCTCGATACTCAAATTATACTTACATACATGATTACTTAAAAACATGCCAAAACACCAAGTTTTAGCTTAAAATGAGGAAAAACCAAAGTTCAGGGGCCAAATTGCAAAAAATGAAAGTTCTGCCTAAATGAGCCTCTGGCGGGGCGCGAGAGGCTAGCCCTTTTCTCTCGTTGCTGGCGAGATGCCTTGATCCATAGCAAGTTGTTTCTTGCATACGGGTTGGTCACTTTTTCCACCTTTTTACTCCTCAATCACCTTCAAACCTCATTAAACTCAAAACCCTACTAAACCACTAATAAACAAGTTTCCTAACACCCATTTTCATTTTCCAAACTCCTCTACACTCTCAAAACTCTCTCAAATCAGTTGCAAACTCAAGAACAAGGCAGAATACTTTAAGTCCCAAAGTGAGTTCAAACTCACATTTTTACATCTTTTCTTCATCTTTTCTTCCACTACAAAGCTTGGAATACCTCTAGGAGTGTTTCCGCAGGTTTACCATGGTAAACCAAGGTAGAACATCATCATTTTGAGGTACAAACTTTCTGTTTTGGAAGATTACTTGTTAACGTTTATAAAACTTATTTTTCTTGATTGAATCTTGTACCTACTTGTTCTTGAACCTATTAAGGTTATGAGACTTGCTACGAATTGATTCTTATGAGTTTAAGAGATGCAAACACCTCTAAACTTTCTGTTTTTTAAGTTTAGATAACCCACGAGTGTTGGAACCATCAAAGTTTACCATGGTTCTTATGGCAAGACTTGTGTTTTGGTAAAGGTGTGAAACATGGAGGCCTTGGCTATCCAAACTCATTCCACCACCTCACTTGATGTTTTCATGTTCATGCCACTAAAACTCGTTCAAATTTCGTTAAAGTAACAAAGCTACGACACGTCCCCAAACATTACCATGTTAGAGATGCACGCACCTGGCTTGCTCACTTGGTTGTTCATAGTTTTAGTCAGCTTAGTAGTTTAGTTTTTCATTCTTGTTATTGATGACCAACCGGGTTTACCAACTAAGTTGGTAAACTTTGTGCTTTGATGAATCATATAATAAGGTGTACACACCTCCATGCTTGACTTCCATGAAATCTATAACACTCATGATGGACTATTATATAAACTATTATATATATATATATATACACATAACCGAATTTGTGAAGTTAATCGGATTATGATTATATATCACGGAAATAGGTTATCCTATGCTTGTTCTAGATTCTTCGTTAATGATTCTAATGGGCGAGTAGACCCATGAAATCACTTGAAACTTAGTGTCATAACGAGTGTTTAAACGGGATATATTTTTGCATACGTATACTTTATTACACTTAAATGCCAAATTCAAGTCCTTTATCAAATCCAAATACTCACACACCTACGTTTCCGGATGTAGGGTAACTTTGGTGTTTCCATCCCAACAACTTATCAACTCTCAGTTTAATCTTGGAAAACTTGCAAAACCGTGAGTATACTTGACCCCCTTTTTATTTTCACACTTTTGGGTGCAATACGTGTAACCTATCAAAAACGCACACTTACACTTATCCACATGCTTACAAATAAACAATCCAATATACATGCTTTATACAACACGCTTAAACAAATACATGATACTTGATGCTTTATACTTGTCAATAACTTCGTACAAGGCTCCCTTAACATGTATAGCGCTATAGGAGTAACGCGCCGCCCGTATTCTTGAGGTCATGTTAAGTTAATCATAACGGTCTTGTCGTTGCTACGACAAGATTATGCTAGCGGAAAGTTTGGGTTGACAAATATAGTTGCATGATAGTATTGCCATGTTAAGTTTTTAGTATTCCAATTTTGCTATGTGGATTTGTTTAAACTTTTATACATATGCTAGTACCTAAACTTGTATGCTAGCCAATACTTTTGTATTGAACTATAGTTTAACACGTGTTGCAGGAATTTAATGATGATGATGGCGAATGGAACTTAGTAGAATGAACTAGAAACTCATCTTAATTTTTGTAGTCGTTGTTGTATTGTCTTTTGTTTAATTGTTGTATTTTGCTTCGAAACCTTGTACTTGAATTCTTAGAAATGAAATGAAATTTACTTTATAAAATATTGTCACAATAGTGTTATGACGACTCTTGCAATCTTGTTTTCATCTCACCCCGATGTTTCCACCATCGGTTGGGGTGTGACACCATGCCCATTGAAGGTCGTGGTGACTACACATTACCAAACGGAATGACCATTAAAATTTTTTTATATGTTCCAGATTTTAAATGCAACATATTATTAGTTAGTAAATTATCGAATGACCTGCAATGTGTTATAACCTTTCCCCAAATTTTTATGTCATGCAAAGCTTAGGTTCAAGGGAATTTATTGGAGCGGGTGGATGTTATTGATGGCAAAACACCTTATGAGTTGTTACATAACAAAATCCCTAGTTATGAACACCGAAGAGTGTTTGGATGGCTTGCCTATTATCTAAGCAAATAAACACATGAGGATAGATTTGAAATAAGGGAGACCCAGAATTTTCTTAGGTTATTCGTTGGGCACAAAGGGGTATAAAATATATGATCTTGAGCACAAAAAAATCATGGTCACAAGGCACATGAAAATCATGGAGGATGTTTTTCCCTTCACCAAGGTTTATATTCCAAAGAATGAAGAAGATATTTTCATTAAGCCACAAATTTGGGATGATTCGGTCGAAAGTAATCCCAAGAATGTTACCCATGAAACCAATAATTTGCAAAAGGATCCCATAACTAATAATGAAACCTTTAACCAACAAACCAATACCTCTAAAAGTGTTGACAACCCAACACCTGATACCCCTGGCCCAATACCCATTACACCTGAAAATGGGGCAGCCACTTTCGAACACTCACCTCCCACCTGCCCAATACCCACTGTCAACCTTAACAATGGGTCGACTACCTCTAAACAGGCTTCTTCCCCTAGCCCAACTCCTGTATTCCCTCACAATGGTCCAAGCACCGATAAACAGCCCAAACGTGGTCACACTCAACCAACATATCTAAAATTTTTTGAATAAAGCTGCCACCATCTTTAGGCCATGAACATTCACTTTCCAACTCTGATCAAGAACCCTTAATGGTGCACTCTTTAGAACATTTTGTTTCTTACGATAATTTTTCTAACTCACACAAAGTCTTTTTGTCGGCCATTACTTCCAATAATGAGCCAAAATATTTGTGTATTGGTGAAATCCCAAGGTTAAAGAAATAATCTTACCTTTGCGTGACAATCTATGACTTGGATTTTAAATAATAATAATTATATATATATATATATTATTATATATATATATGTGTGTGTGTATGTATGCATGTATACATACAATATACAATACAAAACTAAACCATGATATCAACCAATCCATGGTTGAATGTCATGTGTTGAGGTAGAAATCTATCTAAGTCTTGAACTTCTTATCTTGGGCTTCCAATGAGTATCTTACTCTTGAAAAACACTAACTAAAATGGTGTTCAAATAAGTATTCAAGAAAGATAGACTTTTATGTATTTCCATACTATTAGATTCCTGAATTTCTTCCAATTCTAAAATCCACATACTCGTACACCTTGTTTATCCAATTTAGGATAACCTCAATGCCCCATCCTTCCAACATATTCAAGCTTACTTTTGTGGAAAGAATTCGCAAACCATGAGTATACTTGACCCATTTTATGTTTTAAATACACTTTGGGTTGTAACCTGTATCACTATCAAAATCACACTCACACATACAATCATGCTCATACAAACACTTGATCCTTAAACATGCAACTTGGCATACTACTTGTTTAATTATACCAGGACTATTCATGCATGCTATCTATCATTAACTTGGAAAGCGTACCTAAACATGTATAGCACTATAGAAGTAGCACATCGTCTGTTTGTGGTCATTGTTAAGTATTCAATCAATACGGTCTTATTCACTTCGGTGGTAAGATTATACTAGTGGACACTTTGGTTTGATTCATAGTTGATGCATGCTAGTATGATATTTAACTTAGTATACAAATTGCCATGTGGTTCGAGACATTCTCATACTTATGCTATGTAGACAAAACTTGTATACTCGCCAACCTTTTTGTGTTGACGGATATTTTATATGCATGTTGCAGGAAATTGATGATGAAATCTCAAGAAATTTACTTAGGGTGGAACTAGAAATGCACCCGAATTTTGTTTATGTGATCTTTTACTTGTTTGCTTATGTTAGATTAAATGATGTATTTCCTTTCAAAAAATGTACCTTTGAAGTTATGAATGAAATGAAAGTTGTTCATTAAATATTTGTCACCTTTAGTTCGTTATGATGTTTTGAACAA
This sequence comes from Scalesia atractyloides, assembly GCA_947069175.1. Lineage (NCBI taxonomy): Eukaryota > Viridiplantae > Streptophyta > Magnoliopsida > Asterales > Asteraceae > Scalesia > Scalesia atractyloides. The sequence goes on along the minus strand of CAMTDV010000023.1, from coordinate 39,190,129 downwards.
TCTCGTTCGTCTCACACCAATGTTTCCGCCATTAGTTGGGGTGTGACAATTCATGGCTAGACACGTTTCCATCATGCCTTTGATATGTCATCATTAACACCTTACTAGATTTTGAATCTCACCAATTGGCATTCGAGTCCAATAAATTCAATTGACTCTATATAACCATTATGTAATCCACCTAGTCATGTGTTTGCAATATATATTTGGATGACTAAAATCCTTATTGCCAAACCTTCCAAATTATTGTTATCAAATGCAAATTACCCACACATTTAAATCTTGTTGGATAAACATTATTCAATCATTAAGAGGGGCTAGTGAAAGGTTCTCCCTTTCAACATGAGTTGTGAAAAGTTCTCATTTTTCACATGAGGTTGAGAAAACTTCTCAAATACCATTTCTACATACCCTAGAGTGTTTTTTTTAATGCCCCCTCCCTTCACATTGCTTGCACTTTGATCAAGTTTAAGTAATGTCCCTCATGATGACTTTGGGACACCCGTGATAAGATACCAAATATCTATATTTTAATGTCATTAAGTTCAGTCATGTATATTACTCTGCTCATATTATAATTGCTCACACGAGCTTCTAGGCTATATGAGTTCACATATGGACCGAATAGAATAGTCATTAATGATTTATTTATCGGTCCTCTCAAGTAATGGACTTATATTTATATTTTTGTTTATACAAAATTTATACTGATCTCATTTGAATGTTTAATCTACGCTGATCATTTAAACTAACAAATATTAGTTTAGCATGCTTTAGACAACACAACTCTAGCATTTGAACAAAACATGCATCATTTTGATTCTTCACGACCTTAAGAGATAATACATTATCTCTTATGAGCATTCATCTCTTAGTTTAGACACAATAATGAGATTTTATTTTACCATTTCAAAACATCGTATTTAGAAAGGTCTCAAAACCATAGTTAACTTCATCCATGGCCTCACCATTGATTCATAAGGACTTAAGCATAAGATTGACTCCCAACAACATAATTATGGTCACAACTCACTTATTATGTTTATGCAACTCACTTCTTTTTCTTTCCGTTAAAATAAATTCTTAGTCAAATCGTAGAATATGAGTCTTCAAATATGCATCTTGCAATTTTGTTTTATATTTGTCATTTATTATCTTTTGATCAACTAGCTTATCAAAAATAAATACACCTTAACGATAATCCAACATTTAAAGTAAAAAATGCAAACATATTTTGAATAGATACAATAATGATATCTAGACATCAAATCTCAAACTGTTATTATCTTCAATACTTTCATCATTCGATTGAAATAATCGTAATTATACCATTTCGTATCATGTTTTGAGGTACTCCCTCAATAAAATTTCATGCATTCATAAGGACAAGTTTTTCGTTTCACCTAGAAAGTGTAAATTAACTTGAATAGTCACAAGTCATCCAAAACAACAAAGTTGTTTATAATTAACTACTCGCATGTAGTTGAACAACTAATTATGTCCATAACAAGATCGAGATGTGTTTTTTTTTTTCACTAAATAGCCTCTCCAAGATTATTATATTCTCGTACAAGTATCAAACCTTTATAAATTGCAAAAGGCATGTTTTATTCGTTCAAAGTATTTCTCGCATTTGCAATTATATTAAATTTAAACTATACTAGTATCTAGGACCCACGCTTTATGGCGAGACCGTTAAGCCAAACAAAATGTAAACGTAAAAATGATGAATTACGCACGCATGTTACGACATGTTAACTCACAAAAATTTGACCGAAAAGGTAAAATATATAAAAGAATATCTAAGTTGTCTTAGGAATCGCGAGTTTCGACAAATTTGTAAAGATGTAAAGTACATGGGACCAAATTTGAAGTTATATGGGATCAAAGTAGAAAGTCAAAAAGTGTTTGGGTTAAAAGTAGAAAATGTTTGTGACAAACATGTAAAAGATGATAACTGTAGTGTTAAAACTGTAAAAATGAAAACTATGAGGTTAAGTAAAAGATGAAAAGTATAGTGTAAAAGATAAAAAGTAAAAGGGTTGAAAGTAACAGAATATTGAACAGTAAAAAAAGGTCAACAAGTCAAACAAAAATGAATTGTGAATATATAAGGGGAGAATATTTGGTAACTGGTATATAGTTATAGTGTTAAAACTGTAAAAATAAAAACTATGTAGTTAAGCAAAAAATGAAAAGTAGTGGGGTTTAAAGTGTAAAAGATAAAAAATAAAAGGAAAGAAAAATGAATAGTGAATATATAAGGGGGAGAGTATTTGGTAATTAATATATAGTTAATTTATTTATGTTTTGATTAAAAAATCATGACCATACATTCTAAAAATAGTTTTACTAAAATAAAACATCATCTAACTCGCTAGTTGAAAGATTAAACGATTACAGACCGTTTTAATAAAAATAGTTTACCATAGTCAAATCAATTCTATCCTGCTCGTTAGAAAATACAAATCGTTAAAATAGGTAGTTTTAAGATAAACTAATTCTATTACGGCCATTAGAACTTAAACATTCAACAAACATTCAAAATATTTGGTTTTTATAAAGTAATTTGTTTCTAACCTGTTTGTTAGAAATTAAACGAATATACTTATCGTTATAAGCCATGTTGGTTATATAAAATAAACCGATCTAACACGCACGTTAGAAATAATCGATTAGAATTATCATCATAAGGCCTTTTGGTTTATACAAAACATAGCATTTCTAACACGCTCGTTAGAAATAAACGATCCAAAATCGTTTTAAAGTTTATTGAAAATAAACCATTTCTAACCTAGTTGTTAGAAATAAACGATTACAAAATTCGTCTTGAAGTTTATAAAATAAACCATTTCTTACATGCTCGTTAGAAAATAAACAAATACAAAATCATTTGAACGTTTATTGAAATAAATTATATTTAATTAAATGTTTTTGATAAAACAAAACAGTATAAACTTCGATTTTAAAACCAACCGTTTCTAACTCAATCATTAGAATTATAATTGTTTAGACCGAATCGTTTCAAGCTTATTATTTCAAAATAATTGTTTCTAACCCGTCCATTAGTAACTACTTTGTAATGATAATGTTTTCTAACACGCTCGTTAGAAAATATAGATGTTTTAAAACTAATGATTTTACAAAATTTATCATTTCTAACATTGTTGGAAAATCTAAATGATATTAAACTTGTTATTTTGCAACAATAATAGTTTTCAACATGCTCGTTAAAAAATATATCTGTTTAAAAACTTATTGTTTATACAAAAATAGTCATGTCTAACACGCTCATTAGAATATGAAAGTTTTATAAATTTGTTATTTTCTATAGAATAACAAATTTCTAATATGCTAATTAGAAATTATAATGTCTAACAAAACATTTGTTAGAAAATAAGACTAAACGTTCACAAAAGTTCTATATGAGTTTACAGAATATAAATTTCTAATAGTTTCATTAGAAAATGTTAGTATTTCAAAAACCATTTTAAAATACATGTTAATTTGTATATAATTTGGTTCTACAAAACCAATCAAAACTCATGAAACCCAAATGTTGAATTAAACATTCATATAATAATACGGTATTCATATATTCATAAGTTTGAAAATCGTACTCCAATCCTAAATTAATGCGACTCGTTTATACTACATAAATATTTCCCAGAAATATTTACAAGATTTTAATAAAAAAATCCCAATTTTTTGAACTTTCGTGAACAAAAAAATCCTTTATAGGAAGGTTTCTAAGATTGAAAAAAAGTTTGTTTTAAAATTGTAGGAAATGCTTTCACTTTTGTTAAATAAATAGACAAAATATATAATGACGAGACTCTTATTAATCATAGGAAATATGATGGTACAATCTGGTTACAAAGCTACATGAAAAATATATAGAGACAATCTTTTATATATAGAACGTGATTCAAACGCATCTTTGATGGGTGCATCAAACATCATTCATCTACTGTTCATGACTCTAGCATTCATTCGTTATGTCTTCAACCACGCTTTTTGACTGCACCAATTAGCATACTAAAATATTAATAGTTTTGATTGAGGATCGTATTTGACACGAGGTTTTTAAAACAGATTTCATGCCTTTCTAAGACGAACGCGTTTGTCTCCCAAGATACAACAATCAGAACAGTATGTGTACTATCGGAGATGGCTCTTGCGCCCAAGATCGCATCGGGTATAATGGTATTTTAATTCATGTGAAAAATATAAAGATGAAATTGGTGAAATGGAAGAATTAGAAAATACTCATCTCTAAATTCTATAAAACTTTAAACACACATAAATATCTCTAGTATCTCTCTTTCATTGTTTATTCTCTATTTTCTCTTGTATCCAACAATAAATCATAAAGTTCCTTTTATAAACTTCATGTTTGATTTCTATTATTTAAAGATAATTATAACAATAAAAACCTTCGATGTGAGTCAAATAAAGGATTAATTTGATTCATGATATGTTAATGTCATTCAAGTGTCTCATAAAATAATCAATTCATGACAAGGATGAATTTATTCTAGAGTCAACAAAGTTTAAAATATTCACTTCAACCACTCAACTTCGAAAATCAATATCTCATTCATCTCAACTCCGATTTAGGCATGGTCTGCTGCGCTAGTGAAACTCTCATATCGTAAAACACAAACCCATAGATAATTATCTATACAACTCATATATAAATACAATTATATGTATTATCTAAAATTAGTGAAAAATAACTTCCACTAATATTTTTCCAACAAATTGATCTTACATCAACTCTCGTAGTACCGGAGACCTGTAGAGGTCAAAGCGAAGCTTCGGTCATTAGCATTTTCGAATCTAAGGTTCCTAGAGTAACACTAGTATACGTAAAATTTCGATACAACTTATAATAAGAGTAACACTAGAATACAGAACTTTCGATTTGTGGGAGTTAGATTTCCACAAGGGTTACAATGGTAGTTACAAACCACTTTAAGGGTGGTGAAAATGATATTCTTCACTAATGGTGTGTAGTGGTAAGTACCTTGTAAGTTGACATAGGTCTAAAGATTATTATTTTTATCAATATTTTAAGGAATTAATAAAGTACAAATAAAAACACATCGAGATTCGAAGAGTAAAAAGGGGAAAGAAAGTTCTGTATATTATTAATAATCATAAAATAAAGTATTAACAATAGAATAGAATAGCTATTATTACAAAACAAATCTACTAAATGCATATTTTTGTAACCAAAAGGTATCAGATTTCAATCTAGCATCATTTATTTAATTTAAAGTAGTTGAAAATCAATTTACTAATTAAGTCCACACACATGAGCTATTTTATAACTTTATTCTAATATAATGCTAATGACTTACTTTTATTTTATATTATATTATATTATATTATATTTCAACTTGAGTTAATACATAATTAAATCATTGTAAAATAACCTAGTAAAACAGGCTACGTGTAGCTTCATGGACTCCAACGAGAAGGAAGGAATGTAGACGTGGAAGAGAGAATGCAATGAGAGACGATGTACATGTTCAAGCCACACACCATCCGTAAGGAAAGAAGGCGGACATTGTGAATGTAGACGGAAGAGAGAATACAATGAGAGAGTGTGTATAAGTCCGTAGCCACACAACATCCTCATGGAATAAAGGCGATTGTTGTGAGAGGGCGGGTGTTGTCTATATGGTCTCATTTGTGGGGATTTTTGCCGAAAACATGTGACATGAAGGTCCACATGGCTCCCGCCCGTCGTTACGCTCTAATAATGTAACAATACATTATTTGTCCATAATCACAAGATGCTTTATTTGTCATACATAAATAAAGTGAAAGTGAGTTTGTTGACAACTGTAAACACATTAAAACCCATAAATATCTTAAAAAAGCAAACACTCTTTTCCATTCATAACCAAAAAGCCTAAAATCTCCCCCAAAAAAATATACTTTTTAAATTTATTCAAAACAAAACCATACTATTTTACAATTTTGAATGTAAATATATAAAATTGCTTCAACATAAAACATAAATTTTATAACAAAAAAAAAACTAATTCTTTTTCTCTTCCTCACTGCCATCAACCACGTACGCCTTCTTCCTCCTCTCCAGCGTACCCAACAAACAAATCAAAAGAAAACACGTGGCATAAACACCATGCACCTTCCAGCTACTCTTCGGTGGTTGCCGGAGCACCGCCCTATGGAACACCGTCATATAATAATGCAACCCCACCGCAAACCCAACAAACGTCTGCCCAAGCCCCAACAGTTTCGAAACAATACTCGAATCAGTTGAAAAAACCAACACAATGTACATCAAAAGCACCAGAAGGTACAACACATAAGCAAGCGTCTGCAGCAGCTGCAGGCACACATAAGTGTTCTGCGAAGTAGCGTAGAAAAACTTCAGCGGTTCGAGACCGGTTACAAGTGAGGATAGTGCAAGTATAGAAAAGTAGATTGATAGGTATATTTGGATGAATATTATTAGCTTTTGAAGCGAGAAATACGCTTTTATTCGGTTGAAAATGAGGGATACGAGAAGAAATGGGATTAAAATGAATAAAAATGAGATGAATGAAGTGGCTATTGGTGCGTATCTTTTACCAACGATGGGGTTTACTCCTTTGTAGATGTGTTTGTTGGCTTTGTTGAGATATGTTTTTGAGGTTTTTGAGATCACTTCTAGATCGGGTATTAGTGTTTCTTGAAATCTTGATGGTAGATCTCTGAATTCTGATACGAAATCGTCTTCTTCTTCGTCTTCTGTAAAAGTCAAACTGAATGGTTTCGTTGACTTTTGTTCTTTTGTAGTGGGTTTGGTTTTTTTAGGCTGATCTGTTGACTTTTGGGCCAAAAGTGATGAGTTTTTTGTGGTTTTTGATATGGGTTTTGTGGAATTTGTGGTTTTGGAAGTGGCTTTTGTTGAATTTGTGGTTTTGGAAGTGTTGGTGAGATTTGGGTTTGGAGTGGTTTTGTAGAATTTGTGGTTTTTGGATATGGGTTTATTGTAGATTTGAAGGTTTTGAGGTGAATATGAGTTCTTGATGAGTTTTTTTGTGGATAAGCTTCTGGATTTTGGTTGGGAAGTTGAAGTGGTACTGGTCATGGGTTTGGTTTTTGGTGTGATGAGTTTGGTCTTGTTCTTGCTTTGGGAGGTTGTACCAAGTGCAGAAACAGTTGTGCTTTGCTTCTTTCTAACAGACAGCTGAACCCCATCAGATGAATCATCTGGGACTTGAATCTTATCCAACAAATATCTCCGACCAACAGGCTGAATGGTAGGTTGAAGAGAAGAGGAAGGAGGTACAAGTAATAAAGCAAAGAGTACAAGCAAAAAAAGTACCTTTGTGCAAGATTGGAGTGGAGCCATGTTTGGTAAAATCTGTGTCAGATTTAGTGTTTGAAGGCTCAGATCGTGAAGTGGATCTGAGGAGTAATAAAGATGGAGGATGGCATGTGGGTGTGAGAGTGTCGGTGCGGTGAGTGTGAAATGGAGAAGATGGGGATAGGAGGGAAGAAATAGGCTTTAAATGTGTCTTGGGTTCACATGGAGATGTTTTGACATAAAAAATGCTTATTCTAATCACTCGTCCTCTGTATCATATTCTTCTAATTTTTTTAACACCCAACGAATCATTTAAATAGGTTATTGACGAAATTCATCATATTGAGATGCACTCGTCTTTGAACTAGGGAAAACATTCACTTACGGCCGAAGCCTGTGAACACTCGTCCGAAGGCACGACAATGCGGTGAGATAAAGTCCGTTCAGTTCAAGGATCGAACTTGCGATCACCCCATACTTGCCTAGTCTCCAAGCATCACCAGGTGCCGTAAAAAATAATTGGGAGAGCAAGAATTGAACTTGGGTCTATCAGAACACCAAGTCTCTACCATATAACTCCTATTCAGCTAATCTAAATTACGAAAATAGTTTTTTTTTCATGGAAAAAAATGCATCATATACTAATAATTTATAGAATCATGAGTTACGAAACATCATGTTGCTTATCACTTTAACCTATAATTTTTTATGTAATATTTGTTCAAATACTCAAAGAGATTGATCTTGATGCCTAATAGAAGGTTTCTTAGAAATCCTCATATCATATGTTAATTTTTTTAGGTTATCATATCAATTGATACTCGTAGTTGGTTCCTAATGTTTGAATCAACTACTAATACTAATACGCATGGTAGTAGGTCTTGTATTATGACCCATCACACAATTGGTAGTGTGACAGATTTCTTGTATTTGTAAACGGTCAATGATTAAGATGTTGACATGGGAGAAGTAGAATTTTGTTGCTCTACATGTTTGATACTAATGATAAGAGATATGTGTGTTGTATGTTTGTATGATTAGGTTTAATGCTTTTGGTGTAAATCACACAACATATAATTAAGGGTGTAAATCGTGTTGTGTTAGTGGATTTGAGTGCTGCAGGTTGGTGGATTGATTAGTTGATACGTGTAACTCGAATTATCACACCTCGGATTTCCAACCAAACCTTGGTGGGACCGAGTGGGGAGTATCGTGACGTAAGTTGATGATATCATAGTCGATTAACACAGCACAGCGGAAGTCTCGAAGTTTAAAATACTATTACAAACCAAAATGTCGAAAATTCGAAAATAATATACAGACGGTTTGTAACAAAGGATCCACAGGCGGATCGTAAAATATACAAAAGATGAATAACAGACTTTAAGCAGATCTAAGGATTTGCAAGATCCTCTTATATCACTACCAAGCAGCTTCCAGCCTATTTCGTATTGTACCTGCAACTTAGTCTTTTGAAAATACGTCAACTTTCGCTGGTAAATACAATCAAGTGACTCGTTTTAAAAACATTTCAAAAATTGATTTTAAGTGCACAAGGCACGAAAAATCTTTTATAACTTGGGAAAGTTAAGCTTTTAACCTTGTATACAGATTCACATGTTTGTCAATACATATGGGGCCCAATATAGAAACCGATACATGATTAACTGACACACCACTTATAAACCCACGAAGGAGTTATCCCTAACTTGTGGGTAAAATATATTTTAGCATTGGCATCTGTCAGGTGTATGCCTACACCCCGTGCTTTGTCGTGGCCATTAGTAACTTAAATGAGCCGAGGATATCCACGACACGGTCGTTAACCCCCAATGTTTAACTTATCAAACAAAACTGATCAAAACGGAATATGCGGATTTACTAGCCACAATCCGGCATTCGATTGATCCATTTCCGACCAAGCGGTAATAATTTACCATATCCCAAGTTCGTATAGGGTAATTAAGTTAAAAGCGTTTACCTGAGCTAGCACTTGACTTTTAAATGCAAAGTTTATATTAACTCAGCCGTTTAATCAATAGAACAGTGCAGATAGCATTTACTGAAAGGCTTCTAGTCTGGAATGATGGCATAAGCTAACCAATTAGAATGCTAACAGTCTTATTTAAGTCATAGACTTAGACATGTTAGCTTTAAAGGATCAAAACGGTACGATCCGCTAGCTTAAGCGGTGACCGGATAAAATGTAGTTTAAACCCCAACAAGTACTAAAGACTATATGATATGGGTAAACAATTAACATTCTGGAATTTGAGATTTAAAATGATAAGGTTAAACCCGTTTTGGCTAATTTTCGTAAACTTGTTACATATACTTAACCGAACGCATATAAGCGATATCGGGTAACCGGCTTGTAACATCTGTCGAAAAACGGGTTCTAAAACCCGCACCATTTTGTAATCAAGTTTATATTATGATCTTTTCGTTTCGAATTTATGTTAGTCGTTTAAGAAATTCGTTATATTAATAATAAAAATAATAAAGATAATAATAATAAGAATAATAATAATATATATATATATATATATGTATATATATATATAGGGTGAGGTTATTGTGAGAAAATTTAAAAGTGTGAGAAGGATAAAAATGAATCTAAACCATTAGATATTTTATCTAATGGTTGAGATCATAGTGACAATTCTATAAATAATGTTGACTATTAAACTAACTAATTTTCTAGTTTAAGGGTATAAAGGTAAATTTAATATTTTTAAATTAAGAAACTAATATTAATACACATGCAAAGTTCCCCCCTTCTTTTTTAAACATCAATTACTTTTTATACGTAACTTTTTTTAAAAAAAATAACATCATAATAACGCATGTTTTTTATCTTTAATATTAGTACCATATTGATATACTTATGTAGAGTTATTTCTGTTTTTATATATTTAGGGTGTTATTTATGTTTTGATTCTGATTAAAGTGTTGAGGGGTGTTATATTAGGGTGTTATTTCTGTTATATTCAATGTTGGGTGTTCTTTATAAGATGTGTGCCTTCAATATAACTGTTGTGGTGTTTTTATGAGTTATGGTGTTATTTTTGTTATATTTCTGTTCTTTATAAGATGTATGCCTTCAATATATATGCTGTGGTGTTTTTATTAGTTAGTGTGTTTTTATTAGTTAGGGTGTTTTTATGAGTTATATTTTTGTTCTTTATAAGATGTATGCCTTCAATATACATGCTGTGGTGTTTTTATGAGTTAGGGTGTTATTTCAAATTCGAAAATCCCTACAATAACTGCCAAAAATCGGCTGCATATATTCATTCCATAATTAGATTTTATTAGTTAAATTACACTTATACCCTTAAACTACCAATATAAAAAGGGACACATGTCACCTCCATAATCTTTCTTATCCTTCTCACGTTTTTAAATTTTCTCACATGAACCTCTACCTATATATATATATATAAAATATATATATATATATATATATATATATATATATATGTGATAATAAAGGGAAATTGTAAAAAAAATAAAAATATATACTTGTGCTGACGCGGGTTTCGAACCCGGGTCACACACACATAGTCATCAGCCAACACACCACTACACCACTCCCTTAACATCTGAAATTTTCCAATCGAATAATCCTTTATATCTTATTAACTCCTTGAATCAAAATCAAAGAAGACCGCCCAGTACGGCTGCAAATAGTCCGGCACAATCATCAAATTTCCGTTTCTTCTCAATTGATCGCGAAACTGACTCCCAATCATGAATCAAGACTCAAACCGAGTCAAAACACATTCAATCAAGGATTGCAGACAACTCGCCATAACCGTTTTTGACCGAAACCTTCTAAAACCGAAACCCAATCCAAGCTACCACTTTCAACTATAAATAGAGAGCTCTGGAACCCTTTAGAAGGCACATACGCTCTCTCTATCCCCTTTGCAAATCTCTGATCATCAGAACTCCTCGCCGGAAATACCTGCAATCTCCGGAAACCCGCCGGAGATCTAGAGCATCTCCGTTTCGGTATATCTTTCTCCTATTTCTTCAAATCTTATTTAATTACATGTGTAGATACTTGAAGGTTGATAAATGAAATGCTAAGCACATCAATCAAATCGTGATTTCAACATCTTTGTTCTTTTTATGAAGAAGATGATCTTGAGTTATCGGTTAAAAAAATTTAAAATCAAATATAAACCGGGTTATTCACACAGCCCAGTTGGTTAGGCTGTGTGTACATGAAGCCAAAGGTCCTGGGTTCGAGCCGTGTGTGTGATCTGGTCACTTCAATATACAAACCTTTTTATTAAATCAGTATATGAAAAGCTGTAGTAAGTATATAAGTATAATTAAAATCCAATATCTTCCGGGTTAGACACACAACCCAATTGGTCGGGTTGTGTGCACACACGAAGCTAAGGTCACGAGTTCGAACCGGTTTCATGCCACAGTCCCTATAATAATCAAACCTTTTTATAATACTTAATTCTGAAACATACTTATGAGTGTATAAAAGAATTAAAAACTAGATATTAACTGGGTTAGACACGCAGCCCAGTTGGCCGGGCTGCGTGCACACGAACGAGAGGTCGCCTGTTCGATCCTCACACGCTGCCGGCCCAATTGATTTAATCCGGTTTAATTTAGAGAAAAATATATTTTTTAATTAATTAAATCTTTAAATATTCTCCCCAAAAAATATATTATTTTATAACCAATTAATCTTATTTTTTAAGCAACTAAAAACATAGTAATAAAAGCAATAAAAATTAATTTAAATTATCTAACAAATAATAAGTTAATTAAAAATATTAAATTCAACCAGAAGAGTATATTTTTAGCTAAATTGTTATGTAAATATTTAGGTTAGCCGTTTCGCCATTTGGTATCTCGACTTCACACTCGTGCGCTATCTCCAACAAACCTTATTCGCACCCATTGTGAGTGAATCTTACAAATTCCCCTTTTATTCATGTTTTTGGGGTGTATCATGTGTCGCTTTATATCTCGTTATTTAAATCCCTTGCTATTACTATTATGTAATCTAACGTGCTATGTGATATTGTTTTGTTCATTGCCATTTAGTGTTTATATTCTCATTGCAGTCAATTTCTCACATCAGGCCCCTTGTTCCCCGTTGCCTACGGGTGGAGCGTCGCGTAGCCTAATTTACGAGATCGACTCTGTTTGATTGAGCCTTGATCTCGCAGCACATCGCTTATCGTGCACACATGTTCATTATTAGTTGATGGATGATGATATGGTTTGTGATTGAGATAGCATACACGACGTTCCAATATTTGGTTAATGCACATTTTTATAACATATTAAATATGTCATTTTTCTTAATGATAAAATGGGATTCACTCGCCAACTTATGTTGACCCAAAACTTTATTTTTTACACATGATACAGGTGAACAGGTTTGAAGCATGGATCCTAAGAAGAATTAAAATGTTATTTGCACGTTTGTTTGGAACAATATTGTGTTTGTTTGAATTATGTGTTGTTGGAATATTTTAATTAAGTTTGGAATATAAATATTAAATCTTTATAATAGTAAATGTCATGAGCTTTGATGAAAACCCAATCATGCCCCGACTACCTTATCCGCTGCGGGTCAGGGTGTAACACGGTGAGTCATGAACAAGTTCTATATGCTATTACACTTTAAATAAGTTGTAATACCAGTATGATATCAACTTATATTCCCGTTAAGGTTTTTAAAACGAAACTATGTCTCATTAGGCGTTTTGACCTTTATGTGTCATATAAAAGGAACTTGCATGTATTCTGATGTTATGATCATATACATTCTGGAAAGAAAAATACTTAATTTGTGATATATTATCAGTAAGAAGTTACACATAAGTGTGGTTTATGGTTTAGGACCAACTATGCACCAAAATGGCATTTTGGTCTTTTAAAAGTATATTTTACGATAATATTATAAAACTTGGTTTATGATCAGAATAATAACATCATAATATGTTAATTATATTAACATATCAGTAAGTAATTCATTTGCAAGTTCTTTGCTGATTAAAACCTTGTTTTATGTAAAAAGGGCATTTTAGTCAAAGTTTGACATTTTAACGGAACTTGTGCATAAACTCATATCATGTAATATAACCTTAGAGGGTTATGCTATACAATATTATGATCATAATGCAACCATAACTCACTAGTAAACTAATCTAAGTTGGGTCAGAATCAAAAGTCAAAGCAGAAGTCAAACTTTGTGACTTTCAGTTGCGAACCGACCTTAGGACTGAAATTGACGGATCGAACATGTTCCTACATGTTCTAATAATTATTACCAACTTATTTAAGTTTCAAAAACATATTTATAACATGTATAAAATTAGATTATAATATTATAAAATCTGACCCGTTTGACTTTTTAAAACATAAACTTTGACCCGTCAATTGACCTAATAAACGTGATTCTTAGGAGGTGCCCTTTTAAGGGGTTAATACCTACCTAATTACGATCACTTAGCCATGTTCATCTCATACACAATTTATGCAAGCACTTTAATTACTACTTGATTTTTGTGTGACCATTCAACGTATTATAAATTTTGCCAATATAACATGTGTATATATATATATACGCATATGTTACCGTTATAACGCACGTCTCGATTCTCTCATACCTAAACATTTTCTTGCTTTTCTTTTCAAAAATTTGTGATGATTTATTTTTCAATCTCATCAAAGTGAGTTCTATGATGGGCATGTAGTAACTGGAATGGTACAAGTACCGGTAGTCGGAACGTCCTGTCTAGGATTGACATTTGTATAAATCCAAAGTAACGGACCAGTTTGCCTACCTGGGGACTAACGATGAGAGTACGAAGGACCTATTAGGCCAAAGCATGCCACACCAAACGTCGTGTGAACTAATTGTGTCCACACCAGGACACCTTCCGACCTTACATCTCACAATCATGTTTTACTATTTCATTCGGGTTGCGCGTGTGTTAACTTGCCAAAACCAATGTGAACCCTACGAAGCCCAGTAGTCATGGGAGCCCACATGACTACCTATGCCAAGTATGGGGGACATATGAGGGCCCTAACATGAGCAAAGCCCAAGACATCCTATGGATGTAATGGATTTCATTTTTCTCATTTATTTTGTGAATGTTTAATTTTATTTCCAAACCTAATGCGACACACATGACACCTATACGCCAAACTCATAATCTCGTTACGTATTTCTTGTAGATGTCTTCTAGGCACCTTCATGGAGGTAAGAGATCTGGAAAGTCCGGTGAACGCATGGCTGCTCAAATAGCCAAACAAATGGCCGTCGTGATTCTCGATATCGTAATCCAAGTTCAGCAAGCTCTCGCTGCTAACCCCGTTAATCCAATCAACCAAGATGATCAAAATGCTGCCAATCCTCCTACAAACACCACCAAGTGCACCTACAAACACTTCAATTCATGTGACCCTCCAAAATACGAGGGAACTGAAGGGGTCACTGCCCTCCTTTGGTGGTTTAAAGAAATGGAGAGCACTTTCACTGTGACTGCCCCAACGACCGTAAGGTTCGTTATGCTCCTGGTCTTCTTTTTGGGGTAGCACTCACTTGGTGGAAATCCGAAAAGGGCAGAAGAGGCGCTGAAGCCGCAGTAGCGGTAACTTGGGAACAACTTAGAGAACTCATGACAAGGCGTTTCTGTCCAAGAAGCGAAATCAAGAAGCTGGAAGATGAGTTCTACTTCCTAAAGCAAAAAAGAGGGAGATCATATAACCTACAACAAGAGGTTTCTTGAGCTAAACCAAATGGTTCCAAATCTGTTCACTCCTCTCTACTGTCTTATCGAGCACTACATTCGGGGTCTTCCTTCGAAGATTCAGGATTCTGTGATGAGTACCGTACCTGCAACTTTAGAAGCAACAATGGAGCTAGCCACTGAGCTCACTGAAAACCACATCAGGAATGGGGATTTCAAGGATGAGAAGAAGAAGAAGGATGCAAGTAGCAAAACATCGACTGAAACCCCCAACCCAACTCAAGCCAGATCTTCTTCTCGATTCACTGCCAAGAGAAAGCGGAACCGGAAAATTTTTTTTGCCGTCACCCAAACCAGTCAGTCAACTCTGTACAACCAACCTATTCCAGCAGCTCTAATCACCCAAGTCGCTCCCCCTACCGCACCTTTCAAGAGGCAATACACAGGACCTCACCTGAAATGCAATCGATGCTAATACCAACACCTCCTTGAGAACCCATGTCCTCACTGCACAGGGTGTGGCCGAGTAGCCATATAATACAAACCTGTCGTACTCTCCAAAGACAAGCCCACAACCAACCTCAAGCCCAACCCAACAACCAAATGGTGGGCCAAGTTCCTTACCAACCACCACTACTGCTACCACCTGCTCAGCCCGTAGCCCAACCTTTCTACCAACCTAACTACCCCATGATGCCACACGTTAGGGCTTGCTTTAATTGTGGCGATCTAACTCATTACCGCAACACCTGCCCGCGATTAGTGAACATCATCAATGCACAGGCTCAAGCTAACCTTGTGAACCAAGCCAATCAAGCCAATCCGCCAGCAAGAGGAAGAGCATTTAGCATCAATGCCAATCAGGCTAGAGCAGATAACAACGTGGTCAATGGTACGTTTCTCATTAATGATAGCTATGTATCTATTCTATTTCACACGAGCACGGATAAAAGTTTTGTGTCCTTAGAGTTCGAGTCTATTCTTGGTTTACCTCGCGTTAGTCTAGCCGAATCATTCACAGTGGAAGTAGCAGACGATGAACCTATTACGTTGGATTCTATCATTCACGACTGCACTCTTACTCTTAACGATCATGATTTTCCAATCGATCTTATTCCCATGAAATTGGGAAGCTTCGACGTCATCATTGGTATGGACTGGCTCGTCAGCATCATGCTGAAGTTGTATGTTATGGAAAATACATTTGAATTCCACTCGCTGACGGCCAAACCCATTCGTATATTTGGTGAAACCCCATCCAGGGGACTTAAGTTGATGTCGTGTCTTCAAGCTCGAAAGTATCTTCGCAAAGACTACATGGCGTTTTTAGCTCATATTGTCAAGAAAGAAGGCAAGGAGAAGAAGCTGAAGATATCCCGATCATTAGAGATTTTCCACAAGTCTTTCCAGACGACGTATCGGGACTTCCTCCTATGCGAGACGTCGAATTTCAATCGATCTTGTTCCTGGTGCCACTCCAGTTGAAAAATCTCCATATCGGTTAGCCCCATCCGAAATGCAAGAGTTGGCTAGTCAGTTGCAAGAGCTGACTGACAAAGGGTTCATACGCCCCAGCTCATCACCTTGGGGTGCGCCGGTTCTTTTCGTCAAAAAGAAGGATGGAACCTTTCGAATGTGCATAGGTTATCGAGAACTCAACAAGCTGACCATCAAGAACTGTTATCCTTTACCTCGCCTCGATGACCTCCTAGACCAACTTCAGGGTGCAACATGTTTCTCAAAATTTGATCTTCGTTCTGGCTATCATCAGCTTAGGGTACGAGAAGAAGACATTCCAAAGACCGCATTTCGAACTCGCTACGATCACTACGAATTCATGGTCATGCCCTTTAGGTTGACCAATGCCCCCGCCGTTTTCATGGATTTAATGAATAGGGTGTGCAAACCCTACCTCTATCGTTTTGTCATTGTATTCATAGATGATATTCTTATATACTCCAAGACTAAGATAGATCATGAACGACATCTTCGGCTTATCCTAACACTTTTGAATACCGAAAAGCTTTACGCTAAGTTTTCAAAATGTGAATCCTGGTTAAAGGAAGTTCAATTCCTTAGTCACTTCGTCAACGACAAGGAAATTCATGTTGACCCAGCAAAGATCAAAGCAGTGTAAGAATGGCAGGCTCCGCACACTCCTACCGAAGTCAGATCATTCCTCGGCTTAGCGGGTTATTATCAATGTTTTATCGCCAATTTCTCTCGCATTGCCTTACCACTTATAGCCTTGACTCATAAGGGCAAGCCCTTCGATTGGGGGCCCAAACAAGAGGAGGCTTTTCCAAACTTTGAAACAAAGACTTTGTGACGCACCTGTTCTCACCTTCCCTGATGGTTGTGATGACTTTGTGGTCTATTGTGACGCATTAGGACAAGGGCTAGGGTGTGTCTTAATGCAAAGGGGTAAGGTGATAGCCTATGCCTCAAGACAACTCAAAGTCCATGAAAAGAATTACACCACTCATGACCTTGAACTCGGGGCAGTCGTGTTCGGTCTGAAGATATGGAGACATTATCTCTACGGCACAAAGTGTTAGATTTACACTAACCACAAGAGCATCCAGCATATCTTCAACCAGAAGGAGTTAAACATGAGGCAACGACGATGGGTCGAACTCCTGAATTATTATGATTGCGAAATCCATTATCACCCAGGCAAAGCCAATGTCATAGCAGATGCTCTTAGTCGGGGAGAATACGCTAACTCCATCCACCTGTTGTGTTTTCAAATTGTAACTGACCTTCAAAGACGCATTCGCGAAGCGCAACATACTTCAGTTACGGAAAATGATTTGCGAGACGAATTATCTTGTGGAGCTGAAACCAAGTTAGAATCGAAATCCGATGGCATCCTTCATTATCTAAATCGTATTTGGGTACCTGATCGTGACAATCTTCGCACATTCCTTATGAACGAGGCCCACAAAACACGATACTCCATACATCCAGGGGCTGATAAGATGTTCTACAATACTCTTACTGGTCGCCTGGAATGAAAAAGGATATCGTCGTTTTTGTCTCCAAAAGCCTCACTTGTTCGAAAGTTTAAGCTGAGCATCAAAGACCCTCAGGCTTACTTGTTCAACCCAAAATACCCGTTTGGAAGTGGGAAAATATAACCATGGATTTTATTACCAGGTTACCTCGCACCTCCAGTGGGCATGATATGATTTGGGTTATTGTCGATCGCCTTACCAAATTCGCTCATTTCATCCCGATCCGTAGGAAGATTACAAAAATGAGAAGCTAGCTCGTATTTACATCGATGAAATTGTAAGTCGACATGGTGTGCCTTTGAGCATCATCTCGGATCGAGATGGGCGTTTTACTTCACGAACATGGCAAGCCGTGCAATTAGCGTTAGGCACTCGGTTAGACCCCAACACCGCTTTTCATCCTCAAACTGATGGTCAATCCGAGCGCACAATACAGAATCTTGAAGACATGCTATGATCATGCGTTATTGACTTCAAGGGCAATTGGGATACTCATCTACTATTGGTCGAATTCTCATACAATAACAGCTACCACTCTAGCATCGGTATGGCTCCTTTTGAAGCACTATACGGTCATAAGTGCCGATCACCCTTATATTGGCACGAAATCAGTGAAGCACAGATCACCGGACCGGAATTAATCCAAGAAACAACCGATAAGATTCTCCAAATCCGCAACAATCTTTTAGCAGCCCAAAGTCATCAAAAGAGTTATGGAGACAAACGACCAAAACCGCCCGAGTTTAGTGTTGGTGATCATGTACTTCTGAAAGTGTCACCATGGAAGGGAGTTGTTAGGTTCAGACAAAGAGGCAAGTTAGCACCCCGCTATGTTGGTCCTTTTAAATATCGAGAGAGTTGGTCCTGTAGCCTATAAGCTTGACTTACCTGAAGAACTCAGCAAGATCCATCCAACATTCCATGTTTCTAATCTGAAAAGGTGCCTCGCCGACGAAAACCTTCATATACCATTAGAGGATATTCAAATTGACGAGACGATGCATTTTGTGGAGCGACCAGTAGATGTCATGGACTTAGGTGAAAAACGCTTAAGACGAAGTCGAATTCCTATAGTTAGGGTTCGTTGGGAGTCGAAACAAGGACCCGAGTTTACTTGGGAACATGAAGACTCACTGCACGAAAAATACCCTCATCTCTTTCAAGATAAACCTACTACCACTTAAATTTCGGGACGGAATTTCTAAAAGTAGGGGATACTGTAACATCTGTCGAAAAACGGGTTCCAAAACCCGCACCATTTTGTAATCAAGTTTATATTATAATCTTTTCGTTTCGAATTTATGTTAATCGTTTAAGAAATTCGTTATAAATAATAATAAAGATAATAATAATAAGAATAATATATATATACATATATATATATATATATGATATTAAAGGGAAATTGTAAAAAAAATAAAAATATATACTTGTGCTGACCGCGGGTTTCGGACCCGGGTCACACACACATAAACATCAGCCAACACAACACTACACCATTCCCTTAACATCTGAAATGTTCCAATCGAATAATCCTTTATATCTTATTAACTCCTTGAATCAAAATTAAAGAAGATCGCCCAGTACGGCTGCAAATAGTCCGACACAATCATCAAATTTCCGTTTCTTCTCAATTGATTGCGAAACTGACTCCCAATCATGAATCAAGACTCAAACCGAGTCAAAACACATTCAATCAAGGATCGCAGACAACTTGCCATAACCGTTTTTGACCGAAACCTTCTAAAACTGAAACCCAATCCAAGCTACCACCTTCAACTATAAATAGAGAGCTCTAAAACCCTTTAGATGGCACATACGCTCTCTCTAACCCCTCTACAAATCTCTGATCATTAGAACACCTTGTCGGAAGTACCTGCAATTGCCGAAAACCCGCCGGAGATCTGGAGCATCTCCGTTTCGGTATATCTTTCTCCTATTTCTTCTAATTTTATTTAATTTCATGAGTAGATACTTGAAAGTTGATATATTAAATGCAAAGCATATCAATCCAATCATGATTCCAACATCTCTGTTCTTTTTATGAAGAGGATGATCTTGATTTATCGGTTAAAAGAATTTAAAATCGAATATAAACCGGGTTAGTCACACAGCCCAGTTGGTTAGGCTGTGTGCACATGAAGCCAAAGGTCCCGGGTTCGAGCCGTGTGTGTGATCCGGTCGCTTCAATATACAAACCTTTTAATTAAATCAGTATATGAAAAGTTGTAGTAAGTATATAAGTATAACTAAAATCCAATATCTTCCGGGTTAGACACACAGCCCAATTGGTCGGGCTGTGTGCACACACGAAGCTAAGGTCATGAGTTAGAACCGGTTTCATGCCATAGTCCCTATAATAATCAAACCTTTTTATAATAGCTTAATTCTGAAACATACTTATGAGTGTGTAAAAGAATTAAAAACCAGATATTAACTGGGTTAGACACGCAGCACAGTTGGCCGGGCTGCGTGCACACAAACAAGAGGTCGCCGGTTCGATCCTCACACGCTGCCGGTCCGATTGATTTAATCCGGTTTAATTTAGAGAAAAACATATTTTCTAATTAATTAAATCTTTAAATATTTTCCCCAAAAATATATTATTTTATAATCAATTAATCTTATTTTTTTAAGCAAATAAAAACATAGTAATAAAAACAATAAAAATTAATTTAAATTATCTAACAAATAATAAGTTAATTAAAAATATTAAATTCAACCAGAGGAATATATTTTTTTAGCTAAATTGTTATGTAAATATTTAGGTTAGCCGTTTCGCCATTTGGTATCTCAACTTCACACTCGTGCGCTATCTCCAACAAACCTTATTCGCCCCAGTGTGAGTAAATCTTACAAATTCCCCTTTTATTCATGTTTTTGGGGTGTATCATGTGTCGCTTTATATCTCATTATTTAAATCTCGTGCTATTACCATTATGTGATCTAACATGCTATGTGATATTGTTTTGTTCATTGCCATTTAGTGTTTATATTCTCATTGCAGTCAATTTCTCACATCAGGCCCGTTGTTCCCCGTTGCCTATGGGTGGAGCATCGCATAACCTAATTTACAAAATCGGCTCTGTTTGATTGAGCCTTGATCTCGCAGCACATCGCTTATCGTGCACACATGTTCATTATTAGTTGATGGATGATGATATGGTTTGTGATTTAGATAGCATACACGACGTTCCAATATTGGTTAATGCACATTTTTATAACATATTAAATATATCATTTTTCTTAATGATTAAATGGGATTTACTCGCCAACTTATGTTGACCCAAAACTTTATTTTTTACACATGATACAGGTGAACAGGTTTGAAGCATGGATCACATAGGACATGGGCCTTAGAAGAATTAAAATATTATTTGCAAGTTTGTTTGGAACAATATTGTGTTTGTTTGAATTATGTGTTGTTGGAATATTTTAATTAAGTTTGGAATAATAAATATTAAATCTTTATAATAGTAAATGTCATGAGCTTTGATGAAAACCCAATCATGCCCTGACTAACTTATCCGCTGCGGGTCACGGTGTAACACGGCTGAGTCATGAACAAGTTCTATATGCCATTATACTTTAAATAAGTTGTAATACCAGTAGATATCAACTAATATTCCCATTAAGGTTTTTAAAACGAAACTATGCCTCATTAGGCGTTTTGACCTTTATGTGTCATATAAAAGGAACTTGCATGTATTCTGATGTTATGATCATATACATTCTGGAAAGAAAAATACTTAATTTGTGATATATTATCAGTAAGAAGTTACACATAAGTGTGGTTTATGGTTTAGGACCAACTATGCACCAAAAGGGCATTTTGGTCTTTTAAAAGTATATTTTACGATAATTAATAAAACTTGGTTTATGATCAGAATAATAACATCATAATATGTTAATTATATTAACATATCAGTAAGTAATTCATTTGCAAATTCTTTGTTGATTAAAACCTTGTTTTATGTAAAAAGGGCATTTTAGTCAAAGTTTGACATTTTAACGAAACTTGTGCATAAACTCATATCATGTAATATAACCTCAGAGCGTTATGCTATACAATATTATGATCATAATGCAACCGTAACTCACTAGTAAACTAATCTAAGTTGGGTCAGAATCGAAAGTCAAAGCAGAAGTCAAACTTTATGACTTTCGGTTGCGAACCGACCTTAGGACTGAAATTGACAGATCGAACATGTTCCCACATGTTCTAATAATTATTACCAACTTATTTAAGTTTCAAAAACATATTTATAACATGTATAAAATCTGACCCGTTTGACTTTTTAAAACATAAACTTTGACTCATCAATTGACCTAATAAAATTGATTCTTAGGATGTGCCCTTTTAAGGGGTTAATACCTACCTAATTACGATCACTTAGCCATGTTCATCTTGAACAATGGCTAGACCATAATGGTCTTAACAAAAAGTCAAAGCATTTGTGGAAAAATGGTTAACTTTTGGCTATTAAAAGCCTATAAAAAGAAAAGAGCAGAGATGTAACACTTACAAGTAATCCAATAGTAGTTTAGAACTCAGAGGGATGCTCCTAGATGACCAAGAACTTCCAAGAGTGTAATAAGAGAGGAGAAGAGGAGATGAGCAAAGAATGAGTGGGCTTAGTGGGCTATTTATAGTGCAAGAGGGTGAATGAGGATGAAGCCAGGTGTTAGAGGTGTTGTAGGATTATTACAAGTGTCTAGAAAGGTGTCAAGAGCTGCAAGAGTGTGGTAATTTGCAGGATAGGTGGCATCTTGGTAGAAATTTGGAGTTTTGACACATTTAGTCCCTCAAAATAGTTTTATGAATTGTCATGAATTGTCCCTTAACTTATATTCAATGACACAATGATACAACTTAGTCCTTTTCGTTCAACACATGACGTGTTGAAGAAGAGTGTGAATAACCGAACGTTAACGAGTGTCACACTAGGTGCTTTTGTGACTTGTACATAGTTACTAGCTTAGAATACGATAAATACGGATCCTTATGGTTTTAAAGGTTAATTTACCTAAATTAGTAAAGTTAAAGGTTTTGTGGTAATGTGGAACACTTAAGGTTGGTGAATCAAAAGATATCACCTCAACCGAGAGTTGTTCGGATCGAAAGGTGGCTTGGTTATGCAAGAAAAACGAAATAATAAAGTCTAGGGGCCTTCGGGTTATTAATTGAAAGTTAAAATAATGAAAAAGAGAAGTTCCAAAGGCCCGTCGTAGGCTACGGTCATCAGACCGTAGCTTACGGTTAGTTTAAACTAAAATCAGCAAGTTACGACCGTAGCTTATGGTCCTGACCGTAGGCAACGGTCAGGTATAATTTTTTTTGGACACGTTTGAGGAGTTGAGTGGCTAACTTATTTGAGGCATCATTCGAGGGTACGCACATGTGTCAGTATAATACCGGACGTGAGTTTTACGAGGTGTTACACGAACACAACCCATATTATTATTATTCGTATTAAAGATTTCAACCCTAATTCACACGCACATAAATTTGGATTAACCCGAACATGGATCATTTAACCCATCATATATATATATATTATATATATATATATATATAACAAAAGGTAAATGTGGTATGTGAGTGGATTTTAGTATTCCTAGTGTCTTGTCAAGGTTTTTTTTATATATGTAACTTGGTTTTTTCCTTTTTCACATTAGTTTATATCTTGTTACGTAACACAATCGCTCAATTTTCAGTATTGACATTAACACCTCTTAGTTTTCTAATAACTTTGTAAAATGTCATTTTTATCCCGTGAGTTTTACTAGCTTATTTTTATGCACGTTTCGGTATAAATTCAAGTTGGTATACGTTTTGACGTAAGTCAATACGTTTTTGTGCTTATTTTTATGTACGTTTTCAGTTGTTCTATGTTTTGACGAAAATTTTGTCAGGAAACGAGTTTGGTCAAATATAATATGTTTTCATTAGACGGTATAAATCTGAGTTACTTAACGTTTGGACGTCACCGCAACGCATAATGTAAATTTATTTGTTTTTTGCTAAGTCAAACATATTGACGAGTTGTAAACGAGTTTCGACAAAGTTTTCAATGGGTGAGTATGAGTGTGACAAGTAAATAATATGGTGTGACATAACTAACATTATTTTGACCAGACATATATAAAAGAATTTTTTTAAAACATACCGAATGTATTTTAGAATGTATTTTAGAACCAGGAAAGTTAATGAGTAATATAAAGATGCTTTTTTTAATATAGAAAATGGATTGGATATTGCAATTGTATATTCAAAAATGGATAATGCCGAAAAACCAATAATGATAATGGAAGTTTTTTAAATACTCAAACGGGTTAATTTGTTTTTATACGAGTCAATCAGAATCCAATCTATTTAAAATGGGTTAACCTCGTATATTCAAAAAATGGATAATGCCAAAAACCAATAATAATAATAGAAGTTTTTTAAATACTTAAATGGGTTAATTTGTTTTTATACGAGTCAATCATAATCCAATCTGTTTTTAAAATGGGTTAACCTCCCGTTTTTAATCAGGTTGTATTAGTTGACCCAAAACATATTTTATCCGTACCGTGTTAAGAATTACGACATGTAGCTATTACTCATCTCAAGTTTAAAACCTTAATGTATTAGTTGACCCAAAACATATTTTATTTGTCTCGTGTTAAGAATTACCATATCTAGCTACTACTCATCTCAATTTTAAAACCTTAAGAGACATGTAAATTATTTTAGTTTAAAACCTTAAGAGACTTGTACTATTTTTTATGTAAAAGAAGTATTTTTTTTTCTATAAAAACCATCAAAATACATGAGTAATATGAAGAGGCTGTTTTAAAAAAAAATATTGGAAATCTTGAAGATGGATTGAAAAATTTCAATTGTATATTAAAAAAATAGATAATGTAAAAAAATTATAAAAGTTTTGAAATACTTAAATGGATTAATCTGTTTCTTTTTTAATTGGGTCAAACCCTTTTTCTTGCATGAGCAATGACCCCTAGCGCCCAAAGTAAGCACCTTTAACGTTCTCGACAGCTTGCCCTCAGACCTTAGTGTTTCAAACACCCAGTAGTGTGACGGATATGTGTTTAAAACAATCAATGACGCTAGCGACGACTCATGGGGCTCCTTAACGCCGAACAAAAAGGGCTAGTGGTATAACGACAAGTGGCGTGGTCCCTAACAACATACTACCGTAAACGATAACTTGTAGTGGTCCTAACTTCTACCAACAACCATTACGACAAGCACCACAACGACGATAATGTTAGACCTTAATATAGGCTTGCGAAGCAACCACTCTTTATTCCCCTTAGTAACCTTGTTCCTCAACCATTGAGTCGGCCTTGCCAAACAAAAGATAATTAGTGTTCCCAAAGACGGAAGAACGACATGCAACAAAACAAGATGGTAAAGAAACCACTCGTCGTCTATTTGTCAATATATCTCGGGCTCAACTTGCCCTTCTTTCCGAAGCGCATCATACCTTTCTAGGGTGATATCTTCAACATAACTTTGTCCCCTATTTGGAACTTAAGAGGTTTTCGCCTCTTGTCTGCATAACTTTTCTACCTATCACAGGCAGCTTTGTGACGATCACGGATTTGTATTATCTTATCCGTGGTCTTTAGGACAATTTCGGGTCCAGATAGTTGGGCTTCCCTAACTTCAATCCAACAAACAGGCGTTCTACATTTTCTCCCATACAAGGCTTCAAAAGGAGCAGCCTTGATGCTTGTATGATAACTATTAGCATAGGAGAATTCTTTTAGGGGTAAGTGGTCATCCTAACTTCCACCTAAATCAATCACACATGCTCTAAGCCTGTCTTCCAAAGTCTGAATAGTACGCTCACTTTGTCTATCCGTCTGTGGATGGTAAGCTGTACTAAAGTTTAATCTTATTCCTAAAGATTGTTGGAAACTTTTCCAAAAGTGAGATGTATATCTATTATCTCTATCGGATATAATTGATACCGGCACACCATGTAGGGACACAATCTTGTCCACATATAGCTTTGCCAACTTGTCAGAATTACAAGTTTCTTTAATTGGTAAGAAATGTGCTGACTTAGTCAGCCTATCCACAATGACCCAAATAGTGTCATTACCAAGTTTGGTCTTAGGTAACTTGGTAATCAAATCCATAGTTACCATTTCCTATTTCCAAGTGGGAATCTCAAGCTGTTGTAGAAGTCCTGACGGGTTCTGATGTTCGGCTTTAACTTATGAACACGTCAGACACTTAGCTACATAAGTGGCTATGAATTTCTTCAAACCCATCCACCAAAAATTCTTCTTCAAATCTTGATATATCTTGTCACCACCCGGGTGACCTGAGTATCTTGAATTATGCCTTCCTGGAGAATTAGATCACTATGTCCACCAAAGATTGGAATCCAGATTCTGCCATTAAATATAAGGATTCCATCTTTTCCAGGCACTAACAGGTCAATAGTTCCACCGAATCCTTCAGTAGAAATACTAGCCTCTCACAGGGCTTGCTTTTGTGTATCTAATAGCTTCTCATTCAATCTATTTCTAAGCCCAATGCTTTTGGCGTTAATCCTAATAGGCTTAACCCTTTCCTTGCAACTTAAGGTGTCAGCAACGACATTGCCTTTTCGGGATGATAGCGAATTTTGCAATCTAATCATTAAGCGTTTCCATCTAGCGGCGCTGTTTCATGTTCAAATCTCTTTTATTGAACAGATGTTGGAGACTCTTATGGTCAGTGTATATAATACACTTTGTGCCATATAAGTAACATCTCCACAACTTAAGTGCAAATACAACAGCACCTAATTCCAAGTCATGGGTGGTGTAAATCCTTTCGTGCACCTTTAATTGTCGTGATGCATAAGCAATCTCTTTGCCTTTTTACATTAGCACATAGCTCATGCCAGTGTGCGAGGCATCACAATAAACGACAGAATCCTCAATACGCTCAGGTAGAGAAAACACAGGAGCATTGCTCAACTTGTGTTTTAAAATTTCGAAAGATTCTTGTTGTTTTGGACCCCAGTCAAACTTGACATTCTTATGGGTCAAGGTAGTTAAAGGAGTGGCTATCCTCGAAAAGTTCTCAATGAACCTCCTATAATAACCGGCCAATCCTAAGAAACTACGAATCTCCGATGGAGTTTTGGGTACTACCCAATTCATTATGGCTTCAATCTTGGCTGGATCCACTTGGATACCACGCTCACTTACAACATGTCCAAGAAACTAGACTTCTCTAAGCCAAAACTCACACTTAGAGAACTTAACATAAAGTTTCTCTTGTCTTAGAAATTCTAGGATGCATCAAAGACATTACTCGTGATCAACTTGATTACGAGAGTAGATAAGTATATCATCTATGAAGACAATGACGAACTTATCAAGATAGGGTTTGCAGACTCTGTTCATGAGATCCATGAAAGCTACAGGTGCATTTGTGAGCCCAAAAGGCATCACTAGAAATTCATAATGCCCATAACGAGTCCTGAAGGCAGTCTTGGGAACGTCCTCAATTCTAACCTTCAGTTGATGATATCCTGGTGTAATACCCTGTAAAATCGTGTCCAATAATATAGTGACACGTGTCGTATTTTTTATTTTATTTTTAGTCTACTAAGACTAATAAGGACTAAAGGTGTCAACATGCTTAAACTTGGCCTCTGAGTGACCATTTGTGTCAACATGCCCAGTCTCTGAGTGACATCGGAGTCAACATGCTTATACTGAGCCTCTGAGTGATCATTTTCAAAGTCCTAACTCTAATATGAGCCACTTGTTGGACGAGATGGAGTAATTCTGTAAAAAATATTAAAGTTGGACAATGGAGGGGTTAAAAGTGTCAACATGTTAATTTATACCTCTGAGTGACCTTTTAACGAACCGAGAGCTCGACAATGTCCGGGCATAATCCCGGGTATGCAAAATGTTGGCTACGAAGGGTTAAATATGCTATAAAGGTGTTTTAGGAGGTTTTATAAGTTGAGAGCTAAATGTGACAAACTTTGAAAGTGATCATGAGGCGCTCGCGGGGCGTGAGAGGCACACCCCTTGCTGACCAAAATCGGTTAGACCAACCCAACCCAATGGACGAGGACTCCAACCTGGAGATGCCGCCGTCGGGATCATACACACATCCCATCAAAATCTCAAGCGATTCGAACTCTTACGCCGGATCGCCATATCAAGGTCCTAATAAATGGGACCAATATTGGAACCAATTCATCTTTGCTAACACTCCTTCCCACCACCCTCCAACACCTCCTATAAAAGAAGATGTTCATATGGAAGCGGTGGAACAACCTCAGCCGCCACCTGAGCCACCAAGGAGGAAACGTGGAGCACGTATATCAGTACGTGTAGGTCAACGGTCGGGTTCCCTGCCACCATTACCCAAAACTTGCCCAACCATCCACGAGGACCCACAAATGGGTGGACCCTCCAATGCTTCACCTGTGGTAGAACCAACACCATCACCAGTAGTTCAACCACCACCAACAAGTTATAATAACCCCATCCCTACATATCCGGATACATCTGGATATGATCCTTTTAACCCATCTACGCCGGTAAATTACCAAGCATTGTCGCATGACCCTTATATGCAAGCGGTCATGCATAACGCACTTTACCCGTCTCCTTTTCCGCCTGCTTATCCACCCACTGGATATTCAAGTTATGGGTACCAGTATCCTGTTATGCCACAACCACAACCACAACCACAACCACAACCTCCGCCGCCGCTTGAGGCCATCAATGAGGCCTTGGAACGAACAAAAGAGATGCAACAACAAGCGGAGAAAATGGAGAAGAAGACGAACAAGTTCCTCAAGAAACTCTCCAAATTGGTTAAGGGAAAGAAGGGCGAGTGAAGTCTCTACTATTATTATATTTAGTCCCTGCGAGGACATTGTTTTTTCCTTAGTCCCTGCATGGACATTTTTATTTCTTTTAAGTCCTTGCATGGACCGTTTGTTTCATTTATTTATTTCTAGTATAGTAATTTCTTAATGGCATTATTGATATATTTTGGAAATATATACATGTATTATCCTCTTCAAGTGAACGTCTCGATTTTACTCGAAGTTTATGCTCTGTTATATAATTCCAAAAGATCTTAATGGTTTTGATTAGCCAAGTGGCACAAACCACATATTTGACCAGCTTATAAATGATAGTTAAGAATTAAATGGTCTTCTATCATGATAGTTAAGGAGAGTTATCCTTCTATCCAGAGGTAGTGGACTAGGTTCAAGCCTCCAACTCGTTAAGGTCAATGCGACCGTGACTATTAATCAACCATTAAGGTACTCTTATGTTAACATTCAGGAATGTTCATACTCCTGGTAGTGTGACTCGACGAACCACGCTAACTGTCTAGGTGATGGACTATGACCAAAAACCTATTATATAGCGTATGTGATCTATATGATCCCGGCTAATA
The DNA here is from genome assembly GCA_947069175.1 of Scalesia atractyloides. Lineage (NCBI taxonomy): Eukaryota > Viridiplantae > Streptophyta > Magnoliopsida > Asterales > Asteraceae > Scalesia > Scalesia atractyloides. The sequence goes on along the minus strand of CAMTDV010000023.1, from coordinate 39,160,591 downwards.
TCATTAGTGACAGGCCAACGTGCCATATTTTATGTCCATTAGTGACAGGCCAACGTGCCATATTTTATGTCCGTTAGTGACAGGCCAACGTGCCACATTTTATGTCCATCAGTGACAGGCCAACGTGCCATATCTATATGTCCATTAGTGACAGGCCAACGTGCCACACCTATATGTCCATTAGTGACAGGCCTATGAGCCATGTTTTAATGTTCTTCGTGAAAAGCCTATGAGCTATTTATAATTGTCTTATGAAAATGACAGTTACGATCCACTATCTAATATATGTGGACTATGTCCAAATTGTAATTTGCCTTTGATGATCCTTTTGAGACCTAGGCCAAATATAGATAACATTCATAGAAATGTTAAGCTTGAGAGTTATTATTCACACTAGTTTGATTAGGCGATGAAATTGTATATCCAATTTTAAAGCCAATATGGTTATTAATGCCATGGCTAAGCGAAGTTTAATTTGGTGTTTAGAACCAAAGCTTCAAGAATGGCAAACTCGGACGAGGCGTAAAGTAGCCACCGAGAGATTAACTCTAACAAAGCTGAAAACATAGCCATTGATAATGATGATTTCCAAGCTCGCATTGATGCAGCTGGGGAAAAGCCATGGAAAAGGCCATGGAAAAATATAAAGAATTGAGCGCTACTCGCTCCAAACCCTTATCAATTCCACATTCCCCAGATCATAAGGAGAGCTTTGTTCACTCTTCAAATGCGAAGAGTGAACCAAGAAAATTAGAATTTAACGATAGGTCCCGTTCTTCTAAAGACGGATGTACCTACAAATATTTCGTCTCTTGTAAGCCCCGAGATTTCAATGGAGAGAAGGGAGCTGCAGAAGCCTTGAAATGGCTTGATGAAATGGAGACAATAGTGGATATCAGTGGTTGTGCTGATAAGGATGTAGTCAAGTATGTACCGCAGTCTTTCAAGGGCGAAGCTCTAATTTGGTGGAAGGCAACGGTCCAATCTACAGGTAAGGTACATCTGTACAACTTGGGATGGTCCAAGTTTGTTGACATTGTAAAGGAAACTTACTGCCCTCCACATGAGGTGGAAAAGATAGAGTCAGACTTTCTGACTCTTACAACAAAAAATTTAGACTGTAGGAAGTATGTTTCAGACTTCAACTCTTTTCCTAGATTAGTTTCCTACTTAATCAACCCTGAACCCAAACGCATTGCGCGTTTCATTAATGGGTTAGCGCCCGAGATTAAAGGCATGGTAAAGGCTGCTCAGCCTAGTACCTAAAGGTCTGCTGTTGACCTATCTCTCTCCTTCACCTTAGACTTGGTGAGGCAAAAATCAGTCAAGATTGAGACTGACGGGAAAAGAAAGAGAGAGGAGATGGTAACTCCCAAAGATTTAACAAGATAAATAAAGGGAGATTTGGGTTCAGGAGGAACCAAGATAAGTCGGGTGTAACACCGACATGTAAAAATTGCAACCGCAGGCATTGGGGACAGTGTAGTATTGATCCGCAGGCTAAACCCTGTGGTATCTGTAAGAAAAGGGGGCATAAGACCGTGGAGTGCAAGAATCTTAAGAATGTCGTCTGCTACGGCTGTAATGAAAAGGGGCATATTAAGTTTAACTGCCCTAAACACCCCAGAAATAACGATGCAAAGCCTAGAGAGGCTAAGAAAGGGAATGCTTGTGCCTTCCAGATGAATGCCAGGGAGGCCGTTAATGATAATAACGTCATAACAGGTACATTCCTCATCAATGATGTATATGCTAGAGTTCTTTTTGATGTGGGTGCAGATAAATCTTTTGTAGACCATAAGTTTAGTAAACTATAAACTTGCCCATAAAAACTCTAGACATAACCTATGAAGTAAAACTTGCTAATGGAACTTTAGAAACAGCATCTTCCATTCTTGATGGATGTGTTATATCTATTAAAAATAATCTATTCCCATCTCTCTTTTGCCAATGAAATTGGAGGGGTTCAATGTAGTCTTAGGCATGGATTGGTTATCCCATAACCAAGCCCGCATTGCTTATGATAAGAAACTCATCGAGATTAAAACCCCATTTGGTGAAATGATCACCATTCTCGGAGATTCACACTATGGATTGCTAAACAAGGTGTCGTTATTTAAAGCATCCAAGTGTTTTGGGAAAGGTTGTGTTATTTCCATGGTACAAGTAACTATCAACGACCCCAAGCCAAATATAGAAGACCTTCCAGTTATCTCGGAGTATTCCGATGTCTTTCCAGAAGAATTACCCGGTCTACCTCCGGATAGGCAAGTAGAGTTCAGAATCGATATCCTACCAAGATCAGCACCTGTTGCTAGAGCTCCATATCGATTAGCACCGACGGAAATGAAAGAATTAAGGACGCAATTAGATGAACTTTTAGAGAAAGGTTTCATACAACCTAGTTCCACACCTTGGGGAGCTCCTATTCTTTTCGTTAAAAAGAAGGATGGTTCAATGCGGATGTGCATTGATTACCGAGAGTTGAACAAGATAATAATCAAAAATCGTTATCCTCTGCCCAGGATCGATGACTTGTTCGATCAACTTCAAGGGGCTAGTTACTTCTCTAAGAACGATTTGAGATTAGGTTACCATCAACTGATGTTGGTGCACGTTTGTGACAACAGCTTAGATTTGGTCTTTGGATATCTTGTAATTAGTAAAATGATAAATGGTTAGCGGGTTTGTTTTGTAATAGTTAATTAGAAGTGATTGGGCTGAACTACACACTAAATAGCACATGATAGGCGAATTGGGCCTTAAACCCATTAGCAGTCCATGTAGGAAACCCTAGCCCAGTTGCATAACCTATCTCTATATAAAGGGAGGGTTGCATTAGGGTTTAGGTTGTTGGTTCTATTGTTCGTATTGCTCAGTTAGTTGTTCAGTTGCTGGTGTTGCTGGTTAGAGAGAGAGTCTTGAATTGATTGTAAACACTTTGTGTTAGATAATCAATAGAAGACTGATTGAAGGAATTATTTGTGTTCGTGTTCTTGTTTCTATGAAATCTGATCTAGGGGATTCCGCACTCTAGATTAGATAGACGATTCTATGAAGATCCATACGGACTAGGGGACCTACAATTGATATCAAAGCATTCGGCTCTTGATTTTACTCGGTTCAGAATCGTAACAGCAGAAAAAGTTGGGTTTTTAGACGTTTTGGAGGCTGTTTTGGAGTTTGTGACGGCTGAACTTGGGTTTTGGCGGCTGTTTTAGGGTTTCTGCAGTGATTTCGGATTAACAGCAGGCATTTCGGATTGAAGACTTGCATTCCGGATCAAAAAGCAGAGCATTTCGGATTGAAGACTTGCATTCCGGATAAAAGAGTAGAGTATTTCGGATTGAAGACTTGAATTTCGGATCAGAAACCTGCATTTCGGATCATCAGACTTGCAATTCGGATCAGAAAAGCCCATTTCGGATTTCATTTCGGATTCCATTTCGGATCAGAAGTGTTCCGGATTCCATCTCGGATCAGAATAGTCTATTCCGCATTCCATCTCGGATCAGAGTAGTTTATTCCGGATTCCATTTCGGACCAGAACAATGCTTTCCGGATTCCATTTCGGCTCACTATTCCGAATCACCATCTCGGATTAGCAATTCGGATTACTGTTCCGGGTTTTCATCTCGGATTGTCAATCTGAGTTACTGTTCTGGATTTGAACTGTTCCGAGTTATATACAAAAAGGTGGAAAGTTAACCAGCTAACGTAACCGGAGTTAAACGTATTCGGACATAGAATTTGATCCATAAACAATCTTGACAAACCGGTTGCACGGTTAGGATCATGTGACTTTTAGGACAAAAAAGGCACGAAAATTCTAGAAATCATAATCGGACAATATACATCATTAGAATCGTATCGTCGAGACGAGTATAATAGTATAATTTGGTAACCACTCATTTCGGACAAGTTTTAACGTTTTTAACGAGTCGGTTCGGTAAAAATGTCAAATATGTGTAATCTAAATGAACTGTTAAGAATGGAGCACGAGACTGGCACCACAAACAAACCTCCAAAGATGCTGAAGGTAGAGAACTATCTTACTTGGAATGATAGGTTTCAATCCTTTATCGGATATCAGGACACACGGATGTGGATCTGTATTGAAGATGGGTACGCTAGCCTAACGCATGATTTTGAGGGCAGACAACGTGTTACTGCTATGTAAACATGTCTGAAGCTGAAAAGAGGATGTATGAGTCTAAGAAGAAAGCCTTAGCTGCTATAAAGATGTCATTACCAAATGGCATCAAACATACATTCAAGCTTTATACAACATCGAAGGAGATGTGGGATGCCCTAGAGAAGAGGTATGAGGGTAATACCGATGTGAAGAAAAACAAGGTTGATCTGCTAAAGAAACAGTTTGCTGTGTTCAAAGGAATGAGAAATGAATCCCTTGAAGATATTATCACGAGATATTATCATCTGATGTCAGAAATAGATAATTATGACTTAGAGGGATACACGGATGTGGAGATAAATGACAAGTTGCTGGATGCTTTACCTGCAAAGTGGGATATCTATACTTTGATGATAAACGGTGAAGTTGATTATGAAAAGAAAGACTTGGAAGAGGTTGTTGGGAAATTGAGAGCTTATGAGCTCAATATGAAGAAGAAGAAGGAGAGTGGATATGATCAGGTTCAAGATCCGGGATTTATAAAGGTCTTACACCTTCATCTTCCAACAATGCTTCTAGTGATACTGCAACTGCGTTTCTCTCATGTGAGAATGAGCAGATCTTGACAAATGCTGAGGGTGAAGTATGTTTTGTTGCTGCTTCAGGAGGCTCATCAGGGGCTAAGAGACAACAATCAAGTAATAGTAACATCAGTTCTAAGTCTATGCCTCTGAGTGTCAAACATGCTGAAGATCATCTGACATTGCTTGCTTCTTTTGTTGCCTCCTACGAGAACTACATTCAGGGAAAAATATTGATCCTGCTACGTTTGATGAAGATTATGATCAGATCGACCCTGATGACTTAGAGGAGATGAATTTGCAATGGCAGATAGCCATGATCTCTAGAAGGGTGAAGAGGTTCATGAATAGAACGGCAGGAAGTTCGTTGGAAAGAGTGTGGGATTTGACAAGTCGAAAGTGAAGTGTTACAATTGTCACAACTATGGACATTTCGCTAGAGAGTGTCAAAGATCTAAGTCTGAATCTCGTTCTAGTTCATCCTTTCAAGATTCTCCTGGTCATGGTTCAAGCAACAGGAATGTGTCAAACAACACTGGATCAAATGCCCTTATTTCTACTGCTAGAGAGGGTTCTTATGATTGGAGTGTTCATCTGGAGAGTGACAACAATGCATCACCCAGGCGTTCCTACAACTGAAGGTTAGGAACGAGGATGTTCCTAAGACTGCCTTCAGGACCCGATATGGTCATTATGAATTTCTGGTGATGCCTTTTGGGCTCACAAATGCACCTGCAACATTCATGGATCTCATGAAGAGAGTCTGCAAGCCGTATCTAGATAAGTTTGTCATAGTCTTCATAGACGACATACTTATCTATTCTCGTAGTCAAGTTAATCATGAGAAACACCTTTGGTGCATCCTAGAATTGCTAAGACAGGAGAAGCTTTATGCTAAATTCTCTAAGTGCAAATTCTTGCTTAGAGAGGTCCAATTTCTTAGACATGTTGTTAGTGAGCGTGGTATCCAAGTGGATCCCGCTAAAATAGAAACCATAATGAATTGGGAAGTACCCAAAACTCCATCGGAGATTCGTAGCTTCTTAGGATTGGCTGGTTATTATAGGAGGTTCATTGAGAACTTTTCAAGGATAGCCACTCATTTAACTACCTTGACCTGTAAGAATGTCAAGTTTGACTGGGGCCCAAAACAACAAGAATCTTTTGAGATTCTAAAACACATGTTGAGAATTGCTCCTGCATTATCTCTACCTGAGGGTATTGAGGACTTTGTTATTTATTGTGATGCCTCGCACACTTGCATGGGTTGTGTGCTAATGCAAAAAGGCAAAGTGATTGCTTATGCATCACAATAATTAAAGGTGCACGAAAGGAATTACACCACCCATGATCTGGAATTGGGTGCCGTTGTATTTGCACTAAAGTTGTGGAGACATTACTTATATGGCACAAAGTGTATTATATACACTGACCATAAGAACCTCTAACATCTGTTCAATCAGAAGGAATTGAACATGCGATAGCGCCATTTGGATGGAAACACTTAATGATTATGATTGTGAAATTCGCTATCATCCCGGCAAGGGAAATGTCATTGCTAATGCCTTGAGTCACAAGGAAAATGTTAAGCCAATTAGGATTAACGCCAAGAGCATTGAGCTCAAAAATAGCTTGAATGATAAGCTATTAGATGCCAAAAGCAAGCCCTGTTAGAGGCTAATATTCTTAATGAGTTGATCAGTTAATGCCTGGAAAGGATGGAATCCTTAGATTTAATGGAAGAATGTGGGTTCCAATCTTTGGAGTAATTAGAGATCTAATCCTCCAGGAAGCGCATAATACGAGATACTCAGCTCACCCAGGAGGTGACAAAATGTATCAAGACTTGAAAAGGAATTATTGGTGGACGGGTTTGAAGAAATCCATATCCACTTATGTAGCTAAGTGTCTGACGTGTTCACAAGTTAAAGCCGAACATCAGAAGCCGTCAGGACTTCTACAACAACTTGAGATTCCCACTTGGAAATGGGAAATGGTAACAATGGACTTGATTACCAAGTTGCCTAAGACCAAACATGGTAATGACATGATTTGGGTCATTGTGGATAGGCTGACTAAATCAGCGCATTCCTTGCCAATTAAAGAAACGTATAATTCCGCAAATTGGATAAGTTGTATGTGGACAAGATTGTGTCCCTACACGGTGTTCCATTATCTATTGTATCTGATAGAGATACTAGATATACCTCTCATTTTTGGAAAAGTTTCCAACAATCTTTGGCACAAGATTAAACTTTAGTACGGCTTACCATCTACAGACTGATGGTCAGAGTGAGCGTACTATTCAGACTTTGGAAGACATGCTTAAAGCATGTGTGATTAATTTAGGTGGAAGTTGGAATGACCACTTACCCCTAATAGAATTCTCCTATAATAATAGTTATCATACGAGCATCAAGGCTGCTCCTTATGAGACCTTGTATGGGAGAAAATGTCAAACGTCCGTATGTTGGGCAGAAGTTGGGGAAGCCCAACTATCAGGACCAGGATTGTCTTGGAGACCACGGATAAGATTGTGCAAATCTGTGATAGACTCAACGCTGCCCGAGATAGGCAGAAGAGCTATGCTGACAAGAGGCGTAAACCTCTTAAGTTCCAAGTAGGGGACAAAGTTATGCTAAAAGTAACACCTTGGAAAGGTGTAATGAGATTTGGAAGGAAGGGCAAGTTAAGTCCATGATATATTGGACCATTCGAGTAATCAAGTGTGTCGGCACTGTAGCTTATAAGCTTAAGCTGCCAGAGGAGCTTAGTGGAATTCATGATGTGTTCCACATCAATAAGCTTAAGAAATGTCTAGCCGATGAGTCGCTAGCAATGTCACATCATGAAGTTCAAATTGATAAAAACATGAGGTTCGTTGAGAAACCAATTTCGATCGAGGATCACAGGTTAAGAAGCTCCGAAGCAAATTGATACCTATAGTAAAGGTTAAGTGGAATGTCCTTCGAGGCCCCGAGTATACATGGGAGGTTGAGTCCACTTTGAGACAAAAGTACCCCCATCTTTTTGAATAAAATCTCGAGGTCGAGATTTCTTTTAAGGGGGTGAGGAGTAACACCTGTAAATTCGTGTCCAATAATATAGTGACACTTGTCGTATTTTTTATTTTATTTTTAGTCTACTAAAGACTATAAGGACTAAAAGTGTCAACATTCTTAAACTTGGCCTCTGAGTGACCATTTGTGTCAACATGCCCAGCCTCTGAGTGACATCAGAGTCAACATGCTTATACTGAGTCTCTGAGTGATCCTTTACAAAGTCCTAACTCTCATATGAGCCACTTGTTGAACGAGAGGGAGTAATTTGTAAAAATATTAAAGTTGGACAATGGAGGGGTTAAAAGTATCAACATGTTAATTTATACCTCTGAGTGACCTTTTAACAAACTGAGAGCTCGACAATGTCCGGGCATAATCCCGGGTACACCAAATGTTGGCTACGGAGGGCTAAATATGCTATAAAAGTGTTTTAGAAGGTTTTATAAGTTGAGGGGCTAATGTCAAACTTGATGTGACAAACTTTGAAAGTGACCATGAGGGGCTCGCGGGGCGCGAGAGGCACAGGCCTGAACCTCTCGCGGCCTGCCAGAGGCCTGTGTCTGCAGAAAATTGCCTTGGCCTCCACACATGTTGCCAAAAAACCATTTGATTCGAAACCATGGACTTCCAAACTGCTATGCCACGTTTTAGGACACTTGTAAGCTCCCTCTAACACCCCCTAACACCTGGTATCACCTCCTTCAAGCTCTCCAACTATAAATAAATGCCAAGGTTCACCACTTGAACTTGCACCTGTCTCATTTCTCATTCTATCTCCATCCTTTGGAAGTTCCAAACTGAAAGGAGCATCAAACTTAGTTCTATTTCATCCTAGGAATCACTTGTAAGTGTTCCTTTCTCTTGCATTTCCGTTTATAGGCTTTTATAGCCAAAAGTCAAGCGTTTTACGGAAAACGCCTTGACTTTCGGTTAAGACCATTATGGTCTAGCCATAGTTTGTAACGAACATGGTTAACTGATCGTAATAAGGTATGTGTTAGTCCCTATTAAGGGCACCTCCTAAAGATCACGTTTGCTAGACTAATTGACGGGTCAAAGTACAAATATTAAAAAGTCAAACAAGGCATTTTTCAAAAATATTTTAATCTGAGTTTATATATGTTATGAAACATATTTTGACACTTTAACAAGTTGGTAATAATTATTAGAACATGTGAGAACATGTTCGGCTTGTCACTTTCAGTTCTAGGGTCGGTTCGCAACCGAAAGTCGCAAAGTTTGACTTCTGCTTTATTTTTCAATTCTGACCCGATTTAGATTAGTTAAGTACTGATCTAAGGTTGCATTATGATCATAATATAATATAGCATAACCCCCTGAGATTATATTACAAGATCATAATCAGAATCTGAGTTTATGCACAAGTTCCGTAATTATGCCATTTTGACAAAAATGCCCTTTTATATAAAATAAGGTTTAAACGACGATAAACATGAAAATGAATTACCTACTGATGTAATATCATAAGTATGATTATTTGGGATATCAAATCAGATTATATACTGAGTTTACGTACAAGTTCTTGTATTATATCGATAAATGACGATAACGCCCTTGTGGCACATAAAATGATTTTAATCATACTTTTTCATATCAAAACTTTTTCCTACTGATATGTTATATTAAATAACATATATAGGACATATAAATCTGATCTTAACATCATTTTTTACTAAACTTCGCACAAATCGTCATTTTACGACATAAGCGTCATTTCGGCGCATAGTATGGTTTTAAACCATGTTTATCAACCAAGACTTGTTACCTACTAATTTTAAAACTTACTTAAAATATTTTTACAGTATGTATATGATATAAACTCAGAATCCCAAATAAACTATCATACTATGTGTAAAATGACCAAAATGCCCCTTCGGTGCATAGTTTGGTCGTAAATGATAAATTACACATATTATCATGTTCTTACTAATATTATATCATAAACTAATAATTTTTCCAGAATACTTATGATCGTAACATTAAAATATATTCAAGTTTCTTTTCCATGGTTTATAATTACCAAAACGCCCTTATGAGGCATAGTTTCATTTTAAAACCTTAACGGTCATATAAGTTGATATCCTACTGATATTACAACTTATTTAAAGTATAATGGCATATAGAACTTGTCCATGACTTATCCGATTACCCGATCGCTTATATGCGCACGGTTAAGTATATGTAACTAGTTTACGAAAATTGACCGAAACGGGTTTAACCTTATCATTTTAATCTCAAAATCCAGAATGTTTATAGTTTACCCATATTGTACAAGTCATGGTACTTGTTGGGTTTAAAATACATTCTATCCGATCATCGCTTAATCTAACTTATTATACATTTTAATCTTGTACGCTAGTCGGTCTAAGTCTCTGACTTAATTAAGAAAGTTAGCATTTAATTGGTTAGCTTATGCCATAATCCAAACTAGAGCCTTACGGTAAATGCTATCTGCACTTAGTTCATTTTGGATATGGCTGAGATATTAAATCGTGCATAATAAAAATCAAGACTAGCTCAGGTAAATACTCTCTACTTATTTCCCCTATACGGGCTTGGGTTACGGTAAATGATGTATTGAATAATACATGCATTTATCATGTAGAGTTTGTAAAGTTTTAACTAGTTTTCGTTTCGGTTTGTCAAGAATTTATCTACTTTTAATCCAAATACGTTTGCAGGTCTTGGTTCGTGAAAACGGTTGGAAGGATGGGGAAAATGAGCCAAATTGATAATTAAACCAAGCCGGAGCGTAGTTGGAACGCGAAAGAGGAAACGAATCGAGAAACGGAGGATTTAGTCCTCTGGGCCCGCGACCGCAAGACCATATACCTCTCGCGCCCCGCGAGTGGTTGATAATTATCTCCGTAACATCATTCGGTCGCGGGGCGCGACCGAGACACTATATCCCTCTCGCGGCCGGCGGAGAGGGTGTTTTATCCAGAAAGTTTCGAAATTCCATCTGCTTTAGGATTGTTGTGTTATATAGTTGAGTTATTTTATGATTAAAACACAACTTGATCATCTTGGACGAACTCAGACTTTGGGAAGCAATTTTTCTGGATTGTTGAAGCTGAAGAAGGATGTTCTAGGCTACGGGAATCATCTAGGCAAGCAAGGAACTTTGAGGCAGGAGCAAACACGGTTCTATTGCAAAATCTTAATCTTTCTAGTTCTTTGTTTTAACCTTGTGATGAATTCTTGTTTAAACCTTGTTTATTTGTTTTTCAAAACTATGATACTTGGCTAGATTTCCTTCTTGTTGCCTAGGTTTGGATTATTTACTTTATAAAAGTTTGGTTTTTATTTTAGTTTAATTATGGTTTGAATGATTGTTTAGTAAAGTTCACAACTTTAACTTGTTAGTTTAGTGTATTTGCATGATCTAAGTTGATTTGTGATTATTTATTTGTTATACATAAATCTTGGTGAATGTCTTCCATAGAATAGGTTTGTGTTGCTTTTTCGAGTCTTTAGTGGTTCGGGAAACAATCGGTAAATTGGCCAATAAAACCGGGAAAAAAACTAAATAAAATATAAAATCAGTTTTATCATTATACCTAAATTAGTTATTGAGAAATAATAATTTGTTAGCTGAATTGGTTAGATGAATTGGGTAGATGAATTGTTAGGTTTAGGTTTTGAGAAAACCCCGGATCTAATTTACTTGTCATAATCGAGTCAGTTAAGCTAAATTAGAAGTTATTGTTGGTCTAGGTTAATTATTGAGAAGTAATCAACTAAATAGACACTTTACTAAATTAAGATAACTGAAAAGAAGTCTTTAAAACCGGTGAACATAAAACAATTTTAGGGTATCATAGGTGTCTTCCCAAGAAGGGTCGGGGGTCCTATTCGGTAAACCTAGAGTTTAATATTTTAAGATCCCGGTAACGCATTCAACCTAATTAATTTATTATAAAACCAAATAAGTAGTAATATAAAATCCAACCTAGGTAAGCAGTTCACTATTCTTGAATTAATTTCCAATTTCTAAAAAGTTCAAGGTTCAGTTCGTTTTAATTAAATAATTTTAGTTCCATTAATAATTTAGAATTGTTGGAACCCCCCCCCCCCCTAAATTATACATAATTGTTTTAATTGAGTCTAAATTAAGTAGTCATTGTAATTAGAGAGTCTTGTGGGTTCGATAACCCGGACTTACTTAAACTATTCTACAATTGATCGGTTCACTTGCCGGTTAGTAGTTTAGTATAATTTAGGAGTCTAGAGTTAGGTTAATTTTAGTTATTTTTAATTAACTACTTTTAGAACATCAAGTGTTTGGCTCCGTTGCCAGGGACTCTCTCATTGGCAATTGCGATGATTACTCGATTTAGGCTTCATTATTGCACTCGTGTTTAATTTTTATTTTTCGTTTGCGTCGTAGGAGTCTAAATAATTTAATTAGTTTAATATCTAATTTCGTTAATATAGTTTAATTGTTTTTGCTAAATTATTTTATTTGTCTCGTTTCCGGTTTAGTGGATGCCCCATACGCGTTCGCAAGGACCTCCGCCTAAGCCGCCAACAGATACGTTTTTTTCTCCCGCACCAACGGTTAGTAGTTCTTCATCCACTTTTTCCAGTTCATTCCGCCCTTTTATACCACCCGATTTTAACTTTACACCAAAGCCTTCACCACCCGGTTCCCCATCACCCCGAGTAGTTCATAGAAACGTAAGCCCACCACCTAATTTCCACATGGCCAATAACCAAACCGTTTACCAACAGGCCACCATCGGTTTCACCGGTGCAAACTCGCCCATCACTTTTCCCCTGATGAATAACAATAAATCTTGGCAAATCCCTTCTTATATCATGACCGCTATCACCAACTCTTACCAATTCCACGGTCGTGATGACGAGGATGCGCCCGCCCATATTAACCGCCTCACCCGCCTTTGTCACACTTTCAATATGGAAGGCGCGGGCAATGATGCCCGGTTTCTTCAAGTTTATCCCTTTTCTCTGGGAGATCGAGCCGCCATCTCGCTTGATTCTCAACCAGCCGGTACCTTCACTACTTGGCCGCTCTATGAGATACTTTCCTAAGAAATACTTCCCACATGCAAAAGCATCTCGCCTTCGTGATCAGATCCATTCGTTCCGAATGGAACCTGACGAGCCTTACCATTTAGCCTGGGAGCGTTTCCAAACCCTAGTGTCCCGTTGTTCTCAACACGGCCTGTCGGATTGGGCGCTTGTAGAGAAATTCTACAACGGTCTCATCCCTGAAACCCGGGCGCGATTCGACACATCTGCTGGTGGACACCTAATGGGAAAGAAAAAGGTGGTTAAGTGTAACGACCTTTTCGAAAGCTTCGCACATTCTGACGTAGACTACAACACTGCCGGCAGGAATTCAATTCATGTTTCTCGTACCACCCCGGTTAACCAAGGTCTATGCCAAGTTAGCTTGAAACTACGGTAGCGGCTGCATTAGATAGCTTTAAGAGAGAGGTCACTAAGGAGATTCAGGAGCTGAAAATGAAAGTAGATAGGTGTGAGGTGTGTCGAGGGGTCATGATACGATAGAGTGTCCCACGCTCACTGTTGAGCAAGTAGAGTTCATTACAGGTCAGAGTAGAGGTCCGACGAACCCTTTTAATAATAATAATAATTCAAATTATAACCCGAACTGGCGTAATAATAATAATAATAATAACAATAATAATAATAATAATAATAATAATAATAATAATAATAACCCCTTGGTTTCCAATCAGGTTCATATCAAAATAGGGGACAGGTTCACTACTCTAGTGGAGGGTCAGGTCATTCTAGTCAGTTTAGTGGTGGGGGTTAGAATTTGGAGGGTCAGAATAGGAGTGGAGGTTCAGGGGGCAGTCTAGATAGGATTGAGGAGTTGTTGTCTTAATTAGTGGTTAAGGATCAAGCTACCCAGAAAACTCTAGTGGAACACGATCTTCTCTTGAAAATCAACAGGCCGCACTTTTAGATCTGTAGAGGTCAATAGGTAGTATCGCTAAGCAGCTGCAAGAGCAGCCACACCGTCAGTTCTTAGGTAACTCTCAACCTAACCCGGCGAACCAACACGCGTAAGCGATAACTACACGTAGTGGTAGGCATTTGAAAGAAGTGCTTAGATAGGGGGTAGAGGTAGAGCAGCAGGACGAGGAAGTAGATGAGGAGATAGAAATTGAGGCTCCACCTAGGGTGCTCATTAGGCTAGACCCAGCAAGTTCGCACCAAAAAGTGGACCTTCAGTAGAGCATAGGGAAGAGAAGAAACCGGTAAAGGTTAGGCTATCACCACACGTAGATTCTTCACGCCTACCCTACCCAGCTCGGCTTCAACAACAAAAATATGTCAAGGAATACGGAATTTCCTTGGTATGTTTACTCAGTTGAAAATCAATCTCCCGTTTATAGAAGCCCTCTAGCATATGCCTAAATATGCTAAGTTTTTGAAGGATCTTCTCAAACAAAAAGATAGTCTGGGGGAGCTTTCTAATGTTCCATTGACTAGAGGGTGCTCCGCCGTAGTTCTGAACAAGTTACCCGAAAAACTTACTGATCCGAGTATCTTTACGATTCCATGCTTATTCGGTGGTTCCATTGCTCCAGCTCACACCTTAGCAGATCTAGGGGCTAGCATCAATCTAATGCCTTTCTCACTCTATTAGAAATTAGGCCTAGCGGAGCACACTCCTACTCGTATGTCACTATCTCTAGCTGATAGGTTTGTTAAGTATCCACGGGGAATTATCGAGAACTTGTTAGTTAAGGTTGATAAATTTGTTTCCCCGTGGATTTCGTCATCTTAGATATGGAGGCCGACGAGAAGGTGCCCATCATCCTAGATCGCCCATTCCTTTGCACCGCGAAAGCACTTATTGATGTTCATGATGGGAAAATCACACTTCGCGTCGGGGATGAGAATGTCACGTTCGAAATCGCAAGGTCGATGCAACACCCAAGCGGTGGCGACAGCGATAGTGGCCCATGTCACTCTGTTTACTTTCTAAATTTATTCATGTCGTGCATTGATCAGTGTATCGAGTACATTAGCGGAGCCGACCTACTGAACGAGAGTGTAGTGATAGAGGATAGCGATAGTGATGATATAGAGGATGACCCACTATGGGTTCCCGAGACCTTAGATTTTTGTGAGGTTAGTGCTGCAAGTGAGAATACCCCATTAGATACTCCAGCCCCCGTAGAGCTTAAGGTCCTCGCATCCCACTTAGAGTATGCGTTCCTAGGTAACATCGAGCTTACCCGTTATAATTTCTTCGAAATTGTCGACGGAGGAGAAGGAGCGATTGATGAGGTTCTTAAAGCCAATAAGGAGGCTATCGCTTGGAAACTGTCTGATATCAAGGGAATCAGCCCTACCTTCTGTACTCACCAGATCCTCATTGAGGATGTCTTTAAACCGGTAGTACAACCTCAGCGTCGCCTAAACCCAAATATGCAAGAAGTTGTGAAGAAAGAGGTGCTCAAGCTGATGAAAGCCGGTCTCATCTACCCGATATCTGATTTTGCATGGGTAAGTCTTACTCAGGTTGTTCCCAATAAGGGGGGATTGACAATGGTCATGAACGAGAAAAAGGAACTTATCCCATCGCGTACGGTCACTGGCTGGCGGATGTACATTGATTATCGAAAATTAAATGACGCCACTCGCAAGGACCATTTTCCACTCCCATTTATCGATCAGATGTTGGAGCGACTCGCAGGACAACAATATTATTGTTTTCTTGAGGGATTTCGGGTTACTTCCAGATCCCCATCGCCCCTAAGGATCAAGAGAAGACAACCTTTACATGTCCATACGGCACTTACGCGTATCGCCGCATGCCTTTCGGGTTATGTAACGCCCCGACTACTTTTCAGCGATGCATGGTTGCTATCTTTCAGGACATGATCGAGACTTCAATGGAGGTTTTCATGGACGATTTCTCTGTCTATGGAAATACTTTTGATAATGTCTTAGTCATCTTGATGCGATGATGAAACAATGTGTCGAGACAAGACTGATGCTGAACTGGGAGAAGTGTCACTTTATGGTGACAGAGGGGATAATGCTAGGGCACAAGATATCTCGTGCATGTATAGAGGTCGATAGGGCTAAGATAGATACGATCAGTAGACTCCCTCCACCGACTAGCGTCAAATCTATCCGTAGCTTTCTTGGTCATGCGGGCTTCTACAGACGATTCATTAGAGATTTCTCTAAGATTACACGCCCCATGACACGACTCCTCTAAAAGGATGTACCATTTGTCTTTGATGACGACTGCTTGAAAGCCTTCACGATCCTAAAAGAGAAGCTGGTGAGTGCTCCTATCCTCATCTCACCCGACTCGAGCTTGCCCTTCGAGCTCATGTGTGATGCAAGCGACTATGCGGTCGGCGCCGTTTTGGGTCAGCGACGAGATAAACATTTTCATCCCATTTACTATGCTAGTAAAATCCTTAATGACGCTCAGGAGAACTACACCATACAGAGAAGGAGCTTCAGCAGTAGTGTTCGCATTTAATAAATTCCGCTCCTATCTCGTCCTTTCCAAAACCATCGTCTTTACTGATCATGCGGCTCTGCGGTTCCTTTTCCAAAAGAAGGAGGCAAAGCCTTGTCTTATTCGGTGGATTCTCCTGTTTTCTAAACTCGACATAGAGATTAGAGATAAGAAGGGAGCAGAAAATGTGGCCGCCGATCATCTATCCCGATTAGAAGATCCAAGTAGAGAAGAAATCAGAGAGGAGGAATCGGTGATAGATTCCCTCGTGAGTCAGAGGAACTTTTGGCAGCGGAAAAGGCGGGGATGACGTGGTTCTCGGATTTTGCGAGTTACCTTGAATATGGTGTGGTCCTGAAGGGTATGACCACTTACTAAAGAAGAAATTCTTCCGTGATGTGAGGTGATACATCTGGGATGACCCTTTTCTATTTCGGATAGGGGGAGATAGGATTCTTAGGCGCTGCGTAAGTAGAGAGGAGGGGGTAGAGATTTTGAGGCACGTGCATGAGGGGCTAATGGGAGGTCATCATGGTCCGCACAGAAGGTTTTTTATTGCGGTTTTTACTGGCCTTCGGTAGTTAATGATGCCTTAGAGTTCGTTAGGACATGTGATCGTTGCCAGCGCACCGGCAACATCTCATCCAAGGATGAGATACCCCAACACCCGATCCAAATTCTTGAAGTCTTTGATGTATGGGGGATCGACTTCATGGGACCATTTCCCGTCTCTAGCGGGAATCAGTACATCCTCGTGGCGATTGATTATGTTTCCAAGTGGGTTGAAGCTCAAGCTTTACCACAAATGATGCCGAGTGGTGGTGAGATTTTGGAAGAAGCTATTCATCGCTTCGGTACCCCATGAGCTATAATTAGTGACCGTGGCACTCACTTCTGCAATGCCGTCATAGAGAAGGCATTGGCGAGCTACGGTGTCACTCATCGCCTCTCCACCGCTTATCATCCTCAAACAAGCAGCCAAGTGGAGAATGGAAACCGAGGGGTGAAGCGGATCCTCGAGAAGACGGCAGGAAAAAGTCAGAAGGACTGGTCCGATAAATTAGATGATACGTTATGGGCGTTTAGAACCGCCTATAAGACACCTTTAGGTACCACACCCTTCATGATTGTTTATGGTAAAGCATGCCATCTTCTAGTAGAACTCGAGCATCGAGCATTGTGGGCCCTAAAACGGTGAATTTGGACCTTACCGAAGCTGCTAAGAGACGATACTTCCAAATTCATGAGTTAGAGGCGCTTCGAGATACGGCTTATGAGCGTTCATTGAGCATAAAGGAGAAAACTAAGGCGTTGCATGACAGGAGATTGAGAGTTGTGAAAGAGTTTCAGATCGGCGATAGAGTGTTCTTATATAATTCGAGATTGAAACTATTCGCTGGGAAGTTGAAGTCTAAGTAGTCAGGCCCGTATGTGGTAAATGAGGTATTTCCATACGGAACGGTAGAGTTGAAGGATGAAGCTGATGGAGGTACGTGGAAGGTCAATGGGCATAGATTGTAACATTACTTAGGAGGACCGCCCGATTCTACCGAGAAGGAGGAAACTCCTCTCGAAGTTCCACCTCATACCGCCTAGGTTCTTGAGTATCGGCTCAAGTGTAGAGTTTGTACATTTTGGTAGTCATTTGCATTTCATGTCTTTTCTAGTATTAATTCTTGTTTTTCGTAGTGTTTGTTTGTTTGTGGGCCGTTTTAGCTGTTTTTCAAGTTATATCACGCCACCATCGATGAGGAGCTTGGATTTGCACGTATGTTTAGCTAGTAGCCGGATGCAAGCGGGGTGTTTCACTAAGTTTAAAATTTTTCTAAGGCATAAACCAGGCCAAACTTTCAAAACTTCGGTGAAAACACCCCTCTCACGGGGCGCAAGAGGCACAACCCACCTCGGTCGCGACCTGCGGGACACTTGCATTTTCAGAATTTTTACCTCGGTCGCGGGGCGCAAGAGGAATTACTTACTCTCTCGCGGCCCGCGAGAAGCCTTATCTGCAGATCTGCAACCCTAAAAGCTAATTTCATCTCTTTCATTCTCACTTTTACCCACTTTCACATACGGTTTCCCCATTTTTTTCTCCACCAAACTCCACCATTTTTACCTACATTCGCCCAAATCTTCCTCCATTACTTCCCTACATCAACCATAACCAAGTTTCAAGTGCAAATCTGTGTTTTATCCCTTCAACCAAGCTCTCCAACAGTTTTTGCAACTTCTCCACTACTTGTTTAGTTTTTCTTATAGATCGGCAGTACGGTATGTTTTCTTGCAACCTTTATGCTTTTATCTTTCTATTTTATTCAGTTGCTGAATTTATTTTAGTGCTTGGTCTATCATAAGTTGCATGTTAGTTTACTCTGAGGGTTAGGGTGCACTTGGGTTGGTTTGAGTTTTTGATTGTCGTGGCTGCTTATTTCTGTGGGCAAATTGGGTGTAAACAGGGTATATCTTGGCGGGTAGTTTGGTTTGGTGAAGTTCAACATTGAGTGTGGGGATTCGGGTTGGAAAGTATTGGTTTAAAAATCAGATTTTTAATAGAACTTTCAACCCGTTTTTCTACTATGTTCATAAAGTTTTTATCTTTAGCCTTAAACTCAATGTTGGATGACTTTCGGCACATAGGTTTTAGTTGTTGGAAATTAAAGTGCCGGAAGGGGGTGGTCGTATTGTTTTAGATATATTTTGGGGTTTGGTAAAATTTGGACATTCATGCACATAAGATCTTTCTCGCCCGTACTCAATCTCCATTCGGGCGAGATTCGTCTAATTAATTAATAATGTTGCGCACACCTAATAAAATATATCTAATATTATTTGGTAAAGTGTTTATTTTTCGGACCATGACCGCGAATGTAATGTTATACGGTCATTCGTCCTATATGGTTGCCTCTCTCTAAAGTTCTACCTGTTTTGCTTGTGAATTTAATGGTTTTTGCAGATGTCAGGTGAAGGTAGTTCGAGCAGAGCGGGGAGGAAAAGGAGAGGGCCTACACCTCGACAGAGGGGTGACCCAGTAGAGATGCAACCATTACCTCCGAATTTTGGAATGCGTCGAAGCGTTAGGTATAGGGGACGGTACTCCCCATGGGCAGAGCATGCGGATAGTAGATAGCCCCCTGCTGTAGTTCGATTTAGATTCTCACGAGTGGGAAAGGCTTTCCACCTTCGTCACTTGTGATCTACTGCTGTACAGATGGATTGACTGGGAAATGATAGACCATCTGGGTCAAAGGGGCAGAATCGAGGAGTTGTTGGGGGATAAATTCAGGAGGGTATTGGATTGTGGAGCAAGGCAATATAAAGAAATTACCCTCGAATTTCACTCTACTTTTAAGTACCAGGAAAATTTTCTGAGAGTGATGCTATTTCGTTTACCTTGGGGAGGCACGTGTACGAAATGACGGTTCCGCAGTTTGCCGTGGCCACGCAGATTTACACATTAGAAGAGGTTCAGGCATCGGATTTCTTCACCAGTCTACAAGGTGTTTTCAAAAGAAGGCACCCCCATAGTGTTCAGACATATGAACTGGCTAGGTTCTGGGGTACTATCTCTTCTGCACCATATTCTAACAAAAAGGTAGCAAGCGACATCATCGATCCGGTTTACCGGTTTATTCACAAGATTCTTGCTGCTACATTGGTTGGGCGAGGGTATGGGGATAACAAGGTGAATCAGGTTAGTTTATTCTGTTTAATGTGCATGGTGGAAAGAAGGCCGGCAAACTTGGCGACTATATTTGCGTGGTCGATGAAGCGGTTATGGAGGGGAGGCCCAGGGGCAAGGGTATATTGTGGGCCCCTGATTACATGCTTAGCAGAGAGTCTTGGGGTATTTGATAGATATCCCCAGGACAGAATGAGAGAGGGCCCATCCCCATGCTTCATGAGTATTCATGACCTCCAGGCTGCCGGGATTTTGACTACACAGGAGCCTGTGAGCTGGGAGCCGGTTCGACAAGGACCTCAGGTGCAGCCGCCTCCAGGATCTGAAGCTGCATCATCTATGCAGGCCGGTGTTCCTACTCGATATCAGTGACCGGTCACACATCAAGAGCTGTCAGGAAGATAGTATCCTCTCAGTCAGTCTTGCCCTGACCCACTTACTTTGGATTCTTTATATGACAGGATGGAGACTGGGTTTGGGGATCTGCGTGGGTATGTAGATCAGCAGTTTGGCAGTGTTCATCAGGTCGTGATGGAGAGCAGGAGAATGCACGAGGATAGCCAGCGAAGGCTGGAAGACGGGATGCGATACATGATGGAAAATTTGAACATGGGGGTTCCATCCTATTTTCAGCAGCGAGGTGGTCAGCCGGGGTCGATTCAATTCAGCGGTATGGAAGACGTCCAGCTGTACCAAGTGTTCGAGGCCTTGTAGGAATCAGAGGATGATGATTGAAGCAGTAGTAGTGGATCCTTATCTTTATTATTTTTCTTTTATGCTGTTTTAATCTCATATTGGTCTATAATGCAAACACTTTAACTTATGGGAATGGTGGTGGTTTGGGTATGATGATGAACACTTTTAAGGACACTTTATTTATTTGTTTATTATATTATGTTTTGGAAGTGTTATGTTGATAGGTTAATGTTATATGTTGCTTCCGTTCGCATGTGAATTTTGAGAGTTGTATGCTGAGCGCATTCGGATTGGAGGGCATGAGTGGACTGACTGGCGCATTGACAGTCTTGCATTATCAACTAAGTCGTTTCACTTGTATATTTTGTTTTTTATTTATTATGTTCTTTATCTAGTATTTCGAGTAGTAGGTTTTTCCATCCTTGCATTAGGGACAATGCAAAAAATTCAAGTGTGGGGATGGGATAATAGAGTAGAGTAGTGGTTTTTATTTAAATAAATAAAAATCACAAAAAAAATTAAAAAAATCACAAAATGTCTTTTGAAAAAGGAAAATTTGCATAAAATTTAAACGGAAAATGATAGAAAAATTAAATTTTTATTCGGTTTCAAATAATAATAATATGAGAAATAAAATGGTGAGTTTGTGTCTAACTTGGGATATGTGAGTAGGCTCGATTCGGTTCTTATGTTCTTTGAGATTAATATAACTTAATTGTCGGTCTACTAGTGGGTGCTCATCTAGGAAAAATGGGAAACTGAAACCGCCAAAAATAGTATAAGGAATGTCGTTATAATCTAAAATCTTTAGATTTTTTAATCGTGTAAAAATAAAAGAAATGAAAAAGAATGAGCTTGATTAAAAAGTATGCGAGGCCTATGGAATCTCCTTTGGGGATGGTGACTCTGATCGAGAATCCCTCTAGGATTAGTTGAAATTTTAAGTATTGAAGCCCATGTTGTCACTCTCGGGGATGGTGACTCTGGTTGAGACAGCCTCTACGCTAGATATGCAAAAAGAAATCAATGCTCAAAAGAAGAAAAAAACAGAGAGAAAATTACTTGGATTTAAATTCTTTATATTTTGGTATAAAACAGTTAGGAAATGGGTTAAATGATTCATTCCTTTTGTTCCATAAGCTTGCGGTGGGATTAGGTGTACTGCGGATTCTAGTGTGAGACCTTATATAGATTGACCGAACTTAAACTAAATTCACATGGTAAGAATTTTGAACCGAATTGTGAGTTCATGTGGATACGAATACTTGCAATCGCGGTTAACATAAATTTTATTCCTTAATGAAAATAATCTTAATCTTTGAAATCGAATAATTATTTGGTTATGATTCTGTTTGTGCACAATTCTTTTTCGAGGACGCAAAAAGAGCAAGTGTGGCATATTTGATGTATTGAATAATACATATATTTATCATGTAGAGTTTGTAAAGTTTTAACTAGTTTTTGTTTTGGTTTGTCAAGAATTTATCTACTTTTAATCCAAATACGTTTGCAGGTCTTGGTTCGTGAAAACAGTTGGAAGGATGGGGAAAAATGAGCCAAATTGATAATTGAACCAAGCCGGAGCGTAGTTGGAACGTGAAAGAGGAAACGAATTGAAAAAGGGAGGATTTAGTCCTCTGGCGGCCCACGACCGCAAGACCATATACCTCTCGCACCCCGCGAGAGGTTGATAATTATCTCCGGAACATCACTCGGTCGCGGGGCGCGACCGAGACACTATATCCCTCTCGCGGCCGGCGAGAGGGTGTTTTATCTAGAAAGTTTCGAAATTCCATCTGCTTTAGGATTGTTGTGTTATATAGTTGAGTTATTTTATGATTAAAACACAACTTGATCATCTTGGACGAACTCAGACTTTGGGAAGCAATTTTTCTGGATTGTTGAAGCTGAAGAAGGCTGTTCTAGGCTACGGGAATCATCTAGGCAAGCAAGGAACTTTGAGGCAGGAGCAAACACGGTTCTATTGCAAAATCTTAATCTTTCTAGTTCTTTGTTTTAACCTTGTGATGAATTCTTGTTTAAACCTTGTTATTTGTTTTTCAAAACTATGATCCTTGGCTAGATTTCCTTCTTGTTGCCTAGGTTTGGATTATTTACTTTATGAAAGTTTGGTTTTTATTTTAGTTTAATTATGGTTTGAATGATTGTTTGGTAAAGTTCACAACTTTAACTTGTTGGTTTAGTGTATTTGCATGATCTAAGTTGATTTGTGATTATTTATTTGTTTTACATAAATCTTGGTGGATGTCTTCCATAGAATAGGTTTGTGTTGCTTTTTCGAGTCTTTAGTGGTCGGGAAATAATCGGTAAATTGGCCAATAAAAGCGGGAAAACAACTAAATAAAATATAAAATCAGTTTTATCATTATACCTAAATTAGTTATTGAGAAATAATAATTAGTTAGCTGAATTGGTTAGATGAATTGTTAGGTTTAGGTTTTGAGTAAACCCTATATCTATTTTACTTGTCATAATCGAGTCACTTAAGCTAAACTAGAAAATGTAGAACGCTCATGTGTTGGGTAGAAGTTAGGGAAGCCCAACTATCAGGACCGGAGATTGTCCTAGAGACCACGGAAAAGATTATACAAATCCGTGATCGTCTCAAAGCTGCCAGGGATAGGCAGAAGAGCTATGCTGACAAGAGGCGTAAACCTCTTAAGTTCCAAGTAGGGGACAAAGTCATGCTGAAAGTATCACCCTGGATATGTGTGATGCGCTTTGGAAAGAAGGACCAGCTGAAGGTTAGAAGTGAAGATATTCCTAAGACTGCCTTCAAAACCCGATATGGTCATTTTGAATTTTTAGTGATGCCTTTTGGGCTCACAAATGCACCTACAGCATTCATGGATCTCATGAATAGAGTCTGCAAACCATATTTGGATAAGTTTGTCATTGTCTTCATAGACGACATACTTATATACTCTCGTAATCAAGCTGATCACGAGAATAACTTCGGTGCATCTTAGAACTGTTAAGGCAAGAGAAGCTTTATGCTAAGTTCTCTAAGTGTGAATTTTGGCTTCGAAAAGTCCAATTTCTTGGACATATGGTAAGTGAGCGTGGTGTCCAAGTGGATCCCGCCAAAATTGAGGCCATAATGAATTGGGAAGTGCCCAAAACCCCATCGGAGATTCGTAGTTTTCTAGGATTGGCCGGTTACTATAAGAGATTTATTGAGAACTTTTCAAGGATAGCCACTCCTTTGACTACCTTGACCCGTAAGAATGTTAAGTATAATTGGGGTCCAAAACAACAAGAATCTTTTAAGGTTCTTAAACACAAGTTGAGCAATGCTCCTGTGTTATCCCTACCTGAGGGTATTGAGGAATTTGTAGTCTACTATGATGCATCGCACACTGGTATGGGCTGTGTGCTAATGCAAAAAGGCAAGGTGATTGCCTACGCCTCACTACTGTTAAAAGTGCACGAAAGGAATTACACCACCCATGATTTGGAACTGGGTGCCGTTGTATTTGCACTAAAATTATGGAGACATTACTTGTATGGAACAAAGTGTATTATATACACAGACCATAAAAGTCTCCAGCATCTGTTCAATCAGAAGGAATTGAACATGAGACAACGCTGATGGATGGAAACGCTTAATGACTATGATTGCGAGATTCGCTACCATCCAGGCAAGGCAAATGTAGTTGTTGATGCCTTAAGTCGCAAGGAACGAGTTAAGCCTATAAGGATTAACGCCAAGAGCATTGATCTCAGAAATAGCTTAAATGAAAAGCTATTAGATGCGCAAAACCAAGCTCTATTAGAAGTTAATGCTCCTAATGAAGGATTAGGCGGAACTGTTGATCACTTAGCGCGTGGAAAGGAAGGAATCCTTAGATTTAATGATAGAATTTGGGTTCCAATCTTTGGGGGACTTAGAGATCTAATCCTCCAAGAAGTGCATAGCTCAAGATACTTAGTTCATCCAGGTGGTGACAAGATGTAGATCTGAAGAAGAATTATTGGTGGATGGGTTTGAAGAAATCCATAGCCACTTATGTAGCTAAGTGTTTGACGTGTTCGCAAGTGAAAGCCGAACATCAAAAGCCGTCAGGACTTCTACAACAATTGGAAATTCCCACATGGAAATGGGAAATGGTAACTATGGACTTGATTACCAAGTTGCCCAAGACTAAAAGTGGAAATGACACTATTTGGG
Source organism: Scalesia atractyloides (assembly GCA_947069175.1). NCBI lineage: Eukaryota > Viridiplantae > Streptophyta > Magnoliopsida > Asterales > Asteraceae > Scalesia > Scalesia atractyloides. The sequence goes on along the minus strand of CAMTDV010000023.1, from coordinate 39,135,737 downwards.
TCATAGTGGATAGGCTGACTAAGTCAGCACATTTCTTGCCAATTAAGGAAACGTATAATTCAGACAAATTGGCTAAATTGTATGTGGACAAGATTGTGTCCCTACACGGTGTGCCGATATCTATTGTGTCTTATAGAGACACTGGGTACACATCTCACTTTTGGAAAAGTTTCCAACAATCGTTAGGCACAAGATTGAACTTTAATACGGCTTACCATCCGCAGACTAATGGTCAAAGTGAGCGTACTATTCACACTTTGGAAGACATGCTCCGGGCATGTGTAATTGATTTAGGTGGAAGTTGGGATGACCACTTACCCCTAATAGAATTCTCCTACAATAATAGTTATCATACGAGCATTAAGGCTGCTCCTTTTGAGGCCTTGTATGGGAGAAAATGTAGAATGCTCGTGTGTTGGGCAGAAGTTGGGGAAGCTTAACTATCAGGACCAGAGATTGTCCTGGAGACCACGGAAAATATTGTACAAATCCGTGATCGTCTTAAAGCTGCCAGGGATAGGTAGAAGAGCAATGCTGACAAGAGGCGTAAACCTCTTAAGTTCCAAGTAGGGGACAAAGTCATGCTGAAAGTATCACCCTGGAAAGGTGTGATGCGCTTTAGAAAGAAGAGAAAGTTGAGCCCAAGATATATCGGACCATTCGAGATAATCGAATGTAGGCACTGTAGCTTATAAGCTCAGATTGCTAAAGGAGCTAAGTGGAATCCATGATGTGTTCCACATCAGTAATCTTAAGAAATGTCTAGCCGATGAGTCGCTAGCAATGTCACACAAGGATGTCCAAATTGACGAAAACCTGAGGTTCGTTGAGAAACCAATTTCGATCGAGGATCGACAGGTTAAGAAGCTCCGAAGGAAAATGATACCTATAGTAAAGGTTAAGTGGGACGCTTTTAGAGGTCCCGAGGATACATGGGAGGTTGAGTCCACTATGCGACAAAAGTACCCCCATCTTTTTGAATAAAAATCTCGAGGTCGAGATTTCTTTTAAGGGGGTGAGGATGTAACACCTCGTAAAACCGTGTCCAATAGTATAGTGACACGTGTTTTATTTTAAAATATAGTCTATGAAAGACTAATACGGACTAAAGGTGTCAACATGCTCAAATTGGGCATCTGAGTGACTGTCCGATGTCAACATGCATAAATAACAGCCTCTAAATGACTGATATGTCAACATGCTTAAACTTGGCCTCTGAGTGACTGATATGTCTACATGCCCAGCCTCTGAGCGACATCGAAGTCAACATGCTTATAGTGGTCCTCTGAGTGATCCTTTACGAAGTCCTAAGTCTCATATGTGCCATTTGATGGACGAGAGGGTTCAATTTTGTAAATATGTGAAAGTTGGATAATGGAGGGATTAAAACTGTCAACATGTTAATTTATACCTCTGAGTGACCTTTTAACGAACTGAGAGCTCGACAAAATCCAGGCATAATCCCGGGTATGCCAAGTATTGGCTACGGAGGGCTAAATATGCCAAAAGGGTGCTTTAAAAGGTCTTTGGATGGGTTTAAATAGTTGAGGGGCTAAACGTGACAAAATTGGAAATCTGACATGGGGCGCTCGCGGGGCGCGAAAGGCAAGGCTTATGCCTATCGCGTGACATGGGGCGCGAGAGGCAAGGCTTGTGCCTCTCGCGAGGCGCGAGAGGCCTGTGTCTGTAGAAAGTTTGCTTGGCCTCCACACATAAGTGCCAAAAACCATTTTCTCGAAACCATGGCTTCCCAAATAGCTATGCCACGTTTTGGGACACGTGTAAGCTCCCTCTTACACCCCTAAACACCTGGCATCACCTCCTTTGAGTTCTCCAACTATAAATAGGTGCTCAAGTTCACCATTTTAACGTGCACCTTTCTCATTTTCAAATCTCCTCCCTCCTCTGGAGGTTCCTAACTAAAACGATCATCCAACTTAGTTCTCTTGCATTCTAGGAACCTCTTGTAAGTGTTCCTTGCTCTTGCATTTTCGTTTATAGGCTTTTATAGCCAAAAGTTAAGTGTTTTACGGAAAACGCTTTGACTTTCAGTTAAGATCATTATGCTCTAGCCATAGTTCATTACGAACATGGCTAAGGATAGTAATAAGGTAGGTGTTGGTCCCTATAAAGGGCACCTCCTGAAGATCATGTTTGCTAGACCAATTGACGGGTCAAAGTTATGATATTAAAAAGTCAAACAGGCCATTTTTCGGAAAAATCATAAATTGATCTTATAAATGTTATGAAACCTGTTTTGACACTTAAACAAGTTGGTAATAATTATTAGAACATGTAAGAACATGTTCGGCTCGTCAATTTCAGTTCTAGGGTCGGTTCGCAACCGAAAGTCGCGAAGTCTGACTTCTGCTTTGACTTTCGATTTTGACCCGATTTAGATTAGATATCTACTGATCTAAAGTTGCATTATGATCGTAATATAATGTAGCATAACCCTTTGAGGTTATATTACATGATCATGATCATAATCAGAATCTGAGTTTATGCGCAAGTTCCGTAATTATGCCATTTTTGACTAAAATGTGCTTTTTGCATAAATAAAGGTTTTAATGATAATAAACTTGAAAATAAGTTTCCTACTGATATAATATTATAAGTAGGATTATTCGGGATGTCAAACCAGATTATATAATGAGTTTACAAGCAGGTCCTTGAATTATGTCGATAAATGACGATTTAGCCCTTGTGGCTCATAAAATGGTTTTAACCAAATCTTTTCAAGGTAAATCCTTTATCTACTGATATGTTATATTAAATAACATATCTAAGACATTTTAATATGACCTTAACATCAGTTTTCATTAAACATCGCATAAAACGTCATTTTACGACATAAGCGACGTTTCGACGCATAGTATGGTTTTAAACCATATTAATTGACCAAGACTTGTTACCTACTTATTTTAAACACATTTACAGTAGTTACATGTTATAAACTCAGAATCCCAAATAATTTATAAATTATGTGTAAATGACCAAAATGCCCCTACGATGCATAGTTTGGTCATAAAAGGTAAAATTACACATATAACTAACATCCTACTGATATTATATCATAAATAAATTATTTTTCCAGAATACTTATGTTTATAACACTTAAATATATTCAAGTTCCTTTTATACGGTATTAAATTACGGAAACACCCTTATGAGGCATAGTTTCGTTTTAAAACCTTAACGGGCATATAAGTTGATATCCTACTGATATTACAACTTATTTAAAGTATAATGGCATATACAACTTGCCCATGACTTATCTGGTTACCCGATATCGCTTATATGCATACGGTTAAGTATATGTAACTAGTTTACGAATACTTAACCGAAACGGGTTTAACCTTATCATTTTAATCTCAAAATCCAGAATGTTAATTGTTTACCCATATTATGCAAGTCAAAGTACTTGTAGGGTTTAAACTACATTCTATCAAATCTACGTTTAATCAAGCGTATTACTTCTTGATCATGTACACTACTCGGTCTAAGTCTATGACTTAAATAAAGACCGTTATTATTTAATTGGTTAGCTTATGCCATAATCCAGCCTAGAGCCTTGCATCTAAATGCTATCTGCACTTAGTACTTCTGTATATGGCTGAGTTATTGAAATTAAAAGAAGACTAGCTCAGGTAAATACTCTTGACTTATTTTCCCTATACGGGCTTGGGATACGGTAAATTATTACCGCTTGGTCAGAAATGGGATCAATCGAATGCCGGATTGTGGCTAGTAAATCCGCATATTTTGTTTTAATCAGTTTTGTTTGATAACTTAAACATCGGGGGTTAAATTGCCGTGCCCCGGATATCCTCGGCTAATTACATTAGATAATGGCCACGACCTTAGCGTGGGGTGTAGACGTACACCTGACAGACGCCCAAATGCATATTACCCAAGACGTTGGGGATAACTCCTCTGTGTGTTCTAAGTGGTGTGTATTTAATCATGGCTCGGTCTCTATACTGGGCCCTGTACGTATGGACAAATATGTGAATCTGTTAACAAGGTTACAAAGTAACTTTCCCAAGTTATAAAATAATTGTGCCCTGTGCACTTAAATTTAATTTTTTTAAAATGTTTTCAAAATGATCAATCGGGTGTATTTACCAGCGAAAGCTGACGTATCGTCTAAAGACTAAACTACAGGTACAATACAAAATAGGCTGGAAGCTGCTCGGTAGTGATTAAGAGGACCTTGCAAATTCATAGATCTGCTCTAAAGTCTGCTTTATATTCATTTTGTACATTTTATGATCCGCCTATGGATCTTCTATTACGAGCCTGTATATTATTTTGTATTTCGAACATTTGGTTTGTAATAGTAATTTTACTCCAAGACTTCCGCTGTGTCGTGTTTAATTGACTATGATCTTATCAAATGACGTCACGATACTCTCCACCCGGGCCCACCGGTGTATGGATTTTGGGTTGGAAATCCTGGGTGTGACAGGTTGGTATCAGAGCCAACGTTTGAGAGAATAAACACTATCCTTCTTGTGTTTGATCTCAAACTTACACGAGCACATTCCTTAGACTTTCGAGTCTAGGCGTTGACCTAGGATTACTCATTTCATTATTAAGTTATTAGTATTGTTTTTGAATTGATTTTAACAAGAAAATGCCGCCAAGAGTAAGAGGACAAAGTGGAAGAGGAAAAGGTCCAATGAGGGGAGGACCATCGGGGCGCATCCCTTCTCAACCTCACAACTCAAATTCCTACCAAGAATCAGGAGATTCATCTCCTTGGCAACCAGCGAGACACTGTGTCTCTCATAGACACTCGCCCCCACATTCCCAAAATTCCTATTATTCACACCATTCTCACCATTCTCATCATTCCCATTCACACTCTTATCATGAAGAATTTAACTCTAACCACTACTTTAACACACCTCCAGCCAATCAAAAACATTTGGACCAACCAAACCCTATGGACGAGGACTCTGACCCGGAGATGCCGCCGTCAGGATCGAATACGTATCCCGTAGAAATTTCAAGCGATTCGAACTCTTATGCCGGATCGCCTTACCAAGGTCCTAATGAATGGGACCAATATTGGAACCAATTCACCATCACCAACACTCCTTCCCATCACTCTCAACCACCCCCAATACAAGAAGACGTCCACATGGAGCCGGTGGACCAGCCTCAACCACCACCTGCACCACCAAGGAGGAACCGTGGAGCACGTATGTCAGTACGTGCAGGACAACAGTCGGGTTCGCTACCACCTTTGCCTAAACCCTACCCCACAATTCAAGAGGACCCACAAATGGGTGGACCCTCTGATGTTTCACCTGTAGTGGAACAAACCCCAACACCTACAGTTGAACCACCACCATCGGGTTATAGTAACACAATCCCCACATATCTAGATACGTCTGGATATGATCCTTTCAACCCGTCTACACCAGTGGACTATCAAGCATGGTCGCAAGACCCCTATATCCAAGCAGTTATGCACAACGCACTTTACCCGTCTCCTTTTCCACCTGCTTATCCACCGACTAGATATCCAACTTATGGGTACCAGTATCCGGTTATGCCACAACCACAACCTCCGCCACCACTTAGGCCATTAACAAAGCCTTAGAAAGAATGAAAGAAATGCAACAACAAGTGGAGAAAACGGAGAAGAAGACAAACAAGTTCTTCAAGAAACTCTCCAAATTGGTTAAGGAAAGAAGGACGAGTGAAGTCTCTTCTAATATATGTTAGTCCCTGTGAGGACATTGTTATTTCTCTAGTCCCTGCGTGGACATTTTGTATTCTGTAGTCCTTGCATGGACAATTTATTTCTTTTTAGTAATGTAACTTCTATTAAAATTTAATGAAGTGTTTTGGAATTATGATATGTGTATTCATCCTCTTCAAACGAGCGTCTCGATTTTACTCGAAATTTATGCTCTACGGTATAATTCCAATAAGATCTCAACGGTTTTGATTAGCCAAGTGGCACAGACCACACAATTGGCCAATTTATAAATGATAGTTAAGTACAAAGGGGTCTTCTATCAGGATAGTTAAGGGAAGTTATCCTTCTGTCCAGAGGTGGTGGACTTAAGTTCAAGCCTCCAAGTCATTAAGGTCAATGCGACCGGGACTATTAATCAACCATTAAGGTACTCTTATGTTAACATTCAGAAATGTTAATACTCTTGGTAGTGTGACTTGAGGAATCACACTAGCCTTCAAGGTAAAGGACTATGTCCTAACCTTATATAGCCTATGTGATAAAATTTGATCCCGGCTAATATCATCAGAGCGATGATTAAACATCCATTAGTGATGTGTTGCCCTTGGGGCTATGAATAAACATCCATTAGTGATGTACTGCCCTTGGGGCTATGAATAAACATCCATTAGTGATGTGTTGCCCTTGGGGCTACGATTGAACATCTATTAGTGATGTATTGCCCTTGGGGCTATGAATAAACATCCATTAGTGATGTATTGCCCTTGGGGCTATGAATAAATATCCATTAGTGATGTATTGCCCTTGGGACTATGATTAAACATCCATTTAGTGATGATTTGCCTTTGAGCAATATAATATTGTCAAAATTGACAACGACAGCTGTGGTTAATATAACCCCTGTTCAAATTCTATGTCAAATAGTGACAGGCATATGTGCCATATTTTATGTCCATTAGTGAAAAGGCATATGTGCCATATTTGATGTCCATTAGTGACAGGCCTATGTGCCATGCTTTATGTCCTTCGTGACAAGCTTAAGAGCTATATAATTGTCAATTATGGCAATGACAGTTGTGACAATACGATCCACTGTCCAATATCATATATATGGACTATGTCCAAATTGTAATTTGCCTGGGATGGTCCTTTTGAGACCTAGGCCAACTATAGATAAATGAGCCTAAGAGTTGTGATGTTATTCACACTAGTATAGGCAATCGATTGGTTATATCCAATGTTGAAAGCCAATGTGGTTGATATACCATGGCTAAGTAAAGTTTTGTTGGTGTATAGAACCAAGCTCAAAAGATGGCTAACTCGGAGAGGCATAAAGTAGCCACCAGAATATTGACACTAATAATACTGAAAATAGAGCCATTAATAATGACGACTTCCAAGCTCGCATTGATGCGGCTGTTGAAAAGGCCATGGGAAAGGCCATAGAAAAGCTTAGGGAATCGAGTGGTACTCGACCAGACCCTTATCTATTCCACCATCTTCTGCTCATAAGGAGAGCTCAGTTCACTCTTCAAATGCGAAGAATGAACCAAAGAAACTTGAATTTGCTGATAGGACCTGTTCTCTTAAAGACGGATGTACCTACAAATACTTTATCTCCTGTAAGCCCCGAGACTTTAACGGAGAGAAAGGAGCTGTAGAAGATTTGAAGTGGCTTGACGAGATGGAGACAATAGTGTATATCAGCGGCTGTGCTGATAAGGATGTGGTTAAGTATGTATCACAGTCCTTTAAGCCTGATGCCCTAATCTGGTGGAAAGCCATGATCCAGTCTACAGGTAAAGTACACCTGTATAATTTGGGATTGTCCAAGTTTGTGGACCTTGTTAAGGGAACTTACTGCCCACCCATGAGGTGGAGAAATTAGAGACAGACTTTTTGTCTCTTTCAATGAAAAACCTAGATTGTCGGAAGTACGTTCCTGACTTCAACTCCCTATGTAGGTTAGTTTCCTATCTGATCACCCCTGAAACCAAACGCATTGCGCGTTTTATCAATGGGTTAGCTCCTGAAATAAAGGGTATGGTAAAGGTTACTCAGCCTGGTACTTATAGGTCTGTTGTTGACCTGTCCCTATCCCTCACTCTTGATCTAGTGAGGCAAAAGTCAGTTAAGTCTGAAACTGACGGGAAAAGAAAGAGAGAAGATGATAACTCCTAAAGATTTAAGAAGAAGACTAAAGGGAGATTTGGGTTCAAAAGGAACCAAGACAAGTCGGCCATGACGCCAACATGCAAGACTTGCAACCGCAGGCACTTGGGACAGTGTAATTATGGTCCACCAACCAAACCTTGTGGTATTTGTAAGAGAAAGGGGCATAAGACCCTAGAATGCAAGGATCTTAAGGATGCTATTTGCTACGTTTGCAATGAAAAAGGGCATATTAAGACTAACGGCCCTAGGATCCTTAAGAATAATAATGCAAAGTCTGGAGAGACGAAGAAGGGGAATGCTCGTGCCTTTCAGATAAGTGCAAGAGAGGCTGTTAATGACAACAATGTCATAATAGGTACATTCCTCATTAACGATATTTATGCTAGAATTCTTTTCGATTCGGGTACAGATAGATCTTTTGTTTATCATAAGTTTATTAAACTGTTAAACCTACCCATAAGAACTTTAGATAAAACTTATGAGATAGAACTTGCTGATGGAAGTTTAGAAACAGCATCTTCCATTCTTGATGGATGTTTCATATCCATTAAGAATCATTCCATTCCTATCTCTCTTTTGCCAATGAAATTGGCGGGGTTCGATATAGTTTTAGGCATGGATTGGTTATCTTGTAACCAAGCCCGCATTGCCTGTGATAAGAAACTCATCGAAATTAAAACCCCATCTGGTGAAATGATCACCATCCCTGGAGACTCACACTACAGATTGCCAGACAAGGTGTCATTATTTAAGGCATCCAAGTGTTTGAGGAAAGGTTGTGTCATTTACATGGCAAAAGTTACTATTAATGAGCCTAAGCCGAATATTCAAAACCTTCCAATTATTTCAGAATATTCCGATGTCTTTCCCGAAGAACTACCAAGTCTATCTCTGGACAGGCAAGTAGAATTTAGAATTGATATCCTGCCTGGATCAGCACCCATAGCTAGAGCTCCATAGCGTTTAGCACCAACGGAAATGAAGGAGTTGAGGACACAATTAGATGAACTCTTAGAGAAATGCTTTATAAGCCTAGTTCCTCGCCTTGGGGAGCTCTTATCCTCTTTGTTAAGAAGAAAGACGGTTCAATGCGGATGTGCATTGATTACCGTGAGCTGAACAAGATAACAATCAAGAACCGTTATCCATTGCCCAGGATCGATGATTTATTCGACCAACTTCAAGGAGCTAGTTACTTCTCCAAGATTGACCTGAGATCTGGATATCACCAGCTGAAGGTTAGAAGTGAAGATGTTCCTAAGACTGCCTTCAGAACCCGATATGGTCATTTTGAATTTTTAGTGATGCCTTTTGGGCTCACAAATGCACCTACAACATTCATGGATCTCATGAATAGAGTCTGCAAACCATATTTGGATAAGTTTGTCATTGTCTTCATAGACGACATACTTATATACTCTCGTAATCAAGCTAATCACGAGAACAACTTTGGTGCATCTTAGAACTGTTAAGGCAAGAGAAGCTTTATGCTAAGTTCTCTAAGTGTGAATTTTGGCTTAGAAAAGTCCAATTTCTTGGACATATGGTAAGTGAGCGTGGTATCCAAGTGGATCCCGCCAAAATTGAGGCCATAATGAATTGGGAAGTGCCCAAAACCCCATCGGAGATTTTTAGTTTTCTAGGATTGGCCGGTTAATATAGGAGATTCATTGAGAACTTTTTAAGGATAGCCAGTCCTTTGACTACCTTGACCCGTAAGAATGTTAAGTATAATTGGGGTCCAAAACAAGAAGAATCTTTTAAGGTTCTTAAACACAAGTTGAGCAATGCTCCTGTGTTACCCTACTTGAAGGTATTGAGGAATTTGTAGTCTACTGTGATGCATCGCACACTGGCATGGGCTGTGTGCTAATGCAAAAAAGGCAAGGTGATTGCCTACGCCTCACAACAGTTAAAAGTGCACGAAAGTAATTACACCACCCATGATTTGGAACTAGGAGCCGTTGTATTTGCACTAAAATTGTGGAGACATTACTTGTATGGAACAAAGTGTATTATATACACAGTCCAGAAAAGTCTCCAGCATCTGTTCAATCAGAAGGAATTGAACATGAGACAACACTGATGGATGGAAACGCTTAATGACTATGATTGCGAGATTCGCTACCATCCAAGCAAGGCAAATGTAGTTGCTGATACCTTAAGTCGCAAGGAACGGGTTAAGCGTATAAGGATTTACGCCAAGAGCATTGAGCTCAGAAATTGCTTAAATGAAAAGCTATTAGATGCGCAAAACCAAGCTCTATTAGAAGCTAATGCTCCTAATGAAGGATTAGGCGGAACTGTTGATCAGTTAGCGCGTGGAAAGGAAGGAATCCTTAGATTTAATGATAGAATTTGGGTTCCAATCTTTGGGGGACTTAGAGATCTAATCCTCCAAGAAGTGCATAGCTCAAGATACTTAATTCATCCAGGTGGTGACAAGATGTATCAAGAACTGAAGAAAAATTATTGGTGGATAGGTTTGAAGAAATCCATAGCCACTTATGTAGCTAAGTGTCTGACGTGTTCGCAAGTGAAAGCCGAACATCAAAAGCCGTCAGGACTTCTACAACAATTGGAAATTCCCACATGGAAATGGGAAATGATAACTATGGACTTGATTACCAAGTTACCCAAGACTAAAAGTGGAAATGACACTATTTGGGTCATAGTGGATAGGCTGACTAAGTCAGCACATTTCTTGCCAATTAAGGAAACGTATAATTCAGACAAATTGGCTAAATTGTATGTGGACAAGATTGTGTCCCTACACGGTGTGCCGATATCTATTGTGTCTTATAGAGACACTGGGTATGCATCTCAATTTTGGAAAAGTTTCCAACAATCGTTAGGCACAAGATTAAACTTTAATACGGCTTACCATCCCAGACTTATGGTCAAAGTGAGCGTATATTCAAACTTTGGAAGACATGCTCCGGGCATGTGTAATTGATTTAGGTGGAAGTTGGGATGACCACTTACCCTAATAGAATTCTCCTACAATAATAGTTATCATACGAGCATTAAGGCTGCTCCTTTTGAGGCCTTATATGGGAGAAAATGTAGAATGCTCGCGTGTTGGGCAGAAGTTGGGGAAGCCCAACTATCAGGACCAGAGATTGTCCTGGAGACACGGAAAATATTGTACAAATCCGTGATCGTCTTAAAGCTGCCAGGGATAGGCAGAAGAGCTATGCTGACAAGAGGCGTAAACCTCTTAAGTTCCAAGTAGGGGACAAAGTCATGCTGAAAGTATCACCCTAGAAAGGTGTGATCGCTTTAGAAAGAAGAGAAAGTTGAGCCCAAGATATATCGGACCATTCGAAATAATCGAATGTGTTGGCAATGTAGCTTATAAGTTCAGATTGCTAAAGGAGCTAAGTGGAATCCATGATGTGTTCCACATCAGTAATCTTAAGAAATGTCTAGCCGATGAGTCGCTAGCAATGTCACACAAGGATTTGCAAATTGACGAAAACCTGAGGTTCGTTGAGAAACCAATTTCGATCGAGGTAAGAAGCTCCGAAGGAAAATGATACCTATAGTAAAGGTTAAGTGGGACGCTTTTAGAGGTCCCGAGTATACATGGGAGGTTGAGTCCACTATGCGACAAAAGTACCCCTATCTTTTTGAAAAAAAATCTCGAGGTCGAGGTTTCTTTTAAGGGGGTGAGTATGTAACACCTCGTAAAACCGTGTCCATAGTATAGTGACACGTGTTTTATTTTAAAATATAGTCTATGAAATGCTAATAAGGACTAAAGGTGTCAACATGCTCAAGTTGGGCCTCTGAGTGATTGTCCGATGTCAACATGCATAAATAACAGCCTCTAAGTGACTAATATGTCAACATGCTTAAACTTGGCCTCTGAGTGACTGATATGTCAACATGCCCAGCCTCTGAGTGACATCGGAGTCAACATGCTTATAGTGGGCCTTTGAGTGATCCTTTACGAAGTCCTAACTCTCATACGTGCCATTTGATGGACGAGAGGGTTCAATTTTGTAAATATGTGAAAGTTGGATAATGGAGGGATTAAAAGTGTCAACATATTAATTTATACCTCTGAGTGACCTTTTAACGAACCGAGAGCTCGACAATGTCCGGCATAATCCCGGGTATGCCAAGTATTGGCTACGGAGGGTTAAATATGCTAAAAGGGTGCTTTAAAAGGTCTTTGGATGGGTTTAAATAGTTGAGGGGCTAAATGTGACAAATTGGAAATCTGACATGGGGCGCTCGCGGGGCGCGAGAGGCAAGGCTTGTGCCTCTCACGCTGTAGAAAGTTTGCTTGGCCTCCACACATAAGTGCCAAAAACCATTTTCTCGAAACCATGGCTTCCCAAACAGCTATGCCACGTTTTGGGACACGTGTAAGCTCCCTCTTACACCCCTAAACACATGGCATCACCTCTTTTGAGTTCTCCAACTATAAATAGGTGCTCAAGTTCACCATTTCAACTTGCACCTTTCTCATTTTCAACTCTCCTCCCTCCTCTGGAAGTTCCTAACTAAAAGGAGCATCCAACTTAGTTCTCTTGCATTCTAGGAACCTCTTGTAAGTGTTCCTTGTTCTTGCATTTTCGTTTATAGACTTTTATAGCCAAAAGTCAAGCGTTTTACGGAAAACGCTTTGACTTTCGGTTAAGACCATTATGCTCTAGCCATTGTTCATTACGAACGTGGCTAAGTGATAGTAATAAGGTAGGTTTTGGTCCGTATAAAGGGCACCTCCTAAAGATCACGTTTGCTAGACCAATTGACGGGTCAAAGTTATGATATTAAAAAGTCAAACAGGCCATTTTTGGAAAAATCATAAATTTATCTTATATATGTTATGAAACCTGTTTTGACACTTAAACAAGTTGATAATAATTATTAGAACATGTTAGAACATGTTCGGCTCATCAATTTCAGTTTAGGGTCGGTTCGCAACCGAAAGTCTCGAAGTCTGACTTCTGCTTTGACTTTCGATTTTGACCCGATTTAGATTATATATCTACTGATCTAAAGTTGCATTATGATTGTAATATAATGTAGCATAACCCTTTTAGGTTATATTACATGATCATAATCAGAATCTGAGTTTATGCGCAAGTTCCGTAATTATGCCATTTTTTACTAAAGTGCCCTTTTTGCATAAATCAAGGTTTTAATGATAATAAACTTGAAAATAAGTTTCCTACTGATATAATATTATAAGTAGAATTATTCGGGATGTCAAACCAGATTATATAATGAGTTTACAAGCAGGTCCTTGAATTATGTCGATAAATGACGATTTAGCCCTTGTGGCTCATAAAATGGTTTTAACCAAATCTTTTCAAGGTAAATCCTTTACCTACTGATATTTTATATTAAATAACATATCTAAGACATTTTAATATGACCTTAACATCAGTTTTCATTAAACATCGCATAACGTCATTTTACGACATAAGCGTCGTTTCGACGCATAGTATGGTTTTAAACCATATTAATTGACCAAGACTTGTTACCTACTTATTTTAAAACATATTTACATTAGTTACATGTTATAAACTCAGAATCCCAAATAATTTATGAACAATGTGTAAAATGACCAAAATGCCCCTACGATGCATAGTTTGGTCATAAAAGGTAAATTACACATATAACTAACATCCTATTGATATTATATCATAAATAAATTATTTTTCCATAATACTTATGTTTATAACACTTAAATATATTCAAGTTCCTTTTATACGGTATTAAATTACCAAAACACCCTTGTGAGGCATAGTTTCGTTTTAAAACCTTAACGGGCATATAAGTTGATATCTTACTGATATTACAACTTAATTAAAGTATAATGGCATATAGAACTTGTCCATGACTTATCCGGTTACCCGATATCGCTTATATGCATACGGTTAAGTATATGTAACTAGTTTAAGAAAACTTAACCGAAACGGGTTTAACCTTATCATTTTAATCTCAAAATCCAGAATGTTAATTGTTTACCCATATTATGCAAGTCAAAGTACTTGTAGGGTTTAAACTACATTATATCGAATCATCGTTTAATCAAGCGTGTTACGTCTTGATCATGTACACTACTCGGTCTAAGTATATGACTTAAATAAAGACCGTTAGCATTTAATTGGTTAGCTTATGCCATAATCCAGCCTAGAACCTTGCAGGTAAATGCTATATTCACTTAGTACTTTTGTATATGGCTGAGTTATTGAAATTAAAAGAAAACTAGCTCAGGTAAATACTCTTGACTTATTTTCCCTATACGGGCTTGGGATACGGTAAATTATTACCGCTTATTCAGAAATGGGATCCATCGAATGCTGGATTGTGGCTAGTAAATCCGCATATTTTGTTTTAATTAGTTTTGTTTGATAACTTAAACATCGAGGATTAAATTAACGTGTCCTAGATATCCTCGGCTAATTACATTAGATAATGGCCACGACCTTAGCGCGGGGTGTAGGCGTACACCTGACAGACGCTCAAATGCAAATTACCCAAGACGTTGGGGATAACTCCTCTGTGAGTTCTAAGTGGTGTGTATTTATAATGTCTCGGTCTCTGTACTGGGCCCTGTATGTATGGACAAACATGTGAATCTGTTAACAAGGTTATAAAGTAACTTTCCCAAGTTATAAAAGAATTGTGCCCTGTGCACTTAAATCTAATTTTTTTAAAATGTTTTCAAAATGAGTCAGTCGGGTGTATTTACCAGCGCTAGCTGACGTATCGTCCAAAGACTAAACTGCGGGTACAATACGAAATAGGCTGGAAGCTGCTCGGTAGTGATTAAGAGGATCTTGCAAATCCTTAGATCTGCCCTAAAGTCTGTTTTATATTCTTTTTGTACATTTTATGATCCGCCTGTGGATCTTTTATTACGAGCCTGTATATTATTTTGTATTTCGAACATTTGGTTTGTAATAGTAATTTTACTCCAAGACTTCTGTTGTGCCGTGTTTAATTGACTATGATGTTATCAACTAACGTCACGATACTCCCCACCCGGGCCCACCGGTGTATGGATTTTGGGTTGGAAATCTGGGGTGTGACAATAGGAGCTCCCCAAGGTGAGGAACTAGGTTGAATGAAGAGTTAGAAAATCTGACTCTATCTTCTCCACCTCATGAGGTGGGCAGTACGTTTCTTTTATAAGGTCCGCAAACTTGGATCATCCCAAGTTATACAGGTGTACCTTTCCTGTTGATTGGACCATAGCCTTCCACCATATTAGGGCATCGCCCTTAAAGGATTAGGATACATACTTCACCGCATGCTTATTAGCACAACCGCTGATATCTACAATAGTTTACATTTCATCAATCCATCTCAAGGTTTCTATAGCCCCTTTTTCTCCATTAAAGTCTCGGGGCTTACAGGAGACAAAGTATTTATAGGTACATCCGTCCTTGGAAGAACGGGACCTATCATGAAACTCTAGTTTCTTTGGTTCACTCTTCGCATTTGATCAGTGAACAGAGCTCTCCTTGCGAGCTGAAGATGGTGGAATAGATAAAGGTTTGCAGCGAGTAGCGCTCGATTCCTTAATTTTTCCATGGCCTTTCCAACAGTTGCATCAATGCGAGCTTGGAAATCATCAGCATTGATGGCTATGTTTTCAGCTTTATCAGTATTATTATCACGGCGACTACTTTGTGCCTCGTCTGAATTAGCCATCTCTAATGTTTTGGTACTAAATACGAAATTAAACATATATTAGCCATGGCATTAATAACCATATAGGCTTTAAAGTTTGGATATATAGATCCATTGCCTATTTGAACCAGTGTGCATGGAATCACAACTGTCAAGCTTAATATTTTTAAATGAATATTCTTTAAAATATTTAGGTATATTTGGCCTAGGTCTTAAAGAGACCATCAAAGGCTTTCTAAACTCGAACGTAGTCCGTATATTATTGGACAGTGGATTATAAGTCACAACTGTCATTGTCATATTTGAAAATATAATATAGCTTGTAGGCAAATCAACTAACATTATTTAAGATGTTTAGATAGATAATCATCGCACTGATGATATTAGTCGTGATCTCATTGATCATATCGACTATGAGGCTTGAGTATAACTCACCACCTTGGACAGGGAACCATAAGGTTACAACTGTCACTGTCTTAATTGGTAGTATTGCTCGTAGGCAAATCATCACTAATGGATGTTAAATCATAGCCCATAGGTATTTCATCACTAATGGATGTTTAATCATAGCCCGTAGGCACTTTATCACTAATGGATGTTAAATCACAGCCTATAGGCACTTAATCACTAATGGATGTTAAATCGTAGCCGTAAGCACTTCATCACTAATGGATGTTTAATCATAGCCCGTAGACACTTCATCACTAATGGATGTTAAATCATTTTTTATCATCGCATTGATGATATTAGCCGGGATCAAATTTGATCACATAGGCTATAAGGTTAGGACGTAGTCCATCACCTAGACGATTAGTGTGGTTCCTCAAGTCACACTACCAGGAGTATTAACATTCTTGAATGTTAACACAGAATTATCTTAATGGTTGATTAATAATAGTCACGGTTGCATTGACTTTAACAACTTGGAGGCTTGAACATAGTTCACCACCTCTTGATAGAAGGGATAATCTTCCTTGACTATCATGATAGAAGACTATTCATCCTTAACTATCTTTTATAATTTGCCAATTAATATGGACTTTGCCATTTGGCTAATCAAAACCATTAAGAAGATCTTTTGGAATTATATAGCGGATCATAAATTTCGAGTTAAAATCGAGATGGTCTCTTGAAAAGGATGTAACATTACATATATATATATATATATACAAATTCCAAATATTTCATTAAATATCAATAGAAAATTACAATACTTGAAATAAATTAAACTAATTGTCCTTGTAGGGACTAAAAGAAATAACATGTCCACGTAGGGACTAAAAAGAAATAACATGTCTACGCAGGGACTAAAGAGAAATAACATGTCCACGTAGGGACTAAAGGAAATACTACGAAACATAGAAGTAGAAGAAATTTCATTCGTCTTTCTTTCCCTTGACCAACTTGGAAAGTTTATTAAAGAACTTATTTGTCTTCTTCTTCGTCTTTTCAGTCTGTTGTTTCATTTCCTTCATCCACTCCAAGGCCTCATTAATGGCTTCAAGAGGTGGCGGAGGTTGTGGTTGTGGTTTAGGTACAACCGGGTACTAGTACCCATAACTAGGGTATCCAGTAGGTGGATAAGCAGGTGGGAAAGGAGACGGGTAAAGTGCATTATACATGACCGCTTGCATATATGGGTCATGTGATAACGCTTGATAGTTTAAGTTTATCGGAGTAGTTGGGTTAAAAGGATTATATTCAGACGTACCTGGATATGTAGGGATAGGGTTATTAAAACCCAACGGTGGTGGTTGCACCACAGGTGGTGGTGTTGGTTCCACCACAAGTGAAGTATTTGAGGGTCCACCCATTTGTGGGTCCTCAGGAATGGTAGGGTAGGTTTTGGGTAATGGTGGTAGCGAACCCGACCGTTGTTCCGCACGCACAGACATATGTGCTCCACGTTTCCTCCTTGATGGCACAGGTGGTGGCTGAGGTTGTTCCACCGGTTAAATTGCCTCCAATACTAGTCCCATTCATTAGGACCTTGGTAAGGTGACCTTGCATAAGAGTTAGAACCGCTAGAAATTTCAATGGGGTGTACATGTGATCCTAATGGTGGCATCTCTGGGTCAGAGTCCTCATCCATAGCATTTGGTTGATCCAACTGATTCTGATCAGCTGGAGGTAGGTTAAAATAAAGATCTGGGTTAAATTCTTAGTGGTATGAATGTGAATGGAAATGATGGGAGTGGTGAGAGTGATTTGAATGATGGGAGTGATGAGAGTGGTGTGAATGGTAAGAGTTTTGGGAATGTGGGGGCGGATATTTATGAGTGACAGAGTGTCTCGCTGGTCGCCAAGGAGATGAATCTCCCGAATCTTGATTAAAATTTGAGTTGTGAGGTTGTGAGAGGATGCACCCTGATGGTCATCCCCTCATTGGACCTTTTCCTCTTCCACCTTGTCCTCTGAATCTTGGCGACATTTTTCTGTTAAAATCATGTCAAAACAATAATAATAACTTAATAATGAAATGAGTAATCCTAGGTCAAAGCCTAGACTCGGAAGTCTAAGGAATGTGCTATTGTGTAAGTTTGATATTAAACACAGAAGGCTAGTGTTTAATTCTCTCAAACATTAGCTCTGATACCAATCTGTCACACCCCGAATTTCCAACCAAACCTCGGTGGGCCCGAGTGGGGAGTATCGTGACGTAAGTTGATGATATCATAGTCGATTAAAACAGCACAACGGAAGTCTTGGAGTTTAAAATACTATTACAAACCAAAGTGTCCAAAGTTCAAAAATAATATACAGACGGTTTGTAACAAAGGATCCACAGGCGGATCGTAAAATATACGAAAGATGAA
The DNA here is from genome assembly GCA_947069175.1 of Scalesia atractyloides. Taxonomy (NCBI): domain Eukaryota; kingdom Viridiplantae; phylum Streptophyta; class Magnoliopsida; order Asterales; family Asteraceae; genus Scalesia; species Scalesia atractyloides. The sequence goes on along the minus strand of CAMTDV010000023.1, from coordinate 39,117,371 downwards.
TAACAGACTTTAGGCAGATCTAAGGATTTGCAAGATCCTCTTATATCACTACCAAGCAGCTTCCAGCCTATTTCGTATTGTAGCTGCAACTTAGTCTTTTGAAAGTACGTCAGCTTTCGCTGGTAAATACAATTAACTGACTCGTTTTAAAAACATTTCAAAAATTTATTTAAGTGCACAACGCACGAAAAATCTTTTATAACTTGGGAAAGTTAAGCTTTTAACCTTATATACAGATTCACATGTTTGTCAATACATATGGGGCCCACTATAGAAACCGAGACATGATTAACTGATACACCATTTATAAACCCACGAAGGAGTTATCCCTAACTTGTGGGTAAAATATATTTTAGCATTCGCATCTGTTAGGTGTATGCCTACACCCCGTGCTTTGGTAGTGGCCATTAGTAACTTAAATGAGCCGATGATATCCAGGACACGGTCGTTAACCCCCAATGTTTAAGTTATCAAACAAAACTGATCAAAACTGAATATGCGGATTTACTAGACACAATCCGGCATTCGACTGATCCCATTTCAGACCAAGCGGTAATAATTTACCGTATCCCAAGTCCGTATAGGGTAATTAAGTTTAAAGTATTTACCTGAGCTAGCACTTGACTTTTAAATGCAAAGTTTATGTTAACTCAGCCGTTTAATCAATAGAAGGGTGTAGATAACATTTACTGGAAGGCTTCTAGTCTAGAATGATGGCATAAGCTAACTAATTAGAATGCTAACGGTCTTATTTAAGTCATAGACTTAGACCGATTAACTTTAAAGGATCAAAACGCTACGATTCACTAGATTAAGCGGTGACCGGATAGAATGTAGTTTAAACCCCAACAAGTACTAAAGACTTGTATGATATGGGTAAACAATTAACATTCTGGAATTTGAGATTAAAATTATAAGGTTAAACCCGTTTTGGTTAATTTTCGTAAACTTGTTACATATACTTAACCGAACGCATATAAGCAATATCGGTAACCGGATGAGTCATGAACAAGTTCTATATGCCATTATACTTTAAATAACTTGTAATATCAGTAGGATACAACTTATATGCCAGTTAAGGTTTTTAAAATGAAACTATGTCTCATTAGGCATTTTGACATTTATGTGTCATATAAATGGAACTTGCATGTATTTTGATGTTATGATCATAACATTCTAGAAAGAAAAATTCTTAATTTATGATATATTATCAGTAAGAAGTTACACATAAGTGTGGTTTATGGTTTAGGACCAATTATGCACCAAAAGGGCCTTTTGGTCTTTTAAAAGTATATTTTACGATATTATAATAAAACTTGGTTTATGATCAGAATAATAACTTCATAATATGTTAATTATATTAACATATCAGTAAGTAATTCATTTGCAAGTTCTTTGTTGATTAAAAGCTTGTTTTATGTAAAAGGGTATTTTAGTCAAAATTTGACATTTTAACGGAACTTGTGCATAAACTCAGATCATGTAATACAATATTATGATCATAATGCAACCATAAGTCAGTTGTAAACTAATCTAAGTCAGGTCAGAATCGAAAGTCAAAGCAGAAGTCAAACTTTGTGACTTTCGGTTGCGAACCGACCTTAGGACTGAAATTGACGGATCGAACATGTACCCACATGTTCTAATAATTATTACCAACTTGTTTAAGTGTCAAAAACATATTTATAACATGTATAAACCCATATTATAATATTTATAAAATATGACCCGTTTGACTTTTTAAAACATAAACTTTGACCCGTCAATTGACCTAGTAAACGTGATTCTTAGGAGGTGCCCTTTTAAGGGGTTAATACCTACCTAATTACGATCACTTAGCCATGTTCATCTTGAATAATGGTTAGACCATAATAGTCTTAACCAAAAGTCAAAGCATTTGTGGAAAAATGCTTAACTTTTGTCTATTAAAAGCTTATAAAAAGAAAAGAGCAGATATGGAACACTTACAAGTGATCCAAGAGAAGTTTAGAACTTAAAGGGATGCTCCTAGATGATCAGGAACTTCCAAGAGTGTAATAAGAGAGGAGAAGAGGAGATGAGCAAAGAATGGGTGAGCTTAGTGGGCTATTTGTAGTGAATGAGGATGAAGCCAGGTGTTAGAGGTGTTGTAGGATTATTACAAGTGTCTAGAAAGGTGTCAACAGCTGCAAGAGTGTGGTAATTTGCAGGATAGGTGGCATCTTGGCAGAAATTTGGAGTTTTGACACATTTAGTCCCTCAAAATAGTTTTATAAATTGTCATGAATTGTCCCTTGACTTATATTCAATGACATAATGATACAACTTAGTCCTTTTCGTTCAACACGTGATGTGTTGAAGAAGAGTGTGAATAACCAAACGTTAACGAGTGTCACACTAGGTGCTTTTGTGACTTATACTTAGTTACAAGCTAAGAATATGATAAATACAGATCCTTATGGTTTTAAAGGTTAATTTACCTAAATTAGTAAAGTTAAAGGTTTGGTGGTAATGTGGAACACTTGAGGTTGGTGAATCAAAAGATATCACCTCAACCGAGAGTTGTTCAGATCGAAAGGTGGCTTGGTTATGCAAGAAGAACGAAATAATAAAGTCTAGGGGCCTTCGGGTTATTAATTGAAAGTTAAAATAATGAAAAAGAGAAGTTCCAGAGGCCCACCGTAGGTTACGGTCATCAGACCATAGCTTACAGTTAGTTTAAACTCAAATCAGCAAGTTAGGACCGTAGCTTATGGTCCTGGACCGTAGGCTATGGTCAGGTATAAATTTTTTTAGACACGTTTGAGGAGTTGAGTGGCTGACTTATTTGAGGCATCATCCGAGGTACGTACACGTGTCGGTATAATACCGGACGTGAATTTTACGAGGTGTTACATGAACACAACCCATATTATTATTATTCGTATCAAAGATTTCAACCCTAATTCACACACATATAAATTCGGATTAACCGGAACATGGACCATTTAACCCATCATATATTATTATATATATATATATATATATATATATATAATGAGAAGGTAAATGTGGTATGTGAGTGGATTTTGGTATTCCTAGTGTCTTGTCAAGGTTTTTTCTATATATATAACTTGGTTTTTCCTTTTTTTACATTGCTTTATATCTTGTTGCGTAACACAATCGCTCAATTTTCAGTATTGACATTAACATCTCTTAGTTTTCTAATAATTTTGTAAAATTCATTTTTACCCCGTGAGTTTTACTTGCTTATTTTTATGTACGTTTCGGTATAAATTCAAGTTGGTGTACGTTTTGACGTAAGCCGATACGTTTTTGTGCTTATTTTTATGTACGTTTTCAGTTGTTCTATGTTTTGACGAAAATTTTGTCAGGAAACGAGTTTGGTCAAGTATAATATGTTTTCATTAGACGGTATAAATCCGAGTTACTTAACGTTTGGACGCCACCGCAACGCATAATGTAAATTTATTTGATTTTTACTGAGTCAAACATATTGACGAGTTGTAAACGAGTTTCGACAAAGTTTTCAATGGGTGAGTATGAGTGTGACAAGTAAATAATATGTTGTGACATAACTAACATTATTTTGACTGGTCATATATAAAAGAATTTTTTTTAAAACATAACGAATGTATTTTAGAATTAGGAAAGTTAATGAGTAATATAAAGAGGCTTTTTTTTAATATTGAAAATCTTGAAAATGGATTGGATATTGCAATTGTATATTAAGAAAAATGTATAATGCCGAAAAACCAATAACAATTATAGAAGTTTTTTAAATACTTAAATGGGTTAATTTTTTTTTACGAGTCAATCAGAATCCAATCTGTTTAAAATGGGTTAACCTCGTATATTCAAAAAATAGATAATGCCAAAAAACCAATAATAATAATAGAAGTTTTTTAAATACTTAAATGGGTTAATTTGTTTTTATAAGAGTCAGTCATAATCCAATCTGTTTTTAAAATGGGTTAACCTCCCGTTTTTAAACAGGTTGTATTAGTTAACCCAAAACGTATTTTATTCGTATCGTGTTAAGAATTACCACATGTAGCTATTACTCATCTCAAGTTTAAAACCTTAATGTATTAGTTGACCCAAACCATATTTTATTCGACCCGTGTTAAGAATTACCATATCTAACTACTACTCATCTCAAGTTTAAAACCTTATGAGACTTGTACAATTATTTTAGTTTAAAACCTTAAGAGACTTGTACTATTTTTTTAAAGTAAAAGAAGTATATTATTTTTTCTCTAAAAATCATCAAAATAAATGAGTAATATGAAGAGGCTTTTTTAAAAAAAATATTGAAAATCTTTAAAATGGATTGAAAATTTCAATTGTATATTCAAAAAATAGATAATGCAAAAAAATAATAAAAGTTTTTAAATACTTAAATGGGTTAATCTGTTTCTTTTTAAATGGGTCAAACCCTTTTGCTTGCGTGAGCAATGACCCCTAGCGCCCAAAGCAAGCACCTTTAACGTTTTCGACAGCTTTTCCTCAGACCTTAGTGTTCCAAACACCCAGTAGTGTGACTGATATGTGTTTAAAACAATCAATGACGCTAGCGACGACTCATGGGGCTCCTTAACGCTGAACAAAAGGACTAGTGGTATAACGACAAGTGGCGTGGTCCCTAACAACATACTACCGTAACGACAACTTGTAGTGGTCCTAACTACTACTAACAACCATTAAGACAAGCACAACAAAGACGATAACGTTAGACCTTAATATAGGCTTGCGAAGCAACCACTCTTTATTCCCCTTAGTAACCTTGTTCCGCAACCATTGAGTCGGCCTTGCCAAACAAAAGATAATTCGTGTTCCCAAAGACAAAAGAACGACATGCGACAAAACAAGATGGTAAAGAAATCACTCGTCGTCTATTTGTCAATCACTCGTAGTCTTTGCGTCATAGTGATTGTTTGGAAGGGTTTGACAATGTAACAGACAACAAGGCAGTTACTATGGTTTGATAGTAGCTTTAGGACGACGGGTTCTCATAGTTTGTTAGATCCCCCAAGACCTTCTACAATGATGACGAACACCGAAAACATTACACTTGACTAGGATGTAAAGCATACAAAATATAGAAGATAGAAAGTGTATAAGAACAAGAAATAGGATAAACTCTGTTATTCAATAGTCATCATAAATTAATACAAACCAAAGAGTATACATCTCCTGGACAAGTTGGTTTAGATCACAAAGATCCAAACCCTAGTTTTCTCTCTCTAAAAGTTCACTCAGAACCAAAAGCTCACCTAATACATCATAACAAGCCATATTTATAGGCTAAACAAGGTAATCGAAATAAACACATGTTTCGGAGAACTAACCTAATAGTACGGACAACAAACAAATACTATTGACACATATATATTCCCGAAATACACTAAGTAATTCAGAACTTATACATAATTAAGACAAAGTGAGTATCTCAGAACAACACATTTCCGAGATATACAAAGTAATTCGGACAACACACTTTTGTCCTTAACTTCTGCTTTGGACTTGGTTTCACTTCTTTGACCAGAACTGATAAAGCACAGTTACCCGACATGAACTGCACTTACGAACTCCCTCGTAACTGTTGTTATCAGTTCTATTTGACACTTATAATCTTCAGTCACCAGGTACTACAGTTACACTTAGATCCCCCGAGACCTTCTACAACGATGACGAACACGAAAGCATTGCACTTGATCAAGACGTAAAACATACAAAACATAGTTGATAGAAAGTGTAGAAGAACAAGAAATATCAGAAACTCTTTCATTCAATAGTCATCACAGATGAATACAAATCCAGACGAGTATACATCTCTTAGACAAACTGGTTTAGATCACAAAGATCTAAACCCTAGCTTTCTCTCTCCAACTTTCTTTTTCTAATGTTCACTTAGAACTAAAAGCTCTCCTAATACATCATAACAAGCCATATTTATAGGCTAAACAAGGTAATCTGGAACAAACACATGTTTCGGAGAACTAACCTAATAATATGAACAACAAACAAATACTACTGATACACATATATTCCGAATTACATTAAGTAATTCAGAACTTATACATAATTCAGAGAAAGTGACTATCTCAAAACAACATAGTTCCAAGTTATACAAAGTAATTCAGACAACACACTTTTATCTTTAACTTCTTTTTTTGGACTTGGGTTGACTTCTTTGACCAGAACTTATAAAGCACGCTTACCTGGTAGGAACTGCACTTATAGACTCCTCTTTGACTGGTGATATCATGTTTGCTTTCCGCTTTGGCAAAGACTTGATCTTTCTGGCAGAGCACAAGTAATACTATGGAAGGATAAATCGGAACAAGTAATACTGAACAATGTAATTTAGAACAACTAATCCAACTCGGAAAGAGAAATTATCAGATTAATAGTTCGGAACACAGAGTTGTTCCTTGGACCACTCCAAAACCCAGCAGAATCGAACAAAATCAATTCATTTTCATAGATCTGAACTAGTTTCACCCAAATTTCTTCAAGTTTTTTTTTAGAAAATCCATTCAGCCACACCAGATCTACTTGATTTTGAACTAGAATACAGAAAACATATTCTGAAATCATCAAAATCTCTCTGAAATTCACGTCTCCATGATGTTTGGCGGAAACAAACATCAAATGAAGAGCAATGGTGATTCGGAAGGCAGTTAGACCCATTTCAAATTGAGCACCATGCTCCGATACCACTATTAGATCCCCCAAGACCTTCTACAATGATGACGAACACCAGAAACATTGCACTTTATCAAGACGTAAAACATACAAAACATAGAAGATATAAAGTGTAGAAGAACAAGAAATGGGAGAAACTCTTTCATTCAATAGTCATCACAGATTAATACAAACCGAAAAAGTATACATCTCCTAGACAAGTTGGTTTAGATCACAAAGATCTAAACCCTAGCTTTCTTTCTCTAAAAGTTCACGTAGAATCAAAAGCTCACCTAATAGATCATAACAAGCCATATTTATAGGCTAAACGAGATAATCTGGAACAAACTTGTTCCATAGGACTAACCTAATAATACGAACAACAAGCAAATACTACTGACACACGTATATTCTGAATTATAATAACTAATTCGAAACTTATACATAATTCAGACAAAGTGACTATCTCATAACAACATAGATCCGAGTTATACAAAGTCATTCGGACAACACACTTTGTCTTTAACTTTTGCTTTGGACTTGGTTTGAATTCTTTGACCAGAACTGATAAAGCACGTTACTCGGCAGGAACTGCACTTACATTATGTTATGCATTATCTCAAAGCTAGCCAGAAAATGGAACGTTACCAAGGTAAATTGTGCACCTTTAAAGTTTGCCATGTTTGTTCACTTATGTAAGGATGTAACTGCACTGAAGTGATGAAGTGTTGAATATGACAAATCTTGGATTGATGAGGGTCTTAATTGTAATTTTGGTTGTAATTACTCCTAAGTAAATTTAACTAAGTGTTTATGTAGTTCGGGGTTTAAATAACCCGAAAATCGTTAGTCCGAGTTTTGTGTTCCGAGTTATATATGTTCAGGGGTTTGTTCACCTAAACAACAAAGTGTTGTGTGTATAGTCCAGAACATATAAATGTTCTGGATTACATGTAATGTATACAATAGACTTTGGAGACTTTGGCAGATTTTGGAGAACTTGTAAACCGTATGTTTAATACAAGTTCAGTTTTGGTAAATTATTTGTGTTTCTACCTCTTTCTATACTTGTTTGCAGTGTGTACGTGTATCATGATGGATTTTGCACATCACGATATGTAGTGTTTGTGATCAAATTTAGTTTATAGAGGCATAGATGACCTTACAAAGGATTAAAAAAAATCCTAGAAAACACTTGTTGGGAAAACTTTATCCCGCGAATTAAAGGACCAAACATGCATAGGGGTTTAAAACATCGCGTATGTGTGAATATAAGTTACAATTTAAGTTGAAAAGATGCGTCTTCATGTGCAAAAGGAGCGTTTGTTTTGATGATGTTGGAATTGAATTTTCAAAAATTTTCAAATCTAATAAGTTTTCGGTTATTTTACTTTATTCTACATCACACACGTAAATTGGACATTGTCCCTAATGTACATAAAAAGTAAATATAATGCAAGGAAAAGGAACTGAAAACTCACCTTATATATTGCGGTTCACATATCGTGGCAAAGATTTGAATGCTACATGGCCATAACCGCTTTGCTGGATCCTCAGTTATGTCTTAATTGGTCAATGAGATTGAAGTTCGAAACTCGTGAGTTCTCGCTTAGAGATTGAAACCACCCTAATGTGTGTTTTTTTGCAGGTGTGGGATTGGGACCTAGGGGTTGAATTCAAATAAGCCTTGTATTCCATTCATACAATGCAAATTGGGGCATGTCCGGGCCATACACCATTGAGGGTACAAAACGTATGGCCTTCAAAGTTTCGCCCTCGTTTCGACAACGGACATTTGACATTGTGTTCAATAAAGATCAAAGAAAAGATCTGGAACCTCATGCCCCCACACTCATTCGAAAGAAAAATATTATAACACTTGGGTTGCGACCTGGAAACGCTAAGTTTACAGACGAGTCGTTAGTTGGACTCACACCTCATATTTAATTTTCTTTTGGGATTGGGGGGTGTTATTCTCTTAATGAGTCGTTAGTTAGACTCACACCCCATATTTAATTTTCTTTTGGGACCGGGGGGGGGGGGGTTATTCTCCCAATCAAGTGGCTTCACTTTCTCTGTTTATCACTCGTCCCATTTAGTTTCATTCGTCTACAATTGGGTGTCATTGGTCCAACGGTAGATCTTACAACGGCTTTGGAAATATGGGAGCTACAACAACGTGCAACCCTTATGAATTGAATGATAATTTGAGATAGTGGTGGTTAATGAGTTCAGATCGGAAACTCTAAGGTATTTACGGTGACTGGAGAGCAACGAAGAACACAATTCCAACGGTCGAGGCTCTATTAAATACTGATGTAAACATCAACGAAAGCCCTTATGTAATCTTTAGTGAAGTACTGGAGTCCACATATCACATACTGATCTTTCGCAATCTCGCATAGACCATCTGTTACCAAAACAATCTATAGTACAAACTATCATCCCTCTATGGTAGTTCGACTTGGGACATCTTTGACATCAAAAGACAAATGCCATATCTAACTACATGTTTGGTGTATATGACTAGCTTAAAATGACAAAGTTTTCAACAACAAAACAACAACATTTTTTAAATATAACCGGAAAAATCATGACGAGATTTTCTATAGATAAAGAATAGGGCGAAACTTCCAGCCTTAACCTCGCAAAATTGGTATAATTTTAATTTCATTATATCAAGTTTCTTACTAGAAACTATGTAGGAATTAATCATCGATTTAAAAAAAATCACAGAAAAATATTTTTACTCTAAATTTTAAAGTAAAATCACACAAACAATTTTAGGGCAAGAACAAAGGCAAGGAACATGATCCAACCCATCGATCCCCCCAAGCTCAACTAGCCTCAGGTCTTGCACTCTCCTAGTTACGCACTTCTACGCTTCTCGTTCTTCTATGCACATCACACGTGCATCACAACTAAATAAACATTACACAACTGATACTAATAACAATATCTACAAACCGAAAAATCTGACCTCAGGATTTCGATAAATCGATCGCGCGAAGGCGTATGTGAATTGCGAGAGAGGACGAAGATGGCGTTTATGGCGGTTTTGGAGTCAGATCTACGTGCTCTCTCCGCCGAAGCTCGCCGTAGGTATCCCGCCATTAAAGACGGAGCTGAACACGCGATTTTGAAGGTTAATTTCACGTTAACCGTCTTTTGTTTGTTCCAATTTGATGTTACATTTCGTTTGATTTGATCTGTATTTGTTATGTATGAAATTGATCTTGATATGTGCAAGTGTGCGAATGCTAGGGCTACATAGCTGGTGAAAGAACTGTTGCTTTGTGAACTTGAGTATCTAGCAGTAGCAGATGTACAGAATTAGGTGTTAGTTTGTAAATTGTTGAGCAGCCTAGGGTTCTGTAGTCTTACATTGAGTTATCTTTTTCGATTAAACTGTTTGCTATCTCGTTGTGACATTTTGTTTTATTTGGATTGATTTGATCTGTGTTTGTTATGTGTGAAATTGATCTTGACGTGTGCAAGTGTACGGATGCTAGGTTTACATAGCTGGTGAAAGAATTGTTGCTTTGTGAACTTGAGTATTTAGCAGTAGCAGCTGTACAGAATTAGGTGTTAGTTTGCAAATTGGTGAGTAGCCTAGGGTTCTGCAGTCTTACATTGAGTTATCTTTTTTGGATTAAACTGTTTGTAAATTTGTTGTGACATTTCGTTTTATTTGGATTAATTTAATCTGTATATGTTATGCATGAAATTGATCTTGATATGTACAAGTGTACGGATGCTAGGCTTACATAGCTGGTGAAAGAATTGCTGCTTTATGGACTTGAGTATTTAGCTGTAGCAGCTGTAAAGATTTAGGTGTTAGTTTGCAAATTGTTGAACACTAGCAGCCTAGGGTTCTGCTGTCTTACAGAATTAGGTGTTAGTTATCGTCTTTAATTAAACCGTTTTATGCAATATTACATCAGGTGCATTTGAAGGTGTTAAATACGATTAACTTTTTTTTGATGAGTGAATCAACTTGAGCTGGTAACATGTTGTTGGATGTTTGTGTGTTGAGGTTGAGATTTATGTTGTTGGATACCTTGCAGCTCCGGTCGTTGTCAAGTTCTAGTGAGATTGCGCAACATGATGATATATTGAGGATTTTTTTGATGGCATGTGAAGTTAAGACAATCAAACTGAGTGTCATTGGTCTATCTTGTTTGCAAAAGCTCATAGCACATGATGCGGTAGCCTCATCAGCCTTAAATGAGATCCTTGTCACCCTTAAAGATGTAAGTGTGTTTGGGTCTTTCATCTTTACTGTTTAATCTATGCAACGGCGTTCTAGCAGAAGTAACAATGTAAAGTAGCTTGGTTTGTACATATATGTGTCTCCAAAGCTTTGGTTGTCTCTTTCTTTTCCTTCTTCTTAGTTTTCTGAAGCTTTTCATTTTTAGGCTACACAAGTAGAGTGTGATACATTGCTTTATTGTTCTTATTGTTTTATGCCAATGACCATGCTTATCATTGTTTTCAGGGTTTAGGAACTAACAAAATGGGTATTCCGATGATTAAAGTAATAAATAATTTGGTATATTGGATGTAGGCTGTTTTTCTTTGTATATTTATCTTGTCCCTTTCAAAGTCAAAATCCTATTGATTTTTGTTTTTGACTTAAGTGCAAGTTTCATGAAGGTCAGGTGGGGTAAAGTCAATCCTTGCAGAATTTAGTTAAAGATAAGCTAAACCAAAATCGCCAACTTGATTTGTAATCAAAAGACTAAATAAGGGTGAATGATAATGCCAATGGCATGAATCCTAAGATATGCCACGTGTTGCAAGTAGTTGTAGTTCTTTATCAAAAGTGATATGTAGAAGTAGTTTAGAGCTATCTTATAGAAATTAGGCTATAGGGTGTGGTCATGACCCTCAAGACCACCATTACCTTCCATGTCAACACCATGTCACCCTACTCTCATCCACCATCCAAATCCACCATCCTATATGGTGTGGTCATGACCCAAATCACCATCCCCATTTAAAAAAAAAATTATTTTGTGTAAAATATGTTTAATTAATTAAGGTAAGGGAGGTGCATAGTTGCCATGGTTTAATCCATGCCAACCATGGTGGTTCTCTAAGGGGGGTGTGTGTCATCCACCAACCTAGTTGGCAATCCATGACCCATCCCATGCCCCTTAGCCTTAGTGCCAAGCTAAGGGGTTTAGGGATTTGATTCTAATCTTCATGTAATTATTATGTTCTTTTTTCATTTTAGATTTCTTAGTAAATATTTTATATGGCATAGGGGTTAATATGTAAAATCTATCTTATGCAGTTCACTAAGATCACCAATTGTTTTTGTATCTTAACTTGTGTAGCATATGTGTAGGGTAATACTTGCTTTGACTCGACTCACATATTATATTCCTGGATGCTATATAAACTGAGTTAAATATTTTTGCATACTTATGTAAATTAGCTGTTTTGTTAGAGATAGTCTTTAAGGTTTTTGATTGGAACATATACTTTGCAAGGAAACTCATATCATGGTTTCTAGAAATATTAATTTGTAGCTGTACCTGTATAAATTTGTTTTTTTCCCAGCATGGTGAGATGGCAGATGAAGGCGTTCAACTTAAGACTCTTCAAACAGTACTCATAATTTTTCAATCCCGCCTACAACCTGATAGTGAGGTAAGCATTGCAGTAATGATTTTGAACGCCAAATTTGCTGTGTTTTCCTCCCTTTTAGCTATTATAATTAGTTTACTCTTTAAGGGTATCTGTATATGTGTCTTCATGCATCAGTTTGTTATAGTATTTTAATATTGAAGAAGCTTTTCATTTCTTTGTATTTTCCAACTTGCAACAAGCTTGGTTTTGAGAACTTTGTTTTTCTGTATATATGTGCTTCTAAAGTTTACATTTCTTTAATCATTATTTCCTAGACTTCCTTTCTATCTTTTATATATATATAATATATTGAATTACTTTTTATTTGTGATTCTCAGGAGCATACTGCCCAAGCTCTTGGTATCTGTCTTCGACTTCTTGAGAACAACAAATCCTCTGACAGTGTACGGAAGTAAGATGCAACCAGTCAAATACAACACATTTTACATATATGTCACTGTCCCACATTGTTAATGTGTATATATTTGCTTTTTTGTCAACTAATTTAGTAATTGGACAAACAACCATTATTGGAAATTAAAAGAAATACGTGATTAGAAATTATGTACTTTTACTTCCAAACAAATGCATTCGCTTATCTAGTAGGATACAAAGGTACAATCAGGATAGTCAGACATAAGTGCATTTGGGTATTTAACTTGTTAGTTGGATGCTAACTAGTTTTTTTTTGCTAATTGTTTGGGTAGTTGTTACCGTTGTTGGCTTATGTTCACTTCTGTTTTAACTAATATTCACTTTATTTTTTACCGAGACATTTCCAGTACTGCTGCAGCGACTTTTAGACAAGCAGTGGCATTAATATTTGATCATGTCCTTTCTTCTGAGGCGCTTCCAGCTGGAAAACTTGTTCATGGAGGATACGTTTCGCGAAGTGCTTCAGTTACCTCTGATGTTAATCATAGCATCAACAATTCGAAGTACGCAACACCTTTCGTAACAAATTGTATTAGTTCTTTTCTTAATGAAATGATCCATGATGTGTAGGTCATTGGAGGAAGAATTTGCCTCTTTAGGAAAATTAAAAATGCGGGAGACCCCTACAAAGCTGGAAAACTTGGGCTACGGTTGCTTGAGGACCTGACAGCTCTTGCTGCAGGTGGATCTGTATGTGCCATTATCTGTTTAAACTATTTTGTATAAGTTCTTTTGCTGAGAAGTTTGTAGAGTTGCTAGATCTATATGCTTAGGGTATATGCCACTAAATAGCAGTTCCACCAAGGCCACTTGAACTTCTTTTGAAGAGGATTTAAGTAAAAACTGATCTGAAACCTGTATTACTATTTATATATGCTGAGGTCACATCCTAATTGTGTAAACTCGATGACATGGCGTGCCAGTAAGTATTAGACAATTGGCAAGCATTGTCGGTATATGTATCCATTAATGCAAGTTGCGAGTTAACATGTTTTATATATGAAATGAAGTTGAAACTCGAGTGCTTAAACCTCTTAAAAAGAGTGACTTTGAGTGACCTAGGTGGGACAATTGTGAAGGTTGGTATTTACTGACTTTTTAGTGACATTTAATTAAAGTTTATATTCTTCAAGATATGTGAATATCAATTATATGTGCCTCTTTTTTCAGGCCAGCTGGTTACGTGTTGGTTCCATACAACGGACCTTTGCACTTGACATACTTGAGTAAGGGCTCTTCTTTGGTTATGTTTTTTCTGTTATCATCACATTAAGAACTGAAAACTACCTATTAATGGAAATTTTATGGTTCTTTCCAATTGGAATGACCTCTTTATCATAAAAACACAATGAGTACTGACATGTAACATGCAAAATAAATGTCTAGATACATTAGAGAAGCAAAAAGAAAACCATCTCAAATGTGTATCTTTATTTAGGAAGTACCTTTACATCTGGGAACATGAGAAGCTTTTGTTTTATGTTAATTATTTTGATTCAGAAATGCAACCGAGTGACCGACTTATTAGTTTTTGCTTTGCTGTTTGAATCCTCAGATTTATTCTGTCTAATTATATAGCTGTGTTTAGAACTCTGCTACCCTATGAGCAGGTAATTACCGATTCATTTTTATTTATCTGTTTTTAAAATTACAGAATTACTTCTCTCTCTCTTATGTACCGAAAGTACTTGTAAAGTATTTGTGAATTGTTGTGAGCCTTGAATGTGTACAGGTTTTACGTCACCAGATTTGTTCACTTCTAATGACTTCACTTCGTACCAATTCCGAGGTGACTGGTCTGTTCAGCATTTGTATAATTTAAATCCTATTTCATCTTTAATTTATTTAACTGTATTTCATAACAGACTGAGGGAGAAACTGGAGAACCTTATTTTCGCCGCCTCGTCTTGCGGTCAGTGGCCCATATAATTAGGCATTATAGTTCATCCCTCATCACTGAATCTGAGGTATGGCTTTTCTTTTCTTGCTAATAAAAATAGTTAACAATTGTGAATGCTTAACAAATATGAAACCATTGACCATTGTAGGAAGTCCAGTGTTCGCAATGAAAATGATAAAACACCGGGAATAGAACACTTTTGTTTTTTTTTGCTGAACAGATAACGTCATAATTCTGATCCTTGCAAAGTGTTTCTGTTTATATTATTGTTGGTGCTTGCAAGGTTTCTTGGTGGACTGACTTTATTCTTTGCTTTTTAGTTTTAATTTTAGGTAATTTGTTTATAGGTATTTCTCAGCATGTTAGTGAGGGCCACGTCGCTTGATTTGCCGTTGTGGCACCGCATTCTTGTACTCGAAATCTTGAGGGTAATTTTGACGTATTAAATACAGATAACACTTTTTAAATTTTTTATAGGTAAACATTTACTTCCAATAACTTCATCTAATCACTAATAGCTGGGGCTTTGGCAGGGTTTCTGTGTGGAAGCACATACTCTGAGAATTTTGTTTCAGAACTTTGACATGTAAGCTAATGTTGTGTCTTTTTCACACAAACAGTTAATTTTTTCAATTGGTGGAAAATATGAATTTGTTCATATTGCTTCCCAAGTCAAGAACTTGCTGTTACGGTGTTACCAATCAAGCCCATATGTGCTTTGTAATATTTTTCTTGCAACCAATGAAACTTAATCTTAATTTGCACTAATAGACCAATAAGGATTTGATTATTGAATACAGGAGAATACAATAGCCGTATATACATGGTTAACAAGAAACCTTATCCTATTAGGTAACTCCTTAATGCTAAATAATAATATCAAAATATGCCAATAGATAATCTGGGCAATCCTTATAAACTCTAGTGGATATCACTCCTAACACATATGTCGTGCACCCTGTCGTCAGATTGTATGTTTGTATCTTAATTAGTTCTATTTTGACGAAAAGTAGATAATGATG
This sequence comes from Scalesia atractyloides, assembly GCA_947069175.1. Classification (NCBI taxonomy): domain Eukaryota; kingdom Viridiplantae; phylum Streptophyta; class Magnoliopsida; order Asterales; family Asteraceae; genus Scalesia; species Scalesia atractyloides. The sequence goes on along the minus strand of CAMTDV010000023.1, from coordinate 39,101,708 downwards.
TGATATGTTCTTTGCAGGAACCCAAAGAATACAAATGTAGTTGAGGGTATGATAAAAGCTCTTGCTCGGGTGGTTTCGAGTGTGCAGGTATTTTTACTTATATTCTATAAAGCTTCTGTTTGACCTGCTTGAGATGAAACAAAGAAAAAAAACCGAATTGACGTATTCATAAATCATAATTAAAAAATGGGTCGGAATTGTCACCTTTAGTCAATAGTTCTAACCTATGTGGAAGGGCCTAGGGACATTGAGAAGTCATTTGAGACTTAAGTATGCACTTATTTTGTTTGCAATTATGATCTTATAGCTATAATAAAGTTACATATCTTGTAATATGGACATGCATTTGACTATGGACATGAGTAGAACTATCTATAACATATTTTCCTTTTTCAGTTTCAGGACACAAGTGAGGAGAGCTTGGCAGCTGTTGCGGGGATGTTTACAAGTAAAGCCAAAGGTAATGACAATCAAATGATCAATTATGGGGAAATATTTATATGCTTACTTACTATTACTGCATTCCTTAGAAATTATATATGCAAACTTTCCCCTATGTGCAACTTTGTTTTTGTTGGTTTATATTTTCACATACTTTTGTTACGTTATACAGTTCTTTTAATCCAGAAATAGGTATATGGATGTCATATTTGTAATGTTTTTGTGCTATTTACCTGTTTCTATCAACTTGCATATGCAACATTAGCTGATAAATCATTTATTTTCAGGAATTGAATGGAGTTTAGATAATGATGCATCTAATGCTGCTGTGTTGGTTGCGAGTGAAGCCCATGCGGTAACTTTGGCTATTGAAGGCTGCTTGGAGTTGTTTTCACTGTGGCAACCTTGACAGATGAAGCAGTGGATGTTGGTGAGGTAACTTTGCATTTATTTAGTTATGAATTTCATATTCTTATTTTTCTGTAACATATGTCATTATTATTGCTCCCAGCTTGAGTCCCCAAGATGTGATTCAGATCCACCTGCAAAAGTAATTGGAAAAACTGCAGTTCTATGCACAACAATGGTTGATTCAGTGTGGTTGACTATCCTTGATGCACTATCCTTGATTTTGACCAAGTACTGTGTTTGCTAACAAATTCTTGTGTCTGTATTGCATAACCAACCATCATTTCTCATTGAAGCTTTATTTAACAGATCACAAGGTGAAGCTATAGTGTTGGAGATATTGAAGGGTTATCAAGCATTCACACAGGTATCCCTTAAATTCTTGTACGGCAGGGTTATCAGCATAAGGATATCTTCTCTTTACATTATGCCATTGGTCACTTAATCTTTTATGTTTATGTTGGCTATTCCTGCTTCTTAGGCATGTGGTGTTCTTCGGGCTGTAGAACCTTTGAATTCATTTCTTGCATCACTTTGCAAATTCACCATAAGTTCATCAAATGAATCTGATAGGAAAAGGTACTCAAGTTCTTATTGGTCATTTAGTATGTATATTAATTGATTATTATTGTTGTCAAATGCCACCATGGAATTGCAACCTTGTAAATTTCTCCTTTAGATATTTTAACAATCATTACTTCTATGCTCTGATGCTAGGGTAACTTCTTATCATTACTAATTATCTTTTCATGTTAGCCGTACTTTACAATCTCCGGGGTCAAAGCGTACAGAACTAGTGGTGGAACAAAGGGATGTCGTTGTTCTAACACTTAAAAATTTTCAGGTACGTGGTATGTGTGAATGTCATCGTAATAAAATAGCTTACTTCTGGTGTCTAATTGGTATGATGTTTTATTGTCTTTTATGTAAGTTAGGCCCTCAGGACTCTCTTCAACATAACTCATCGTTTATACAATGTTCTGGGCCCTTGTGGGTGTTGGTATGACTATTTACTTTTTTCACACGCACTCAGAGATACACACACATGAGTTAGAAAGTAACACCTGTTTATGTTCTACATTGGAGGTTTTGGAGACTCTAGCAGCACTTGATAGAGCAATTAATTCTCCACATGCAACAACCCAGGTAAAACTTCCATCAAGTCTTGTGTCGGGTCCCACATTTGGACTTCTTCAGAACTCATGACATTAATCTCTCTGAGTTTTTTCA